>CM076576.1:156501733-157042266 GCA_034641835.2 Pinus albicaulis | reverse complement strand
TGTTGCAAAAGATTGGTACTATGGCATACAAATTGGAGCTTCCTGCTTCTTCACGAGTGCATCCACTTTTCCATGTTTCATGCTTAAAGAAGGTTATAGGTGAAAATATTCCAGTTCAAACAATATTTCCAGAACTTGATGAGGAAGGAAAATCATATTGGAACCGGAAGCAGTCACGGAAACAAGAACTCGACAACTACGGAATCGATCAATTTCAGAGTATCTCATCAAGTGGAAGAACTTACCCACTGAAGATTCTACATGGGAGGATGAGAATTTTATACAGAAGCACCCATAGCTACTCAAGCGTTGAGGACAACACTTTTTTGAAGGAGAGGGGCATGTTAGGTCCCTATATTACTAGTATAGTCCCTTATTGTTGTTAGTGTAACCCTATTATTGTTATTATTGTACCCCTGTAACCCCCATATTGTTATTATTGTGCCCTTAAATTATTATTGTTAGGTCGGCTAGGATTACATTGTGTCCCCACTAGGATTACATTATGGCCCCATGGACTCCTATATATAGAAAGGAGGTTTCGTAATTTATATCATCCAAGAATTGTTCATTAATGTAATGTATTGGAGGTTGCCCCCTCGAAGTGGCTTATTTCTAAGGCGTCGATATCTCTTTTCTTCTATTTTTGGTGCTGGTTTCACAACAAAATATGGGTTTTGAGTATATGTTGGCATATCAGAAATTAATTGTTGAATTTGTAAGCATCTATCGATCTTGTTTTACTTAGCTCTATGTATAATTAATAATAATAATAAAAAAACATCTTTTATATTAAAAATATGATTTGTTATGGGGTATAAAACTTGCAGGAAACAAAGTATGGAAATGCGCCAATAGATGAAATTTTGAAAGATGGCATGGTACATGGTTTTGAAAGAATGTGTATAGTTTATGAGTCAATTGTTTCTAAGGTACGCCATTTTTCTTTTCGATTTACATTGATGTATATTATTTAATATTGCAATTTTCATTATTCTGACCAATGTATATACACTCATTTCAATTTATTTTTATGTTTGTAGATGGAAGGTGAAGAAGAAGAAAACAATCAACACCATGAACAAAACATTCTTGAAAATAACCCAAGTCATGGAAGTAGCTCTAGCAGTGACAACAGTTCAAGCGAAGAATGATGATCACTATATTTGGATATCAAATCAAGGCGTTGTATTTTTTGAAATATGTCTGTGAAATACATACATTTTGTTTAATGTAATGGACATAGTGTCCCAATTGAAAGACAAAGGGATACTAATAAGTGTCCCATTTTGTATGATAAAGACTCTCTTATCCATATATGTTATATATCATAAAATATGTTTTAATTTATTCTATCGTTTTCTCCATTGTCACTATTGCGTTCTCCATTGTCGTTCTCAAATGCACTAATAAAAATTTAATTCATATGAATATTGTTATAAGATATATATGTGTCGACTTTTGATGAATAATGAATTTTAAAAAACCACAATAATTATGACATGATATAACAAATTAATCCAAACATCACATTCAAATGCATTAATAAAAATTTAATTAATATGAATATTGTTATAAGATGTGTCGAATTTTGATGAATAATGAATTTAAAACAATCACAATAATTGCAATGTCACACGTCGATGTTTCTAAAAAATACAAAATGAAAACCGGTGTGTGTCAGTAACCGTACACCGGTGCGTTTGTATTAAGAAGCGTGCCGGTGCATTTCTACAACCTATGAGCATCGAAAAAGCACCAAAACCAATTAAAAATATCAGTGTGTTTGTGCGGTATGACGCACTGGTGCATTTATGTGTCTATACGAACCAGCGCCGTTGTACGATCTATGGGCACTACACGAATACTGATACCATTTATAAATCTCGGTGCATTTGTGTGATACTGCACACCGGGGCATTTATGCGTCTATAAGCATCAGTGCATTTGTACGACCTATGGGCACCACACGAATACCGATACCAATTATAAATCTTGGTGCCTTTCTGTGATATTGCGCACTGGTGCGTTTCTATACTTCTACGCACCAGTGCATTGATACGACCTATGGGCACCGCACAAATCCCAAGACCAATTAGAATGGCCCCGTGCATTGTATCACCAACATTATGCCCGGTGCGGTTTTATACCTTAACGGCCCGGTGCATTTTCCTTCCACTGCCCCGGGGCGCCTTCTACATGTACGCATCTGTGTGTTAAAGCCAGAGTAGCACACCGATGAAAAAAGACATCTGTAATAACCTCTGATAGCCCATTTGGTTTTTAGTTGTGTTGAATTTTCGTTAAAAGCTCCACCAAAACCTCCATAACCATAAATGGATGTTGTAGAAAATGTTTTTTTGACAATTTTGGCCAATTTTATAACACTAAAAACTCCTTTATAATCTCCGCTAGAGGGTCTTTTCCTTGTAGTGATTTGTGGTTTTGCTTAACCATTGGCATTACATGCCATACTAAACCATGTGACTGCATTTGTAACCATTTGAAAGCTACCCAACAGAGGTTACAGTTATCACAACCGTTAACTGTAAATGCTTTTACCACTGGTCATGTGACCTTCCTGCTTTACCGTCAAGGTTAGATTTTATGTCGCCGTGTCATTTGTTGCTGTGTCTAGATCATGTGAACAAGCCTTGGACTATTTGGCTGGCGGTTATCGTTGGGGCTTAAGCCCATGGTTTTGGGCCAAAGGCCATATGGTGGGGGCTGGCCCCCCAAACCCCCAAATCCGAAACTTTAACACCATAACATTAAATGGTGCTCGTTATATGGTAAGAACTTCACGCAGCGTGGGTGGTAGCACATGAGCTTGGCGGACAACAGGTTCGGTGGTTGATTCCTGTCGACTCCAAATAAATTTTGACACATGATCCTGAGGAGACATGGTGGCCTCCGGGCTGGCCACGTGTCACTCATTAATTGGAGCTTTTCCCACATGTTCCCACTCTTCCAATGTTTATCCACTGAAATTTCCCTAATTTCATTAATTGGAGCTTTTCATGAAACGACAAATTTTTCCTTGATTCCGTCGACCAACCATTGCTATTTTTGACATTGTCATGCTGCATATTTACTGAAATTGTAGAACAAAAACCTAAATTTGTAGTAAACATCTTGTTTCTAGATTGGTATATAATCAAAGGAAACTTGGAATTACTCTCACCTTGCATTTTGTCCTTATGGTGATTTTTTGTTGAATTTGCCTTAAACTTGTGTCGATTCCTGACCAAGTTTCTTTGCCATTGTACCATGCCTTTCTAAAACCAGCAATGAAAATTTCTGAATGCTGTGCCTTCTTTGTCAAGTTTCTTTGCCCTCTCTTTGACCTTTTCAACTTCTTGAACTGACATTTTGTTTTCAGCACCGTTCAACACCAATGTTGACTGTTGCAACTGCTTGTCATCTTCTTTCAAAGACAACCTGCTTTCAAACTGAAACAACTCATTATATACATTCTCATTTGTTTGAAAAGGATTATGTAAAAATTCTATTTGTTTAATCATCATCAATGTCAAATTTTGGCTTGCATTGACGAGATTTTTCATCTGCCCTGCATTAACTAAAGAAGTGTCTAGTTTTTTGCGATGAGCTCTCAAAATATACTCATTTCCATCTTTGAATAAATGGTATTTGTTTTCATGGTGATGGGAGATTTGTTTCCTGTCATACAAGTAAGGACTACCCAACACCATACCTGTTATATCAAGAGGAAAAACATCTAATTCAACTGTGTTGTTGGCTCGAGGGGTCCTGACCTAGGTTTGGAGCTCAAGGTTTTCCAACAAACCCCTATATTACTGGCCCTTTCGGAAATGACCTACTTTTGCAAGTCAAAGTCTCACCCAAAGTAGTATGGGTGGGTGTTGGAACCAGGTTTCCACACCTTGAGAAAGGATAGGTAAGGCAAGCAGAGCTGCGTTTGGCCCTGCGATACCCAGATCACCTTGTTCTACACAGGGCCAAGTGGGTCTCTATTCGCATCCACGTGCACTAGATATATAATTATATGCTTTTATGACAGTAACACAGTAGTGCATAAACATAACAGAACAGATCTAGGTACAGAAAACACACTTACACAGATCTTCGCAACTTAAATATAGAAACGCACAATGCAGTAATTACCAATGATTCACACAAATATTACTCATAGATTCAGTTCTCTATCAACATTTCTTATTCATCAATTCATCAGTTCCTTCTTACAATCCCCTTCCCAACCTGCGCACATAGCAACAGGGTCCGCACACAGCTAGACTTGGATCTCCGCGCACACAGCCAGCAGGAGTCCTTTTCCCAAAACCCAAATAGATAACTTAAACCACAATTCGTATCAATAGCTCTTCAATTCTCTCCCTTACAATGCAAAATGTTTCTCTATTTATAATAATCTAGCCTAGACTTTCCTATGGTCCGCAAACCGTGGTTTTCAGACCCCTGTTTTACCCTTTTACCCATTACAATGCTTTTGGGGCTTTTACCCACCCCAAAACCCCCGCGTTAGACTACATTTAATCAAAAGTATTCAAAATGGACTAGTTTCGCAGCTCGTAGGAGACCTTGTTCCAACAGTCCCCCAACACAATATTGTGAATTGTCCCGAGTCACTGCGGTGGTGCGGCCTCGATCTGCACACACAAGGTATCAAGAGCGCTATTGAGTGGAGGGAGCACTTCCTGACTTTGGGAAGCAACCTTCTGTGCAAAATCTACCAGCTTCTGGGAGGTTGGTCCTTCAGTTGCCGTGGTAAGAATCTGAGTAAGTCGCTTGGTTGCGCCATCAATATCTTGTGATAGTCGGAGGGCTGTGGCAGTCCAAGGCTTTAGACGTTCTGCCATGATGTGTTGTTTATGCCGGAGTTTCTCAATCTCATCCTGGAGATCATTGCTGGTTTTTAACCACGCCAAGCACTGGGCAGGTACCAAAGTAGGCAGTGTAGCGTTGATCTGTTCGACGGCTTCTTCATTTTGTCGTAAGTCCTGATTGATTTGTTGAAGGAATGGATCATGCTGGACCTTAGTCCAGAGTTGTATGGCTGACTCCAGCAGCTTGGCACCTCGAGAAATTTTCCCCAAAATAACAGTTGTTGCATTGGTGACTAGGGCGGTACGTTGGGCGCATACTTTTGGGGGCGTTTCAGGTTGTAGTATGGCCTGTAAGTCAGAGATTTGTTGTTCCAGTTGTGTCTTGACGGTGTGAATTTCCAGTCACGATGTTTTGAGGGCTTTAACCAAATTTTCCACCTTATCCCGAGGCATGTCCGCAGCTGGGATCTCATCTGTAACCTCTGTGCAGAGCTAGTGGATCACAGCTTCAAGCTCCGCCTGTTGGGACACGGCCAGGAGAAAATCAGCAGCGTGCTGCGTAATGGTGTGCTCAGCTGTACTAAGCTATCAGTGTAATTGCTGATCATAGTAGCAAAAATCCTAGAAGAAAGCGTGATGAAGGCCTTGTAAGGCTGCATGGGGTAGCTTAGCTAGGTCCAGTTGAGTTCCTGTGGCTGCTGGGGGCTGCATTCCTACCAAGGCACCACTGGGTATACCCCAAAGATGACTGGCCTCCACGAGTGGCGCTGAACTGCTGTCAAATGACAGGGGTTGTGCCTGGCTAATGCTGGTTGGGAGTGTATCAATTTTGATTCGGAGAGCGCGGAGTTCAGCTTGGACAGAGTCGAACCCGACTTGCCACTGGGCCTCAACAAATGCCCACTTATCTTCCATATTCAAGGCGACTATGTCTGCGATTTTCTCAAGGTCACTGTCCATTAGGGTGACTGTCGCATCGTATTACACATGATGGGTGCGCTGTTTCTTTTTGGGTCATGGTGCCGATTCCCCTGACCTCTTAGTGCTTTAGGGAGGGGTGATAGCCCTGTCAGATCCTACTTGAGTTGCAGTGGGCTGTGGCGGCGGGTTACCCCGGTGCTCGGTGGCAGCTGAGGCCTACTGGGGGGGTGCCGCGGTCTCCCCATGGGTGTCGGTGAGGCCCGTTCTCCAAGTGGGGGGCCATAGCGAGATTAGCAGGTCAATTTCTTCATCTGCTACCATATAAGGGAGTGTCATCCATGTCTTATTATTGAGGTTGCAAATCTAGAAATGGTGCATGGTAATTTGGAACACGACAACAATCTTGTATTTTTCATATATTGTCGGTGACAGATGGGGTCGGGAGTTTATGGCGACTGCGACACTGCTCTGGAAGAGGATCCAAAAGACCTTGTTATCCTCGATACACTGCTTATCCTTAGAGTCCCATAAGTGAGCATACCGAGTGCCTTCACACATCCCAGGGGGGAGTTCAGGAAGGACTGACTCCTCAGGGTTGTCCCAGGTGACGAGTGCTATTAGGAACAATAACCATGAATAGAAGAATGATGTCCCTTGCTCTTGGGATTCGCGGACATTAGCTAGAAATTCTTCGCACAAGTATTGAGCCCAATTGAAAAAAACGCCCTTCGCGCACTGTCCGGCTAGTTGGATCACATAGGCGAGGACAATCGCAACCTGGCACTTCCTCATTAGCTTGTAGGCTAAGATTCGAGTACCCATTTGTGTGGCTGAGTCATTGATAGTCTAGATCATGAAGCCACGCTTTTTTTGATGTACCACATAGGTCTCTCGTACAAACGTAGTGGTGGCTGCTTCTTACTTCTTTCCGACCTGTGCTAGCGGGTGCGGCCCTTGCATCGGAAGGCTTGTAATCTTGTGGATCAACACAACATCAATAGGGACCCTATTTCAAATCCATAAGCAACCATTGTGAATGAGGGAGAGTAACTGGCGAGCCAACCGATCTGTGACGTTGTAATGGCCAAAATGGGGCATTTGGAGTAGATTCAGAAGTCTGGATCCTGCCAAGCCACATACCCAGTGCTGAGGTACTACTGTGACTCCATCATTCCTTTGGATTGTATCAAAGTATAATGCGGGGGTCAACTCCAGGAGGGTGTCATAGTCCGCCAAATCATGATCATCGAACTTGACCTCATGGAGGCGGCCGCAAGGATCACTGAGGACGGGGACTTCTCCTGGGGTGAGGGGGGTTTGTAGATAGGTGACTAAGCCATCCAAGTTTTTTGGCGTTGGTGTAGATGGCCTTCGTGGGCAGACAAAGGGGGGTAACCAATTGATCGGGTTAGCCGACAGAGCATCCTCCTCTTCATCTTGTTTGGAGGGTGATACTGGTGGAGGCCTGGCATGTCTTGGGGAACTCCGAGGCTTCCTTTTTGCTTTCGGGGCCTTCCCCGAACCTTGTGATTTTTCCTTGCCTTTCCTTGTGACCGGCGTGGGGGGAAATTATTCCAACTTAGACTCAACCTCCAGGACTTCTTCAACATCCAGCTCCGTCGAGGCTGAGGGTTCGGCAAGGGTAGTAGCCGGCATCCTTGCACGAAAAATGAATCCCAGCCCTGGGTGATTACTATCAGATGGAGTAGGTTGACTAGACATGAGAGGGACACTGCGGTTATGAAAACTCTTGTTGCTCCATTGCTTCCACTAGATGCTTGAGGCAGGCCAGGTGTATAAGTGAGACAATACCTCTAGTTGGACCATGCTGCCCCTTTTAAAGCACTTCCAAGCGTGTGATGGAGAGGTAAACTCAATTCAGGGCGAGTTCCCCAAGGAATGGTAAAAAGTTTCCATAATTAGTTTTATTAGAGGTCCGAGACCTGCTTCTCCCAACGGTAATTTCTTCTTTTTACTAGTAGGGACTGCTCCAACAACTAGTTTTCGTGTCTCCAGTGGCCTTGACTTACTTGTCACGCTAGGGTTACCCATTTGTGATAGCTGCATGTCCTCCCCCAACACAGGCTTGCTTCCTAGGTAACTCATGACCCATGACCAAGATAACCTTATCGTCTGTGCAACTAAAGCTCTAAGGGGGGCTGTTGCTAGAGCATATCGCCTAACCCGCAGCTGTTTTGTTGCTGTAGAGGTGGCTCGATGCATAGGGGCTCTACCTGCTGAGCCTACACCTGTCGTAGGAAGCCTGTCACTTGTTCATGGGTCAGCTAGATCTTTTCTCAGAGTGGGTTTGCAGTAGTTGATCAAGCCTTGCTCCATCCAGGTCCTTACCTCCGGGGCCAGGAAGTATTTTGTGATACGAAGACAACGCATCGTGGATACATTACGTAACCGGTTCTACCAAGTCTTGATTTCCTTATCGGGATCAGACAAGCCTTTAATATCCTCTTCGGAGCTAAGAACTTCACCCTCGGTTGGGTTGTCCACGTCTCACGTAGTCAACTTATATATATATAATTCACATCTTCCCCCTTGGGTATGGGTTCCATATAACGTTTACCTTCCGCAGGGTCTAATGGCACAACTACCCTTGTGCCATTATTTTCAAACACCATGCTTCGTTTTTTTAAGTTAATGATACCACCCATGTTGATGGCCCAATCCAACCCTAGTAGCATAGGGTAGGGGTCTGCCTCCTTAGCGATTTGAATGACTTCGAAGTCAGCCCAAACTTTTACTCCTGTGAGATCTACCACAATCCCAGAGAGCCTCCCTAGAGGTACGATTTTTTGTTGATTTTCCATTCGCAGCTGGATGGTAGACCATTCCAATGTAGCTTCTACCATTTGTTGCCATCTCTGCTTTGGTAATACATTCACATCCGATCCAAGATCTAGCATAACTTGATCCATCTCATAGTCACCAATCTGGGCTGTCAACCGCATCTCCCTGCCAGTGCGTCTTTGATACCTGTATAGTTTGTGCACATCCTTAATGTTAGACGATAAGGTGGTGCGTGTTGCGTAGCTATCTAGTAAAGCCTGCAAACTCTGTACTACTTGGGGGTTGCGCAACAGTCTCATACATGCCTATAGGAAAGGTTTGACCTCCTCGGCGATCTTCAAATCCCTAGGTCGTAGGGACGTAGATGCCTCAGTCTCGAGGAAGTTCCTTCGAGCTTACATAAACATTTCCCTTGCTTTGTACAGGTCCAGCCCTTCTTGTTTGCTAACTGCTTTGCAGATCAATGGTTTAGTTTCAATCTTCTTTTCAGTTCCCCTAGTCACCAATCCACTGCGCATTACTACATTTACATACAGGCCCTTACTCCCTAGCTTAGTCTAGACCCTTCGCACCTTCTGCGTAAGTGGGAGTTGTTTCTCTCATATCTTTGCCTTCAGGACTGGAAAATCTTCCAGCATATGGTTCAACTGTCTGCAATACCTGCAGGACTGGCGCATGGGGCTCAAGAAATCCCTCTCAAAATTCCCCATGCTCCCACATTTATAACAGATCAACTGGCCCCGACCCCGACCTGTGCTTCCACTTCGGCCCCTGTCCCTGCTTCCGGAAAGGGAGCCATTCCTGCTCACAGGGGTTTTTGTTGAGGCCAGGTCTGACTGTGCATTCGGAAAAACCATCACTAGATTATGAATTTGACAGTCCCACTCTTTGTGTCCCACCGATCGACAGAACCCGCACCAGTGTTGCTTCTGCCCTAGAACGTTGGCGGTCGAATAGGGGCAACAACCGCCATTATGCAGCCCATCTACGTGGCCATCCTTGTACCAAGACGTAGGTCGACTCGGGCTCCGTCGTCTAGGGCTAGGCCCCCTGATCCCGAGTGCCTTGGATTAGGTTCTCTTGGTCACGGTTGGCCCAGGCGCAGGTCCTCCGTTTGCCACAGTTCCGTGCTAGCTTATCTTCATCTTTCCCGTTGTAGGTACTGAATCTCCAGGTGCATAGCCCCAAGATGCACCTGGATCTGCTGGACATTCAACGAAGCATATTTCCTAGGCGTAGCTTCTAATTTCATAGCAGCTTCCAAAGCTTTAGCTTGTGAGTCAAAATTCTAGTGACCCATAGGTATGCGTAGGTGAGGGAGCAACATGGCGATGAACCATTCCATAAGCTACCTGTCATCATACTTAAATCCTCCTTCTCTGATAGCTTTTTTTTAGGCATTAATCCGCTACCCACACGGACTCGGTTGCTCCCTGCTTGAAATCCTTTACCTCTGCTACGACCTGATACTAGGACTTAGGTTTTCGAAACTACTATTTCAGGGCATCCTTAATATCCTGAATATATGTGCTCCCAATATGAGATATGTACTTCATATACCAGTCCAGCGCTCTCTCTTCGAAGGCTAGGGACAGCTGTGCTTTCTTCATAGTATCACTCGCCATGCCCTGCGCGGTCCATACCGACTCTACCAGAAACCATAACCGATCCATATCTTCATCGGTCATGCTTTTAAAGGTAGGTAATTTCAAATGTGTCGACATGTCTCCTTCTTGATAGGTTTCCCGTATTCGCTTGTCAGTATCCTAACCCTTTCTCATAATGCTTGGTCCCGACAATAGAACCATTTGTTGGCTTGAGGGGTCCTGACCTAGGTTCGAAGCTCAAGGTTTTCCAACAAACCCCTATACTACTGACCCTTTCGGCAATGACCTAGTTTTGCAGGTCAAAGTATCACCCGAAGTAGTATGGGTGGGTGCTGGAACCAAGTTTCTTCACCCTGAGAAAGGATAGGTAAGGAAATCAAAGTTGTGTTTGGCCCTACGATACTCAGATCATCTTGTTCTGCACAGGGCCAAGTGGGTCTCTATTCGCATCCACATGCACTAGATCTATAATTATATGCTTTTATGAAAGTAACACAACAGTGCATAAACAAAACATAACAGATCTAGGTATAGAAAACACACTTACACAGATTTTCGCAGCTTAAATACAGAAACACACAATGTAGTAATTACCAATGATTCACACAAATATTACTCACAGATTCAGTTCTCTATCAACCTTTCTTATTCATCAATTCATCAGTTCCTTCTTACAATCCCCTTCCCAGCCTGCACACATAGCAGTAGGGTCTGCACACAGCTGGAATTGGATCTCTGCGCACACAGCCAGCAGGTGTCCTTTCCTAAAAACCCAAACAGATAACTTAAACCACAATTCGCATCAATAGCTCTTCAATTCTCTCCCTTACAATACAAAATGTTTCTCTATTTATAATAATCTAGCCTAGACTTTCCTATGGTCCGCAAACCGTGGTTTTCGGACCCCTGGTTTACCCTTTTACCCATTACAATGCTTTCGGGGCTTTGACCCACCCCAAAACCCCTGTGTTAGACTACATTTAATCAAAATTATTCGAAATGGACCAGTTTCGCAGCTCGTAGGAGACCCTGTTCCAACCTGTGTCAATGAAATGTGCAGTTATTGCAAAGCGCAACATGCACTTCTTTGAAACCTGTAAATTTGCATTCTTACAAATGCAACCAAGTGGATATGGTTTCGGATGTGGAATGGTATCAAGATTAAGTTTCTTGATCAAGTCTTCAAAGATTAAATTTTCTTGTGACCCATTGTCAAACAATGTGTCAACCTTGGTATGTTTGGAAATGACCCTCACATGAAACAATTCAATTCTCTCTTCTTCATTTGGAGCTTCTATGTGACATTTAGAAATACTATAACTAGGTTTATTTTCAATCTCTTTCCCCTTCAAATTATTTAGTCCCATAGCTATGATTTTTGTTTCATCTCCTGAATCTGATCCTAGGTCTTGTTCAGCTATTGAAACAATTTTTCCTTTCTCCTTGGATTTCTCTTTAGCTTTAAAACTATCTGGTTTCAACTTTGGATGAAGTTTCCAACAGTGGTATTCCTCATGGCTAGTTTTAGAACAATGTTTGCAAAATAATTTTCCCTTCTCTTTCGTAGTATTTTCATTTCTCTTTTTCTTCCATTTGCCTTTAAACTCATTTTCCCCATTCTCATCTAAATTTTTTTCCCCTTGCTTCTAAATGTTTGGCTTGAACAAAAAATTCATCTAGGCTTGTATGGTTAAACATGAGGATTGTATATCTTAGGTAGGTATGTAAGCCTACTATATACTTGAGAAAAGTGTCTTGGTGTTACACAACATTTGTCACTGTCCCTGCAATACCCATCTTGCCCATTGGAGGGTCGTTTTTGTGACCAATAAGCAGTGTCATGCCTAGAAAAAACCATCATTGCATTCCTTTGCATGAGAGTAACATTTTTCTTGTTGACAATTCCTTGAGAAAAACTATAAAAACCCTTGTTTTTTCCTTGGCGTGAGTAGCCAGTTACATTCCCGTGCTCAGCTAGAAAATTAACACTGAGCCCGTGCTAGTTGGTGCTTTGTCCTAGTTAAGTGCCTGCGCTAAGCTATTTATGGAATGTTTTTTAAAAATAGAGGCGGAGGTTCTATTCCAACCACCTCGAGGATGAGTCATTGGGAGTGGTTGAACTGAAACAACAACAGACTCCCTCCTTTAGTTAGTATTTTTCACCTCCCTTGGAACTCTCCTAAAGGATAGAACTCCCTCCCACCTTTGTAGGGATCCAAACCTCCTCCTTTTCCTCTATAAAAGGAGCTATCTCTCTTAGTACAAACTAGCTGAATGGCTGAATAGCTAAACTTGGAGAGCTGATAGTTGAATGACTAGAGAAGATAGAGAGAAGGAATCGCATTGAGGAGAGCTTGAATCCATGTCCTCATTCCGCCTAAATCCCTCGACAGGTATTGAGAAGCGCTTCGACTGAACCCCGCTGGAGGAGGTTGTGACGTCAAAGCATCGGTTGTACCTCTTCCTTCTACTTATTTATACACGACTACTATTTGGTTCCACTATTGTGTTATGATGTTTATGTAATGCAATAGCTTTAGCCCTCTTTGACTGGTTAATAGTTGAGTGAAACTATGATGTCATATTTTGTTCTTGTTCTTGTTACATGTGTAAGTATCCGGGCGTAACAACGAACGGATTGTGATTTGCCAAGACAGGAGCGAGAGGCTACTACTCTTTTTGCAACGACGACAACATTGGATTCCAGGTAGGTCGATCTACCGTGTCTTTTGTTCATTCGTTAACTAGGAAGCAACACTTTAGCGTGTCCTTTTGTTTCTAGACCCACCCTAGGGCTAGAGGGATTGTCTCTGTCCGCAGAGAGGATTTACCTACGTAACAAATTGGCGACTCCACTGGGGATCAATGCGAGTTTGTCATTCCTTCCTGTTGGGTCAGTTTCAATTATCGATTTCATTTTCTGTGTTCTTCTGGTTTGTTTACTTAATTTCCATCCTCTGTTCAGCTCCAGAGTGTCAAGATTGGCCTCTGCTCGTTAAGTTTTGGTTTTTCCTCTTTTTCCATAGGTATCTAGCTTGGCGCGGTTTTTGTCTGAATAGTCGCGCCGATTGGCGCAGGTTGCTCTCTTTGCACTCGCGCCAACCTCTGTATGGCGCGGATTACAACCTTAATGTCGCGCCAACCCCTGTAAGTTTTGGATTGACCTCTTTAATGAGCATTTTGGTCATTTGTTCTTGCTTCTGTGTTATTTTTGATGTGATTGAAGCCTTTGGGGACTGTATTGACTATTGTGGACTTGTTTCCTTCAGTCGTTTGTCCATTTTCCTGTCGGTGTTATCTGAGACCTTAGGGTTTCTAAGTGTTCTGGTACACTGAGCCTTCTGTTTGAAACAAGTCTCTTTGATTGTTGTTAGTCTCGGTTTTGAAATCATTATGCTGAGTTTTTCTTGATCCTCTTGAGTATTTTGTTGTTTGAATGGTCTTTTCGTTTTATCGATTGGTCCCTCTTCTTCTTGCTCTGAGCACTGATTACGTTGCTTGTTTGGGTCATTTTGGGAAACTTTTTTCTTTCATTGAAAGTTTGCTACATTAGCTTGAATGTTTTTGCATTTGTTTTGTCTTAATTGAATCATTCAATTCTGAGTCTCTACATTCGCAAAACTCAATCTAGTGTTTGTTTTGTTTTCTATTGAATTAGTACAATGTGTGCTTCATTTCATTGAAAATTCAAAAATAAAATAAAATATTTTGCATTCTTTCGTTGCGTTGAAATTGAAACGTTCCTTTACATAACTAGCATATGTCATTTAGGAAGGAGTTTCGTTTTCAATTGATTGTGTTAGAGGCATTAGAAGTTTCTTCACCTTTGTTTGTTTGTTGTTGTTTGAAAGATTTCTATCCTTCTTATAACTAGCATTCATCGAATTGAAATGATGTTCATTTGCATATAGTTTGCATTTAGGAAGTTGAGCTCCAAATTCGTTAGGGCCTGGAAATTGAAACCTAATTCAAGATTAACTTTAAAATTGACTCAATGAACCTAAGGCAACATTGAAACCTAACGCAATATTTCTAGTGGTCTAGGCTAGAGACGTGTTCCGGTGTCTTAAAACCTAGTAGCTCTCGCTCGCCTGTTGGCTTCAGACAGCGCTAGTACGGACTTGTGCTCCCCGTACTGTCGCGTATATAAAGGGAGACCCCTCTAGGTTGCAATCCTTTTATCCATAGGAAGCCGAATCTGCCGCCTTGTAACTGTGATACATCGAATACAGCATTCGGGGAGACTACCTGCACGTATGTCAAGTCCTTGGTCATTTCTGTTTCATTTGATCACCAAGGTGTATATGGCAGTTCACGGAAACCTGTTACACCCTCTTGCTTAGAATTCCTGAGAAGTCATTTCGATCTTTTCGTGACTCTTTAAACAAGAGAAGAGATCATCGAGCACTTGTCCTTTCACGCTCATTTCAAATTGAAAGTGACTAGAGTCATCTTTTTCCTGTTTCTCGACTCTTAAAATATGAAACAGTGAATTTTGGTTTCAATGTTATAAAATTAATCACCTACGATTACACGCCCATTAAAAGTTTCGTGCTTGGCCTGATTGATTTCTTTGGTTCTTGTTTTGGCACCTTCGATTGGTTATCTCTTTCCTTCCTGTTCTGATATCCAGTCAAAGTGGCGGAACATCTAGTTTCGTCGTCCTCACTGCCTCCTAGTGGTGGTTCTTTTCCGGACATTTCTTTTGAAACCCCTCAATCCACTAGGTCTGTTGAGTTCTCGCAGCCTATTCTTCCGTCTGTCCAACCCCTTGCTACTCGATCTCCGCTTGACAAGCCAGTTGAATTCAATTGGCCTCCTTCAAGTGCTTGGTCTGGTTTTGGGGAAGAAGGAGAATTTCCTCCTCTTATGTCAGGATCGCCCTTTGTTGTTGCTGCGGTACCTCCTAGTCCCCGTAGTCTTTTCGAAGATCTTACGTTGGACTTAGATATGGATTCCTCTAGTCCTGTTGGCAGTGAAGGAATGCCTGTATCCACAGGAGAATATCAACTCTTTCCTGAAGATCTCTCTCGTGCCTCCACCCAATATTCACCACCGTCGGTCTCACTTCCGCTTGGATATAGATCCTTGAGTCAGATCATATCTGGCGTTGCCTCCATTGCGCAATCCAGTACAGTAACTCCTCCTCCGAGTTCAGTCCTACCTTCGTTGGGGCTATCACCTTTGACTCTTGGTTCATCGGTTACTGTCACATCTGTTCCAGTTCAACCAACGGTTTGTGTGGCTTCTAGTTCAGTTTCCACTCCTCCTGTGATTCTGGTGGTCTTACTTTTGAAGAATATCTGTTGGCTGTTCAACAGCAAAGTTCTCAGGGTTCTCAGCAGTCTCAGACTCTTGCTAATCCTCAATTCCATCACTATGATGCTGTTGGTAATCCCGTATATATCTACCCACACCATTATGATGTGTATGGTAATCCGGTCTATTTGCCTCCTATTGATCCTTATCATGCTGTTTATGATCCTTATCAGACTGTTACTCATCTGGGACCTACTCTTCCTGCGCAACCCTCTGGCTTCCAAGGACAACCCTCATTGGGACAACCTTTAGCTTAGCAGGGCCCTGCTTCTGGTCCATAGGGACAACCATACAGTCCACAAGGCCAACCTTCACAAGGTCAGCCTTTGGCCCAACATAGACAACCCTCTGGTCTTTCGGGTCAACCTTTGAATCAACCAGGATCATCTTTTGGTCCTGGGGGGCAAAATTATCCATCACAGGGACAACCTGTTGCACCTCAATCACAGCCGCACGTTTAGTATGGCCCAAATATTGTGCAACTTGGACAACCCTTTGGTCCTTCTCTGGGTCAACCTGGTTATCAGGGACAACCTGGTCTGTCACAACCATCAGGCCAACCTTTCCCACAAGGACAACCTGTTGGTCCCCAACAACAGTTACAACAACCGTTTCAACCTACCCACCAGCAGATTCTTTCGGTTTCGCTGTCGGTTCTACCTATTTACCCTGCTCAGCAGCCTGCTCAACCTGCTCCGCAAGGTCAACCTGCTCAACCGCAGGGCGCTTACTGCCCTCAAGGTTCATATCAATCGGTATATAGCGCGCCTCAAATTCGTTACCCTCAAAATCCACCTTTGTATCATCAACCTCAATGCCATGCTTACATTCCACAGTAGAATCCTTATACTGCTCAACACGGACCTCCGTGGTCTACTTCGACTCCATATCCTGGTCCTCAATCTCAGTATCAATTGAATTATCCTGTTTCTAATCCCTATGATCTGAATCTTTGGGGACAGAATGCATGGGGACAGAATCTCGTTCGGACTGGGTGGAATGTACACACGGGTCCTTATCAAAGACCTCCGATGACTTTTAATACTCAATTACCATTTCTTGCTACGTTGGAATTACCTGATGTGTCCAAATTGACAAATGATCCCATTCTTCATAATCCGTATTGGCCTCCAGTTCTGACCAAGATTCCCGGTGATTGTCCTAAATTTGAGGGTAAACCTGGTGAAGACCCCCAAACGCATGTTATGACTTACCACTTGTGGTGTTCCTCTAACTCTTGGGTTGACGATTCTATTCGGCTCCGTCTTTTCCAGAGTACTCTTACTGGTGCTGCTGCAAAGTGGTACATTGAGCTGTCTCGTGGAGTTTTTCAAGATTTCAATTCCTTAGCTATGGCATTCCTTACACATTTCCAGTTGCTGGTCTGCTATGAGACTGGGACACACCTCCTCACTTCATTGAAACAGGACCGAGCTATTCATATCTCAGATCATATTCATGAGTGGAGGCGACGTCGTCACATGATCAAATTTGAAATTCCTGATCAGCTTCTAACTCATTGGTTCACTACCTCCTTTGTCAATCAAATCCCCAAAGACATAGCTATGGGGGCATGTGTCACCGAGGAACAAGCCATTGCTTACGCCCAGTACCTCGATCTTGTGTACTCTCAATCCGATGCTTTATATGATATCTTGCCTAATGCTCCATGACCTGGAACTTCTAAACCTCCAGCGACTCCATCCGTTGACGATATTATTGGTTCTGTATCTCAGACTCCTCAGAAGTCCCCATCTAATTATGGGAATCAGAAGTCTACTTCTTTCGATAATGTTGCTTCTCAACCAAATCCGAATTCTGGCAAACCCGCAGAAGTGAATGATGTTCAGGCCAATCCTACGGATAATGCTTCTAAAGGTAAGAAGAAGGGTAAAGGTAAGGCCAAAGCCGATACCCCGAAATAGGATTCGTCGAAACCTCGTTCTGCTGATAGTTCTCAACGCAAACCGAAGTATCCTTGTTTGATTTGTGATGAAGAGCACTTCAGCAAAGACTGTCCTCGACGGTCCGAAGTGAGCCAATTGCTCAAAGGCACTCAAGGAGCTTCGGCTGTTCTTAAAGAACCTTTTCCTACTCAACAAACTCAGATGGTAGAGAAACCTCAGTCCTCTACCCCATTTGGTTCTCAAGTTTTCCTGATGAACGGTTCTGCACCCGTTTCTATTACTACTCGATCGAAAGATTATTCTGGTTCACGTCAGGCAACCGGGAAGGAGATCGCTGATGGTCCTCCTCCTCCACCTGTTTCTGGCCCTCTTGAGATTGAACGACCTAATACTGAATCTGTTGTGCGACCACCTTCCAAAGGTGTGCTCCGCAAGTCTTCGTACAATCCTAACGCCCGTGCCGCTCAACATTACAGTATTGTTGAGGATTTGGCTCAGGCGCCATCCACAATATCTGCGTTAGAAGTACTTCAAAGTTGTCCGTCACAACGGAAAGCGTTGTTATCCACGATAGGTGGGGTTGATCCTGCCGATACTAGCTTGCTTGCTTTCGATTTAGAGAATTTTGTCCCGCGACTCCCACACCAAATTGCACTCATCATTCAAGTTGATATAAATGGTTTAAACATTCACTGGGCAGTCGTGGATGAGGGTGCATCTACCTGTGTTATGTCATCTACTTGTTGGAAAGCCATTGGTTCTCTAGCTCTTACCTCGTCACCCAATGCCCTTGAAGCATTTGATGGAAGAGAGTCTAAACCTCTTGGTGTTCTCGCTAGTTGAAGGGAAGACAGTCAATGTTGAAGTTGAAGTCGTTGATGCTAAGCTCAATTATAATCTTCTCCTTGGTCGCAGTTGGACTCACGCAATGCTATGTGTTCCGTCCACTCTCTTTCGTGTTTTGAAATTCCCGCACGATGGAAAGATTGTTACTGTCGATCAATTATATTTTTTCACTTCTTCTTCCGAGAACAACGTTCCTTATGTGGATAATATTCCTACTCCCTACGAGAGCGTAGGGCCATGCCTTTTCAAGGATCCTGCCCTCATGGGTATTTTTCCTCTTCCACAACCAAACATTGTTCAGGTCAACATGATTTCTCGCACCGATGACCCATGGGTTATCCCTTCCCCTGAACAGATCGATTCTTTCGGAGATTCGATGCCATTGAGTCCAATTGAAATTGATTATTTTGAACTCATCGCCGCGTCGGATACTGATTCTGCTCCTTCGAGCATGTCTCTTGACATTTATTCTCAATCCCCCTAGCTTGGTAATTTTGATTCACCCAATCTTTTGAAGGAAGTGTTTCCCTCCGATGAAGCCATCGTGGAAACCATGTCTCTCGAAGATCCCCCATGGGACGATAATCATCATCGTTCCTCGTTTCTCCCAAGTCTTGGGGCCATGCCTACTTGTCTTGAGCATTTTGCTTCTCAGGTTCCCTCTCCTCCACTTCAAACCCCTGTTCAGGTTCATGAAGTTTTTTCGGAAGGTAACTTGAGTAACATTACACAGATGATGCCTATTGACATTTCCGTTAAACCGGGAATTGTCGAGAACATCCATATAGGGGTCACTTGTTCTTCCAATGAAGTACAAGTCTATACTAGCCTTTTTCGCGAATTCCGTGATGTATTTGCGTGGTCCTATGAGGAAATGCCTGGCATTGATCCTATCATCGTGGTGCATGCCATTCCTACTTACCCTGGTTCGAAACCTGTTCGCCAACGTCTTCGTCCAGTTCATCCTCGGAAAGCTGCTGCCATTAAAGCTGAAGTGGAAAAGCTTCTCAAAGCTCGTTTCATTTATCCGATTCCCTTGACCGAGGGGGTCTCTAATATTGTTCCTGTAGATAAGAAACAGGGTATTATTCATATCTGTGTTGACTATCGTGATATCAATCGAGCTTGTCCTAAGGATAATTATCCTACTCCCTTCATCGATCAGATCATTGACGACTGTGCCAGGAGTGAGATTTTTTCCCTTATGTACGATTTTTCTGGTTATAATTAGATCAACATTCTCCTGACTAATCAACACAAGACTGCCTTCATCTGTCCTTGGGGTACCTTCGCATATAAGAAGCTTCCTTTTGGTTTAAAGAATGTTGGGGCCACATTTCAGCGCGCCATGTCCTACGCCTTTCATGATATTCATCACATCGTGCAGCCTTATCTGGATGACCTTCCGGCTCATTCGGCTAAGCGTAGGGATCACCCTGACCATCTTTGTCAGATTTTTCTTTGTTGTAGAAACTATAACATTCGGCTTAATCCGCATAAGTGTGTCTTCTGCATTGATTCCGGTAGACTCTTAGGGTTTATCGTATCTCAAGATGGAATTCGTCTCGATCCTCTCAAAGTTGAGGCTATTATTAATCTCCCCCCTCTTTCCTCATTGCACCAGTTGCAGAGTTTACAAGAGAAAGCTAATTTTTTACATTGTTTTATACCTAACTACGCTGAAGTAGCTAAAGGATATACACGATTGTTAAAGCAGGGCGTTCCTTTTCGTTGGGATGAAACCGCTTAGAAATCTTTTGATACGTTGAAGACATTGCTTGTCAATGCTCCTCTTCTCTGCCCTCCAAATTATCATCGTGATTTTTCCCTTTATTTGGCTGCCGCTTTCAACACAATTGCGATGGTTTTGGTACAAGATGACGGCGACGGTCATGAGCATGTTATCTATTACTTGTCTCGTAACCTTCTCAACCCAGAAACGTGTTATGCTCATGTCGAGATATTAACATTGACTGCTGTTCAAGCTGTTCATCGCTTTCGTCATTATATCCTTTTACGCACAGTGACGGTAATTTCTGATTGCAACCCCATGACCTACATATTGTCTCGACAATTGCTGGGGGGCAAATACTCAAAGTGGATTGTTATCCTCCAAGAGTTTGATTTGGAATTTACTGCTGCCAAGTCTAAAAACTCATTAGTTTTCGCTGATTTGCTTTGTTGTCTCCCTTTCGACTCCGCTCCTTTTCGTTCTGAGGAATCCATTCCAGACTATTCACTTTTCTTGATTAGCACCCTCGATCTGTGGTACAGTGATATCATTGTTTATCTCCAGACTTCGTCTTTTAGATCTGAGTTGACGAAGGATCCTCGCCGACGCATCCGCCATCAGTTGCAACCTTTTCGTATAGTCGGGGATACTCTCTATTGTGTCGGAGTAGATTCCATTCTCCGTCGGTGTTTGACCCTCGAGGAAGCTGAGAAAGTCCTCAATGACTGTCGCAATGGCGCCTGTGGCGGTCACATGTCTGGTTATGCTACTGCTCAAAAAATCCTTCGTGTTGGTTATTTTTGGCCCTCTATTTTCAAAGATTGCATTGTCGCAGTTCGTAAATGCCATGATTGCCAGATTTACTAGCGCAAGATGCGTGCGCCACCTGTTCCTCTTCATCCTGTCATTACCGTCGGTCTCTTTGCGAAGTGGGGCATCGATTTTATGACGTGTAACCCTCACTTGGTTGGGGGCATGCTTATATTATCGTAGCCGTGGACTACTTCACCAAATGGGCCGAAGCAATGCCTACACTTGCCGTCAACGGTAAGACAACTACTCAGTTCATATTCAATCACATTATTGCTAGATTTGGTGTCCCGCAAGCGATCGTTACCGATCATGGTTCCCATTTTCGGCATTATATGGTGGCGGAGTTGACTTCTAAGTTGGGTCTGCGTCACGACAGCTCAACGCCATACTACCCTCAAGCCAATGGCCAGGTTGGAGCTGTGAACAAAGTTCTTGTCACCATGCTTCAACGTACGATTGGGATCCACAAATCCAATTGGCATCTCTTGTTGTTTTTGGCTCTTTGGGCGTACCGAACCTCTGTTAAAAACGCAACCGGGTTCACTCCTTTCCAGTTGGTTTATGGCCTGGAAGCTACCCTCCCGATTGAATGTGAAATACCTTCGCTCAAGTTGGCTGTTGAATTACTGCCTAATACTACGTCAGAAGAAGAGCGTCTCCTTTATTTAGAATAGTTGGATGAAACTCGTCGCTTTGCTGCTTTGGTTATCAAAGCACAGAAAAAGCGGGTCAAGGCTCATTTTGACCAATCAATTTCCCCTCGTTCTTTCATTGAAGGAGATCTCGCCCTCCTGTATGACCAAGCTCATGATAAGCTGGGGGTAGGTAAATTTCAACCTATGTGGCATGGGCCCTATATCATTAAACGTGTATTGCAGAATGGGGCCTATGAGCTTATTGATTACGAAGGTCATCCTCTTGAATAACCCAGAAATGGGTTGTATCTCAAAAAATATTATGCATGAGTCATCCATGTGTAATAGGTGTACATAGGTGTCATTTTCATTTTTTGTACATATTTTGGTTTGATGTGCTTTGTGAGCGTTTTTCTGCTTAGGGTCTTGCTTATGGTGCAGATGTCTATTACCCCTTATGTCGGTTTCGCGGATGGTGCTTCCCGCACTACCAAGAATTTTTCTTCGGCAACCTAGGTAATTTATGATCCTGCTGGTGAATTGATAGATCTGCAAGGTATTTGTCTAGGACGAGCTACAAACAATATTGCTGAATATAGCGCTGTTATTGAGCTATTAACTGAAACAATCAACCTCGGCATACACGCATTGCTTGTAAATCTAGACTCACAGCTTGTCGTTCTGCAACTCAATAGTCATTATTCAGTTAGAAATCCGCACATTCTGAGATTGTATTTACGTATTCGTTTGCTAGAAAGACATTTTGATTTTATTACATATCAGCATATTCCTAGACAAATGAATACATTAACTGATACAATGGCTAACATTGTATTAGATAGACATTTGTGTAATTTGTAAAATCATCATCACATGTAAAAGATCCATGTAGGAGAATATATATATATATATATATATATATATATATATATATATATATATCGCATGTTTGTAGCTGTGTGCATCATAACTTCAAAAAATATATGTGTGGTTCTGTTACATCCTAAGACATCACATCTTCAAAATATGCAGATGAAAATAAAACCTAGGTATCTAATCAACATGGTGCTCGTGATAACATGTCACTGCCCATACGAGCCGCCTCAGCAAGCGTTGAATTCGGCTGGGCACCCCTACAGTATCTCTGGTAGGTGCGTGGAACATCGTCAAAACGTGCATAATCTGGAACTCCTCGGGTGATTCCCTCTAGATTACGCACTATCTCATCTTCCTCGCCACCCTCGCCTTGAGGGTCGAAATCGCGAGGGATTCGCCTCACTATCGGTGACATACTGCAGGTCTCTCTGGGCCAACATCTGCACACACATGGATTTAATGTCAGAACACGCATAAATATAAAAAAAAATCATAATACTCATGAAAATTTAAAAATGAGTGTCACCCAAATCTTCATCCCAATCCTCTCCCTCCGAGAGTGGGAGGTCTTGATCATCAGTGAAATCTGTACCAGAGTAGGGCTAGTCCTCCACGACAATCAGTTGTCGGCGGAGCCAATCGAAGAATTCCGGTCTCCAGAACAGCTGTTGACCACCCCCTGCCCTTGGCATCAGAGCTGTCCATCGGTCCATTTGTGGTTCTCTTGCTGGTGGTGCTAGGAATATGACCTCTTGCCGCTGAAATATTGGTAATCGTTCCAAGAAGAACGATACCAGAATGGATTCTTCTTGCATTTTGTTACCTGGTGTTTCATGTTTATTGTCACGGCCTCTGCCCAGTTATAGATGGTCGGTGCCAAGCAGTCTACAACAAGAAGCAACTGTGTCTTTGTTGCTTTGTGCGGTGCTTGTGATCCCGCAGCTCGTGTGATGGTATGTAGCACTACTATGAGTGTCAAGTCTAGGATAGTCTGGATATCAACTTTCTCGTTGCCCGATCCTTTCCGTGCTCCCCGACATACTCTGTCTATTACCATGGTCATGTTTTCCATGCAGGGTCGAGTGCCAGTTAGGATTGGTGGTACTCCCCTCTGCGATAATCCTGTTATGAAATAGACGTCAGAGACTTCAATCTCAAGTTCTTGATCCCCAAGGATGAACTTCTCTTGATTTTCGTCCCATATGCTGATCCAATATTGCAATAACTCTGGTTGGGCTCGGAGACATGGCATTAGGAAGAACTTTTTCAGTCCACAGTTTCTGAGAGCTTCCATGACTCCCTCATTTTCCATGGCAAGCTCATCTTCTTCGCTATGTTCCTGTTCTTTCCATTCTATGACCATTTTGTTGCTTTATACCTACAAATATTGTTACATGGACATTGTTAGCCTAGTAAAAACATTAGAATTTGTGAAGATTCGGTCTATCACTTGGGATTTTTGACATAAAATAGCTTGCGCCGTTGGCGCGACTGTTTCTCAAACAGTGGCGCCAATGGGCGCGCCCTAGTGTATAAAATAGGGCGTTTGGCGTGACTCCGTGCCTGAAACCTGCGCCAACCGCCATGCCCTAATTATCACATTTTCTCCCCCAGAATTCAAAACTGGAAATTGCAGGTAGAAAGAAATGACTCAAAATGAAGGGAAAGGTGTTGGCTCTTACCTGGAACTGACGGACTTGAGATTGGTCTGCTGGATTGACCACTATCGTCGCCGCAAGATTGCACAGTGACATGGGTAACTATTGCTCCACAAGAGGTAAAAAGTAAAAAGTAAATATTTTTACCACCTTTAGCATTTTATAACTTTTTCACAACCCTTATTAGGTTTTAAGACATATTTTTCGATTCTTTTATTATATTATTTTCGAGAAATGGATTTTACACGTGTCTCTTGTGCAACAACAGATTTTGATGCGACATTGATGGAGTAACGAGTTATATTTTATACTTTTTCGGACTCTGTAAAAACACGAAAAAGTCACTACTGGAGTCATATTTCAGCTCTTTTTTGACTCTCTAAAATTGAAAAGATTGCCAAGATTCTTGTCGTTTTGAACTCGTTAAATGGCTGCGAAACGATATCTACACAGTATACGTTTACCCCTTTTTCGCGCTGGGATCGATTATTTACGAAAAAGGAATACCTTAGCCTCTCGCGACTAAGAGGTTCTTTCAGATATTGTTTTCTACCTTTTTGGATCTGAGAGACTATTTACAAAAAGGGCCATGCTGGAGTTTTCTTTTCTGCCTTCTTTTTAAACTCTATTAACATGAAAAGATGCCGAGTTCTCCCTTTGTCAGACTCGTTAAACACTGATTACATCGGATTTCGTCGCCATGACGTTACTTGAGTTCCTCCTTCCTAGGGCTCGTAAAATGTACTAGGATGGATTTGTCCGAAGGACAAACTTACAGCACAAGCATATGCTATCCCCTTCAAGCTTGTTTTAAAAATAATTGGGATACTCGCCAAAAATGGTGGGGGTAAAATGGAACCAAATTTTAGTTATGTTGGTAGTATGTCGCTCTTGAACATGGCACTTGTCTGCATTCGTGTCGGGTTGGGGACATCTCATTTCGTCATTTTTGCCTCCATGGGTTTGGGTAATCTCTTTTGACCTCTCATCCGCTCTTTGCCATGTCGTCATGACTTCAGATCCTTTGATGTCAAATATTGCCAAATCCAGTGTCGTGCTTCTGATATGTTCAAGAGAAGTTCGCCTCTGTAGTTTTCAACCGCCCTCTGATTCTCTGTTGGTAGGATTCACTATTATCATGTTCCTCTGTCTCGCATCGATGATGTGGGAAACATTATGGCCCACCTTCGATCAGATCACTTCCTGTCGACTTCAACTCATTATCTAAGAATTTGATCAAGAGACTCTATTTTGGTACCTTGGAGCCTACATGCCTTAATAGCAGGTTTTTGGCATTCGACGCAAGGTCCACATCATTAGCCTTCGATCGAGTGATTCTGCGGATGTTCGACGCCAGATCACTGTTCACATCTCGTATATTGTACCGGTTGTACCTTGAGAGCCATTCTCATTAATGGTGGTTTCTCTCATGCCTGTTAACAACTTTCATCATTGGCTGGTAATCAGGTGATTTTCTGGCATGTTCGACTTCAGCTCATATATTCGCATGCCTGAAATTGTACTGGTTCGGGTCGAGATGGAACGCAAGGCCCTGGATTTTGTTTGATAAATTCTAGGCAGCGGATTTTGGTGGATTATTATAACTTATTGCATGACTCTTTTGATTAGATGGTTGCGACCATACCTAAGTCTATTTGTTGATCCTTACTGCTGGATGGCTGTGTCCATACCTCGGATCTCAGTTTTTATATATACTCTATATGGATGGCTGCACCCATGCCACATGTTCATGTATTAGAGATATCAGTTGTATTTGTAATTGCAGGTTTTCCGACAGCGGTGTTTGGTTCGAACGCGTTCTCATAAAGCATTTCGCCCCTCCCTCTCCCTCGGACCTCATGCTTTAGGGGGCATCTGTTACACAACATTTTGTCACTGTCCCTGCAATCCCCATCTCACCCATTGGAGGGTCGTTTTTGTGACCAATAAGCAGTGTCATGTCTGGAAAAAACCATCACTGCATTCCTTTGCATGAGAGTAACATTCCTCTTGTTGACAATTTCCTGAGCAGAACTGTACAAACCCTTGTTTTTGCCTTGGCGCAAGTAGCCAGTTACACTCCCGCGCCGAGCTGGAAAATTAACACCGAGCCCGCGCCAGTTGGCGCTCTGTCCCAGTTAAGCGCCCGCGCCAAGCTGTTTATGGAATGTTTTTTAAAATAAGAGGCGGAGGTTCTATTCCAACCACCTCGAGGATGAGTCATTGGGAGTGGTTGAACTGAAACAACCACAGACTCCCTCCTTTAGTTACTAGTTTCCACCTCCCTTGGAACTCTCCTAAAGGATAGGACTCCCTCCCACCTTTGTAGGGATCCCAACCTGCTCCTTTTCCTCTATAAAAGGAGCTATCTCTCTTAGTACAAACTAGCTGAATGGTTGAATAACTAAACTTGGAGAGCTGATAGTTGAATGACTAGAGAAGATAGAGAGAAGGAATCACGTTGAGGAGAGCTTGAATCCATGTCCTCATTCTGCCTGAATCTCTCGACAGGTACTGAGACGCGCTTCGACTGAACCCCGCTGGAGGAGACTGCGACGTCAAAGCATCGGTTGTACCTCTTCCTTCTACTTATATATACATGACTACTGTTTGGTTCCACTATTGTGTTATGATGTTTATGTAATGCGATAGCTTTAGCCCTCTTTGACTGGTTAATAGTTGTGAGTGAAACTATGATGTCGTATGTTGTTCTTGTTCTTGTTACATGTGTAGGTATCTGGGCGTAACAGCGAATGGATTGTGATTTGCCAAGACAGGAGCGAGAGACTACTACTCTTTTTGCAACGACGACACCATTGGATTCTAGGTAGGTCGATCTACTATGTCTTTCGTTCATTCATTAACTAGGAAGCAACACTTTAGTGTGTCCTTTTGTTTCTAGACCCACCCTAGGGCTAAAGGGATCGTCTCTGTCCGCAGAGAGGATTTACCTACATAACAGGATTGATGACTCATGACTCATGAGCTACCTACTGCCTTGAGGCTTGTAGACTTGTAGTTGTTTTGTATTTTCTATTTCTATTTTCCATTGGCATTCTCCTACCTATGTAACACATTTTGATTTTGATGACTTAATGAGAAAACTACAGTATCTTGTCTTTCTCCAATTGGATCATTGATGAATATGTCACAATTGTATTTGTAATATGTATGCATAATGTTACTTTGTATGATTGTATCTTTATAAAACTTACATCTATATGAATATCTATGTTTCAATCAATGAATTTGTATGAATTTGTGTAAGAAATATCTAATTTTTAATATACATATATATATTTTAATAAAATAATATATAACGTGTCTGGGCATGTCCTGTTCCGGGGGTTCACCTGTGTCCGTGTTCGACGCTCGAATCCTTGTGTCCTTCGTGTCTCGTGTTAGGTGACTTAGGTTATGGGTAGGGCACCTAGTTTCTTCCTCAAATTAGCCCATTTTTGTTGGGAACCTAACTTGCATAGTGTGATGATTCTGCATTTTTCGTTTGGAGAACACGCTGTCTGTGCGAAGATCTTCACTGGGAGGCAGAGTTATGCTCGTGATGATTCTTGTAGGTGAAGAAATTGAAAAACCATGGGCAAAGCCATTGAATTTCCCAAGGAATTCACGTGAGCGAGGATGTTCAACGTTTAGTTGATATGGTCAACATTTCCATCAACAAATCCATGGATTTGCCTGTGGTAATCATAAGGTGGAGAAACTATAAATGGTCAAGGAGATCGATCAACTTTGTGTGCATTTTTTGTGAGTTTGATTGGCTTTGGTACTGACATTCCACATAAATATTATTGAATTATGTTGTCTTGTTCTGGAACAGGTACGAATGACTATGATTTGACATGTTTTGATCTAAATAGTTAAGCCATTGCAAGATTGATTACACTAGTGCGTAAGGACCCAACGATCAGAAGGAAAATGGTTCAAATATCTAATGGATTGGTTTTGACTTGTCATGAGTAAGCATAGTTTTGGATCAATCAACCTTAATTTATGAAATGGTTGCACATTGTTTTTAATTGCTGGAGGTTCCTTGTGTATTTGCACCACATAATCATTGATGGAGGTTTACATTTTTTGCGCACCATATATTAGTTGCTAAATGTTTTTTGTATTGAATCTATCTAGTGTAGGGAGCTGAAGCATCATTTGTATGGAGTCTCATGTATTGTTCTGCAGAAACAAAGAATGTTATTGTCTTTTAGAGATTGTGTTTGGGCTTAAGTAATCTCATTCTATTCGTTGATCTGGTGGTCTGTAGTCGATTGGATATTTAGTGAATGTTCCTTTGCAAGAATATACACATAGATCATTACGTAGATCTAAACCTTTCATTGAATGAGCGCATTGGTGATTTATTTTCTGAGTTTGTATTAAGAACATGACTACATAGAATGTGCACTATTGTTAGATCCGTGGTCCAAAATTTGTATGGTTTATTTTGTTTGTAAGATATCATATGCTTTGGTCACACAGTGAATGCGCTGAAGGGATTATCTGTGAAAATTTCTGAATATTAATTTATGCAGAAACACTACCGTTAGATCTGGTCATACTTAAGTTATCAATGTTGAAAATTTCAGATTAACATCGAAGTAAACACATAACAGTTCTTCACCGATTCAGATCTAAGCAAAAATACATGCATAAAGACAAAGTGACACACAAGATTTTCTGGACAACTGTCCCCGGATAAACATAATGCGGGAAAATCGGTCTTCTGGCTGCTGGAGGGTTTAAATTATTAAGTAGCTTCTGAATACAACAAATCTGCGCACCTTGCTGGTTAACTCGACAGAGAAAAAAGATAGATCTGCAGCTAACCTGCTGTTCTGAGACCAAAAGACTGACTGATCCACACCCTCAAACGAGATTTACAAGATTCAACCAATTTCTGGCCCTAGACACCCCAACGCTGCCTCTGAAGCTCTGTCAGTCTCTACGTGCCTCTGCGCTGGCTTGGAGAGGGTTGCGTAACCCCAGAATGGGTGACATAGACCCTACGTTGCCCTAGAAGGGTATCTGCGTAACCCTGGAGGGTCCCCTACTGCCCAGCGCTGCCCTAGAAGGGATTGCGTAGCTGAAGCTGCTCTCTGCGCTGCGCAGCTGCTGCGTAACTGATGTTGCTGCTGCTGCCTCTGCTTCTCCGCGTTGCCTCTGGTTGCTGCTCTCTACCTCTTGCTGATTCTTGGCACTGGGATTAGACCATCCCCTTTGCCATTACTTCCCCTCTCTGCAGCTGAAACACTTCTGAAAATTCTTAGCAAACCCGCCCTAGAATTTCAGCTTAGTCTCAGTGCTCTGCCTCTGTGTGTGTTCTCCAACTGACCCCAAGCCTTTCCTTTATACTTTCTCGTTGGGAAACCAACGACCATGATCTAATCTTGAATCGATGGCCAAGATTAAAAGAAAGCTTGATCCATGTGACTTGAGTCATTCCCTCACATGTTTTAATTAATTACCTTTAATATTTTAATTTTCCTAAGTTAGACTTAGGGTCCTTAATTAAAAATATTAATTAATTAATTATCTCCCAAACTGGATGGAATTTCCCAAATCCCTTTTTGGCTCTTGGAGATCTCATGTACTCTAGTCCCTCCACAAATTTTGGGAGCTAGAGCACATCCGATGCTACCCCAACACTCAAGAAAACTCAACATTATCATCGTCATTGGATTGCTTATTGGAGAAGGGTTTATCGTCATCCAGTAGTAGGTGGAGAATTTATTGGAGGTAGGAGCCTCCAAGAGGTAGGAGCCCGCGCACTGGTAAAATCCTACACCAGTGCAATATGTAAAGAATTTTTTTAATAATAATAGAAGGTGAAGCAAACAACAACAACGGTAGTTATTCCCAGTCGGGTTTACCACCTAAAAATCAAGTGTCTCTATGTGATGATGTCTCATTTGATGTGTCTTTATGATTTATATGATTTCATATGTTGTTTCCAATTTACATAAGTTATCTGGAAATGCTTTACTCGATTGTTCATTAACATTGCAAAAGAAAAGTAAAATTAATAATTGTACGAAATACTGATTCACTCCCCCCTTTCGATATTTCTAACAAGATGTTACTTTGTTTGCTCGACAACTTGTTTGCCAAAATTGATGGTGCGTTCAGGTAGAGACTTCTCAGTTTCTGCGCAACATACCCGTACAGTTGAGGGCACATCAACTTAGAGTGATGGTGCAACACTAGTCTTCTTGGGAGTAGCACAACAGTCATATATGAGAGGGTGCATGCATGTATGCATCAATATTATCTTTTCCAGTTTTAGTATGGTTGTTCAAGATTTATCCATTCAGTTTTAGAACAAATGCTTTTCTATTTTAGAGTTTGTCTGCGTGCATTATCTATAGGCAGCTATGACACGTTCAATGAGAGGTTTCCTCGCTAGGAAGAGGGCACACATCCCAAGGGTAAGCATGAATGCATGCTTGTTGCAGTTCATCCTCGAGTTGGGGCACCCTATTCTGGACACTTCTATCGATGCATTAGGCTATTCTTGCTGAGTTGATTAGGGTTAGTGCTTCACTCGATTAGAAAAGGCTGCTTCTTCCATGTGTCCATGTATATTGACCCATAAGTCTTCCTATGTCTTTAAAGGAGACATAGGGAACACCTCTGTATTGGTTAACGAGTTGATGTTTTGAGCTATTGCAATGTATTTCTTCTTTTCAAGTTTCAAAAAAAGATAGGCTGATTGAGAGTTTCTCTATATTTGCTGTTTGTATTTCTAGTAGTATGTGTTTGTAGATTAATGTACTCAATGGTTGTTTTTTTTGAAGTTTTAAGCTACCTACATTTTAGTTTAACTTCATTGAGAGAAAATATACTTACTATGGTCCGAAAAATTAACATGATACATGAGCACACTCATTGAAATATTCTAAGACTCCATGTATGGAGAGATTAGTGTCCTCTGAGAGCTCTGAGAGGGAGTTGTTAGATGGTTTCAAGAGTATGATGCCAAAGTTTCTTCAGTGATTGAAAAGTCCGGACTTGTGATACTTTGTTGGGTGTAATGCCCTAAGTTCTCTAGTTATTGGAGTGTTGTCATGTGCTTGAGAGAGATGATCTGGATTCTGCACCTGTGTTAGGTCATTTATTTGATTTGTTTTCTAGTTGATTTTTTGGTATGGTTGTGTTCCAAGAGTTGTAGGTATGACTACTCTTGGTCTTAGAGGGTGTGATAGGTTAGGAGGTGCTTCCAACTTTACACCTTGGGAGTGCAAACTCCAAACATTGTCGGGGGAGGTTGATCTATGAGATTTTGTTGAAGCAACCCGTACAACTCCTATGGATTCCAAGGAATTTGCTGAGCTTAATAGGAAAGGTGGCTAAGGTCAAGCGAATCATTCTAGATTTGATGGAGGAGCATTTGATCCTGACATCATGGAGAAGAAATTGGCTAAGAAGATGTTTGATGCCTTGATTATTTTGTAATAAAGTGAGAATATTGAATGAAAAATGTGTTAGATCTCTTAAACCTAGATCAGATTTGATGTCTGATAAAATTTCTCAAAACAATAATAAAACTAGTTTCTTAAGATCTGAAAATTATAACAAAAATTCTCTGGGTTCCTAACTCAGCTATGCACAATAGAAATAAAGTAGAAAACCAAGCACATAAAAAAATTGTTTGACACAATTTTGAACCTGGAAACCCCAAAGTGGGGAAAACCAACAAACTTGGGCTCTTTATTCAACTTCATAAAATTGATTACAACAACCCTTTTCAGGAATTTTACAACACCAAATCATTCAGAAATTTCAGCCCTTCGACCCAGCAAAAAAATAGCTGTATGGTCTGATGCAAATTGGCCTGTATGGCCCAGCCAATAAGTCCACAATTCGATCTTCTTCAGTCCACACAAATTGCCATATTGGCCCTGTCAAATCGGCTTGATCTCAACTCAATCAAATCGACCTGCATGGCTTGGTATCTCGACCTCTACTAGTATATTCACTGCCCTTGAAAGATAGCCTCTTCGCTGATCCAAACTCTGCTGTCAATTTGATCTCCTGTCACTGCTGAATGCCTAGCTCTTGTGCCAAATCGAACTGGTCTCTCCAACAACCCCTTTGCCTCATTTATAATTTTCTGACCTAATCTCCAAAGTGATGGAGGGTTGAGATTGCAACTCCACACTTGAGATCAATGGTTATGATATAATCTTTCGTTGACCTCTTAAATTTTTAATGAAGTGGCTAGTAAACTAAAAAAATAAATTATTGATTCTATGCCTAAGGTCCAAAATTAGGAATTATTTAAATAATTCAGCTGTGAGAGAAACTTGGTGATTTACTGCATGTCATGGCAATTGACCAATGCAGAATCACCTTCCAAGTTACATTTTCAACACTTCCTCTTAGTGAGGAAGGTGTTTTGCACCAACCCCTGGTTATCTCTGAAGAATACAAATTTGTCCTTCATCAAAGCCTTGGTCAGGATATCTAGTACTTGCTCATCTGTTGGTACATAATGTAGCTTTACTGCCCCCTTCTGCACACAATCTCAAATGAAGTGGCCCCTGATATGAATGTGTTTCAACTTGTCATGAAACATGGGATTCTATGAGAGTCTGATACAACTCTAATTGCAACAGTTAATCAAAGTCGGTTCTATCTCTTGATCAAATAGCCGTGTTGCCACAAAATCTAGCAGAACTTGGAGTGGGAACTCTACAAGGCTAAAAATAGACCAAGAGACAACAATGGGGTAGTGGCCCACTGTTACCATAACCAAAACCCCCTACTCTTGACGAATATTCACTGATGGGAGGAGTCCTAGTATATGGAAGGTCACCTAATAGGTATTCTAGGATTGAGGTGTGAAGTGACACAAAGAGGTCTACAATGGAAAGACACAATTTTAGGCTCAACACTCCAAGAGGAGGCAATATGCTCTCCTAAGAGAGACCAAATATAAGAAAACCAAGACCTAGGGCTTGATCAATGAGTTGATAGTTGGGGCGGCCAAAGGTCTAGGTGAGGAGAAGGGTTTCAAATAATGATCTTCAACAAGAACAAGGCACATGAAACCCTCAAGAAGCCCCCAAGTTGAAGCTAAATCCAAAACTAGGGTTAGCTTAGGACTAGTAACTAGGACAAAGAAATTTATGGACAAAATTGAAATGAATGCCTACTAAGAGGAGGGATTTTGTGGCAATCACTATCCTCTTAGCATTTAGACTCTCCAACTCTGAAAATCTCTGTTCCCTAGAAATTCACACCAAGGCCTAGCTTAGTCACTTGGCCTTAAATGGGCCAAATTAGGGCAAAAAGAAGATAACAAATTTATGAATAAATGTTAGAGTGATCACCACCAAATGAGGGCCAGTGCCTTATTCTTGGGTGAGTGGAGTTTATAATGTGATAGGTCAGCCAATTAGTTTCCAAGAAGGTCGAGATTTTGATACTCTAGTAACCAAAATTTCAATAATTACCTATGCAATGGATAATGGATTTTTCATGGGAGAGCTACCAAGAGTTCACCAATAGGACAATTGTTAATTTTGGGCATCTAGGTCCAAACTCCATGTTGCACTGCTCATATGACGATGGTCATATTTTTGTTGGATTCCTCTTTCAGAGAGGTGCAAGATTGATCTAAAGATAATCTTGGTCAAATGAGCGGAACATTTATTTTGAATTTATTTTCCACATGTGCAAGGTCGGCCAGATTTGTAATGTAGGCTCACATGCCTAATAGATGTGTCACACACCCACATTGATGGATATAAATTGGAGAGACTTGGAGGTCATTTTCTCATCAACTCATCACACATTCTCTCATTGTGATCTGATTGGTTCGATAGCCTTTGGAGGCCTTTTCCCCCTCACACGTGTGGAGCAAAGATGCTGTTTTTTTGCGGATTTGTCTAGGGCTTTTTGCTGCAGCGTTGACCGTGGTCAACCCTTGGCTGTTTGACCTCCAACTTCTGCCAAAAATCTGATTTTAGGACGCCGTACACCTGGGCACTAAAATCGAGGAATTCAGGGCTGTTTGACTGAAGCCCTAATTTGCTGCGTTGACTTTTCTGCTGCTGCATGCGTTGACTTTTCTGCGCTGTCTTTGGGTTGACTAGCGTTGACTTGTGATGAGCTGTCTTTGAGGGCTGTGGGTGTGACACATGGAAGATTCGCTGACCGAGAAAGACTTTGCTGGTTGAAGCATCCCGTTGACTGCCGTAACGCAACGATATCTCATATCTTTGCTGGACAAAAGGAATTGTAAATCTGATCGATATTTGGCTTGTCTTCTATTGATTTATTATTGTGTTCTATCAGCATTTTACTTTCATGTTTATGTGATTACTATTTTGTATCGGGCCTAAGAAAGATTGAAGTAAAAGTGCATTAAGCATAGAACACCATGGTTATCTAAATTTAACATGGTATCGGAGTTGAAGTGAAGACAAAGTCCAAGAGTCCAAGCGGGTGTTTGAAGCAATCTCTAAAGGAAGAAATCCTATCAAGGACAAATGGCCTCCTCAACTTACAAGGGTTTCAAGGCTAATGATAAATTGACTGATAAGTGTGATTATCATGCATGGAAGATGTCCTTGGATTTAGTGCTAGAAGATCAAGATGTCATGGACTATGTGCAGGGGAAGATTCAAGAGCCTCCATCAAATGCAGCAGCTACCCCGAAGATGAAGTATAGAAAAGGGGAAATCAAAGCAAAGATGATTATCTGGGATTCTATTCATAAGCATTTGGTTGCTTACATTTCTGAGCTGAAGACATCTAAGGAGATGTATGATAAGCTGGTGAGCATGTTCAGGGCTAGCAATGCTAATCAAATCCTCTTCTTCAAGAATTAATTGAAGAATATCAAGAAGGGTAAGGATGAATCTATTCAATCCTATTTTATGAGGCTCACTGAAATTAGGATTAACCTCCTAGCTATTGGAGAAGCAATATCTGATCGAGAGATGGTTCGTATTGCACTTGGAGGTCTCCCTCGTGATTGGCAATAGATCATTTAGATAACATGCAATAGATCATTTAGATAGCATTGAGTATATCTTCAACAAATTAGGGCACAATTAACATAACCTAGAATCAACATTATTCCATAAATTAGACATGAAGAATATGGATATTCAACAATCAGGTGGACTTACAAGATAACATGCAAATATTCCATCCATTTGTCCAAAATAATAGCTCCAAATATAACCAAAATCAACTCCAAATATCAAAGTGCATTTATAGATCCAATCTCTACCACAAAGAAAGAGAGTTGAAATTTCTCTAGAGAGAGAGGTTGAAATCTCCGACTGTGTGATTATGAGAAACAAATGAAAGGCCTCTAGAGGCCGTGTTCTATTTTAGCCTATAAGCCCCTTTAAAACATAAAATAATGTGCAAGAAACACCCTAGCTCACACGCTGACCTAGTAGCCTTGACAAACATTTTAATTCACCATATGTGTAAGTTGAAATGCTGACATCATGCTAGCAAATTCCCTTTAAGAGTTGACGTTGAGGGCAATGGGTGCCATGATGAGTGTAGAAGCTCTCTAAAATCAGTATTTAGGGGTTGACCCCTAGATCTCTTACAATATCTCTCTGTGCTCCACACTTATGGCTTTGGGGCACAAAGGTGGTCTCCATGGGTCTCCTGGTGATCAAATGCGTGACTCTGCTCCAACGTTGAGGGCTCTTAAGATGGTGCTAGCCCTCCCATGTCTTAAAAGTATGAGACTGCCCTCATCTATGCCCTGGATCAACTACCTGCCTCTGTGATATGGGCCAAACTGTGGGAACACTGTGGGTTTTGTGGGTACCCATGGATACAAGTGATGCTATACAACTGTTTGAAGGTCCATGGCTCTTAATGTCTCACTCGTGGGTGCTGTTAGCTCCCTGTAATTTGTAAGGTTGGCAAGAACAAACAACAGAGGACAACATCAAACTGCTTTGGAGTCCAGGACCTAGCCTTCCTGGGCTCAGAGAGGGCTCTCTCTGTATCTTTATGACTTAGGATTTAACTTTGGTGATTTATAGTGCTGATTTTAGGCTAGTTATAGAGATTGTTTGTTTGTTTGATTTGGATGGTTGGACAGATAGAATATGGGAAGCTTAATACATTGGGCTATGGTGTCAATAAAAGGGCTGAATTGTGCATCAAATTTTCAAGGTCATTCACAGGGCAAGCTAACTATGTGGACTGGATCTTACTGGCAGTGTGAATATGATATGATAGGAGGTAGTGAAAGCTAAAGAGCATTTTGTTTAGATTTTGTGTATTTGGGGTAGCATCAGTTGTGCTCTAGGTCCCAAATTTTGAGGAAGGACTAGAGTTCACTTGATCTACAAGACCCAGAAATGGATTTGAGAAATTTCATCTGGTTTAGGAGATATTAAATTAATTAATTATTTTAATGTATTTCCTAAGTTAAAACTTAGGAAAATAAAATAATTAAAGTGAATTTAATTAAACATGTGATGAAATTGTCTTAAGTCACACGAATCAAGCTTTCTTTTAATCTGAGCCATTGATTAAAGATTTAATCTTGGCCGTTGATTTGTCAACGAGAAAAGCATAAAGGAAAGGCTTGGGGTCATTTGTAAAGGCACACAGAGGCAGAGCACTGAAGCTAAGCTGAGATTCTAGGGCAGGGTTTTCTAAGAATACTCGAAAGTGTTTTAGCTGTAGAGAAAGGAATTTAGACCAAGGGGATGATCTAATCCCAGGGTCTAGAATACACAAGAGGCAAAGAAGAGATCAGCTCAAGGACAACGCAGAGGAAGGCAACAGCAGCAGCAGTAACAAGAACAACGCAATTTTCAGGAAACCCTTCAGGGGTTACGCAGAGACACTTAGGGGCAGCGTAGTGACTGCATCACACATTCTGTGGTAACGAAGTCCCTTCTGGAGCAGCGCTGAGGGTTTGAAGGCCATTCTAGGCTGACGCAGAGGCTTTCAGGGGCTTCAGAGGCTGACGCAGAGCCTTTCAGGGGCATCGTTGGGGTTTCTAGGCCTAGATTTGGCTGAATCCTGTAAATCCTGTATGAGGGTGTGGATCAATCATTGTTTTGGTCTTAGATCAGCCAGTGAGCTGTAGATCTAGAGTTTTCTCTGTCGGGTTTTCCAGATTTGGAACCCAGAATTGTGTATTCAGAAATATTCTTAATAATAAGACCCTCCAGCAGTCAGAGACTGGTTTTCCCGCATTGGGTTTTTTCGGGGACTATTTGTCCAGAAATAACAGTGTCACTTTGTCTATGTGTGCATGTGCTTATTCTAGATCTAAATTGGTAGAGATCTGTTATGTGTTTTGCTTCGATTTTAACTTGAATTTATTCAATTAATAACTTGTATAAGTAGGAGGAGCTAAACCGGGTTAACAGTAATAATTTCTGCATAAGATATAAGATTAAGAAATTTCTACATGGTATCAGAGCAATTGTAGATCTAGAAGGGTCACCAGTTGAAGAATCTGAAGGATCTAGTTGCAGAAGTAGCTGGAAAAGCAGCAGAGAAGTAGATCTGAAGGGACAACGCAATTTTCAGGAGCAGATTCACGCAAAGGGAAGGGTGACGCTATCCAGCGCTATGTCCTAGCAAGCCCATGCAATTACTGCGAAGAGGCAGCTCAAAAATAACGCTGGTTGGGTCTGAAGCCAGCCAGTGTGATTCAGATCTGAATCTGTCAGATCCAGGAAAAGTCTGCAGAAAAGTTGCAGAAATTCAGAAGCGCTGGTGGGGTTAAAACTCTGAAGATTTCAGATTTTTAGCCTTAGAAAAAGTGACAAAGATTGGGAAGAGATCAGCTTCTCAAAGAGTTTCTTGCCAAAGGAAACTTGCAGTTTGATTAGAGGATCAAAGAAGAAGCTGAATCATATTGATTTGGTAGATTTCCTCCTTTCCAAGGAGGAAATCAAGTGTTAGAGGGAGCAGAGGGTGCCTAGTTCGTAAAGAACCCTAGATCCAAATCTCTAGTATAGAGAGGAGAAGCTCCAACACATTCTGAGCAGATGGCTCCTCATGGACTGCGTGATCATGATAGGCTAGAGGGCCTCTCAAACTTTTCGGTTTGGAAAGTAAGGATCCTGATTGTCATTGAGGCGTACAATCTAAGAGACCATGCAGAGTAGACTCTGGCCACACCGATAGATGCGGATCTCCTACGGAAGCTGTTGGGCATGCCGAACGACTGATAATGGACAGTATCAAGGACCATATTGTACCACACATAGCTGAGAAGAAGACAGCTAATGAGATGTGGAAGGCCTTGACTTCCCTGTATGAGGGAAAGTCTGTCCAAAGGAAAATGCTGTTGGAGACTCAAATGAGGTCATTCATGATGACCAAGGGAGAAGACATGGAACACTTCCTCTTTAGATTGCAGGCAATCAGGGATCAACTGACTGCAACAGGTGCAACCGTAGATGATGCAGTGATAGTCAGGACTGCCCTCAATGCAGTCACGAATGAGCGGGAAACCTTTGTCCAAAGTATCTTGGGCAGAGTGGACCTCCCAGATTGGGATAGCTTGTGGTTAATCCTGCGGCAAGAAAAATTATGCAGATTCACCAAGAGGCAGCACAACCTTGCGTTGAGCAAAGTAAAGGAGGAAGATGAGGAAGATGCAACCTTGGCATCGAAGAAGCAACCGAAGAAGAAGGATCTTTCCAAGATCAAGTGCTTCCAGTGTGGTGAAATGGGACATTTTGCCAGCCATTGTCTGGAGAAGAAATGGGACAAGGAAGCATCTTCTTCCGAGGTAGCTGTGGCAGATGATGGGTCAGGAGATGATGCAGCCATGAGTGCTCATGAACCACAGAGGTGGGGTGGCATGGACATGTAGAAGAGCTACATGGAGGAGAGGCGGGATCCTTGAGCAGCTCATCTCTTGGATTGCAAGCAAGCTACGACAGCCTTGAGACAGTAGCGGGACAAGTGGAGCAGTGGGTGCATAGATCACAGATGAGGCAGAAGCAGAGGCAGATCTGAAGACTGGAAAGAGCAACGCAGAGCAAAGCAGCAACAACGTAGAAGCAGTAGCAGCGCAGAGCAAAGCAGCAGCAGCGTAGAAGTAGTAGCAGCGCAGAGGCTGATGTGACTTAAACACCGTAGAGCAGATTTGCTTATGCAGTGTAGAGCTGCAACAACGCAGAAGGCTTCAGAGGGACAGGGCAGTGCAACAGCAACGTGATAGATTTCAGCGTAAGGAGCTGATGTGACTTCAGTAGTGCAGAGGCAGTCTGATTACGCAGGCAGAGCTGTAGCTGTGCATCGTCCTTTAGATGCCAGCACAGATCTGTAGCCTATGGAGCTTCAGTGATGAGGATGCAGCCCATTTGACTTGTTTGTCAAAGATTGGGCAGGAGATTCAGTTGTTTTTCTCAACAATTGAAGTTGCAGTGCAGCAGATCAGCAGTGGCAGTGCTATGAGCAGCACAGATGCAACATATTGAGACGGAGCTGCAGTACAGTGGTTGCAGTGACAATGGCAGAGTCATGGGCAGCAGTACAGAATGGCAGCAACAGTGCAGAGTTGAGTGGTAGGAGGCCAAGCTTCAACAGCACAAAACCAGTGCCCAAATTCATGTAATGCATAAGTGTGATGTGTTACTAGAGCACACCCTTGATGCTAAGAGGGAGTGTTGAGATTTTGTGTATTTGGGGTAGCATCAGTTGTGCTCTAGGTCCCAAATTTTGATGAAGGACTAGAGTTCACTTGATCTACAAGACCCAGAAATGGATTTGAGAAATTTCATCTGGTTTAGGAGATATTAAATTAATTAATTATTTTAATGTATTTCCTAAGTTAAACCTTAGGAAATAAAATAATTAAAGTGAATTTAATTAAACATGTGATGAAATTGTCTTAAGTCACATGGATCAAGCTTTCTTTTAATCTTAGCCATTGATTAAAGATTTAATAAAGGAAAGGTTTGGGGTCATTTGTAAAGACACACAGAGGCAGAGCACTGAAGCTCAGCTGAGATTCTAGGGCAGGGTTTGCTAAGAATACTCAGAAGTGTTTCAGCCGCAGAGGGGAATTTAGACCAAGGGGATGATATAATCCCAGGGTCTAGAATATACAAGTGGCAGAGAAGAGATTAGCTCAAGGACAACGTAGAGGAAGGCAGTAGCAACAACAACAACAAGGACAACGTAATTTTCAGGAAACCCTTCAGGGGTTACGCAGAGACCCTTAGGCGCAGCGTAGTGACTGCGTCACCGATTCTGGGTAACGAAGTCCCTTCCGGAGCATCGCCGAGGGTTTGGAGGCCATCTAAGGCTGACGCAGAGGCTTTTAGGGTCTTCAAAGTCTGACGCAGAGCCTTTTAGGGGCATTGTTGGGGTTTCTAGGCCTAGATTTGGCTGAGTCCTGTAAATCTCGTTTGAGGGTGTGGATCAGTCATTGTTTTGGTCCTAGATCAGCCATTGAGCTGTAGATCTAGAGTTTTCTCTGTTGGGTTTTCCAGATCCGGAACTCAGAATTGTGTATTCAAAAATATTCTTAATAATAAGACCCTCCAGCAACCAGAGACCGGTTTTCCCGCATTGGGTTTTTCCTGGGACTATTTGTCCAGAAATAACTGCATCACTTTGTCTATGTGTGCATGTGCTTATTCTAGATCTAAATTGGTAGAGATCTGTTATGCGTTTTGCTTCAATTTTAACTTTTATTCAGTTAATAACTTGTATAAGTAGGAGGAGCATAACCGGGTTAACAGTAATAATTTTTGCATAAGATGTAAGATTCAAAAATTTCTACACATTTAAGAATTCTTTAACTATACTTTCAAAGAAAAACACTTGTGATACTAGTTTCGTGAAGCTAAAGAGCAGTTAAGAATTATTTAACTAAAGTCCACAAGGGAAACTTTTAAAGATATCAGCTTTGGTAAGGCTAAAGAGCAGTGAAGAATTCTTTAACTATACTTCAGAGGAGAACCCTAAAGACAACAATTTCAGTAGAGCTAAAGAGAAATTAAGAATTCCTTAACTAAACTTCACAAGGGAAACTTTAAGAGATCAGTCTTGGTAAGGCTAAAGAGCAGTGAGTAATTCTTTAACTATACTAAGAAGGAAAACTCTCAAGACAACAATTTCAGTAGAGCTAAAGAGCAATTAAAAATTCTTTTGTTATACTTCAGAGGAAAACATTAAGATAACAAAAATAGACAGACTTAGGTGCTTTCTCAACATATCTTAATCTAAAACTTCTGTTCTGTAATCAAAGAAACTGATGCACAACATGAAAAGAGAGGGAAAAACGTTAATACGGAGGAAAGAACATCACCATTAACAAAGCTCAAGGATCCTGTTAACCTGCTTTTATTATTGATGCCCAACTCAGAACTGTTACAAAGCTCCAATACAATAATCTAGCAATGCAAAGTCTAAACAAAGTCCAACCCTTGATAATGAAAATACATGCAGTATTTAACTGCGACAGATGCGGTTGCCCTAATCTAGATCAGAAATCCGCATTAACTACAAAGTAAATGGAATTTTGACAATTGCTGCCACGCAGGGCCCAAACTAAAATATCTTTGGCAGACTACCTATAATATTAACTTCTATAATAACTTCTAAATGCACTTGTAAAATATCATCTGGCAGATCGCTTACAATATTAACTCCTACAATAACTTCTGAGCTAATATTAAAATGTCTCTGACTATAACATTAATTTCGGCAATCTTAAGTAAACCAAAATTAGGCTGAAGGAGGCTGAGGCGGTCACGAAGGAGCAAGGAACATGACTTTGACCTCTTGCTTTGATTTTTAGACTGCCCTTGCCGGATCATAATTTACACTGCGGTGCTGGCTACTTTCATTTATTGATGCTGGTGCTGATGTGCTTTGGTGCCCCTTTAGTCTCTGCTGTTAAATCTCTACGTAAATGCCCGACCTGACCTTTACTGTATTTTCTTTGTGATGTTTAGCCTCGCCCTACCTTTTGCCCCTTGTCGGGTTTGGCCCGAGTCTTTCTGTCGTTATGTCGCGGATTCCCCTTTTTGCCTGACTTGACCCTCCTAGTCTGTTCTCTGTTCATATGAGTCTTCACTCCTGGTGGCTTTGGCGGAGAACAAATGGCATTTCGGACCCCCCCAAAGTGGTAAGTGGTAATAGAAGGGGGGGTGCGAACTCATGAGAGGGTGACACATCGTGGATTGGGCGGCCGTGAATACCGGACTTCGGACCCCCCCTCCCGTGTTAACAAGAAACTGTCGGGGGGGGGGGGTGCGAAGTGGATCTCCGCTGTAGACTTGAGGTGTGCCCCCAATCCGCCGTTGCAAACTACCTGTGCTTTACCCAGCTGATTTGATTTTTTGTCTCATTACGATCGGGTCCCACGATCGCCCCTCTTGCTCCAACATTCTACGACTTTTATGTTATAAACTCCTTTCCCTCCTCCGATGCGATTTAACACAGAAAAGGTCCTGCACACGGATTTGAAATTCTTTGAAATATGCCTTTGAAAACACATCGCATCCGGGCCTCCATTGCACTTCGCACGATGCAAAACTTAACTTTTCCTTAGCCCTTTAAACTTTAAAACTTGCGATGCGCGATTTGCGATCGGGTCCCACCACATCGCACTTCGGGGAATTTAACATTTACGTTTGCAGTTAACTTGTAAAACTTGCGATGTGCAGTATGCGGGCAAGGCCACGTCATCTGCCACGTCACTGCTACATCACCCCGCCACGTCAACCCATATCGCACTTCGACGATCATAACTCTTATCTCTGCGCTTATTCTTTAAACTTGCGATGTGCGATCGGGTCCCACCCATCGCACGTCGCAAGTCGGCAACTTTAACATTTTCCTTTGCACTTGTTCTATAAAATCTGCGATTTGCGCTCGGGTCACAGCACAATTTAAATCTTTTAACTTGCGGGCACTTACCAGTAAGTCCTAAATGTTGCGAAGTGCGCCATGCGCCGCGTTAAGCGTTGAAGGGTGCGAACCTGCGGAAAATAAGGAAAACGGGAAAAATGAAGGCTTGCACGTGGTTTGGGTCAAATGTGGTAAAGGCATGGTGGGTGGAAAATAATAGAATTTCGGACTTTAGACATAAGTTGGTTTTATGAAGCGGTAAGCCCGAAAAAGGTTATGTATGTGGGTTTTGAGGTAAAAAAAGGATTTTTGGGGCAGGGGAGTGCCAAAAATAGGTAAAATGAAAGGTAAGTAGAGGGAAGATGAGAAATAATGAAGGCAGTGGGATTTAGCTCATCATCACAATTAATCAGTTGTATTTTCCTTTTTAACTGAATCCAAATGGCAGGTAGATTCTTTTGACCCTTTTAACAGCCAGGATCTCCTTTTCTTTTCTGAAAATAAATGATAGTCATGGAATATTATTTCCAGCATGAAAATATAAGGAATAGGCAGTCACCTTGTGAAACTGTAAAATACAGGAGTCTAACGGTGGCTCCAGCTGGGGATGGCAGGTACTTCAGGAGGTGTCAAGAACATCGTTGACTAGTAGCCTAATCCATTGGGTTGATCCCACTCTGCAACCTGATCTGCTAAAATCTCTGTGGCTGAAAAAATCTTTGAGCTGAAATCAACGCTCTCTTCAATCTGTAGCCTGGGACCCACTTAACCCGAAAACTAGAAAGCAATCTAAAACTAAAATTTTGGAAGATGCTCAGAGTGCTGAGCTTATTTGCACACCTAACTACCCTACTCTACTGAAATGGCTGCCCTTCTAAACAATACAATAATGCCAGCGCAACCAGTCAAGCAATGGTTCTAATATCTTTGTTCCTTTATTGCTCTTCATCATGGTCAGAGACAAACCCGACAATGGTGTTTGATAGAAATTCCCGGCCTGATCTTGTTTACATGGATCTTGGTACCTTTGGAAGACGACTGACATGCCGGAAGTAAGTGCTGGCTTTGTAAAGAACAATTCCTCCATATATACAACCATTGGATCAAGATACTCTTGATTTATTTCTGGGTATTTTGGCTCAACCAACTTAGCCTCATATTTTGGTACTGCAGATGTGCTCTATAGGTCTTCAATCAACTCAGAACATGTTTGCATGCTACCTGATGAATGTTGTGTCAATACTTCTACTGGATCAGATAATGGGGAAGACTGTCTGATCATATCCATATCATAGCAGCTTTTGAAAGCATTATGAACACAGGAAGATTTACTTTGAAAGTAGAAACCATCCAATGCATCTGCTATTGGGTCACGTGGTGCTTTAGGTGGTAGAGTTGGTTCTTCTGAGACCTTATGTGCCTTCTTATGATTATCAGCCAAAACGTGATCCAAATTCCCCTTCATAGTCTGAAATGTGTTAAAGCATAAGGGCAAAGAATCAATCTTGATTAATTCATCATCTGTTTCAGAATCTGTGATTTCATCTGCTACTTGATACTCAAAAGGACTCCAGGGTTGATTCCCTAGATCTGAAACAGATTTTTTATCATCTATGATTTCCTCATCTGATTAAGGAGAGAGTTCTCTTCTCTTGTGATTATCAACTAGAATGTGATCCAGATTCCCTTTCACAATCTGAAATGAATTAAAGCATAAGGGTAGAGACTCAAAATGTGTTGACTCCTCCTCTATTTCAGATTCTGTGATTTCAAGATGACTTAGGGGGCGAACTTCTGGATCTAAAATAGGGGTGGTATCATCCATCTCGTCCTTGATGGATTCATTAGAGCATTCCTCCTCCTGACTAATCATATTCATCATTTTGCTGACTGTGTTTGTCAACGTCTCTATTTTTATCTTTGAAGATATCAGTTGTTCTTTATCTACTTTGCCCTTCTTTATTGCTTTTAGTTTTGCCTCTCTGTTCAACCTGTTGGCTTCCACATCAACTGCCATCTTTTGCATTTATTCCAAGGTTGCAGGGTCCCTTTCTCTTAATTGGAATGCAATCTCTGGATCCAAGGCGTCTGGGTAGTGCAAGAGAGCCCATCCTGGGGGTGGATTTATCTTAGTAGGTATCGAATGATATACCTTATTGAACCTGGCTGAAAAGTGTTGTACTATCTCCCCTGGCTGCCTTTTTAAATGGTTGTACTCCTCTATGATGAGAAAAACGTTTCCCACGACCACCCATCTATCTAGGAAAACTTGAGTGAATTGATGAAAATTTCTAATGCTTGCAGCTGGAAGACCTTTAAACCAACTTTTCACGTTTCCTTGCAATGATAGGGCAAACATTCTGATACGCACATCATCTTCTCCCACCTCTAACCGATCAAGGAAATCCTCAAGATTTTGAATGTGCTTTTCAGCGGTGATCTTTGCATTTTCTCCATCCCATCTGGGTAGATTATTGATAAAATTTGCGGGGAGGTCATGGAGGATAAGAGGCAAAACCAAAGGGTTGTATCTGTCTGGGAATTTTACAGGTATATGTAGTACAAAAGGAGGCATATAACCATTTGAGATTTCAGCAAGAGCAGGAGAGGTAGCATGAGGCTCATGTTTCACTGGGTTTTCCACAAGCGCATCTGGGATGTGCACAGGTGTATAAGTATGTACATGGTCTACAATTTGGGGCTTAGCTTTTTGAGGCTCATGAACCTTCCAATGATCAATGTAAACCTCAACAGTGTACCCTTGAGCAGGCTTAAAGTAGGATAGAACATAGTTACAGATAAAAACAATAATTTCCTGAATCCAATTTGGGCTTGAATACTCTCTCTTTCTAGGTTGATTGGTCATGTTTCAGGTTCTTCCTCTAGTGGAGTCTTTTCATAGAACTGATCTGAATTGGAGTCGCCAGGTGGATGATTCAACTTTCTTAAGTCTGGATGTTGTCCACCATCAACAACCAGATACCAATCTTGGAAAATACTCGAATTATCCAATTTTGACTAGGGTTCCTGAGTTCTGATGAAATATTAATCTTTTTCAATAACTCGGCCCCCAGTACGGTCGCCATTATGTTAGCTCCCCGTAATTTGTAAGATTGTCAAGAACAAACGACAGAGGACAACATCAAACCGCTTTGGAGTCTAGGACCTAGCCTTCCTGGGCTCAGAGAGGGCTCTCTCTGTATCTTTATGACTTAGGATTTAACTTTGGTGATTTATAGTGTTGATTTTAGGCTAGTTATAGAGATTGTTTGTTTGTTTGATTTGGATGGTTGGACAGATAGAATATGGGAAGCTTAATCCATTGGGCTATGGAGTCAATAAAAGAGCTGAATTGTGCATCAACTTTTCAAGGTCATTCACAGGGCAAGCTAACTATGCGGACTGGATCTTACTGGCTGTGTGAATATGATATGATAGGAGGTAGTGAAAGCTAAAGAGCATTTAAGAATTCTTTAACTATACTTTCAAAGAAAAACACGTGTGATACTAGTTCCGTGAAGCTAAAGAGCAGTTAAGAATTCTTTAACTAAACTTCACAAGGGAAACTTTTAAAGATATCAGCTTTGGTAAGGCTAAAGAGCAGTGAAGAATTTTTTAACTATACTTCAGAGGAGAACCCTAAAGACAACAATTTCAGTAGAGCTAAAGAGCGATTAATAATTTCTTAACTAAACTTCACAAGGGAAACTTTAAGAGATCAGTCTTGGTAAGGCTAAAGAGCAGTGAAGAATTCTTTAACTATACTTTGAAGGAAAACCCTTAAGACAACAATTTCATTAGAGCTAAAGAGCAGTTAAGAATTCTTTAGTTATATTTCGGAGGAAAACATTAAGATAACAAAAATAGACAGACTTAAGGTGCTTTCTCAGCATATCTTAATCTAAAACTTTTGTTTTGTAATCAGAGAAACTGATGCGTAGCATGAAAAGACAGGGGAAAATGTTAATACAGAGGAAAGAACATCACCATTAGCATAGCTCAAGGATCCTGTGAACGTGCTTTTATTATTGATGCCCAGCTCAAAACTATTACAAAGCTCCAATACAATAATCTAGCAACGTAGAGTCTAAACAAAGTCCAACCCTTGATAATGAAAATACATGCAGTATTTAACTATGATAGAGGCGGTTGCCCTAATCTAGATCGGAAATCTACATTAACTACAAAGTGAATGGAATTTTGACAATTGCTGCCACGCAGGGCCTGAACTAAATATCTTTGGCAGACCACCTATAATATTAACTTCTACAATAACTTCTGAACGCACTTGTAAAATATCATCTGGCAGATCGCTTACAATATTAACTCCTACAATAACTTCTGAGCTAATATTAAAATGTCTCTGACTATAACATTAATTTCGGCAATCTTAAGTAAACCAAAATTACGCTGAAGGTGGCTGAGGCGGTCACGAAGGAGCAAGGAACACGACTTTGACCTCTGGCTTTGATTTTTAGATTGCCCTTGCCAGATCATAATTTACACTGCGGCGCTGGCTACTTTCATTTATTGATGCTGGTGCTGATGTGCTTTGGTGCCCCTTTAGTCTCTGCGTAAATGCCCGACTCGACCTTTACTGTCTTTTCTTTGTGATGTTCAGCCTCGCCCTACCTTTTGACCCTTGTCGGGTTTGGCCTGAGTCTTTCTGCCGTTATGTCGCGGATTCCCCTTTTTGCCTGACTTGACTCTCCTGGTCCATTCTCTGTTCATACGAGTCTTCACTCTTGGTGGCTTTGGCGGAGAACAAATGGCATTTCGGACCCCCGCGAAGTGGTAAGTGGTAATAGAAGGGGGGGGGGGGGTGCGAACTCATGAGAGGGTGACACGTCATGGATTGGGCGGCCATGAATACTGGACTTCGGATCCCCCCTCCCATTTTAACAAGAAACTGTCGAGGGGGGGTGCGAAGTGGATCTCCGCTGTAGACTTGAGGTGCGCCCCCGATCTGCCGTTGCAAGCTACCTGTGCTTTACCCAACTGATTTGATTTTTTGTCCTATTGCGATTGGGTCCCGCCGTCGGCCTTCTTGTTGCGGCGTTCCAGGACTTTTACGTTATAAACTCCTTTCCCTCCTCCGATTCGATTTAACACAGAAAAGGCCCCGCACACGGATTTGAAATTCTTTGAAATATGCCTTTGAAAACACATCGCATCCGGGCCTCCATCGCACTTCGCACGGTGCAAAATTTAACTTTTCCTTAGCCCTTTAAACTTTAAAACTTGCGATGTGCGATTTGCGATTGGTCCCACCGCATCGCACATTGCACTTAGACGAATTTAACATTTACCTTTGCAACTAACTTGTAAAACTTGCGATGTGCGGTATGCGGGCAAGATCATGTCATCTGCCACGTCACCCCGCCACGTCACTACCACATCACCTCGCCATGTCAGAGCATATCGCACTTCGACGATCATAACTCTTATCTCCGCACTTATTCTTTAAACTTGCGATGTGCGATTGGGTCCCACCCATCGCACGTTGCAAGTCGGCAACTTTAACATTTTACCTTGCACTTGTTTTATAAAATCTGCGATTTGCGATTTGCGCTCGGGTCGCATCGCAATTTAAATCTTTTAACTTGCGGCCACTTACCAGTAAGCCCTAAATGTTGCGAAGTGCGCCATGCGCCACGTTAAGCGCTGAAGGGTGCAAACCAGCGAAAAATAAGGAAAACGGGAAAAACGAAGGCTTGCACGTGGTTTGGGGCAAATGTGGTAAAGACGTGGTGGGTGGAAAATAATAGAATTTCAGACTTTCGACATAAGTGGGTTTTATGAAGCGGTAAGCCTGAAAAAGGTTATGTATGTGGGTTTTGAGGTAAAAAAAGGATTTTTAGAGCGAGGGAGTGTCAGAAATAGGTAAAATGAAAGGTAAGCAGAGGGAGGATGAGAAATAATGAAGGCAATGAGATTTAGCTCATCATCACAATTAATCAGTTGTATTTTCCTTTTTAACTGAATCCAAATGGCAGGTAGATTCTTTTGACCCTTCTAACAGCCAGGGTCTCCTTTTCTTTTCTGAAAATAAATGATAGTCATGGAATATTATTTTCAGCATGAAAATAATAAGGAATAGGCAGTCACCTTGTGAAACTGTAAAATACAGGAGTCTAACAGGTGTCAATATGGCCCTCTGGAGGATCTGGACCCTAGTTAAGTTGCTCATACCTATATATGGAACCACCTGCCAATTACACATAATATCTAGTGCTGCAACTTTCACCATTAGGTACATTTAATCATTATTGCATCTAAGTGAACCAAGCTTGAAAGAAAAGGGAAAAATAACACTTCATACAAGGCTTCTCTTCCAAAATTGTGGCCTTAGCCACATTATGGCATTACCTCGCTAGGTAGGAGTGGTTGATAGATGATCTTATTAAGTGTTCTCAACCCCCATGGGGAAATGACATGTCCTTGGTCCAGCCTTAAATCGATAGGTTCCATGTGAAAAGTGATGGAATGGAGGGGGAGAGATTTCATGGCCAAGTGCCATGGTCAAAGGGATCGACTATGATGGAATACCTCATCCTGGTTGTATAGATGTGAGGAGGGAGCAATCATGGATGCATGAGTTACCCAGACCTTTGTTTTTCCACCCCTATAATTGCATTTTATAGCAGTTAGTACCCCCTTAGTGGTGGGGCAATTCATTACCCCCTAGCGGTTGGGACATGCAAGGGTTCCTTTTCCATGCTATGGCAAGGAAACTTGGTCTAGGAATCGAGTGATGGCCATAATATGGAATTTGAGCTCAGGCTTGTGGCTATTATACGCTCTTTTTTCTTTAGCTGCATCAACCTCCCAGGGTACATTTCCAAGCCCCTCCTAGGTATGAGGATGTGTGGGTGCCAGATCTCAATGAACCAGTGGTCAGTTGAACCTGAAGAATGGAGGTGGAATAAGGTCTCGTCTCATAATGTAAGATGGAATAGGGACAAATGGGGAGACGCTATTTCAATCATGGCTTCCCAAGTAGTGCCCCTCCTATACCCTTTGGGCCATTAGGGGAGGTCCCACTAGACTAGGATTGAAACTCCCCATTTAAGGTGAGTGAATAAGATCACGACCAAGACCCTTCTTCCTAGGCCAAAGATCAAAGCCTTAGGGAACCACCTGTCCTCCGGTAACCAAATTTCAACACCAAATTTATTTTTACTTTTCTCCTAAAGTGACTTTATAAGTGGTAAAGTCAATTTATTTAAAAAGTGCCTTTATAAGTGGTAAAGTTACAATTTAATTTTTAAGTGACTTTATTAAAGTCAATGAAAAATTAGAAAGTGAAAAAGTGACTATGGAAATAAAAGGCTAAGTGGGTGAGTTAAAAAATAGAAAGTGAGAATTAAATGCACATTTATTCTCATCCCTAGATCTAAATGAATCTCAGCCATTAGATCTTAGGGTTACCCAAAAGGTCACTTAGGGTAAAAGGAGAGGAGAAGAGGAAAATATAACTTTAGTCTTTCATGAGCTTGTGAGAGAAGGAGAAAATTTTTTGAGCAGAGGGAGAGCAGCAAAGACACTCAACAAATCCGTACAACAGCTTGGCACACTTCCCAAGGCAACATTTTCGAACAACAACATTGTTAATTTTAGAACATGTTCTATGCCATTTCAGATTAGGGCACACAATGCTGAAGGAGATAGAACATACTAATAGATCGATAGAAGACAAGCCAAAACAGAGATGAAGAGTGGTGGCGTTACGGCGATCAGCAGGATGCTTCTACCAACAAAGTCTCCAATAGGTCATTCAGCCAAGTCTGTCACACATAACCCCAGAACAACCTAAACAAAGAACAGTCCATAGATATGCAGCTCCAATGCTATCCAGAGAATTCCTCCACACAATGTGTGTCAAATGAACTCTAAGTCTCTCCAATATATAGGAATCTTTGGGGGTGTTTGACACGTCCTTTAAGACATTTAAGTCTATATTTTATTCCAGGCCGACCTAGCACATAAGTGGAATAAATTCAAAGTACATGTTCTGCTCATCCGATTGAGATGATCTTTAGATCTATCTTACACCTCTTCGAAAGAGGAATCCAATAAAAATATTGCGATCGTCATCTGAGCAGCACAACCTGGAGTTTGGACCTAGTTGTCCAATTTTAACAAACATTTACCTAGCACGAATACCAAGGCAGAATCCGTACAACATTGTTTGCATGCATTTCGAGGCAAGACACAGTGCTGAAAATGAGGAGGAAAAATAATAGTCAAAGGCACGATTTTCGAGGATGTTTAGGGCACAAAAATCGAGAAGGTGGACTACTGTACGTGTCCATATAGTTCCATACAACCTATTTTGGGCACACATTTCGAGGTAGCAGTACAACGTTTAATGCTGTCATTTATTTTCTGTTTGCTGTTGGCACAAATTTCAAGGTGGAAAGTTGGCACGAAAATCGAGAGAAGTGGGTTGTTGTGTTTGCTGTAATTTTATTGTGTTTTTCAGTTCTCTATAAAAGCATTTTTCAAAAATAAAGAAGAGCTCTCAAACTGGTTTTCCCTAAGAGTTGTAGGGTGTTTTTCCAGGGTCACATTGAACAAAAATCACAGTGTTATTTTTTTGTGTGTGGCTGTTATATTTTCTTGTGTTTTTATTTCTGCATTTCGAGCAACTGTGAAATCCCCAAATGTGTGTTTTCAGAAATTTATTTCATTTCTAGAATTTTGAATTGTATGATTAAGGGAATGGGCATTTAACTATATGGGAGTGATAAGGTGAAATTGAAAACTGGAGTGGGGTTGAAATTTCTACATGTGTTCTCTAACTGACCCCAAGCCTTCATTTAATACTTTTTTCGTTGAGAAATCAATGACCGTGATCTAATCTCTAATCAGCGGCTAAGATTAGAAAAAGCTTGATCCACGTCACTTAGAACATTCCTACCACGTGTAAATTAATTCACTTTAATTTTTTAATTTCTCTAAGTTAGACTTAGGGACCCCATTAAAAAATTTAATTATTTGAATAACTTTTACACCGGGTGGAGTTTCTCCAAACGATTTCTTGGTCTTGGAGATCTCATGTGTCATAGCCCCTCCACAAAGTTTCAGAGCTAGAGCACATCCGATGCTACCCAAAATCTCAACAAGTAGATATCAAACTAGTGTGAGTGATTCTTCCAAGTGAATTCGAATTACTCAATATATAGCCTTAAGGTGAGGTCGAATTGCCCTTCTTGAGTTTGACTTGATCTCCTTGAGGCCAACTTGGTGTGGATGTGACATAAATCGTTTTTGACTAAAAAATAAAGCTTTTTACATGATTCAAAAGCCCAAGAAGGGTCTCATTAAATGTACAATGACTTTATTGACTTAGAATAAATCCTAAAAGTCTTAAACGAGGACTTTGACCTAAAACATGATGACCCAAGCATGAAACCCATGCTTTAATAAGTCATAAATGATAATAATAATAATAAAATTTTCTTTTCATTCTTTTTTATAAGTACATTTTATTATGACTCAAATACAATAATGAAGACCAAACCTAGTTACATTTTTCAAGAATAAGTACCCGATTGAAAAATGAATAAAGTGCCTTTTGATCAAAAGCCCACCTTCCAACATGTGCTCTTGGCAAATGGGCGAGGAAACATATGACTGATGTAGGTGGTGGAGATATGAACAACATGTCGTCATTGGCTACTAGTGGCTCTCAGGGGTTGTTGGCTACTAGATGGAAGAGATCAAGGTAGAAAAAATTCTCCTATAGGGTCACCCATTTTGGGTGGGTAACAAGCCCCATGAGAAGTTTCCGAAGCCAGATTGCCTCACATGCTGCCAAGCTGGTAGCCATGTACTAGGCCTCAACAAAACTCAATGCAATTGACTTTTGTTTCCTCCTAAACCAAGAAACTAATCCTAATCTCACTCTGAAACAACACCCAAAAGTGTTCTTTTTGTCAGTTGTATTGCCTTCCCAATCATCATTGGTGTACCCCTCTAGCTTCACTCCATCGATTTGAGTGTATCTCAGTCCAAATCAATTGTACTTCAAAGGTATCTCAAAACATGTTTTGCAACCATCTAGTGAACTCACTTTGGCTCTGGTTTGGTATTGACCAAGTACATGAGAGATTCAATCAACCATCTATATGATTCAGTGTCCACTACCTCTAATCTCGAAGCATCAATCTTCTTCGAGTTGGTCACTAGTGGCATAGACATGGGTTTGCAATCCATCCTTAATTGCTTCAAGATCTCAATTGTATACTTTCCCTGCTCGAGGAAGATCTCCCCATCCTTTTGACACATCTCCAAGCCCAAAAATAATGCATCAACCCTAAATCCTTCATGTCGAACTCTGCTGCTAGGTCCCTCTTGCATTCTGTTATGAGCCTCTCACAACCCGTGAGAAATAAATCATCCACATACAACACCTGTCTTTCTCCTTAGGGATTGGGAACGCCTAATAGGATCGTCCATTAGCCACTCCTACCTAGGGAGGTAATACTATTACGAGTTCCAAGCCCTAAATTTGGAAGTTAAGCCCCGTATGAAGTGTCAATTTTCCCTTAACGAACAAGTTTAGTCCACTTAGATGCATTAATGATTATTGTACCTAATGATGAACAATCCTGCCTAGGGAAGTAGCACTATTACGAGTTCAAAGCCCCAAATTTGGAAGGGAAGCCCCGTATGAAGTGTTAATTTGCCCTCGAATAACAAGCTTGGTCCACATAGATGCACTGATGATTATTGTACCTAATGATAAAGATGCATCACTGAACATCGTGTGTGATTGGTAGGTGGTTTTCATTATGGGTTGGGTAACTTAACTGGGGCCCAAGTTCAATAAAGGAGCATTATGATACCCTATAGGTGAAGCATTCAGAGCCATGGGAATCCTACCACTTGCAAAGTGGCATTCCATTCCATTGGCACCTACAACACCCCAACAATCTGCACTTTGCCGCACATTATTCATGAGTTGACGCACTTGGACTAGTGTGCCCTAGTCGGCTTAGCAATGATCACATGGTTTGGCAACTAATTCGAGGCCCAGATGAGGTTTATCTCACCCCTTGAGACATGGGAGGGCTAACACCATCCTCACAACCCTCAATGCTAGAGCAGAATCAAGCTATTCTAGAACCAAGGACCCATGAGACCCATTTTGTGCCCCAAGCACAAAAACTGGGGTCCACAGGATGATTTGCATGGATATTTAGGGGCCAACCCCTAGATCACGATTTATGGAGTCCTCTACACTCACTTTGGCACTGGAGGAGCTCAACAGATGCCCTATACGGGCCTACGCATGCATGACATCAACATTTCAACCTCTTTGTGGGTTAATTCTTATGATTTTACATTGGCTACGAGGTTGGCTTGTAACCTCACTTAGTATTTGCCCATTATTTTATGACTTGAGGGGACTTTAGGCTAAAATTAGAGATCATTGAACACATATAAATTAGAGAGATGTCATTTTGATCTCTCTCTTCATCAAACTTGTGAATTTCGGACCTCCTAGAGAATTCGCACTTGCTTCTTGTGGGTGATTTTTGAGATACTTGGATGCATTTTGATGCATGAAAGCTAATTTTGACATTCTTTGGAGCTATTTCTTGGTCTAATGGAAGGATATATTGCATGTTATCTTGTAGGTGGAATCTATTTCTTGAATATATTTTTCTTGAATGTCGAATTCATGAAACTGTTGATTCTAGGTTAATCTTTGTGCCCTAATTTGTTGAAAATCAATTTATCCAAGAAATTCTAGATGAATGCCTTATTCATTACTCATTGTAACATGTATTGAATGTTCCTAGTGGAGCACTTCTTGTTATTCTCCATCAAAATCTATTATTCCATTAAGTGGGTAATTGTTGAAATTTTGATAGCTAGGGCATCAAATTTCGACCTCCTTAGAAGGGAATTAGGATTATCTATCCTTGGCTCCATCTCCATAGGACAAGGCGCTGGTCCATTCACTTGGTGATCAACCTTGAATTCTCTCCATAATTTTCGCTTCTCAAATTCAGTGCTTTTAAGGCTAGGGCAAAAATCTAGGGCTTGGAGAGAAATTTTAGGGAGGAAGATTTGTTGAGAAATCCAGGGAAAAGATATTAAGTGATTTCTCTTTAATTAGTGACTGCTTGTGAGAGATTTTTACTTCTTTAGATTGGGATCTTCCTTTACTTAGGTTATTAAGTGTTCTTCTTCATCAAACAACTACCAATGCATGAACATAAATAGACAAGAGATATAGAATGTAGGCTATCAGCCAGGGCCAAAATCTCTCACTTTTTAAGAGGAAAATCCATACAAATTCTTCTTATAGAGATTCCAATTGACGAATACCAAGACCATGATCCTTGACCTATTTTCCACTCCAAGACCAAGACACAAGTTCTCTTGACAGTCAACCTTTTGCTCCTTTCCTCTTCTCGATTCCTGTTCCACTTCGACCTTCTTAGCACCGAGACACTATCACCACCGAGATCTTCTCACTATGGTAGTACTGAGATCTTATTCACTGTGGTCGCACCGAGATCCGTTTGTTGTGATACAACCGAAATCCTTTTGATGTGGTAGCACCGAAATCCTCTCACTGTAGTAGCTCTGAACCCTTATCACTGTGATAACACCAAACTTATTTGCTGTGGAGGTACCTAGATATAGCACTGAAACATTTACTGTGATATATCACCGAAGTTCTGCCTTCTTGGTCTTCACTGTAATCCGCTTTCTATCTTAGAAAATTATGTAGAGAATATCTCTGTGATCTATTCAAACTACACTCTAAGATTATTAGAAATTATTTCTGCAATAAGGCCGAGTTTCTGTACCGTTATCCGAGCTCTTTCAGCGAACTTTTTGTTTATGTATTTATCATTCGAATTTCAAAGGCGATCGAACTGCTTTTCTATGGAATAGGTCGAGCTGCCTATTTATAGTAGTAATGTCCATGTATATTAGCTGACATGACCATATGAAGAGTTGTGTCTCCAATTTAGGTGAACCAACATGAGTTCTACATTTCATCTTGAAGCTGACTTGAAGAAGGATAACTTGTGCTTGGCTTGGAGGGCTACTTGACAATCCTATTGACTTATATACATTTGTAACATGCCCAAGAAGGCTTCTTCATACATGACATTGACTCTCTTTGACTGGTATGACTAGATGAAAAATCCTAAAGGCTCACAATGGGAGCCATCTAAAAATAAAATTCCTTGCTCATGAAACCCATGAGGCAAGCATTGCAATAATAATTTTATTTTTCTTCTTTACATCATTTACATAAAAATCACAATTACATGTCATTATGAAGACCGAACCTGGTTACTTTTCAACACCCCCTCTTAACTAGGGAGGTAATCATAATGGTACTTAGTCATTCTCAATCTGAAGAATTTCTCATAAGAAGAATCAGATCGGTAAGCCATCTGTATAGCATCATATCAACCAACATTGTCACATAACAAGGCCTTGACTAACAACTCTATCTCTCCACGATATCTGAGCACAATGTTGGCGAGACCAATGATGTATAGACACCCCATCATTCTCTCTCTCGGAACATACCCCACACGGGTTCTTAGGGTGTGTTCCACCAGGACTATTGTTATCTTGGATTTCCAGTCCTCAAAGAATATCGGTCCTCTACGACTACTCTTATCTTGGATGCCCTAATACATCCTCAAAGAGCATTAGATGCCAGATGTTTACCCAATCCTCCATTTTGTCTTCCCATGTGAAGACAAGAATGATGTGTCTATCTCTCCCTCTTAATTAAGGAGGACATATCTATTCCAATAAAGGAATGTACTCATTCCTATGGAAGGGATGTACCTAAGCTCCTTTTTGGCTTAGAAATTTCCAAGTTTCTTCCAAGTAAGAAACTTGTTTCCAAGCTCCCTCTTAATTAGGGACATACAACAACTGCTCAGGTGGAGATGATGGGACAACCAACTGCTTGAAGAACTCCTCATGATGTCATGAACTTCTTTTTATCTATGAGTCTTCATGTTTGGGACTTCTACATAGGGCACCGACCATCTATCACTTTCATCCATGAGTCAACCATGTCATCATTGGAAAGTGATCTATTAGTCCATATCTGGCCTTCTTCATGCCATGCTGCTTTCTTCATGGCATGTTTACTTAAGGATCTTCACATCCTACTACATGTGCATCGGTGGTGGAAGACATCCATAGATCTTCCCTTGGAAACTCTGCATAAACCCATCCAGATATATAAAAAATAAAGGAATGAATATTAAAATCAACATTACCTCTGTGATGGTCTTTCATCATGACATCTTCTAGTTTGCATCAACATCCTGCAAACATATTGACACTTCCCCCATAGATTATATTGTCAATGGTCTCTTTCTTTTTCAGATTCTATTAGAGTCTTCATATCTTCCATGGAGATATCCTAGTCAAATCTTCTTGGTTTATCGAATGTTGATTGCCTTTACCATGGTTGCATATTCCATGATCTCTTCCTTTCTTCACACAATTCATTCCTAGGAGCGTCCAATCAGAGTTCCTCAATTGTATTCAACCACCTCATACTTCGTATGATGACATATTATGTTGATTTCATCTAGTGAATGTGTGACCCATGCATTCTTGCATCCCCTTGAGGGAGGGGATCCTTACTTTTGATCATGCACTCAAGATAGAGCATTGATCCATGTTACGTGAAACCATATGACATGACTTCCACAATATCAAATGTAAGCATACATCCCTCATTTTTCCTTTGGGTCATCTAGACTTCTTGCAACAGCTTCCTTGATTGAAAGAGCTTCAATCCCTTGAACTGCTTTATTTATGTCATCATACCATTATCCCATGAATTCCACAAGTTTGAAATTCTTGATGAAACACTTGCTTCCCCTCATGATCAATGAACCTTTCAATGAAGATTCCATCAGAGATTCTTGAGGATCTAAAGTATCCCCATCAACAGATTTTTTTCTTTTGACATATGTATGATGAACCTTGTACTAGATGACCTTGCCACTTGTGTTCAAGAGCTATATCCTTGACTTCCATAGATTCTAACTATCTCTTATGCTTCTCTATGATGATGTCCCGAGCTCTTGTTCCCAATGCTTCTATGATGCCTTGATGTATCCCATTTAGTGGATCATGATAGGCATATCTTACAATAGAAGACAAGATTTTGAAAAGAACTAAGGTGAGGAAGACTATCTCAGTGATAGTAGAAATCTCTTACTTCCTCTATCTCAGACTTCTTCTTTTCAACTTCCTCCACTTCTTTGGTGATATAAGCTTCTTCTCTTCTTCTTTTGTTATTGTCCTTCTTGATATTAAGACAATCTCTTTTGTAGTGTCCATATGCTTGACACCCATAGCATTGGATTTTAGCCATGTTCTTTTTCTTTTTTTGAGAACCAAACTTTCCAAATTGTCCCTTTCTTCTTGTCATTTCAACATAAGCTTGATTTTTCTCACCTCCTCCCACATCAGATTTGGCGTTTAGTCTAGATTCTTCAATCTTGCATACTGACCATAGATTCTGGAATGGAGTAGCTTCTTTCTTCCCATATATATTTGAAGTAAAGTTACCCCACTCCTCCGGTAGTGCATTTAATACCACTGTAGTCATTTCACTATCATACATGACTTCTCCCAATTCTTGTAGTTGATCCCGGATCTCAGATATCTTCATAAAGTATGAGGCTATTCCATCTTCCTTAGACATCTTCAACTTGTAGAGTTCTTGTCTTAATGAGATGACTTCTCCAACAGTGATTGAATACAACTCTACCAGTTTGTCATAGATTTCTTTTGAAGTTTTGAGTTTAGATACATATGGGATGAGGGGATCCTTGATAAATTCTATGAGAATCCTTTGAGCCCTAACTTCCCCTTTCATATACTTTGCAATTTCTTGAGCATCTTCTTCTCCTGGTTTGGTGATAGATCCTTTAAGATGACCCATGACCTCATTTTCAATGAGATTTAGATCTGTCATTTTCTTCCATGCAAGATAGTTTGAAGCCCCAACCAATTTGTTGCTCTTCGTGCAAAAAGACATTTTGACAGATTAAGATAAGGTCATATAGGATGCTCCTTTCTCCTTGCTTCCTTTTGACGATATAGAGAATAGAAAACTTCTCTTAGTTGAAGATAGTTTTGTTCAATAGTGATCCTTGATCTCACAGAGAGGGAGATCCCTTTTGATGGTGAAGTCCTATTGATGAAGATCAGTGATGACTTCTTGTTTCAACGAGAGAGAGTCTTGATGACACTACTTTTTGATCTAGCTTCCTTTGGATGAATAGTCTTTTAACTTGATTCGTAGATGTCTTTGACTTGAGTAGATGTAGGGTTTTGGCCTTCTTGTCTTGATGATGATCCCAATACCGTTTTGTAGACTTCTTTGATCTAGGGTTATGATGCTTCCTTTGACTTCAAGATGATCTTTGCTTTGATGCCTTCCTTGAGATTTGATCCTTGAGTGTCCCTTGATTAGATGCCCTTCCTTGTCTTAGTCACCTTACCTTTGATACCATGTTGAGAAATCTAGGGCAAAGATATTAAGTGATTTCTCTTTAATTAGCAACTGCTTGTGAGAGCTTTTTACTTCTTTAGATTAGGATCTTCCTTTACTTAGGTTATTATTGTTCTTCTTCATCAAACAACTACCAATGCATGAACATAAATAGACAAGAGACACAAAATGTAGGCTATCAGCGAGGGCTAAAACCTCTCACTCTTTGAGAGGAAAACCCACACAAATTCTTCTTATAGAGATTCCAATTGGCGAATACCATGACCACGACCCTTCACCTATTTTCCACTCCAAGACCAAGACACAATTTCTCTTGACAATCAACCTTTTACTCCTTTCCTCTTCTCTATTCCTCTTCCACTTCGACCTTCTTAGCACCGAGACACTATCACCACCGAGATCTTCTTACTGTGGTAGTACTGTGATCTTATTCACTGTGGTAGCACCAAGATCCTTTCGCTGTGGTAGCACTGAAGCTCTGAACCCTTATCACTGTGATGTTGAGATTTTGAGGTAGCACCGGGTGTGCTCTAGCCCAGAGATTTTGTGGAAGGGCTAAGACACACAAGACCTCCAAAACCCAGAAAGTGTTTGGAGAAATTTCATCTGGTGTATGATATATTCAAATAATTAATTTTTTTAATAAGGACCCTAAGTCTAATTTAGGGAATTAGAAAAATTAAAGTGAATTAATTAAACACATGTGATGAAATGTTCTAAGTGATGCAGATCAAACAATCTTTTAATCTGAGCCGTCGATTAGACATTAGATCATTGTTGTTGATGTGTTAACGAGAAAAGTATAAGATAAAGTCTTGGGGTCAGTTGGAGACACACACACATTGGCAGAGCACTGAAGCTAAGTCGAATTTCTCGGGCGGGGTTTTGCTGAGAAATTCGAAACGAGTTGCAGTGCAGTGAGGGGCAGAGATCAGCATGGGATGAGTTAATCCAAAGTCGAGAATATAGCAAGACAGAGAGGGAGTGAGTACCAGTCAGCGCAGAGCCAGCCATTCTGACGCAGTTCAGTGAACTACACCCAGAGGCTGCGTAAGCCCAGTTAGGGTGACGCAAACCTAGCAAGTGCAACACAGGGGTAGCGCAGCATCAGCCGGGGCAACGCAGTCCCAGCCGGGGCAACACAACACCAGTTAGGGTGACGCAATGGGAATGCTGTCCAGTTAAGGGCTGACGCAGAGGTTGCAGAGGTAGCGCTGAGGGTTCCACTGAGCCAGAGGGGGCTCGTGATCTGTAAATCCCGTTTGAGGGTGTGATACAACCATTCAAGAGACATATCCTCAAAGCAATAAATGGAGGACAAGACACCTATTCAACTCCATTTTTACCATTTACATTTACATTCATCTACTTTCACCTTTTGACTTTTACAAAAGTCAAACTAGAAATTGGAAAAAATTACACGGTGAAAATTTTAAGTGAAATCTCAGAAAATTGCAAAAGCGCAGTGCCATCTTGGAGGCCATTTTTAGGCACCTTCCTGAAGTCAAAATTGAAATATGAAAGAACGGTATACTAGCCCTGTCTGTCTAGTTTCCAGAACATCTTGAATTTTTGAAAATGACCCATGGGAAGGCCTTCAAAAACTCATTCTCCCAAGGTGTTTCCAGAAGCGCAATGCTAGTCAAAAAGAGGGGCAAAATGTTGATTTTTGACCCCTTTTTCTCATTTTTCTCAAAATCTGAGCCCTGAATAAAAAATTTGAGCAAATGGGTTTTGAGAGGAGGCCATTAGCTATCTAGAAATGTCAACCGTTTGTCATTTGGAGCCCTGAGGAAAAAGCGCAGCGCGCTTCTGGACCTAGTGAAATTTTTGAATTCTGCAAATTTACACCAAATTTCACCAAAAAACAAAAAGTGATCCAAATCTTCCCAAAATTAGTCCAGAAGTGGCAAATGAGGTATGTTATGCTATCATAGAGACATCAACAAGAATATCTAACTTACACTTCTCATTTTCGTTGATTAGGGTTTCCTTGAGCTTATCTTGCAATTGCTTGACCTTAACATTGCAAATTTTGTTTCTTGTGTGGTAATGGTCAGCCATGTGCCTCAACATCTGATTTTCCCTGTTGGCGTTGTCAAGGAGCTTCTCCAAGTGGATGTTGACCTGCTCAAGCCAAAACTGCCTATCCTCATTGATCTCATTTGCAATCCTCTCTTCAAAACTAAGTTCTTCATCTATAGGGTCTTGTTCTCTTTCTTTCTGCAATGCTTTTTTGAGACCCATGGTTCTTGGCCTCTTCCTCTTCACCTGTTGTTCATGCTCATATGTTCATCATGCTCAACCACTGTTGTGCCTTTCAATTCTTGCCTCTTAGCTTTAAATTGCTCTACCTCCATAATCAGTTGCTTTGTTTTGAATTGATTGTTCTCCTGCTCAAAGAATGAAATGATGAATTTGGACCTTGCCAAATTGTCTTGAAGTTCTTTGATTTGAGCATCTTTGTCCTTGATGATCCTTTCTAGGTTTTCATGCTCTTCATGGGATTCCAAGTCAACTAGGTCAAAGTCATGTTCCTCCTCATCATGCATGGATGTCTCATGTTGTACTAATGGTGATCCATGTTCTGGTGAAGTAGGCTTGGCCCCTTCCTCAATTTGAGGAGCAAACACAAGCCTCCTGCCTCTCTGATAGGTGTGAGTAACCTCAAGCCTAAGCCTCTTTGAAACTTCAACAAGTTTGATTGACAATCCCACCTCCATAGGTTGTGCTGACATGGTAGGTGATATGTTTTGCTGCTAAGTTGGTGTAGTGGTTGTGCGCATTTGCATGGCTGCCTCAATGAAGGTATCCCATGTCATGTTCTTCTCTGCCAACTGATGGGGAACTATGACCTTCACCAAGTTGTGGTGAAAGAGGCTAGGGTAATGTTCTGTGTTTTTAACTTGCACCTTTTCAGACATCTTGATGACACTCCTATACAAGAAATTGCATAAATTAAGAGACTTCATTGCTGTGAAGTGCATGAGCAATCTAATGTGATATTGGTACAATCTAGAAAACCTACCCTCACATGTGAAAAATTTCATCGCAACCTTCATCAATGGTGCATACCTCTCTAGCAAATATCTGAATGGAAGAACATGTGAATGAGCCTTTTTGTACTGTTATTTTATGTAGGGTTTGTACTGCTCAAACTCTAGGTTCATCCCTTTGAATCAACATTCACCATGATTTGGTATTCCTGTAGCAAGAGAGATGGCATCTACTGAAAATGTGAAATCAATCCCTGCAATGGTGGCCTTTTCTCCCTTCAAATGGGTGGCAAACAAATCTGTAAGCTGCTCATGAAAACGTACCTCCTCCACTCTTTGACAAAACCCTAGGCAGTTGACATCTTCAAAGAACTTTCTAATAAATGGTGAAGGAGTGATTTCACTGCAATTTTAGGGCTCATACCTCAGTATATTCCCCATTATATGGTGTTTTCTTTTATCTAATGGTGAAGAATCTGCTTCCATGATGAAATCTAGATGATAGACAAGCAAAAACAGTGAAGTTTTCTGCTATGAAGGAATGAGTTGGTATGATGGACTTGGAAGTTGCCTAAATTTTTAAGGAAATTTAGGGGGATAGGGAATGAGTTTAATGAATTGGGGAAGCAAGAAATTTGGGAAATGATTGAGGGGAGGGAGTTGAAAAATCCTAAACACAGTCCTACCCTAGAAAGACATAGGGTAGATTTAGGGTTTGTACGTAAATGATAGACAATGAAAGGAAATGGCTTTGTGATGGATGGAGGTGATGTATAAACTATAAACAGATATGTAGGGACCAAGAAATTAGGGTTTTAAGAAGCAATTTATCTTTTGGAGACCAACATCATGAAATTCATGCAAACACTGGGAGACTAAGCTTGTGATCAATTTCTTAGCATGCAAAGCAAGGAGGGCATGAACATGTGTAAACTTACTTGTTATAAAGCTTGGAAGATGAAAAATCTGGAGTGGAGCTCTAGAAAACTGAATTTTGTGGTGAAATGGCAAGTTTGGGCAATTCTGCCCCATGGGCAACGCCTTCTTCCAGAAGCGCAACGCAATGTATGTATGCGCAGTGCCCTCAAAATTTCTCCAGTTTGAGAAAAAAAACGTGTGTTTTCTCACCAAATGAGGGATGAGCTCGATGATGAGAGGCAATGAGAGTGCAAATGAAATATCTTTGTGTCTTTTTGGCCCTTTTGTAAATATGGAATGACTCCCTTTGAGTGATGATGGGCCCCACAAGTCTTTTTCTAGCATGTCTTTCATTCTTTTGAACCTTGTAACCTTTGGAATTTGTAACCTTGAAATTTTTGTGGCTTTTTTGGAACATTGAATCTCATGGAACCTTGAACTTTTTCAAAACTTTGAACTGCAGCTTTAGTAACATGAAGTGCTTATTACATATAGAAACATAAAATTACATTTTGAAATTAAAATTTATTGAAGAAACTTGCTTTATTGCCACTCCAATTGCTGGATTTTATGCATGAAATGGCAATTTCGGTTGATTTCTTATTTGGGTGGCGACTCCACTTATTCATCTATTTACTCTCAGACAAGAATCCCTCCCTGATATCCATCTGCTTCTCTCGACTAATTTTTCAGTTTTAGAATTAGATTCATGTTCAAGTGGTGACTCCAATTCTTTCATTTCTTACAAGAATTTATGCTAAGAAGCTCGCTTCTTGTGGGCCTCTTGACTTTTCTTGAACAAGGATCTCTTTCTCTAACGTCTACTTGGCCTTTAAGCAAGTCATCATCGATGATACCCTTCATGACATGCCATAAGAAGCCATTTGTAAAATTACTTCGTTCTCTGGTGGTGATTCAACCACTGCTCGAAAGCATCTTTGGATGGTTACTCATATAATAAATAGATATTGTCTTCCTTCACAATATAATCATGAAGATGTCAAGATACATCTCTTTGGCTATTCCTTAAAAGGTGATGCTATCGATTGGTTTCGAAATTGTCCTGAGGAGTTTTTTTATTATTTACAACACATCATCAATGATTTTAAAGATAAATATATAAAACAAGGTGGCTCGCCTTGTGCTCCCAGTACTATGCAAAATAATGAAAGTGATCTTGTAGAGAACTCAACTATCAACAGGAGATTTCAAGACAATTCTCAGGATGAATCCACTTGTAACACAACACAAATCCATGATAGTGGTGAAGCAAAAACAAGTTGTCAAATCAGTGTTGACAACAATAAGCATATTGTTAACGAATTGATTTAGATGGTTAAGGATATACAATTGAATCAAGCTCAGGTAATAAAGAATATGGAGGCCAAGCAGGCTCAATTCATTAAGAATATTGAGGTTAATCAAGAAAAATTAACAGCAGATCACGCCAGGGAAATTAGTTATATGTAGAGCAGGTTATTTTCCTTAGAAGAAAAACATATCGAGGAAATGACGATAATGGAATTTAATCACTCCAATCAAATGATTGTCATGGAAGAAAGACACATTGAGAAAATGACGATCATGGAATTTGATCACAACAATTAGTTAGCCACCATGCAAGCAAATCATAAGAAAGCGATAAACTATATGCAAAATTGCTTCATGGGCATGAAAGCGAAAAGTGATAAAATTATAAGCGACATGGAAGTTGGTCAAATATCTCTTTATAATAGGTTATTGGCCATCGAGAAAAAACAAGCACCATGTGTTATAAATATGGAAGAAATGGATACCATTGAAAACAGATTAAAGGTAATGGAACTTAATCGTTCTAATCAGATGTCCATTATTCAGAAACATATGATTGCAATGGAAGCAAAGCAGACTCGAGAAATGAAAACAATGGAAGCAAATCATATCACTCTGCAAGACAGATTCATGAAAACTCAGCTCAATCAAGCGAAATTAATAGCAAGGCATGCCAGAGAAATGAGTTCCATGCATAAGAGGTTAGAAGAAAGGAAATCACAGGTACACACTTTTAGCCTGATCGAGAAGGTAGATGGTAGAAAATCAAGGAGCTTTCAACAGATCATAACTCTCCCAATCCATCAAAGCAAGCCCCGTCTTGTTGTGAATATCCTGAGAAAGTGGTTGGCCCCATTAATGAAGATTTAGTTGAGGATGACATGATCAAAGAAGAAATTAAGAAGGATCTAGAACATATGCAGAATGAAGAGAGTCATGTCACAAATATCTTAAATACTTCGTTCGAAATTTCACAAGCACATTGTTCCACATCATCAACAATATAGCTTGCCACAAAGAAAAGCCTGAAGTGAAAAAGAAAAAGAACAAGGAAGCGGTTTGATGAATCGGATGGCCGTGAGAAGCTCGATTTTTGGATAAGACAAAGTCCTACCATATGCAAGATTGGACATGGCACATTAGAAAAAAAACCCACAGACTTGCCTGAAAGCAGGCAAATGCTCAGTATGCACTATATTGAACACATCTGATGCCACAAGGCATCCTTTGTATTGTATCTCTAACCTTACACCCTGTTATTTCAAGCATTTCATTTTGTAGTTAGATTAGATTTACTTTTCATGTTAGTAGAAAAATAAATGGTAGAAGAGCTTCTTATATAATCTTGTGTATTGCTTGGATGCAGATTCTGGATTCTCACATTCCTTCGATGAAGCAACGTGTTCCCAAGTAGAGCCAGATGTTGACCACTCTTTGTCAACGACCCCATAGAAGTACAACCTTTTTTTCGCAAAAGGGATCTATCATGTTCGAGTGTTCGTGCCTTTCAGATTTCATCATTCAAACGACAATTTTCTAAATGATGTAAACCCATTCTGCATATCTATAATGTAAATGATCTTAGTAAGACCATCATGTATGTAACAACCTAGGTAAGCCTACTATTTTGGTGATGATTTCTATCCTAGGAGGTTTTTTGTCTCATTGATTCATCTGTGTCTCTCGACACAAATGATCGGCAGAGTTTTCCCCTCCAACCTCACCCCAAAGCTAGGGTGGATTTTGTCATCAAGATATTAAGTGAGTCTTAATGTTTTTTATCGAGTCTTTGTAAAAGTAATCTGGAAATGATCCTAGCTAATTTTCTCGATTTATTACAGATTGCTGGGTCTACTGTATCATATTTTGAGTCGCAGAATTGGGTAGATTATTGAGGGTCTATTACGAACGGGTGTTCCCCCTTATGGGTTTAATGTATTGATCTTATGTAAAGAGGGCTGGAAAAATAATTAATCCCCTCATAAATCAATTTTCTGGCCAAATTAAATTAAAAATCCTAAGCCAAAAATTTAATTAATTGTATGTCTTAGGTAAATTTAAATTCTTCAAAGGCAAAATTCGTGGGTCTCTAAAAAATAAATTTTTAAAGGTCTTGGGCCAAGGGAATATTGAAAATTTTGAGAAATTTTGTACCCTTGGGCCTTGATAGTTAAGTTAAAGTCAATGTTTTGAGATAATTAACTCAAAATTATTATTTTTGAGTTAATTAAAAGGGAATTAATTGAAAAATTCAAAATTCCTCAAAAAATAATAATTTCAACGGACGAGATTAAAAGATAATCAAATCCTTTTTGACGGTCGAGATTACTTTGACGGCGATCAAGCGAACTAGCTGTTGGAGATTTTACCTGTAAATTAGAGGTCAGTGTCAGTCTATAATCACCCAAACTTTTGATCGTGTACTAGCTCTTGAAGCTCTCATGTATTACTTTTTGGAATAATACAAACGAAGTGGGGTTTTATTTGATGGTCGTGTTCCTCTTCGGCATTTTATGGTAAACTTGTTCTTCATATTCTGCCAGTAATTATTTTAATGAATTGTTGATTAATAGCTCTTGCAGAGTAATCTATTGAACATGTATTTTGCTTAGGTTACTGGATTTAGGGTAAGAATTTTGATTGGATTGAATTAGCAGGTATCTCTAATTCTTGAAAATTTGATTTTTATCTTATTTCTCTATTGATTTAACATTTTAACTTTAAGTGTGAAGAAATCTATCAGATTTAGAATTGGGCGTCTGGGGAAGTCCTCGGTTGGACCAACTGACTCCCAAGGAAATAAGATCTGAAGAGTCCCCAAGCTTATCTTAAGTTCTCTTTTTGCAGGGTTTTTCTAGAGTTTGTGTCTAAATAAAATTTTTATCTTAACTTTTATTGAATTTAAAGTTAGATCTGGCTAATAAGAGCCTTAGATCTTTAGATCTGGCTAATAAGAGCCTTAGATCTTTAGATCTGGGAGCGAAATCGGAATTACACTCCTCGGATCTGACAGATCGACAACTCTTGTGCATAGATATGTAAATACATTGTATAGATCTGTATTTTTAATTATGTAAATAGTTAGATTTTTTTTTTGATTTCTAACTCGAGGTTTTCAATTTTAGATTTTTGTATATGTGCAAAGTTTCTAGGTTTTGTACAGGTGATATTTGACGTTTTTCACAAGATCCGAGCAAGATCTAGGCCCTGGAGGGTAAGATCTTGTCTCGAAATATAAAGTTTTTTGCAGGAGCACTGAGTTAAAATTTTTCAGATCTGAGTTTCTGGGTAAAATTAATTGCTACATAAGGAAAATTTCAAATTTTTTTACACCAGCTGTGCCTGCGTTTTCCTCTTGTGGGCTGCCCCCACTTGCTGCTGCGTTTTTTTTTTTCCTATTTCCGCTCCTTTTCTGCACATTTCGTTCTTTCCGCAACCTCTATCACATCTCTGCGTGCCCTCACTGGCTGCCATCTCCCTCACGCTGTTGCCTCTTCCTTCTCATTCCCGCACTTGCAACGCTTTGCGTCCCTTACCCCTCACCTCTACGTTCCTCTCTCTTCCTGCATTCCTCTCGACCTGCCGACGGCTCTGTTCTATCTTTTCTCCCGCTCACTCCTTCGACCTGCATCATAACCTAAATCAAAAACAAATGATTCATAATATTTAACTTGAATAATTTTTTTTTTTGAGATTCGGTTTTTGTTTTTTGTTTTTTGTTTATAACTTTGTAAATTTTGTCCTTTATTTTTTATTTTTAACTTTAACTTTTAATTTTGTACATAATTCAAAATAAAAAATTTAACTATTAACATTAGCATTTAAAAAAAGAATTAAAATTTATTTTTCTGGAAACCAATTTTTTTCAAAGGGTTTTGAGCCATTTGAATTTTGGGATTGGCAAGATATTTAATTGTGGAGAAATTCCTATGGTTGACATGATTTAATTTTTTAATATCCTAAGTTTGACTATAGAGAAAATTATATTTTTTGTTGGATTCATATTATTTTTAGAATATCGTTTAATCCATAAATTGCTTGACAAAGTGTTTATTTAGCATCGAAATTTCATGGTATGTCTTGATGAATAATTACTGAGATTTAAGTGCTAATTACTTTCATATGCTTCAGTTGAGTTTGATGAGCATTGGCATGAGAATTTTAAAAGTTTTCTATCGATTAAAATCATCTATCGTGTAATTAACTCTTGTTTCATTTTGTTGGAAATACTAAGAGGGGGGTGAATCAGTATTTCTTTTCAATTGTTAATTTTACTAGTTAGATCACTAAAATTTAGAACACAAAATGAAAAATGATGGAATAGATAATTTTATTAATTTCTTCTTTACAATAAGTAAAGTACAATAATGATATAGGGCTCCGACCCTAGATGAAGACTCCAATCTTCCAGGCTCCAACCTGTATTGTGCCAAGCACCAACTTAGTCTTTCCAAGGCTCCAACCTTGTCAATTTGAGGCACCAACCTCGAGGGCTTCAACCCTATCTCTGGTATAGACTCCGACTTGGTTTCTTGAGGACTCCAATCCTCTAGGGCTCCAACCCTATCTTCCAAGGCACAGACCTTGTCTTTATGAGGCTCCAACCTCTTGGGCTCCAACCCTCAACTTCACTTCATCAAAATATGTTTGGTTATTCTTCACGGCTCCAAAGTCTCCTTCAACGAGCACTATCACACTTAGTCTCCACGTCACATCATCAATGACAACCTTTTCTTCTTAGAAGGTGTCACCACTGCTCTTCATCGTACCCAAACAAAGATCTCCAAAGGTCACCTCATGACTGCTTTAACGCATCAATAATATCTCCAAGACCTTCAAGGTGTCTTCAATAGGCAGCCCAAGTTTTCACTTATCAACGAGTCAAATCTACACACTGGACTTCAAGAGACCTCCAACAATACTAGAGATTCTTCAAGAATCAATGCTCCTTCAATAGCTGCTTCAAGATGTCTTCAATAGGCCTTCATAAGTCTTCTAAAGGTGACTCCAAAATCTGTCATAATTCTGCCTTGGGACTGCTCCAGATATGATGCCCAAAACCATTGTTCAAGCCTTAACCAATGACTAGTATTAGTGTTGGAACAAGCCACATCAGAAACTTCTCACTTTCCTTAGACTGCTCCACAAATTCAAGCTATAATGGTGACTGTCCAAGCTTCTCCATGCAGTCACAGGGTTGTATCTCTTATGTGACTAGTCCAAAATCTTTACTTTGTTTTAGGACTGTTCTTGCTGCAATATAAGTCTGGTCCTAGTTAAGGCTTGTAACTAACTAATGCAGCCCCTTCACAGTTCAAAGATATTTTCAGGCCACTAAACTCTTCATGAGTTCTTCACAGTCCAGAGGTCTGAAGACAAACAATTGTCCAAGGTTTGAGCTCTTTTCAAACTGAGTTAACAGGTCAATAATCTGAACTATGAGTCTGGGATTTCAAAGAGGTAATTGATCACAATTGCTGTAGCTCCTCCCACAGATCCGGGCTCCACAAAAAGAATCTGTCCACAGCAAACTTACAAATCTGAGCTCTAAATCAATCTGAGATCACAAGACTGAACTGTGCACCAAATAAACCTAATAAGAGTGTTGAAACATGTCCACAGAAGTGCCCTAGTAGCAGAGCACAAGAGGCTGAATTACATGCCCTAGATTCACAGATCTGAGCTCACAATTCTGGTTCAAAGCTCGGTAACACTAGTCTGAGGGTGCTCAAAGTCAAAACAGAAATGCTGTAGGTGATCCAAAGTGTTTTGTCATGGATTGTGATTTGCTGTAGGTGGACTGAAGTATTGTTTTGAGGTTTCACGAGTTCTGTAGTATTATCTTGTCTTAAATTTGTACACAACCCCTGACACAGGTCACCCAAACAGTTTTATCCTTAAGTTCTCTCCTTCTCGGCCTTTAGATCACAACTTGTTGTTCTGTACTTCTGTGATTACTCTTCACCGAAACTTCAGAAGAATCCAAGATCTCTGTTCTGTGGAAATGCGAGTACCCTAGCCACATATTTATAGTAGTTTGTCCTCACGAAAAGACGCGACTGTTGGGTGAAGGGCCGACATGAGTAGGCTAGCACAGGTCGGCTCAGAATTAATATTCTTAACTTAAAAATTCATTATCTCACAAACTACTAGGAGTTTTGGGACAAATAAGAGCTCGTTGGAAAGACAAAATTATGCCCTAAAAGATGGTACAAGATTCAAATTGAGAAGCTGCCTCTAGGGTAGTGAAAATTATTTTTTAATGGGACTGACCTTGAAATTTAGTGCAGAAAATATTTGGGACAGAATGAGTTATTGGGACAGCATGTGGTTATTTGATGGCTTCTCCATTTTTTGCACCAATAATATTATTACGAGTGTCATCATTCGAGTATCCAACAAAGTCATCATGATAGTGAATCCATAATTTTCTATTTGAAGAGCTTCAAAGAGTTTTCCAACCACCATCTAGATCATTAAATGAGATCTTCCAACAATGTCATCATATGCCATCAAGTGTTCTTCAAGTCCTTCATGTCATGTCCCCAATCATTGTCCATGTCATCAAATGCCATCAAGTGTAGTCTTCTAGGTTACCAAACAAGGTACATGATTGACACTTGGCACCTTAAGAATATTTTCCATCTTGACATCATGTTGGTTCCAGGATTCTTTATCAAGAGTAAGAATATCATCATTAATGGCATCCTTACTAACCAAGAGGGACTTGTCATCACGAGCAAGGACCTCTTCATACCTCGCATGATACCCAGCGTTTTCCCTAAGGCTTTAGGTCTCATAAGAATATTGATCCTCATATTGACATCAATGACAATGCGTATGAATAAATAATCTCCTCATTACTGATGTAGCAGTTGGCCTTGTTCATTGGGGTCCCTCCTTGACATCAATGGCAAACGGGGTGTACCTGGCAAGCCTCTATCATGTTGCTCTTCTTTCTTGCAATGTGGTCCATGATCAATGTGTTTACATTTCTTCAATGGAGCTACCCAAAGAGATGATCTATCAAAGGATGATTGTCCATGTGTGACTCATCAAGGATTTCATAGGGCCCATTCACGGATAGCTTCCCCCGCAAGAATGCTTTAAGAATCATAGTGACAAGAACTGCTAAATCTCCCCTAATCGTATGGTCATCATAAGCTCAAGAATCACAGACTCCCCCTAAATGTATGCATGGTATCATTTTGGAAATGTTTCATTATCAATCATTTGGCATATCAAGGATGAATTCATAAAGTCAATAACATGTGCTGTTGGCTGGAGGGTTCAAGGGACTTTTGGATTCCACTTTCTTCCTAATCCATACTTGTGTAGCTTTCTTCTTTGGCTTGGTTGTCATGGTTTTAGGGACCCAAGACGAGTTACTCTCACATGCCATATGTCCAATGTTATGGCATTCGAAGCACTTCATCTTGTTCATGAATGAGTAATCGTGACTTCTTCTTGCAAAATTTCTTCTAGGAGATTGACAGGGACCATTATATTGGTCTTGTGATATGCCCTACAATCTTTTGCCATGTGCCCAAATTTTGTACAAGAATAGAAATATCCAAGAAATATATTTTGGTACTTGGGAGATGAAGAGTTCCTTGAAGTACTTATGAAGTCTTTTTGCCTTGTGATTATTTGATGATATTCATTGCCTTTTGTATTCTTGACATCATCTACAAGTATCCTTGGATTAGGATTTCTTTCATTGTTGTCTTGAATCTTCTCCTTGCCTTTGTTGGAACTGGGAGCATCAACATTTCTTCCTAGCTTCCTCACATCCTTGTGTTTTGAAACATTATCATTATTTCTTGAGGATTCACCTACATAGCCAAGACCTGATTTATCAAGGGGAGATCTTTGATGACTTAGGATGTCATCTAGGGTTTGAGAACTTTTCAAGTTCTTATTTAGCAAGTCAACTTCCTTTTTAAGAGTGACAATTTCTCCTTTCAATTTTTCACAATCTTGATCTTTCATGACTAGTTGCTTCTTCATTTCTTCCATCATCCTTGTTGCTTCGTGTGCTTTGATTTTAAGGGAGATGATACTTGATTTAATAGACTTTAAGGGAGAAATAGACTTTATCTTTGAAATATTAGCTTGAAATAAAATGAAAGACAACTTTCTAAAGTGAAATTTCCCAAGTACTCGATGGACTAAAACTTAAGATGTAAAATGTGATCGATGGTGAAGCATTAGTGGACTTTGAACAATATTTCAAGCTAAATGAGTGAAATGCATGGTTGTGTTAATTAGCCAATTAAAATGAGATGCATGTAAGTGAGAAAAAATTAATAACTCAAAACACAAGTTCTCTCCGAAACGTGGAGAGCTAGGGATGCCAATGGGTAAAACCTATGCTCCTAAAATCAGAAATTTTATTAACTTTACAAGAGGGAAATGACCATGAGGTCTCCTCTAACCCAAGGAAAGTCTTTACAAACAAAAAATTGAGACCATACACTTTTCCTCTATGCGAATTTATGAAATAAAAGACTCAGAATAATTCAAATTTTACAATAAAAGAAGAGAAGCTAAGCCTCTTCAATGTCCATGGCCAAAGGAGAGAGAACTATCTTCCTCATTTGAAATTCAAAGCACAAAGGTCCTACAACAACTTATTAATAACTTCTTAAAAGTGAATCCTGCAAGTTGCTACAAGAAAACAAGTTAGAGAAAGAGGGCTACAAAACCAACCAAATATTAGACAGATAAAATTACAAAATATTGCACAACAATTTACAAAGGGCTAAGCCAAAGAGTTCGAGTAAACTATCCTCTTTGCTTAGTCATCTTCAAGCTCTTAGATAGAAAATGAAAGCAATGAAGTACAATGTTTTAAAGGATATTTAAATTTAGAAGTACTCGGCTTGTGTACAAGCTATGTCCCAAAACCCTTGCAAAATCACTTTGTAAGATAAGACTATGAAAGCTCAAAGAACAAATGAGAGCTCCTTTGATAATGTATCAAGAGTGGGTTGGTCTCTCCAAAGACTTCCCCCAACACTTGCTCATCAATAGCCTCAATGGCTTCATTCGGATAGCTTGGAATGTTAGTAAAATCACAAGGGGTGAACAAATCATTCATGATGTCATGCTCACTTGACCCTGAAAGAGAAAATGGATATTAGAGAGAGGCTCTTGTCCAAGATTAGCAAGAAGTCTATAAGAAGAAAAAATTCAAGCAAAAATCCTTGCAGAAAATGAAATAAGTGGAGTTGCCACTTGAACAAGAATCTAACTCTAAAATCCAACATGCAAAGGTACAAGAAGACTTGTTCCCGATAGCGACGCCAAAAATGTTATCGCTTGCCACCTACACCTACCTACAAGTTAGTGAGAAAAGCCTTTAACCCCACAAGGTGTGGTTGGTGGCAAGGAACTAAGAGGAGGGACCACCCCCCATAGCTAACCTAGGAGATAGCTTAAACGGAGAGAGTTGGGAATAGGTGACAACCCCTCTTAGTTCCTTGCCACCAACCACACCTTGTGGGGTTAAAGGCTTTTCTCACTAACTTGTAGGTAGGTGTAGGCAGTAAGCGATAACAGTCCCCATTGTGGACTCCTAGGATTAACATCAAGTCAATAGAGTCTTTTTACAGTTAAAGAGACCCTCCTTGGGCTTTTGAATCATATAAAATTGTTTTTTATTGATTCAAATATGATTTATGTCCCCTCCACACCATGTCGGCCTAAAGGAGATCAAGTCGGCCTAAAGGTGACCAATTCGACCTCACCTTAACCCTATAAATAGAAGGAGATTGAATTCATTTGGACATCTCATCTCAAGCAAGTTCCATATATCTTTGGAAGCCGAAAAAAGTGCGAAGTGGGTCAAGGACGCCAAAAGGAGTGCAAGTTGGGTCAAAGTCAAAGAGGAGAAGAAAAATGAAGTTTTGGTGCTACTCTCTCTCTTTATCTCTTTCGTGCCCTAGTTTGGGAGATCAAAGTCCTTTTGTGTTGCTGCTGCCAGTTGCTGCCTGATGCCGTAAGTTGCTGCATAGTCGAAGTTGCTATTGCTATTGGGTCGAAGATTGGAAAGGCTGACTTGGTGTGGAGGAAAGATATGGTCTATGTCTAGGGTGAAGAGTCTCAAAGAAAACTCTTGAAGGGAGAGAATTTTGACTGGGTTTTCCCCTAGAGAGGGGTTTTGCCCTGGCATAGTGCCTAGATCTTGTGTCTTGTGTTTTTGTGATCTTCATACACACATAATTTGGTAATTTCTTGATGAAAGATAATCTAATAAAGAAGTAAAATAAGCCAACATAATTCACAAGTGATTATCAAGAAAGAGGAATCAAACCCTAATCTACTTGCATTGATTTCTCAACATGGTCTCCTTTTGTAGTTATTCTTTGGACATTAATAAAACTATCTTGTGTTATCTTATCTAATAACCAGCACCATAACACTCAATTTCTATTTAAACCTTTTTAAAATCAATAAATTAGCAGTTATTTTTTCTGGATCTGCACACTTGGGTAGTAATATAGGTACAAACAACTCAAACCTGCCTCCAAATCCTTTGTAAGGTCAAGAAATCAGCGAAATTAAATTGATTATGCTGTCAAACCATCTGTTTAGTACATAGTTTTGATGAATAAACTCCTTGTAGTGTCCATACAAGTATGGCAGCTACAATGTTTGTATTGTAGTTGTATTGTTGGTGTACAACTGAATTTGTTGTTTTTATGATTCAACTTGGATGTACGCTCACATGTTGTTGTTGAAATATGACTGTATGAGTCACCTGTGAGTACTGTATGGCAGTTGCATGATTTACATGTGGAGGTTATATGGTCGTATGACTGAGTTTGTACACCTCATTTATCAATTTATTTTTTATGTTGAATTTTGTTTCAAACCAAAATTTTTAAATCTACCTTTTAAAATTGAAATGTGATCAATCTTGGTTTTGAATGATCCAAAACCCTTTTGGCTCTTTCATGTGTCATGGCAACCATTCCTTGATACATCTTTGTCAGCTACAATCTCTAGGTCTTCACACTCACACAGGCTCTATGGCACCTAGAGTATTAAAGTCACAAGAGTGGAAACCTTATCTTTTGAAGGCTTAAGACTCCTGATACGACTTTGAGAATGCTGGGTTTTGATACCATATAACAGTAATGTGAACACACGAAGGAAACGAAGATTACATCAATAACGAGAAATAAAAAATCTTTTTATAAGGAGTTACAAGCTAGTTAAGTTAATCCACTTTATGAATGTGGGAGAGACCAAGAAACTAAAGTGAAAGAAAGCATAAAAGCATAAAATAACTTAAAGTTGAAGTGACTTAGTGTCTATGTCTAGTATCTAATTGACCATTATAATCTGATATTTACTTTAATAGTTAATAAATTATCTATGACCCATTATAAGGAAGTAAAACGAGGACGGTGTTCGAGTTTATTCTAATAGTTAATATTATATCTTGCAAATGTTGCAGCTAGTGTTAGGTATAAATGTCTCCATTAGAAGATCTAGTTGTAAAAGTAGATTCGTAGGTACAAGATTAGATATAGATTTACAATTTGAAAACAGCAAATATACATCTCAAACTTATATACTTGACAAGGAGCCAAGATTTTGAAGTGTATGAAGAAAATTAGCCGCATAGAATTCAACAAATTTCAATTAATGGAACAATGACAATATGTCAAGATAAGATTTAGATTACAGAAATGTCTTAACTATGTGGCCCAAAGAGCCTTAACCTGTCCAAAATTCAAGTGGGAATGCCCATATAGAGTAATGAGAGACATTTAATGTTTCCCCTGTCTGCCTTTATTTAATGCTAACAGAATGGGAACTTACCCCAAAACATAAATATTAGGACAATTTTTAGGACACTGTTTAAGACTAGGACAATCAACACATTAAGGTTATGTCTAATATTTAAAATATGGGTATTAACAACTATGATTGGTATTTTGCAAGTAGTAAATGTTCAATGAGAAATATTTTATTTCCTATTGTTAAGACTTATCAATATTTCTGATTGCCAAAGGAGTCGATGCCAGGCCTTGATCTCTAATGACATGTATGGAGGAATCTTGGTTTTTAATCAAGATGATAGTCGAGCAAACATGAATTCTCCACCTTCAAATTTTGTCAACCAAATTCAGCACAAGAGAATGAAAGCCTATGCAAATAGACATGATGGCACAAGAATGAATTTTTATGTCAAGAAGCTAATTAGTATATGAAAGCCTATGACAAAAACTTGATTGTTTATACTCTGAATGGAAAAATTATATTTCAACCAACCTCTTCTACAGAGATCTCAAAGAAGAAGTACAATTTATTATGCTGCAAGGGTGAGCTAACATAGAGTGTGCTTTATATTTTATTGAAGAATTTCTGAATGGTCAGGACATCTGAATGATTCATCTGTTGTGGCATATTGATGCTTTCTTTATGTTATTTTTGCCTAAGCTTGCAGATGATTTGGATGCCCATGAGTCTATGCACGTCGTGCATGCATTGAATAATAACATGGCACTAAAAACTAGTGAGCCTTCTACTAGGCTTTTCAATAAACTAAAGGTCCAAAAGATAAGGGCAAAGTCCAGACTGGAGTCTAAGAATCATGTGAGTCCTGGTAATGATGATGGCTTTATTAAACAGCCTGAAAATTTACGGGGCCGAGAGCGTCAGGGAAAGCGTCAGGGAAATTTTCCATCAAAGAGTAAACTTGATCTATTTAAAGATGAAGGAAGCAAGAATGCTGCACAGTTTAACCGGGAATATGAGCATAATAAGGGAATGCCTGGTAACACAGGGGAATTTGGTTCTGAAACACAAAACATGTATGGGGGACAGGGAAAACCTGAGAGCGAGAAACCAATGAGTAAAGCCAAGTCACTGAAGGGACGGGCAACTAAGTTTGGAGCCCCTAGCAAAGCAATTTCAGACATTAAAAATATGCATGGAGGTTGGAGGGATTCATTTAATCCACAAAAGAGTAAAACCAAACCATTCAATGCATCTATGGGAGAAGGGCCCAAGTCTGGAAATGCTGCTGAATTTTTTAGCCTGAGAACTTTTAAAGATCTTGGTTGCAGTGAGGATATGCTTCAAGCCCTCAAGGCTCAACAGTTTTCTCATCCTTCACATATTCAGGTATGAATTCATTTTTTTTTATTCTGATCTTGTTATTGTCAAATATTGAGAACAAGCATATTGTTTAATGACCAATTTTTCCTGTTTCTCATTTATGTATACATTTATAAACGGACTTTTGGGTCTAATTTTGTCATTTCCATGAAAAACTTATTCGTTGACAGCAGTGTTATTAGAACTGGACCAGACTGAACTGGCTGGTGCTACTGTTTTTGAGGGAAAACTGGTCTGTACTAGTGCCACGGACTGGAAAAGGCTGGTTCAGTACAGAACTGGCCTTTTTTCATTGAAGTGGCTGGTTTGATATGGAACCAGCTGGTTTTGTACAATGCTACCAAAGACCCTTTGACAGCAATTCTTTTTTTCTTAAAGCGATAATTTATGACTGGGGAAGCCTAGTATTTGGCCATATTGCCCTACTAATGCTATGCAATTTGTAATATTTCTACTTAGCCCAAGCTAAGAGGAATATTCAATTTTGTTTCATTTTCCGTTGATTGAATAAATGAACCAAGGAGGACATGTAAAACTCCTGAAAAACAATGAATAAATCCACGCCTATGTGAATAGAGACAAATCTGGGCCATTTAAAATAAACACTTGCAGGGGTGAATGGGTTTGAGCTATGAGACTGGGTCAACCTTGACCAAATCTACAACGCAGTCTAGATACAATGTACCTCATGGAGGGACAGCGCAGTTCTAGAAGGAGGCCCCTCATGTGAAAGGAGCTAATTTATCAAGGTGGTTTAGGGTTTGCCAAAGCTCTCATCTTATAAAAGGAAGGGGAAGGCTCAAGAGAAGGTTGTAACTTGTTCATGATATTATATTTTCAGAGTATATTGTCTGCTTAGACATATCTCATTCTCTTGGCTGTTTCGCAGAGAATTGTGAGGATTTCCTGTTTAGGGATTCTCTCTCCTTCCATTGAGTAGCTCTTGGAGGGCATTGTACTACTCTTCCACTATCAGGGATTTGGCCAAGCTCCATCTCCCTTAGATAGCGTAACTCCTGTTGGGGTTTACTTGTTTCAGTGAGCTGCAGCAAGTGGAGACAAGATCTGCTCAGATCTAGATTATACTAGTGCCTCTTCTCAGTGAGTGTGTCTTTTAACCTCCTAGAAGAGTGTATTAGCAGTGTGGGCTTCAGATCATGCTCTTGGCATCAGGCCAACCTGTGTTTCAAGCTTACAGCGCAGTTTATCCTCTTGGACTGCGTTATTTCCAGTTGCAGAGTTGCAGGGTATTTCGACATTCATTTGGAGAAGTGATCTCTAGTGGATGGATCTTTCCTTCACCGTGGTGATCCATGGATTAGCCATCTAATCCATGTCTACTTCAGATCTGATCTATTTATTGTTGTGCTTACTTCGGATTTTCTGAATCATTCTGCAGATTTGCTGCAGTAAAACTCAGATCTACTCTTTTTTTTCATGTATTGCTGAAATCCCCAAGGGGAATGTAAAGTAAAGACAATCTAGTGTATCGATCTGTTATAGATCTGATATTTTGTGCATAGATCTGTCTTAGATCTGATATGTAATGTACAACTGCTACAGCTCCTGAATATTACGCTGTACATTCTTGTTGCAGAAAAATAAAGTGTTGCAGCACCTCATCCTTGAGGGTTTCTTCATCTATTCTTCCATTTTTCTCATGATCCGAGTAATAAACTCCATGATATGATGTAATACAATGTATGTATGTATTTTCCATCATATTGCATCATAAACCCTCTGAAAAAGATGCTGTGAAGGCTTCAGCAAATTCTGCATTAGCTAAGTCATGGGGATTGGGCCTTTTTGAGCCATACCGGGATGGGGAGATCTGTTTAACATAGCTAGAGTGCTTTGTTTTTGAGGAAATTTGATATGTGAGTCCCCTATAACATATTCTACGGGATCCAACCATCATTTTCCATTGTTTTTACGCAGATCTCTGAAACTAACCCTTTTAGGGCTTAAAACACTATTTTTCCCTAACTTTTGGATCTTAAAATGAAGAAGAAGTTGTTGCTGAACATATTATTGAAGAACCTCTGATTTAATACCTATTATGAGCTTTATGGCTGCATCTCCAACTTTAGATTATCTTAAGATATTCTTATTGTTGTAGAAAATCCCTATTTTGGGATATTACGGTGGTATCAAAGCATCTTTCTTGGCTCAGCCTGTGAGTTTAAGCCATAAGAAGATAAAAGAAATAAAGATGATGAAGAGGATGAGCTTGCTCTCATTAGTTTTTAGATCCAGAAAGGACCTCTCCAATGAGGTTAAGCAGATGAAGAGTTGCAGTGAAACTCCTAAAGGGTTTCAAGAAGAGGAAGAGCCATGCACTTCCTATTCTCAAAGAGGAGAAGACAAGAGACATAGAGGACACTTGGAATCTGAGATTCTAAGTGAATACCTTCCTGAATACAAAGCTAAATCTAGAGCCTCCAAGGAGACTTTAGCTTTACCACAGTTCATTTAGCCAAAGGAAGAGAGATCCTCACCACCACTTGAGGAAGCATGTACCCGGCTACCAGCGCTGTCACAACCTTGGAGGAGCAACCTTCATGTTCAGCAGTGGAGGAAGACAACATGGGTGAGAAAGGAGCTCTTGCTTCTACATCTCACCAAGGTATGCCTGAATTTCCATCTCTTGTCATTTCAGCAAATCATATGAAGGGATCTACATCTTTGCATGCTGCTGATTTAGAGCAACAGAGTTGCACTGCGCTGTACAAAGGCAGTTGTGAAGAAAAGAGGACCCATTCCTTATGGGGGCATTCACATGGCAGCTTCATTCATGAAGCAATGGAGGAAGGAATGGTAGATGGTAGACATCTTGAAGTGAGAAACCCTTTCTCCTTTCTAGATGACACTTTCTCAATGAGCACTCCCCAGCTCAAAGAGAAATTTCTACCTGCAGCAGATCCAAGGCCTCTTTGGTTTTGGAAGGCCATGCATGAGGAGGAAATCTCATGGAGAGGTTTCATTGGAGGTGCACTTCAACACATCATGAAGTGCAAAGTTCTTCAACAGTCTGAGGAGGCTCTTTCCTTCTCACACTTGGATCCTCATGGATTCAAGGAGGAACAAATAGATGATGGAGGACATCTTTGGATGGATAACATCTCTCATGGTTGTGATGGACACTTCTTGAGCCATACACTTCATGATGGAAGGTTTTTTCCTGTTAAACACCATGTTAAACACACACATGGTGTATGAGAAAGATAAACACACACACAACAAGAAACTCAACACACAATGAAGGATAAGTGTGTAGCTCTTTTATTTTCCATTATACATGATGTACATTTATAGTACAATGGTGTGACTCTTGGTTTCACATTCCAAGGTCACTTGGACTCCATTGTGACTTTTCGCATTCCACACCTACCCATGGAGGATTAGGTGTTCCAACATTCCCCCCCTTAATCCGAAGGGGTATGTGAGAGTCCAAGAAGAGAGTTGTAATACAAATCTGCAAAGTATACATGGCAGCACTTGGGTTGAATCAACTCTCTGAAATGTTGGCAAAAAGAGGTGGTTTAAGGATGACCACCAACACTGGAACGCAATACTTGTTGCAATTCCCGGAACTCTTCCAAAATTGGCAAGAAGATGAAAGCTTCTGCTAGAGGAATTGTCCCTCATAAAAAAGGGAGACCTTCAACCTAAAAGAAGGGAGGTCTACAACCTATGATGGTTTAAGGTTGTCCACCAAACAAAGATGATGGTTTAAGGCTGTCCACCAACCAAAGGCATGCTCATGGGCATCCGTGTCTCTGGCTACAACTCTGAATCTGGAATGACGAATTGTGGCTCAGGCTCGCTTGAACTGTTGTGTCTCTGGCTACAACTCTGAATATGGAATGAGAGATTGTGGTTCAAGCTCGCTTGATCTGACGTCGAAGCTTTTAGATGACCACCATTTTCCCCCCTGTCAGGGACAAGGTGAGATGATGGCGAAAACTCAACTGCAAGTTTGCTCAATATTCTAGAACATGTTCTGACATGTGACTTAAACATCTTCTTGGCTGCTGATGCCCATTGCCAAGAAGCGATCCATCTAAGATGAATCTTTGTTCTTGCAGGAGGCTTGTTTCTGAAGCATTTGTGTGAAGAATGGGTGTGCCAACCATAGTGCTTGCATGGATGAAGATCAAAACAATGATCTTTCATATGGCCAACTCGATCACAGTGTTGGCATTTTTCAATCTGCTGTTGTTGTGGAAGTGGAGCAGGATTTGAAACAACTGCAGGTGAACTGTCATATAGGAATTCGACACTCTGAAATATGATGGGCTTGGTGTAGTCTGGAATATGAAAGGACACATCCTTGTCATATCCAAGACCAGTTCTGTGTTTGTTGTGGACAAGCTCTTCCCAAGGTCTGATGATGGGCTTGAGAAGTGCAGGTTGAACTGCTGCATCTGCATGTAAATCTGCTCTAGTACAAGGAACTGAATGGGAATTAACTGGAACTTTATTGACTTGCTGCTGATGGGAGTCTTTCACAATGTTCTGAACAAAAACAGGTTCAAAATGGTGACTCTTTTGCTGAAGTTCATCTTGCTGAAGCTGAGATTCCAACTGCAAAAACTCAATCTTTTCTTGTGCATCTTGCAAACAACTTTGAATGTTACAAAGAACATTCTTGCTCATTTTTATCATATCATCAACATTGGAATGAATGAGGGTATTCAACAACTCTAATGCCTTATTGATTTTAGCCATTTTTCTCAACAACTTAGGCTCAAAAAATAAAGGGTGTCGGCTTCAACCGAAAATGCACCCGTTTACAATGTGATTCAACTTAATTTCAAGAAATACAAATGATTTCAAAGAACTTCCAGCTATGGAATTCTCAAAGTACAAAATCTGCTCCTCAAATTATGGAGGACCTCAAGGTATAGACTTGACTGTCTAACCGACAAGCAACAATGACTTACATCAACAATTTTTCTAACAACTCAAATTTACACTTCAAGTCTTGATTGCAACTATGAATGAAGATGCAAATATTCACTCACAATACAATGTCAGTACAATACAATATCTCTGCAAAATATGTGCAGCAAAAACACTTGTGCAAGAAGCCTTTAAGGCAGCTGACTTTTCTTCTTCAAGGAGCTGTTTTACAAATGATGGCAAACTTGTCTTCACATTGTCAACCTCTTTCAGAAAATCACCCTTCAAATCACAATGCAAATTTCACTTTTCACTTCTATGTGTATAGTCCATTTACTCATATGCCATTTCCTCTTTCATGTTGTTCATTTCCTCTTCCTCTCTCTTTGCTGTTTTTTTTTTAAAATTAATTATTTGGGATTAATTAAAATATTGGAAGGAAGGATTGTAATAAAAAATGGGAAGGGAATTTATGGGTGGAGTATTAATTGTAAATGGGAGGGAATTTATTTATTTATTTATTTTTTATTATAAAGAAGGGGAATTAATTAAAAAATGGGAAGGAATTTTATTAACAAAAGGAAGGGACTGTGTAATTAAAAATCAGAGAGAGCGTAATTAGAATACACAGCAGTGAGGAGGGGGGGAGGCAAGAGGGTTGAGGGAGCTCGTGAGAGGAGAGCACGACCGTGAGGAGGGAAGAGCGAGGGTAGAGTTGCAGTCGTGGGATGAGCGATGGGGAGAGGAGTGTAGGCGGGTGGTCGAGCTGGTGCGTAGGCGGATGGGGGTAAGGGGGAGGCCGAAAGGCCGAGCAAAATGGGAGAGGACGAGAGCTGTAGGGAGAGGGGAGGGAGCAGAGTGCGTGAGGTGGTGTTGTTGAGCGGGGTAGAGCGCAGGGGGTGGGGAAGAGCGGTCGTGTGGGAAGGCCGAGTGATGCAGAGGGGGTGCGTAGCTCTTGGTGGTAGAGGAGGGTAAGGGGAGCTCGTGAGGGGGTGGGTAGAGAGGGGCATGCGAGTAAGGGGAGGAGGCCTGCGGCCTGTGAGATGTAGATGGCCGTGCGGCCGGGTGGGGAGTGGTAATGTGAGGGGGTAAGGGTATGGAGCGAGCGGCCAAGTGAGGGGGCCGGGTTACGGGTGAGCTCGCAGAGTTAGGGAATGGGAGAGAAAGTTGCAAGGGTCGAGTTGCAAAATTTATTTTTATTTTAAAATTACAGCAGAGAGGAGGGCCGAAAGGCCTGAAAAAATAATTTTTTTCTTTCTTAAAACAACAGAGAACAGTAAAACACAGCAGAGTTGCAGAATTTAAAAAACTTGGAAATTTTCTGGAGAATTGCAGAATTTGAAATTTGCAGGGAATGCAGAAAATTTCGCCAGTAAAAACTCAGAAATTTTTCAGTAATACTGCAGGTAGAAAACTTAGAAAATTTTCTAGGAAAAACTCAAAATTTTCCAGAAACTCATTTTAAACACTTTTCCAGCAGCTCCAAAATGGTGCACAAATTAAAAGGCAGAAATTGCAGAATAATGTGCAGTGAGAAAACCTGCAGAATGCACAATGCTGCTCTTCTTCAAAACCAATGCTGCTCTTCTTCAAAACACCTTTCTGAATGCTGCCAATTTCTGAATGCGGCAAAATGTCTGCTGCAGAAATTCTCTAAATGCTGCAAAAATGCCAAGAGTTTTTGCAGATATGCACAGGCCATAAACACAAATGGCTCACTCAAGGTTGAGCTGGTTATGAACTTATCAGATCTGATACCATGTTGAACACCATGTTAAACACACACATGGTGTATGAGAAAGATAAACACACACACAACAAGAAACTCAACACACAATGAAGGATAAGCATGTAGCTCTTTTATTTTTCCATTATACATGATGTACATTTATAGTACAATGGTGTGACTCTTGGTTTCACATTCCAAGGTCACTTGGACTCCATTGTGACTTTTCGCATTCCACACCTACCCATGGAGGATTAGGTGTTCCAACATTGCCTACCACCTATTTGGGTCCTTATGGGGTCAAATTGATCCTTGAGAAGACTGCATTTCAACATCCCATGAAATGCAAGAACATAAATCTGATTTGTGAGAATGATAGTCTTCCTTGGGAGAGTGCCAAGGAAGAACAAGATGGAAGGCACCCACATGTGGATGGATGGGTGTGGATGATGAGCAAGGAGCTGGAAAGCTACTTGCAAATCTATGATACTGGGCAGCAGGAGGCTTGGCTGCGTTGGTTACTCTTGAAAGAGTTTAGTCATCATCTTTTTTCCAAGGGTATGTGGCAAGATACTTGCATCATGGGGCAGCAAGGAGTATGGACAAATTGTGTTGACGTAACATTTTTCATGTCAATCACCATGTTTCCACTACATGATTTGGATGATGGAAGTATGAGGAGGCAGCAAAAGATTTTGTTGCTTGGGATGTTCTTGGGAGAGCAAGGGCAGATTTGCTCTCACAGTTTTCATGATGTTGCAGGAGTAGAAGATGGCACTATCACAGTGCAAAGGGGCTACTCCTTGGCCTTAGATGTTCAAGAGGTACTTCCCCCATGGGAGAGACTTCTTATGTGTAGCAACATTATGGGAGATGCCTTTGACATTCTACATGTCAAAGACTGGAGCAATGAGTTGGAGGGAGCCTATTTGCATAGGCCAATAGCGTTGCCACTTTGGAGCTGGGGTATATTGATGGAGTATCCCCATGATCACTTTACACTTGATGCACTTGATGGGAAAAGATGAGGTAAGCAAGATGAGGTAGTAGATGGGGACATCTATTACTATGATGTACTCTTCTTGTCTTGGGTTTCCAAGCATGAGGGAGAGGATTTGCAGGCAGCACTTGGTTCATTTCTTTTCATGGAAGTGTGCCAAACTACTATGGAGGATCTATTCATGGATCCATGTGTCTTCTTACTTCCAACATATGGTGAGAGCTTTGTTTGTGCAACACAATATTTGCATGCTCTTACCATCTCTTGGCAGTGCATTGCTCCAGAAGTAAGCAAGCTCTTGATTTTGCTCCTTGACCAATGTTGGAACAAACCATATGATGGAGACAACCATCTCTTATGTGGCCTTGGGCAGATGTTTTGTCATTACACGTATGTTCAGTTGATTCATATGATTAACCATGTATCGAGAAACAATATGCCATGTATTTTTCTGAAGCAGCAGTTTGAAAAACTGCGCTGTAACTACATGGGAAACTTTGGTACTTCCTTGCATCACATGAGACCTTCAGTATTTCCCTCATATTGATGCTGATCATGACCTCTTTTGCTGAGATTGTTCTTATCTCTATTGAGAGCATGATGGGGAGAGGAAGACAACATGGGGTAGGCTATCTTGTCTACCATGTACAGATTTTCAACCCACCTACTTTGTAGGAGCTCAAGGTGGAGGAAAATTTTCTGGAGTTGCCATGGTGGGAGGTGACTCATTTTGTATGGGTGATTGCTTGGGAGAGATGCTTTCCCAATCGATTTCAGTTCTGTCCTTGCAGTTGCTTCAGGACAAGCAACATTCAGGAGGGGAGGACTATAATATTCCTACTTAGCCCAAGCTAAGAGGAATATTCAATTTTGTTTCATTTTCTGTTGATTGAATAAATGAACCAAGGAGGACATGTAAAACTCCTGAAAAACAGTGAATAAATCCATGCCTATGTGAACAGAGACAAATCTGGGCCATTTAAAATAAACACACTTGCAGGTGTGAATGGGTTTGAGCTATGAGACTGGGTCAACCTTGACCAAATCTACAGCACAGTCTAGATACAATGTACCTCATGGAGGGACAACGTAGTTCTAGAAGGAGGCCCCTCATGTGAAAGGAGCTAATTCATCAAGGTGGTTTAGGGTTTTCCAAAGCTCTCATCTTATAAAAGGAAGGGGAAGGCTCAAGAGAAGGTTGTTCATGATATTATATTTTCAGAGTATATTGTCTGCTTAGACATATCTCATTCTCTTGGCTGTTTAGCAGAGAATTGTGAGGATTTCCTGTTTAGGGATTCTCTCTCCTTCCATTGAGTAGCTCTTGGAGGGCATTGTACTACTCTTCCACTATCAGGCATTTGGCCAAGCTCCATCTCCCTTAGACAACGTAAATCCTATTGGGGTTACTTGTTTCAGTGAGCTGCAACAAGTGGAGATTAGATCTACTCAGATCTAGATTATACTAGTGCCTCTTCTCAGTGAGTGTGTCTTTTAACCTTCTGGAAGAGTGTATTAGCAGTGTGGGCTTCAGATCTTGATCTTGGCATCAGGCCAACCTGTGCTTCAAGCTTACAGTTTAGTTTATCCTCTTGGACTGCATTATTTCCAGTTGCAGAGTTGCAGGGTATTCCGGCATTCATTTGGAGAAGTGATCTTTGGTGGATGGATCTTTCCTTCACTGTGGTGATCCATGGATTAGCCATCTAATCCATGTCTACTTCAGATCTGATCTATTTACTGTTGTGCTTACTTCAGATTTTCTGAATCATTTTGCAGATTTGCTGCAGTAAAACTCAGATCTACTCTCTTTTTTTCATGTATTGCTTAAATCCCCAAGGGGAATGTAAAGTAAAGACAATCTAGTGTACCGATCTGTTATAGATCTGATATTTTGTGCATAGATCTGTCTTAGATCTGATATGTAATGTACAACTGCTACAACTCCTGAATATTACGCTGTACATTCTTGTTGCAAAGAAACAAAGTGTTGCAGCACCTCATCCTTGAGGGTTTCTTCATCTATTCTTCCATTTTTCTCATGATCTGAGTAATAAACTCCATGATCTGATGTAATACAATGTTTGTATGTATTTTCCATCATACTGCATCATAAACCCTCTGAAAAAGACGCTATGAAGGCTTCAACAAATTCTGCATTAGCTAAGTCATGGGGATTGGGCCTTTTTGAGCCATACTGGGATGGGGAGATTTGTTTAACATAGCTAGAGTGATTTTTTTTTGATGAAATTTGATATGTGAGTCCCCTATAACATATTCTAAGGGATCCAACTGTCATTTTCCTTTGTTTTTATGCAGATCTCTGAAACTAACCTTTTTAGGGCTTAAAACACTGTTTTTCCCCAACTTTTGGATCTTAAAATGAAGAAGAAGTTGCTGCTGAACATATTATTGAAGAACATCTGATTTAATACCTGTTATGAGCTTTATGGCTGCATCTCCAACTTTAGATTATCTTAAGATATTCTTATTGTTGTAGAAAATCCCTATTTTGGGATGTTACACAATTAATGGTAATGTTAAATTCTTAAAGTAAAAGTGACATCTTTAAACTTAAATTTTTAACATTACCATTAATTGACTTAGGATGTTCAAGAGTGGTTTTGACCTCATTGGATTTAATATGGAGAAAGTAGAAGTTTAGATCCCACTCAAAATCCAACAGGCTTAATAGTTTTTCAAAATTTCAGAATTGGTGGATTGCAATATTTCCATTGGATTTTATTATGTATGAGGGTATGGAACTAGCATTTAATCAAGAGCACCAACCCCTCTATGTACCTTGATGTTAGTGGAATTGATTGTTGTACTCCTCTATCATGACCCTACTAAAAATGTACCCATCACTCAAACAAAATCTTGACTTGACTTACTAAGCTTTTTCTATCTTATTTTAATGCTTAGAGGGTGATATTGATGACAAAGATCGTAATATAGGAAATGAGACAATGATTTGGATGATATGTAAGTATTTGTTGTAGTATGATTTTTTTTGGATGCTAGATGCCATCTAGGGCCTATCTGTTGATTTATTTTTGGTTCAGAGATGTACTTCACTTGGTGCTATTTTGGTTATATGCACCCTTATGTTGAGAAATCAATGCTTATGGGAATTAGGGTTTGATTCCACTTTCTTGATAATTACTTGTGAATAATGTTGGCTTCTCTTACTTCTTAATTAGTTTATCTTTCAACAAGCAATTACCCAATTATATATATATGAAGATCACAAGAATAAGAGACACAAGATGTAGGCGCTCAACCAGGGAAAAACCCCTATAAGGGGAAAACCCAGTTAAAAAGTCTTCCTTCAGTAGATTCAAATCAAGATGAGACACTTCCAGACTTCTTAGACCTAGATAGAGACCTCTTCTAACTGTTGATATTTTGGGTAGCATCGGATGTGCCCTAGCTTTGAAACTTTGTGGAGGGGCTAGAACACATGAGATCTCCAAGACCCATAAATCGTTTGGAGAAATTCCACCCGGAACCTAAGTTATTCAAAATATTAATTATTTTAATGGAGACCCTAAGTCTAACTTAGGGAAATTAAATAATTAAAGTGAATTAATTTAGACATGTGGGTGAGAATGTTCTAAGTGATGTGGATCAAGTATTTTCTAATCTTAGCCATTGATTAGAGATTAGCTCATGATCGTTGAATGTTCAACAAGAAAAGTATTAAAGGCTTGGGGTCAGTTGGAGAACACACACAGAGTGGCAACACTTGGGCTAAGTCGAAATTTTGGGGCCCGGTTTGTTGAGAATTTTCGAGTGAGCTTGCAGTGCAGTGAGGGGCAAATCGACAGTGGATTTTCAGATCCGAGGTCAAGGATACATTGGCAGAGAGGCAGATCCGTACCAGAGCAATGCAGAGACCCAACAAGGGTGATGCAGGCCTAGTCAGAGCAGCGCAAAGGCAACATAGGCTTAGCCGGAGTGATGTAGGCCAAGCTAGAGTTGCGCAGACATTGTAGGCTCAGCCAGGGTGACACAGGGCCACCCTGTGCTGCGCAGAGGCTCACACAGTGCCGAGAGAGGCAACGTTGGGGTTCCAGTGGGCCAGAAAGGGCTCATTTTCAATAGATCCAGAAGGTTTGAAGCCTCAGCTGAATCAACCATATTTTCTGTCTCCGAGTGATAGAGGTCAATCTGCTGAGATTTTCTCTATTTGGCAAACCATGTCTGGTGCCCTTGAATGTATTCAGAATTCTGCGTAATAATAAAACCCTCTAAGAACTGCTACGCCAATTTTCCCGCATTGGGTTTTTCCCGAGACATTTGTCCGAAAAATATTGTGTCCTTTGTCATGTGGGCTTTATTCTTCAGTTCTTGATCTGTATGTATGTGTAGGCTACAATAGTGTTTACTTTGATGTTTTACTGAATATTTCAGAAAAATAACTTGTTAATTAAATCAAACAAGTAGGAAAAGTAAATCAGAATACTGCAGTAGGGTTTATGTAATTTGGATTCAGAAATTTTCACACCAACCACCAAGTCAACCCTTCCCTTCAGTAGATGATCCTTGACAAAATCTCCAAGTGACAACTCCCTAGCAGCAACTTCAGTTCATAATTTCGGGCCCCCAGCAATAGAACTTCGACCCCCAACAATAGAATTTTGGACCTGTAGTAGACAATTTTCAGCCCCAACAACTGCCTCAAAACTTCGCATGTGTCAGAGATAGATAGCCTAAAAACTCGAATTAGGTCTACCCAACAAATTTCATCCTTCTCCAGCTACTTCGCTCTTTTTCTGCCCCTGTTTCTTGAAGATCGAACTTGTTGAGTGAATGTGTCAAATAGGTCGAATTGCCTCTCCTTATATAGACTTTCTGCTGCGTCGAATTGCCCTAATGTAGGCCGACTTCATGGGAACATGGCCGACTTGGTGTGGAAGTGACAAATAACCATTTTGACTAAAAAATAATTCTTTTTACATGATACAAAAGCCTAATAAGGGTCTAATAAAAATGGTAATGACTCTAATGACTCGAGACAAAACCTAGAAGCCTTCAATAGAGGTTTTGACCTAGAAAACATTGGCCCAAGCATGAAACCTGTAATGACCCATTTCGATTTATAGGCAAAAGGGTATTAACATTTATATGATGTATGCATATGATAGGCTATAGCTACATATGCATACACCGCATACTTTGCACTAGTATACTTATTAAATAATTATGAAAGATGTTTAAATACCTAAATTATTAAAAAGGGAAGTATTACCTAAAATTTGACACTCTCAAATATACATATTAAATATTTCGTAATTATAAGGTTATTAGATAAAATTAACACTTTCAATTCTATTAATGTAAATATGTTTAAATATTCCTTTTATATAATTATTATAATTAAAAAGAAATTTAAAAAAAGTTAAAATTATTAATTTAATGCAACAATTGATATATCTATATGGATAACTATTCATTTATTGAAATATTATAATAGTTAAAAAGTTAAACTTATTTAATTTAACATAAACAATAAAAAATATCGACACATACGTGTGTCACCTTGAAGCTACACGTAAATCATGTAACTAATATATATTAGCAGATGAGGACGGTGGAAGAAGGCGGCGACTTGAGGAATTGTCCTTGGAATTAGAACTGGAGACTTGAGGAATTGTTCTTGAATCTTTTGGGCACGTGGGCTAGAGTACCTCAATTTTGAAGTATTTTGGAACTGGGTACCAAGGATTGTGCCCAGTTTGGCAGGGAGGATTTGGTCATTTAGTAACAAGAGCGAATTTGGAGCGACAACATCCCGGGATCGACTTCAAAAGAGGTAACCAGGTATGTACTGTGTGTTTAGTTGGTAAATTGTGTTTTTAAAATATCACTCTCTGAGTATTTAACTTCGATTTGTCAAATTTGCAAAATAATGAAAACAGTGCTCTACAAAACCCATGCTTTAATAAGTCATTTTCATTAATAATAAATTTTCTTTTGACAAGTACAATTATGAAGAACGACGCTAGTTACATTCTTCAACACAATACAGGCTATATAAATGAAAACTTTTGCTTATTTTGTATAAGTGGTTTGGATTCATATGGATGCACATGAATATATATGTTTTTCTTAAAATTTGAATATTTTATGTGTTTTTGGTTGGCCAGGTTTTTGGTCTCGTTTTTTTATTGGTCCCTGTTCATTTCCGAATGGTACCCGATTTGAGGGGTCTACTTGTTTGATCAATGGTTCAATTTTGATAACATTGGCTGTAACTTGACAATGCCTTCACTATTTGGAAAAAAATCAACGTGGCATGCCATCCTCATCAAACTAAACAATTTGGGACTAGGTTGACTTTTTGACTTTCGAGACCACTTGTATTTGGAAACACAAATTTCGTTAGGAAATGTGAACATTTGATTTTTTGAGATTGTCATGTATGAGAACTCTTTGAGGGATATGGCACCAAGGCAAAGTCCATATACAGACTCGATAGACATGTAACCATGCAGTGAGACATAAGTGCACGCTGATGTGAGTTGGACTGGTCCATAAACTTGTGATCACCCCTACAAAAGTAAGCTCATGTAAACCCATGAGTCCTGAAGTAAGCCCATCCAAGTCTCCCTAATCCTATTTGAGACAAAAGGTGTCAAAGATGAACCCAAAGGGACTGGCTGTGGTTCGAACAAAGACAAGGTTAAGGATACGTGTAATATTCCATTTTTATTATGGTGTCACCTATGATAGGGTTAGGATGGACTTCTAGAGTTGGGAGTAGACAAGTCACAGGTACAGGTTAGTGTCATCAACAAGCCCAGGGGATTTTGGAGGAGTTTTGAGGAGTTTCTATGAGGACCGGTGGCATTCTCTTGATATATTCCATCATCTGCACCATTTTCCTTTCGTTCGGATGCATTCCAACAACTTTCGGAAAACTGAGTTATTTATGGGCTTAACTTAGTTAATTACCCTCAAGGTGGCATTCTGGGAGGAATACGTGATAGAACACCTTAGTGTAATAGCTCCTTGGAACCAGGTCGAGAATACCTACATGATGGGTTAGTTGGACATGAGTTTCAGTGACTTGAGGAGACATGGTAGCCGATTTACTCTTTCCTGCATTAAAAAGGAATTTTTAATTGGAAAATAAGAGGGAAAAGTGCTCCATGATTAAAATAATAATAAAATAAGGCTCTAGAAGGATCCATGAGATTTATAAAAGACGAGGAGGAGGCCATTGAGGGATATCTTGGATTGGATCATTTTCTTGTGTGAGAGGTTTGAGAACTTGGTTCTCTACTTCATTGGTAGCCCCAGGACGGAAACCCTTGGGTGCGTTGTCGAGTGTTGGACGGAAACCCAACTCTCTTTGAGGAGACTTCATTCAGGAGTTTCGCAGAGCTTCGGGGATATTGGATTGAGGATTGTTCAGATCTTCAACTAGTGCTTCATTGTCTTTTAGTGGATTCAGTGGCAGTTGTTGCCGGAGGGAGAGTGCAACAGTTCAGTTTTGGAGGCCAACGCAGTGCAACAGATTCATGAGGCCAGTTCTATTTCAATTATCTCAACTATTTCTCATTTCAGCATGTAACCCCAGTTATATTATAATAAAGCTGAGTTATTCCCTGCATTATGGTGTTATGGATTTGCATGTACTTGTATGTTTTTATTTTACATGGCAATCTTTTATTTATTAATTTGGTAATTTTATGGTAAAATGCTAGGTTAGTGAAATTTTCGCAAAATTAGTAAAATATCCCATTTGGGGATTTACAGTGGTATCAGAGTCTTGTTCTTGGTTCAGTCTATGTGATTTTCAATTTCCAATTACAGTGATCATTGTTGGAGGGTTTTAATTCCAAATTGTCGAAGGTCTATTTTGAAGGTGGCAATGCCATCATTTTGTTACATAAAATTTGTTTTGGGCATTAATTATTCTACAAATTTCTGCAGTAAAGTGTCATGCAAATTTCTTTGATTTGTTGGTTACTTAATAACCATTCGACAAATCAGAGAATCGAAGCGGTGTTGATCTCAAAGCTGAAGGTTGAAAGGGTCGAATTTGTATTTAGGCGACTATGTTGTTTTGGCCCAAATTATCAAAACCAGATTTATAAAGTCTAGGTGGGGTTCGTGACTACTGTGATGCCACATTTCTCGTTATGGGGTCGATTAGTAAGAAGACATACAACGGATTATTAAGGGCGAATATAATAATCTGATTGAAGTCTTGACTCAAATCAAGCCAATTCTCATGCCGCCAAACCTTATTTTCCGACGGAGCCGCAAACTGTGTTTTTTTTAAAGGCTATATCAAATCTTAGGTTGAAGCACAAATCACATATGGTAGAGGGCCATGCTTATACCTGTGATAATTTATTTCATTTGGCTGGGTGAGTTATATATATGAAGAAGACCGGATGAAGGGGGCCGCACCGTAAAACGTGGAGAGCGTGGGGTTGCCAGCGTCATCAGGCCAACGCATCTACACGAGACAACCATAAAATTGCGGGAACTATAGGTATCGTGGCGGATGTAATGAACTCTGAATTGGGCCGAGTTCGTTTGCATTGAGGTACTATATCCCGAACGACAACAAATTATCCAACAATGACAAAGACTACACCAGTCCGAGCTCGTATAGTGGGGAGCGGATTGGTTGGAGTGCCTCTGTCGGGGCCGAGTTTTCATTTGACCAACAAAGAATCGGGCCACACTATTGATGCTGTGTGATTGGAAGCAATTAGTCAGATTTGAGCATCGATGCTGACTACATTGACGGCGTTGAAGTCGGCAGGTCAACTGAGAAATGGCGGCAGCAAACGAGTCTAGAACTCGAAATCTTCAGTAGACAGGGGAAGCATAGTATTCCATAATTCTTCGCGTCACCAAGTCAAAGGGAGAGAAACGATAATTACCTAAGCAACGTGGACATTGCCCGGGGCAGAGCTTTACTCGAAAAAAAGAAAAGAAATCGAGCCCGCATAATTGGCCAGAATGTAAGCGATCTAGACGTATGTTGGCTAAGAGAACAAGGATATATGTTATGACAGGGGCCGCGTTAAATTTTAGGAGCGGAGTCTGGAGGAAAATTTGATCGCTGCAGATCGTGGTAGCAACGTGACATGGGAGAGTCAACGAAGACACCGATAACAGAGCGTGGCCACTAAAGGGATGCCAACATACTCATTTTGTGACCACGGTGGCATCGATGTTCTGATCGATGGTCAATAGAGGTGCAGTGAGTTGGTCTAGAATTGCACAAAGGTCACAATTTTGAGGGTCAGGTGCGTATTGACAAGTGCATCTTGCCAGAAGCTGTTTCATCCATGCTGAAGCCAGTCGATCATATCAACATTTTATTCATCTCTGGAAAAGGGACAAATTCTTCAGGAGCAGTGTACTATCATTTGATCACAGGCGCTGAGTTCACATTAGTGAATTGTGTCCATTTCCGACGCAAAGCGGAGTGGTGATGCAAAATTTTGTCACCGTTTATGGAGCCCGAATTGTATAACCAGACTATAGGTTCTCTTACTTCTGCTCTATGTTTTTCTTTCCGCATATATCCATTGTCATAAGAATTTGCATCAGTCATATCTATAGCTTTCTGGGTAGTGAAAGTTGTAGGTAAAAGGTTTGGTCATACTGTTGTGATATTATTGCATCCCTCTATTGAACTGTCAACCAAAAATCCTACTTGATATACCATTATTTACATATATGTTGCTGAATAATGGCATTCTTAAAACACCTCATGAACCAGCAAAGTAATACTTCCATGAACTGCAATATAAATCAGAAACCAAAATTGACCCACATGCTGTTCTCAAAAGGTGTCTATGCCATTCTTCAAAAGAAAGAGCCAGGGGATCCACAAAAAGAAGCAGAGATAGGTCACAAAATATTTGCACTGGGAACATAATTGAAACACATGAGGGCCACATGGAGGATGCTTTACAAACTAGACGAGCTAGATACGTTCCTCTCCAAAATGAAGTAGTTAGAAGGGAGAAAACTAATTTGGGCATTAAAACCAACTATGCTTGCTCTCATACAACCCAAGTTCTTAGAGGAACCTTGTGAAGGGGTTAGCCTTCGAGTTGCATCTTGTCTCAGTAACATCATGAGACTAACCGCACCTATAGCTCCATACAATAATGATGTTATGAGGAGGATTATGAGATTGATAGTAGAGACTTTTCAAGACTTGGACAACAGTGCCAACTCTACCTTTGGGAAGAAGCTTGAGATTTAGGAGGTATGGCCAAGTTCAGAACATATGACATCATATTTGACCTTGAGTGTGATGGCTTGATTTTGCAGATGTTCTAATGCTTCTTTAGCATTAGGAGACATCATTCTGACACAGTCATAGCACAGATGCAGACCATCTTGTCGTCATGTATGAGAGACCGTGATGCCATTTGTCGAGAGTTGCAGACTAGGTTGTTGAGCATTTGGAGGAGAAAGCAGTTGGTCTCACCTGCTGCTTATGAGCTAGCCCAAGGGCTGGTTGAGCAGAACGTTGGGCTATTCAGGAGACAGTTGACCAGGGAGGAGTTGCTCCAGTTGGAAGGATCAGGCATCAAGAACGAGTTGAGGAGGAAGGGACTATGATTCATTTGCAAAGAACCTTGGGGACCTGACCACTCATGCTTGAGAGATGCAGATGAGGTGGCAGAGGTAGAGTAGGAGGACATTCCTTCTGTATGTCAGGATGAGGACTCTTCTTTGGATGAGTCCATGGGGGCATATGAGGATGCTTCTGGGGAGCGTGAGCTGTCATGTGGAGTTGATGACAGTAGGCCAGATTTGTATTCTCGTGTGCATGGTGAGCAGTTGGGGGACTCTATGGGAGATATCCTGGATGATGAGTCATTTGTGATGATTCAGCCGGAGCAGCATATGGTGGAGCATGAGTCAGCTGAGGAGGAGGCTATGCACATCATGCATGATAGTCCTTTGGGGGAGAGCCAGATGGAGGTTCACATTGAGTTTGTGATGGAGATGCGACTAACCGTGGGGTCAGCCATTGAGGAGGAGCAGTCAGATGCACGGACATCGAGTATGGTGACAGTAGTTGCAGATCCTTATCCTCTGGAGATGTTCGAGGTTGATGGGGTAGTTCTGCAGGAGGCTAGTAGACAACATGAGTATGACATTCTTGATTAGGAAAGGGAGAAGCTGTTGGAGATGGTGGTGCATCCATATTTGGGCCGACCCACTGATGAGGTGTCGATAGATGCACATACAATTAGCAGGGCTGCAATACTTTCAGGTAGCAGCACTCTCCAGGGGTACATCGATAGGGCTTGCAACATATCTTGCCTACTTTGGCCTATTATAGAGAGAGGGGCATTCTTTTTTAGGCAGTTCTCGTTTACAGGCGAGACAAAGCAGCATGAGTTGAGGATGGGTTGGTGACAACACTCCAGACGTGTTCTATATGTTGATGGCACTACATTGGATTTTTCTTCCGGGATAGATTGGCGGGAGATCATGAGTTGGTACCTTATTAATGGTACGATCTTCTTAGAAAGGAGCATAGCGGAGCAGGGACCTGTAGACATGATAGATACTATAGTTTCTAGTTGGCAGTGGGACACATGTCGACAGTTCTTCGGCATTCCATCCTGACTTCAGGAGAGAAGGGTTAGCATGAGATCGAGTCAGGAGTTGGACTGGAGAGAGGTGATAAGTTGGTATCCTATTGACAGAGTATCATTCTTAGTCCCGGGTGCATTTCGACAGGAGCACTTGGACGAGAGAGATGTTACATATTCCATTGGGCCATGGATTGTGGACCGACAGTCCATCAATATTTCAGTAGCACTAGCTCGACATCTGCAGATTAGGATTGACCTTGGCCTAGACCGGAGGTCGGATTGGAGAGAGTAGCTGAGTTGGTCCTCGCTTCATGGGGCGAGAGCTATAGCTAGAGACAATGTGCAGTCCGAGCCATGGGATTCGGGCGATGATTGGCCATGGTGGCGTTGGGATCCGGGAGGATTGGTTGATGATAGGTACGGTGAGAGATCAGTTTGGGATCCCGACATTGAGGGGTTTGTTTTGGGTGACTTGACACAGGAGCATAGCAGCACCCACGGGTTTGTATGGGTTCCGGGCATTGGGTCTCAATTGCATCAGGCCAACAGTGTGGCCCACATATTTGGATTGCTTGAGGGCAAGCAATCTTGGGGCGGAAGCTCTGTAATATTCCTTCTTTTTTTGGTGTCACCTATGACAGGGTTAGGATGGACTTCCAGAGTTGGGAGAAGACAGGTCACTGGTACAGGTTGGTGTCATCAGCGGGCTCAGGGGCTTTTGGAGGAGTTTTGAGGAGTTTCTAACAGGAGCAGTGGCATTCGCTTGATATATTCCTTCATTCGCACTGTTTTCCTTTCGTTCCAGTACATTTCGACAACTTTTGGAAAACTAAGTTATTTTTGGGCTTAACTCAGTTAATTATGCTCAAGGTGGCATTCCGGGAGGAATACGTGACAGAACACCGTAGTGTAATAGCTCATTGGAACCGGGACGATAATACCTACATGATGGGGTGGTTGGACATGAGTTTCAGTGACCTGAGGAGACATGGTAGCCGATTTACTCTTTCCTGCATTAAAAAGGAATATTTTAATTGGAAAATAAGAGGGAAAAGTGCCCCATGATTAAAATAATAATAAAATAAGGCTTTAGAAGGATCCATGAGATCTATAAAAGAAGAGGAGGCCATTGAGGGATATCTTGGATTGGATCATTTTCTTTTGTGAGAGGTTTGAGTACTTGGTTATCTACTTCGTTGGTAGCCCCAGGACAAAAACCCTTGGGTGTGTTGTCGAGTGTTGGACGGAAACCCAACTCTCTTTGAGGAGACTTCATTTAGGAGTTTCACAGAGCTTCAGGGATATTGGAGTGAGGATCATTTAGATCTTCAACTGGGGCTTCATTGTATTTCAGTGGATTCAGTGGCAGATGTTGTCGGAGGGAGAATGCAACAGTTCAGTTTTGGAGGCCAACGCAGTGCAACAGATTCTTGAGGCCAATTCTATTTCAATTATCTCAGCTATTTCTCATTTTAGCATGTAACCCCAGTTATATTATAATAAAGCTGAGTTATTCCCTGCATTATGGTGTTATGGATTTGCATGTACTTGTATGTTTTTATTTTACATGGCAATCTTCTATTTATTAATTCAGTGATTTTATGGTAAAATGTTGGGTTAGTGAAATTTCCACAAAATTAGTAAAATATCCCATTTAGGGATATTACAACATGTAGGACAGGGCCTCACATGCTTGTTCCAAGGCCTTAATTTGTGATTGTGGGTTCACAATGGTGTGAAATGTACTACAAAATTATTTGTACTCCTACTTACTATTGAAATGATAGGTAACAATCCCCACTTCCAAGATTTGGGCATGTTGTTGAGCTCAACACAAGGTAAGGTGCTCTTCATGATAGATCTTCTAGCAACTTCTCAAAATAACAATAAAAATCCTAAAGGTAATAGTCTCTATCAGACACTTCCATGTAGAGTGCTCTTCTTAGAATGGCCTCCTTGACCTTACACTATTTTATCACGTGCTAATATGCGCTCTTCATTCCTCCAAATATGCAACTCTTGCTTTGAGGAGTGAAAATGCCTCAAAGGTATCCTAAAAGAAAAGTTATGCATAATAATTTTTAAAATATGTCCCAAAGGTGATACACTACCACATGTGCATAATTGCTTCCTGACACATCACTTCAACTCTCAAACATGCCTCAAAAGGTGCATCTCCCAACCATATGAAGGAAAAGACAAATCCAAGTTGCTATCATAATAGTTACCAATCTCGAATTTGAATTTGGATTCAAATTCCATACGATATGAAATAATTTGATTGAAAATTTTTTAATTAAAAAAAATTGCCAGAATTTTGCTGGGCTGCAACAAACACTATAGCTAAAGTGGAAACCACCATAGCATGCTAGCACCACTTGGCACCTCTTCTCCTTTATTTGGGTAATCTAGTCAGTGATATCCCAATTATCCCTCCCTCATATAGGATGGAGGAAGCACATCACAATAAATAAATGGAGGCACCTTATTTTACATGAGTTATGCTTACTAGAAATCGCATCCCTTTGGTGAATACATATGATGATTGATATAGTTCAATGCCATGTTGTATATGGATGCTGCCATCAATATACTTCGCTAAAATTCACCCATATTTACCATATCCTCTTGTGATTTTCCTATATCAAGAATTTTATGGTCTCATAATTCTATTGGATTCCCTTGTATTTGACACAATGGTACATATGCCCTGCTACCCACCACTTGTGGGTGATATCCAAAAGAGAAATTTTTTCTCCTAGATGGTCCTCAGTCGGCAACCGACAATCACCAGATAGCTCGATGTGCCACTATATCTGCCACCTAAGCTAGCTATATGCTCCCTCGCTCATCTGTTATGATCGTATGTTTGAAGGTGGGCCTTCCAACCTTGAAGGTATGGATTCTCATTGTGTAGTTGGGTATTTTTGTTTACTAATCATGGACACTTTTGGCATGGATTAGTGGGGGATTCGACAGAAACACTGGGCTTGGTTTGTACTCTTGTCTCCTCTGTCTAATTTGATGGTTAACCTTGTATCCTAGTCCTGTGGGTTCTCCTTTATTGGCTACTAGATTTAGGGGTGGCACTACATGGGAAACCCCGATTTTGGTTCCGTGGTCCCTGTAGAAATTTCTGAATCTTAATTCTTATGCATAAATTATTTATGTTAATCCGGTTAAGCTTCTCCTACTTATACAAGTTATCAACTGAATAAATTCAAGTTAACATCAAAGCAAAATACATAACAGATCTCTACCAATTCAGATCTAGAATAAGCACATGCACACATAGACAAAGTGACACAGTGATTTTTGGACAAACTGTCCCCGGAAAAACCCAATGTGGGAAAACTGGTCTTTGGCTGCTGGGGGGCTCTATTATTAAGAATATTTCTGAATACACAACTTTGGGTTCCAGATCTGGAAAACCCTACAGAGAAAACTCTAGATCTGCAGCACCTGGCTGATCTAAGACCAACAACACTGACTGATCCACACCCTCAAACGGGATTTACAGAACTCAGCTAGATCTAGGCCTAGAAACCCCAGATCTTCCCTTGAAAGACACTACGTCAGCCTCTGAACGCCTCCAAATGCTTAGTGTTGTCACTAGAAGGGACTGCGTTACCCCAGACAGGGTGACGCAGTCACTACTTTGCCCCTAAGGGTCTCTACGTAACCCTTGAAGGGTTTCCTGAGAATCACGCTGTCCTTGCTGCTGCTGCTGCCACCTGCTGTTGCTGCCTTCCTCTGCGCTCTCTTTCTTGATCTCTTCTCTGCTTCTTGTGTATTCTAGACCCCAGGATCAGATCATCCCCTTGGTCTAAATTCCCCTCTCTGCAACTGAAACACTTGAGAATTCTTAGCAACCCCGCCGTAGAATCTCAGCTTAGCTACAGTGCTCTGCCTCTGTGTGTCTTACAAATGACCCCAAGCCTTTCCTTTATACCTTTCTTGTTGACAAATCAACGACCAAGATTAAATCTTTATTCAATGGCTAAGATTAAAAGAAAGCTTGATCCGTGTGACTTAAGACAATTTCATCACATGTTTAATTAAATTCACTTTAATTATTTTATCTTCCTAAGTTTTAACTTAGGAAATACATTAAAATAATTAATTAATTTAATATCTCCTAAACTAGATGAAATTTCCCAAATCCTTTTCTGGGTCTTGTAGATCAGGTGAACTCTAGTCCTTCCTCAAAATTTGGGACCTAGAGCACAACTAATGCTACCCCAAATACCCAAAATCTCAACATTCCCGCTTCCCCAACACCATATACATCACTCCCTTCCTCTCACTATAACCCCTTTCACCATATTTCCCATCTGGGTCCACATTTGTCCATTGGGTCCACAAGGAGTTAGCTTCCCCCTCCCCTCGTCCACACTTTGGGTTGGGCTTGGAACGATGCACTGGAGGTTGATGCAATTAAAAAGAAAAGAAAATGCACAATTTTGCCACTCTCAAGAGGAAATGTACCACAAAATGCAAAAGATGGTTGGGACATGCAAATTTAACACATGGGAAAAAGCCAAACATGGTTCTAACTTCTACCCCTATCATTATGGCCATCACCCTGGTTCCTATGGCCCCTTGTATCGACCTCTTACATTGTTAAGGAACCCATGATTGTCCCAACCCCTGGTGGGCGATGAATTGCCCCAGCTTAAGTGGGTATTTACTGCTATATCTTACTCATCATGATCTCATCCCTTGGAGCCCTGATTTGTTATGAAAGAAAAATCAGTAAAAGGAAAAAGGCTTATGAAGAAGGGCGGAAAAAAAAGGTCGGGATTGTTGATTTCTGGTAGCATCGGATGTGCTCTAAGCCTCAAAATTTGCAGGGAGGCTAGGACACATCTATTTTAGAATACCCAGAAATCGTTTTGGGAAATTCCACTCAGAAGAGGTTTTATTAAAATAATTAATTATTTTTAATGAATGCCCGAGTCTAAACTTAGGGAATTAAAATAATTAAAGTGTATTAATAGAACTGGGTGTGAATCTTCTAGAAAAAGACGAAGATCGAGTCAATATGATCTGAGCCATTGATTAGAATCTAATCTGGGCCGTTGATTCCTCAACGAGAAGATTATTGGAAGGAATTCAATGGGCATTTGGAAAGACACATCAAGTGCGATCAAGAGATCGATTTCTCAATTGAGCAGCGCAACAGTTGCCAGAGAGATCATTGAAGAGATTTCTTGTAGTGATGGGCAAAGATAGTTTTCCGGTTGGAGATTTTCTTGATCCAAAGAGTGCAAGGCAGAGAAGGTAGAGAGTAGTTCAGATAGGCAACGTAGTTCCATGTAGAGTCAGCGTAGAGCTACGCTGTGGCAGCACAGAGCTTCAAAGGGAGTTCGAAATTCTAATGGGGAACAGTCAAGATCTAGTGCCAGAGCCTGGGTGTGAGACTAGGAGGCTAGAGGGTCGAAGTTTCTAGCGAGCAGGAGATTCAGAGGAGGTGCAACATAGTCACAATAGCAGTGACGCAGTGACTACGTGGGCAAACACAGAGACAACGCAAAGGCTCATCTCTAGAGCTGATTAGTGCTAGATTTCCCAGTGATAGGGTGAGATTGTCTCACTATCTTTTTGTCCAGTTTATCTCTGTATTGGATTTCTCTTGTACTAAAAAACTAGTGCATAATATACAAACCCTCAGTTGTTGCACCGGTTTTGCTGCATTGGGTTTTTTCGGGGAGATTGTCCAAAAACAATGGTGTCAGTTGTGTGTGTGTGTTTATTTCTTCTTGCTCAGTTCTCGTTTCTGCATATAATTTAATTAGTGAAGGCTGCAGTTGTATTTACTTTGATATTTACAATTTAACACAGTAAATAACTTGCATGGAATTAACAAGTAGGAGAAGTAATATCAGATTCCAACAGTAGGGATTCGGGTAATCGAATTTTCACAGGGTTAACTCATGTACCACGATTGTTCCCTCCTGCATTCATACACCCAAGTGTGGGATTCCCTTATTATAGCTACCCTTGTACTATGGCATGTAGCTTGGAGCCTTCCCCTGATTTCCCACTCCATTCCATCATTTTATCATGTAACAAACAAAGTTCATATACTTAAGCGACATGGTCTGATACCAATGTAATGAACAAAGTCCGTATATGCAGCGGAGAGATTCAAAATCTCTGAAATATATAAATATCCATGATAGGATAAAAATATATTATATAGGAATTGTATAGAAGTTATGAGATATGAGATGATACAAATGAGAGTGAGGGCCTGGTTATATACCCTAGGCAGGTACCTTTTCACGTACGGTCATGTCCTTAGAGACATGCCTCTTCATTATTAACTACTAGTTAATTAATCATTATTTATGTTTATTATTGTTTACATTTTTTTTATTTTTATATAAATTATATCCATAACATTGGCTTCCTCTTCAAAAAGCTTTGTCCTCAAAGCTTATTATTGACAAGGCGTGTCATCTGCTTCTTTTTATTGTAATCTATTTGTATTTTTCTTAGTCCTTCTAGTTGTCATCTTCGTTGATACATGATGATATGATCCTTTGAGCGATAAGTAAAATTGTCGAACTGAGAAGGGATTTTACCATCCTAGATCAATCTTCTATGGAATCTTGCAATTACTGGAAACTTGTGATGAATTGTTATCACCACATTGAATTGTGAAAACGTCAGAGTTCTTCGGAACATAATTTTGTTGTTTATGTTCTGAGTGATATTGATTCGTAGATTGATCAAGGTGTCTATTCTTCTGATTTGGATGTAGATAAAGAATTCTTCTTGTTTGACCTTCCTTTAACATGTGTGTGGTAATACCCTGACTTACTTTAGGTACTGATGTAGTTGAGTTGGTTATAAAATATTCACTTGGAATTTTCATCGGCTGAACTGCAACATTTGAATATGTTTTTACTTCAACCAATTGGTTAACTTCTTGAGTTGTGATGTTGACTGGATCGATATTCGTTCCTCTTTCTTCAACTTGGATTGAAGACTTCGGCACTTCTTTCGTGATAAATTCTTCTATTTGTTTTTTCAAAGATTTCTTATCATTCTTAAGTTTCTTAATTCGAGTTAGTAGACTTTGATTATGGTTTTTGAGACATAAAAATTCCTCATTTTCTGAGTTAACTTTATTTTGGCATTCAAACTTCTCATCTTTTAAACCCTTGATTTGTTCTAATAACCTTCGATTAAGATTTTCTAAGCACGAATTTTCTTGTTCTTTTTCCGATAGACTTTCATTTAGTTTTCTTTAGGAACTTTCCTTTTCTTGTTTATTAGATACGACTTCTTCAAGCTCCTTCTGTTTCTTTATTAGATACGACTTCTTCAAGCTCCTTCTGTTTCTTTGATATTGTTTCTTGGTTTTCTTGAAGCATTAGATTCAAAATATCTTTAATTTTTTCTGATGAAGGAATTATCGATTTTGACTTCATTGTCACATCTTAGAATGTGATCATTTTTTTCCTATAAGGAAACATCAAAATTTTTTTCTCTGTATTTAACATGAATGTACCCAAATTTCAAAACCAAGGTTGACTGAGAATTATGTCAATATTTTTGTCAAACATAGTTACAACACTGAATTGATAGGTGGATTCATAGTGATCAATTGTTACCTTTAAATCATTAATTTCGTACCTCCTTTTCACCAAAAATATCTTTTCTTTCTCCTATATTTGGGTCTAAGATTAATAATTGTTTTGTCAAATTAATATTGATGTAATATTTCTCGTTGCTTGTGTTGATAACGGTATTAATTTCTTTTTGTTGGATACTCCCTTTTAATATAAACAATCTATAATCTGTGATTGAAAGACCGTTATAGGAAAACTTTTCTTCCTTCGACATTTTCAATTTTTTTTTTGTATTTGATTGTCTTCACAAATTGAAAGGCTACTTGTTCCTTTAATACTTCTTCGTTTATGTGGATTATTAAAAACTTGAGTAATTTTAATAGTTCAAATCTTTTTTTCTCTCTTTAATTAATTATATAATTAGAAACCATATAATTTAATAATTAAAAAACTTTATAATTAAACATTATATAATATAATAATTATATGATTATACCAAATGCACTACAGATAGGCGTGACTATTGAAGCGTGGACATCGCGTTTGAGAGGAAATGTCTAGTGGTTCGGATGTAAGGATTTGTCAGCGCAGAGTGTAATGTCGGGGAACAGGGTATTTGGAAAGGCAAGTCTGGACTGAATGATGGCGGCTCTATTTGGCTGCGTGCATCCTGGTGGCAATAAAAACTTGGAATTCAAATAACGATGTTAGGGCTAAAAATTGTGGCAGAAAATCGGTGAGAAAACCAAACGACGATGGTGACAAAATAGTGGCGACATACGCTGGTTGGGGTGGCCGGAGGAGGAGTAGTGGAATGGATAGTAGTGTGTAATATCCCAAACGGGAAATTTTTGACTAATTTTGCAAAACTCTAATTTAACCAAATTTCTCCATAAAATTACTATTCATTCAACAAAAAATTTCCATATAAAAATATAATCACTAAAATACGACAAAATAACAAGGTGCACATGAACAATCTCATCTTTTATTATGATAGATAAACTAGGGTTACATGCATATACAACCAAAATAGCTGAGATGAAATGTTGGCCTCCAAGATAATCTGTTGCACTGCACTGACCCTCCCACTGACATGAACTGCATTGCTAAGCTCTCTTGTGAATTCTGGATGAATTCACCAAGGGGAGATGGGTACTTGCCCAACCTCACTGAAATCGAGGGTTTCCATCCTAGGGCTACACATGAAGTAGAGAACCGGGTTCTCAAACCTCTCATACAAGAAGAAGTTCAAATCCAAGATGTCCTCTAATGGCCTCCTCTTTTTATAGATCTGATGGACCCCTCTAGAACCTCCTATTTTATTATTATTTTAATCATTGAGCACATTTCCCTTAATTAAAATATTATTTTTAATGTGGGAAAATGGTAAATTGGCCACTATGCATTCTCAAGCCACTGGAAATCACTTCTAACCACCTCATCTTGTAGATCTTCTTGTTTTGGTTCCAACGAGCTATTACACTAAGGTGTTCTGCCAAGTATTCCTCCCGAAATGCCACCTTAAGCATAATTAATTGAGTTAGGCCCATTAATAACTCTGCTTTTTTGAAAGTTGTCGGAATGCAACAGAATGAAAGATAAACTGTGCAGATGATGGAATATACCAAGCGAATGCCATTAGACCTCATAAAAACTCCTCAAAACCCCACCAAAATCCCCTGGGCCCGTCGATGACGCAAACCTGCACTTGTGACCTGTCTGCCCCCAACTCTGAAAGTCCATCCTAACCATGCCATAAGGAACACCAGAAAAAGGAGCATCACACAACAGTTGGTAGCGGTTGGGGAACAACAACAGAATTGTTCCAAAACACAATGGACGAAAAGACAAGTTGAGTGGGTGATGGCTGAACGAGTAGAAAGGAGGCTGTGTTTGAACGACGACAACGAAGGCGACGTGGTGGCTGTAGCGGTGATGGGTGACTGGTCAACGTCACAGAGTTATGGCGACTAGGGTGGCTGCGTTGTGCGACCTAGCCAATAGGTAAGTCGTCAGGTAAGTGATCGACATTTTTTTTATTTGTTTTATTTTTTAATATATATATATATATATATATATATATTTTTTTTTTTTTTTTGTTTTACACTTTTTAAAAAGATTCTTTTTGTATAACCCTTTTTTTACTTCTTCTCTTTGATTTTTATTTTTTTTTTAAATAATTTTTTTTTTGTCTTTTTATTTTTTAAAATATGGCCAAGGGCTTGATGGCAAAATGGAGAATCTCCAAACTATGTAGAAAAATGCTTCAATTGTGACGACAAAAAGGTTGACAGCAAGTTTGATGGCTAAACGCTGATTCATACTGGTTCTCTGCAGCGGTTGAGCGGCCAGAGGATCAAACAACTCTGATACCCCAATGTAATGAACAAATTTCATATAATTTAGCAGTATGCTCTGATACCAATGTAATGAACAAAGTTCGTATATGCTGCAGAGAGATTCAAAATATCTGAAATATATAAATATCCATGATAGGATAATAATATATTATATACGAATTGTATAGAAGATATGAGATATGAGATGATGCAAATGAGAGTGAGGGCCTGCTTATATACACTAGGCAGATACCTTTTCACGTACGGTCATGTCCTTAGAGACATGCCTGTTCATTATTAACTACTAGTTAATCAATCATTATTTATGTTTAACATTTTTGCTATTTTTATATAAATTATATCTATAACATATCAGATGCCACTTGCCATTTGATGGATGTACCATGGACATGTCACTCCCTTTAAAGGCTAAAACCACCTAATAGGGTCCTTGGTTAACCTTCTTCTTGAACTTGGAGACACTTGTATGTTATAAAGCCCATTATGGAAGGGCATGCCACTTTGAAGTGTCCACTTGGATCCATGATTTGTAAGCTCATTTACTCGGTTGCACTAATGTTTGGTTGTACTGGAAGGTGAGGGGATGCATTGGATCTTCTACAAGATTGCAGGTGGGACTTCATCTTGGGTTTGGTCTCTGTATATGGGATCCAAGCCCTCCAGAGGGTCATATTGGAATTTGTAGCGTGAGTGTTGAGAGCCATGGGCCTCCACCATAGCTGAGAGAAAATTGCCACATCATGGAATCCCACAGTTCCACTCGTTGCTTGCTCGTGTTCCATTTAATTGACGATGAAGATGCACCTGGAACACCTTGCCCAACCGACTACACTCTTGCACCACACACTTGGCATCTGATCTAGGGCATAGATGAGGATGTGTCTCACCATGGGAGACAATGGGAGGGCTTGCAACATTCTTCCAACCCTTACAGATGGGATACAGGCTTGTTCAATCCATTTGGAGACCCAGGAGGATGTTTTGTGCCCCCATAGTTGGAGGCACCACAGGTCATTTGCTTGAATATCAAGGGGCCACCCCCTTTATCACTATGTTTGGAGCTCATTCATTCATTTTAGCACACACTAGACTCCACTAGGCCTCTTCAATGGCCCTTCGACCTATTGTATCTATCATTTTTCCCTATTGACTGTCTTTGACTAAAAATCTGTCTCAGTTCTAGGTGTTGACTGAGAATAGGTCAACTATTGCACTTTGACTGAAGTTGACTGTGCGAATTGCAGGCCAAATTTCGGCCCTTTGAGCAGCAGCGTCAGGCCAAAATTTGGCCCTCCTGTTCTAGTCTTGCTACTAGAAAATCAACATTTGGCTGATGCAGGTGGCGGAGATATAAGGGCACATCATCATGGGCTAGTGGCAGCTCTCAGGGGCTGCTGGCTGGCCAGATGGATGAGAAGAATAGGAGATTTTTTTTGCCCTATAGGGTTACTCATTTTGGTGGGTGACAGGGCTTTTGGGGGTAACCTATCTTAAATTCATGTGATCTCTATGATGGAGTATGAATAACATTTTACCAATAGTCCTGCCCAATTGGATGGATTGGTGAATTTTCAATTTTTTTGACTGATTAGGGTGAATTTGGTATCTATCGCTGTGACTTATGACTTGTGCAATGCTATTAAAATTTAAAAGAGTGCACATTGGATTTTTCATGTTTTAGTGATAATATTACTTTTGGGATGTCAAAATATGTTTGATTAAACATGTGATGAAATTGATATTTTTGATGTACCTTTTTGAAATATGCGTATTACAAGTTAGTTGAGTATCTGTAAAAATGTACATGGTTTCATCTGCATTTGTTCTTTCTTATTTTGATGTAGGCTATGGCTTACAAACATGTTTATGAAGGACAAAGCTGCATAATTGCTGAACAAAGTGGATCAGGAAAGACTCTAGCATATCTCGCACCTCTAGTACAGCGTTTGAGAGAGGAAGAACTCCAAGGCAAAAGTAAATCATTTTCCAAGAGCCCACGTGGACTGGTTCTAGTACCCACTGCTGAGTTGGCTGCTCAGGTTATTGTTTTGCAGTTTCTTCCTTGTATTATTTGTCAGCTTTAAATATTCCCTGTCATTATCTCTTTTTAACTTCATGAGGTGGTAGGTCTGAGAGGGTGAATCATTGTATCTCTTTGCAATTTCATATTTGGCTGTAGTGTTGTATCTAGTTCATTAGAGATAGAAACATCTTAAATAATCCAACGCTTCTATTCATTGTGTTTTGCTAAAGCTGTCTTGAATTTGATTGGATTGTTGTGTACAATGCTTTTGGTTCATCTAATTGCCTTACCTTTTATTCTTGATGAAGCTATAAAAATCATCAGTATTTTTGAGGTAGTCTGCTTTATAAATTATTCAAGTGCTTTTCTTGGTCAAATGTATAAACCTCTTTGTGATAGGTTTTGCAAGTTGTATGTGAAGCCTTATGAAACACAATGTAATGACAAGTGTAGGTTTTGCAAGTTATATGTGAAGCCTTATGAAACACAATGTAACGACAAGTGTACAAGGTCAGATTAAAAGTCCTAGTATCACGGGGCTTGCTATCTTGTGGAAAATAAGCATGAATAAACCAACATTGATTTTATGTTCTGTTACATGAAATGGGGAAATGAAAAATAGTTCTGAAAGGTGCATCAGCTTTGGAAACTGCTATTTGAAATTTCAGGAATTTGTTTAAAAATTTAAGTAGCTGCGGTTGGTATTTTTCATTGGAAAGCAAAGGAAAAAATTCAAAAATTAAAGTTTGACGAAGTTAGCCTCATCTTTTTCAAGTCGGCCCCATGTGCTAATTAGCTCTCCTCACACACATAGAAATAGGGCATCGTTGGGATTCATTTGGAGCATCATCATGACAAAATTCGATCTGCAATTTCAGAGAGACATCACACGTGCGAAAGAGAGAGGAAGCTTCTTTTGACCTGCATTGACTATCTTCTTTGGAGCTGCTTTGACTTGAGCAACTCGACATCTATTTGACTGAGTTTTTGTCTGTGTTGGAGGGCCAAAAACTTCAGAGATACTTTGACTTCGCTTGACTAAGATTTCATCCTTATTTTGGCTCATTGACTAGTGTTGACCACATGCTTTGACTGGAGGTTTGACCGAAGAATTTGACTGGTTCGTTGACTGTTTTCTGAGGCTACTTTAGGACGAAATTTCGGCCTTCTGTTCAGCCACCTCAGGGCCATAATTCAGCCTCTCTGTGCAGACTGTAATTGTTGACCAGAGTTGACTTTTCTGTCCTAGTTGACTGGTTTTAACTGGAACAGTATTGAGGTCAGATTTGAATCTTGTTGGAATATTCTTTGATGTACTATTGATGAATAGAATCTCTCTCTCATAAGGAAGAATTGGTTGGGTCTCTTGTCTACTGTTTACTGTTTACTGTGATCTCTATTTTGCTCTATTGATGAAATGAATGGTTGAAGTTTTACAAGCATATCTACTTGATGATTGAAGTATAAAGAAAGGACTGGTTATATCATTAGAAGTAGTTATCAATTGTGAGAAACTACTCTAGTCTTGACTACACTAGAAAATCGACATGGAAACAGAGCTTTGGTGAAGGAAAAAACACTGTGAGATCACCTTGAAGAGCACTTGAAGGGCATAAAGAAGCACTTTGTAAGAGTTTCGAATTCTGCCTTCTATTTTTTAACCAGCAATCGTCATCATCAATACCTACATGAAGACTGAAAGCAAGCTTGAAGGAGCTACAAATTACAGGGCATGGAAGGCTAGGGTTGAAATAATACTTGAAAGAAACAAAGTCTTGGGAATTGAGGTAAAATCACTGAACCATCTGATCAAGCAGGAAAGGAGAAGTTTCATGAAGATGACATCTTGGCAAGAAGCATAATCTTAGACTTTGTTAGGGATCATTTAATTCCCTATATTGCTAAGCATAAAACTTCAATGACCATGTATGATGCCATTGTTGGATTGTACACTATCAACAATGTCAATCAATCCACCAATCTAAGAGTTCAACTTCGCAATATCAAGATGACAAAAGAATGACATGGTGGTATCATACTTCGTCAAAATTACTTCAATTAGAGATCAACTCAAGGCCATTGATGAAGAAGTCTCCGATAAATAATTGGTAGTTGTGGCCTTAGGTGGTTTGCCTAGATCTTGGGACTCTTTTGCATCAAGCATTAGCGCAAGAGAAAATGTATGTACTTTTGACAAGCTATGGGCAGCCTGTATTCAAGAGACTCCTTTCTAGAGGCAACATTGAAGATCCTAGGGAAGAAGCTTTTGCAGCAAATTCAAGATGCACCAAGAGAAGAAGACCTAATTTTGGAAGGTTTCAAAGAAATTTTGATAGGTCTTGTTAACCACTCAAATTGCACTTGAAGACTTGTCAAAGGTAACATGATCAACGCACACTTTAGAGCATTCCAACATCATCAGAAAAGTCAGAAATTCCAGAATTCATTTTCTTTCTCTCTTCAGTTTGTTGTACAAATTTCACAGCCCTACGGGGAAATCGTAAAAGTGATTCTAGTATGATGGAAAAAAGAGTCATGTAAAGGACCTAAGAAGCTGAGGACTATACTAGCAAGTAAGTTCACTCTAGGGAGTTTTTTTTAACTTAACTCATTATTTGTGTTTTTGAATACTTATAATCAGTTAAGTTTTTCTCTCAGATATACCCCAAAGCTAGAGTGTGACTTGATGGTAGAGTCTTAGATGAGTCCTAGTGTCTAGTATCAATGTATATTACCATACTAGATCATCTCTAAAGTTTCGCGGAATTTGGTTGAGTCTAATTGTCAAATTTTAATTGTAAAAAATTCCACGTTGGATGGGAATTTTCTATGTAAATTTGATATATGATGTAATAAGTGTTGTCTATAGAAGTTGTAGGGGTAGGAATACTCAAAATTAGGCCTCGACTTTCTATCTAGACACACTTTGAGGGTAAAAAACATGTGTATTTACTCATCAAAACCCATTTTTCCAATTGTTGGCAAAAAATGGTAAATAATTAGCCAGAAATTAAAAACGGGAAGAAAATAAAATATTTATCTGCAAGTGGAAAAATGATAAAAAATGAAGTTGACTTTCCCAAGAAATAAAGTCAAGTCAAAAAGTGATGGAATCTCCACAAATCAAGCAAAAAAATCACACACAAAAATATTTTCGATGGTCCAAGGAAAAAGTTAATGTCCCAACAAATCGAATTTTTGAGGAGATGGTCCAAAGCTGGTTGATTTGAGTGAGAGTTTTTCGAGGAAAAAGACAGAATATTTTTTGAGTGGTCCAAACCACTCTAGCATGGATTTATCACTCCACCCAGCCACTCCTCCAAGGCAAACGACTATCCCTCATGGAGATCTGTGTAGGCTCATCAAGGGTTACGATTTGTTTGGCTTGGATCTAGCCGTTTCCTTAAGGGACCAAGACTTTTTCACTTTGAGCCTTAGAGCTCCTCATTGTATCATTGTAATTTTGAGCGACTGGCTAACGAAGCTCTTCAAAACTTTGTACTGGAAATATTTTTGTTCTAATAAAGAAAGACCTCGGGGGCACATGTTTTGTGGTGTTATTCTTCCGCTTCTATGGTAATGTTTTTCTGGTTTATCTGTGCTTAATGTTCTAAGACGATTTGATCTATAATTTGTTAGTTTCATATGCCATTTTTGGGTTAATTTATACAACGTATCTTGTGTAATTTTATGGGTTGGAGAACCACTCTAGACCTAGAAGCGCTAGTGGGTTTTTGTTTGAACCCCTAGTCTTTTTCTTCATTGTTTAGTCCAATCCCTAGTGGATCTAACAAAATCTTTTGAAGTGTGTAGAGATATATAATTTTCTGAAATAAATCTTGAGCATTTGGGGAAGTTTTTGGTTGAACCAACCAACTCTCAAGCAAATAGGAGTAGAAGAAGCCACATCGACTTTCTCTCAAGGGATTATCAAACGATTTCTTTTGAAGAGGGAGTTTCTCTGCCATAGCTTGGAAATATTTTTAATTTCAACTTCAGATCTATTTATTCTATGCACTTTCACTAGTTCGATCTAGCTATTTAGAGCTTGTTTAAAGGGTTTTTCCTTTCTAGCTTGCGTAAGAGCGGAGGTGTCCTCATACTCTCGGGGCTAGCCCTTGTATTTTTATGTATATAATATATATTCTCATTACCTTATGATCTATATTTTTATGTTTCAGATCTGAGTGTTGTAGATATTTCCTGTTTTCCCACCCCGGTTTTTAGTTTCCCCTTATTTCTCCAAATAGTTAAATGCCCTTTCCTATATCCTTACATTCAACAAACTGGAAAATAAATTTTTGCTGAAAACACAAAATCTGGAAAATTTACAGAATGCTGGAAAATGCAGAAATAAAAATCAGCAAGCTTAAAACAGTCGTTCACACATTTTAACACAGATATTTTTGGTCAACATGACCCTGGAAAAACCCCCTACAACTCTTGGGGAAAACCAGTCTGAAAGCTTCTCTTTATTTTTCTGAAAAATGCTTTTTACAGTGAGAAAGAAATTTACACAGAAAAAATTACAGCAATCTCAAAAACTGTACTTATCTCGAAACCGTGCCAAAACTCCACCTCGGTTTTCGTGCCCACAAAAACAGAAATTACAACAAACAGTCCAGCATTAAATGCTGTACGGAAATCATTGAAATCTGTGCTGTACGGCTGTACGACTGCCTCGAAAAACGTGCTGTACGACTTGTCAAAAACTGTTGTACGGCTGCCTCGAAAACGTGCTGTACAACTGCCTTAAATCTGCTGTACGACCTCGATTTCAGTGCTGATTTTTCTGCTGTACGGATTCAGAAAACAACCCTCTCTCTCCTGCTGTACGGACCTCGATTACCGTGCCTTAAAACTGCTGTACGGACCTAAAAAAACGTGCAACATTAATTGCTGTCTTTCCTCCCTCGAAATTCGTGCCCTCTTGCCTCAAACTTCGTGCTCTGCTCTTGCTGTATGGATTTGCTGAATATCACTGCTGCTGCCCTCCTTCTCACTGCTCAGAAAAATCTCCAGCTCTCTCCTTCTCCTTCTCTCAATCTGCTCATGAAAGAATGAACGACCTTTTCCCTCCTTTTCCTCCTTTAACCTAACCCTAAGTGACTTTTGGGAAATCCCTAAATCCAATGGCTGAAATAGATTGAGATCTAGGGCTGAGATTAAATGCTCATTTAAATCTCACTTTCTATTTTTTTAATTCACCCCACTTTAATAAAGACCCACTTAGTCATTTATTTCCAAAGTCACTTTTCCTTTCTAATTTTACATTGACTTTATTAAAGTCACTTAAAAATTAGACTTTAGTAACTTTATCACTTAAAGTCACTTTTAAATTAGATTTGACTTTATAACTTTATAAAGTCACTTTAGGAGAAAAATTAAATTCTTTGGACACTTTTCCCTAGGCCAAAGATCAAAGCCTTAGGGAACCACCTGTCCTCCGGTAACCAAATTTCAACACTCCCTCTTACCGAGGAAGGTGTTCCTCACCCCACCCATCTTGTCTCTGAAGTAGACATGCTTGCCCCGTGGTAAGGCTTTGGTAAGAATATCTGCAACCTGCTCATCAGTGGGAATATACTCAAGCTTCACAGCTCCTTTCTGAACATAGTCTCTGATGAAATGATATTTGATCCCGATATGTTTTGACCTGTCATGAAATACTGGATTCTCCGTGAGTTTAATGCAACTCTGATTATCATAGTAAATCACTGAAGGTCTCAACGGCTGACCAAATAAGCCAAACAACATCTTGCGAAGCCAGATGGCCTCACAACTAGCTAGACGGGCTGCCATATACTCTGCTTCCGCTGAACTCAATGCTACTGACTGCTGCTTTCAGCTGAACCATGACACAACTGCCGAACCCAACCCAAAACAGCACCCTGAAGTGCTCTTCCTATCAGAAGCACAACCTGCCCAATCAGAATCAGTGTAACCTGCCAATCTCACTCAATCCCCCTGCCTGTAGTCCAGACCATAATCCACTGTCCCCTGCAAGTACCGCAAAATGTGTTTTGCAGCCACCCAGTGAACCTTCCTAGGCTCACACATAAACCGACTCATCGTGTTGACTGCAAAACAAATATCTGGTCTAGTGTTGACCAAATACATCAAGGAACCAATCAGCTGTCTGTACAATGTGGGATCCACCAACTCGGAATCCGAAGCATGAAGCTTCTTCCAGTTGGTGATCATCGGTGTCGACATGGGTTTACAATCCTCCATGTGAAATCTGCCAAGGATATCCACAATATACTTCCCCTGCCCCAGGAAGAAATGCCCCTCCTCCTGCCACACCTCCAAACCCAAAAAGTAATGCATCAAGCCGATGTCCTTCATCTCAAACTTCGCCGCAAGATCTCTCTTGCAGTGCTCTATGAGTCTCTCTGCACCTGTAATGACCAAGTCATCCACATACAGCACCAGAATGAGAGGCTCCTCACCTATCACAATATAGTAAAGGTTCGGACCTGCCTCACTCTTTGTGAAACCCATCTTCTGCAAGTAAGTATCTATCCTGGAGTACCAAGCTCTGGGAGCTTGCTTCAGGCCATAAAGGGCCTTCTTCAGTCTGCACACATGGGACTCCTTCCCATGCACCTCAAAGCCCTGTGGCTGCTCAATGTACACCTCCTCTTGTATGAAGCCATTGAGAAATGCGTTCTTCACATCCATCTGGTGGATCTTCCAACCCATCTCTGCTGCTATCGATATAATGGAGCGGATCGAAGTATATCGAGCCACGGGAGCGAAGGTCTCCTCATAGTCAACTCCCTCTACCTGGGAGAACCCTCTAGCCACAAACCTCGCTTTGAATTTCTCAATGTTTCCATCTGCAACATGCTTTACCTTGTAAAGCCATCTGGAAGTAACCACGGATTTTTCCTCAGGCCTCGGCACCACCTCCCAAACATCATTCTTCATGATAGAAGAATACTCCTCCTACATGGCCTCTCTCCAGACCTGCTGGCTAGCTGCCTCCTTATAGCTAGAAGGCTCAGAGTCAAGGATGCTGGTAGCCATTGCCATATAGCTACAAAACCTCTCAGGTGGTCTGCTCTCTCTAATCGGCCTCTTAGGCCCAGCAACAGATGTGTCCTCTCTCAAGGTGTCCTGAAGCCACTTGGACTTCCTCTTCCCTGAGCACACTTCTCCCACTGGAGAATGAAACTCCTCCTCCTCATCGTCATCAGGAGCCTGAACTCCCGACTGTCTGTCTGTTGTCCTCCTGCCTGCACCTGAACCTGTAGATGCTGAAGTATCGTGTGAACTGTCCATCAGTGGACTCCCTAGTGAACTGCTCTGTGGACTGCTTTGCATGCTGCTAGAAGCACCACCCCTCTGACTCTGTGAGCCACTGCTCACTGACGGACCTGACATCGTCATAGATGTACCTCCGGATCCTCCTGATCCCTGCCCACTGGATCCCTGTGACTGACTCAGCTGCTGCTGAGGGTCTCGCTGATCCAGATACTCTAACTCCCGTGACCTCCTAAAGGCCCTATCCTCCTCGAACTTCACATCCCGCTTGACAACAACTTTCCTCTGTGCAGGAATGTAAATCCGAAAGGCCTTTGAGGTCTCACTGTAGCCCACAAAGATACCCTTCTCTGCGGTGGGCTCTAGTTTGGTCCTCTTCTCCTTGGGTATGTAGGAGTATGTGATACACCCAAAGATATTAAGATGACCAATATCAGGCTTCTTCCCAGAAAAAGCCTCCTCCGGAGTCATATTCCCCAAGGCACGATGCAGACTCTTGTTCTGCAAATAAACAGTAGTGTTGTAGGCCTCTGCCCACAAAAACAATGGCAACCCCTGATCATGTAACATGGCTTTGGCAACCCCTCCGATGGATCTGTTCTTCCTCTCTGCAACCCCATTCTGTTGAGGGTTGTAAGGAACAGTGAACTCCCTCCTAATGCCTGCCTCCGCACAATAGTCAACAAACTCTCCAAGGATGTACTCTCCTCCATTGTCCGACCTCAGGGACTTGATCTTCCGACTTGTTTGTGTCCCCACAAGAGCTCTGAACTCCTGAAACCGCTTGAAGACCTCACTCTTGGTCTTCAAGAAATAAATCCAGGTCCTCCTGGAGTGATCATCAATGAATAAAACATAGTACTCATATCCACTCAAGGAAACATGAGACATCCGATCGCTCACATCGAAATGAATCAAATCAAGTATCCCAGTCGCTCTGCTGTCACTGCTGGGAAAAGGGGATTTGGCAAACTTGCCCATCGCACATCCTCTGCAAGTATCAAAGTGATCAGTACTGAAATCTGGCACACCTGTAGTGATCTCCCACAAAGTCCTCAAGGCTCCATGATGCATGTGCCCCATCCTGCGGTGCCAAATCTCACACTGCTCAGAACTGCTAGCTCTGCTGTCGGTACTACTGCTCAATGCCAAAAGGGACTGAAATGCAAACTTGTACACCTTTGCATGGCGCACACCTATCACTCTAGCTGAATCAGCTGGAGTGCCCCTGGGATACATCAATACCTGTCCTCCCCTGAATAGTATCTCATATCCTCTGTCCTCCAAAGCTGAGACGGATATGAGGTTCTTCCTCATCCCTGGCACATAAAGAACATCCGACACCTTCAAGGGAGGTTTGGACTCCCTCTGAAATGTCAATGTTCCCACACCGACTGCTCTAACAACTCTGTCATCACCGAGTACTACCTCTACATCAGTGCCACTCTCTGAAAGCTCTGAGAAGTACTCACGGACTCCTGTCATGTGACGTGAAGCCCCACTATCCACATACCAGATACCCGAAGATGCTCCGCTAATCGAGGGAAATGCATGCTCCCTCTGAACCTCTATGGCAGATAATCCTGCACTAGAAGACTCACACGCAATGAACCCAAACTCCTGGTCAAAGCGATCTGCAAAGTCCTCAACCTCTGCTGAAGCTGCCATGCTCTGGTTCTTCCCCTTCTTCTTCTTCTTCTCCGGACACACAACTGCATAGTGTCCCATCTTTTGACAATTCCAACACTTCACCTTGGAATAGTCCTTCTGTGTGTTACCCTGTTTACCTTTACCTTTACCTTTGCCCCCACCATTACTTGTGGAAGCCTGTTTCTTCCCTTTGCCTTTCTTGCCTCTTGCCAACAGTGCTACATCTTCATCCTGCTCAACTGGCTTGGCTGCCCCAAGCTGACCTTTCCTGATCTCTGTCTGAATGCAATCATCCCAAAACCTCTCCCATGTGGGAAGGGTCTCACGTGCACAAATCCCATCAGCAAAGTTCATCCATGAACTGGGGAGGCCATTCACTGCTATCCGCACCAACTTAGTGGTTTGAATGACCTCTCCAATTGCTGCCAACTCATCTCTCACATTAGTAATCTTTGTGAGATATCCAGCTGCACCATCAGTCTTACCCATCTTAATGGTTTTCAGCTTCTCCTTCAGGACCATTTTCCGGTTCTCATTGGTACTTTGGTAGAGATTGGAAAATGCTGTCCACATCTCATGAGCATTTCTCTTTCCTCTCACATGAGGAATGCAATGGTCTTTGATTCTGTCTAGGATCAGTCTCTTACCCTTGTTGTTCTTTCTATTATATGCTGCCAACTGAACAGCATCAGTAGGCACATTAACGGGCTACTGTGTGATATGCACCATGATGTCCCAGACTTCTGCCTCCTCAAAGATACTCTACATTCTCTCCTTCCAAACGCTGTAATTGGTATGCCCATCCAACCTATCCTCCACCCTCAATCCCAATGACATCCTGCTGTCCTAGAACTAAAAAATAGCACTGCTGTAGTAAAGATAAAAATTCTGTGTGTGAAAAATCAGCGTGCTGAAATTTTCTGAGTGAAAAATCAGCAGGCTGTATTTTTCTCCTTGCTGTCCCAAACTGCACTTTCAGCACTCAACCTCTGATACCATGTAGAAATTTCCTGTTTTCCCACCCCGGTTTTCAGTTTCACCTTATTTCTTCAAATAGTTAAATGCCCTTTCCCATATCCTTACATTCAACAAACTGGAAAATAAATTTTTGCTGAAAACACAAATTCTGGAAAATTTACAGAATGCTGGAAAATGCAGAAATAAAAATCAGCAAGCTTAAAACAGTCATTCACACATTTTAACACAAATATTTTTGGTCAACATGACCCTGGAAAAACCCCCTACAACTCTTGGGGAAAACCAGTCTGAAAGCTTCTCTTTATTTTTCTGAAAAATGCTTTTTACAGTGAGACAGAAATTTACACAGCAAAAATTACAGCAACCTCAAAAATTGTACTTATCTCGAAAATCGTGCCAAAACTCCACCTCGGTTTCCGTGCCCACAAAAAACAGAAATTACAGTAAACAGTCCAGCATTAAATACTGTACGGACAGCATTGAAATCTGTGTTGTACGACTGCCTCGAAAAACGTGCTGTACAGCCTGTCAAAAAACTGCTCTACAGCTGCCTTGAAAAACGTGCTGTACAACGCAATGTTTTAAAAAACGGAATCGGTCAGCTACCAGGCCGAGGTAATGACTCGGTAATGACTCCGAATCGGTAATGACTCGGTCGACTCGGTTTCAATGACTCGGTTTTTGTAAAAAATACATTAAATATTATTATTTTTGTACAAAAACATAAATTTAAAGCTTTTTATTCATGTTTCCAAACACAAAGCATTACAATATAGATAAGTCACAAAAGACAACATATGATCAAAGTAGGCTCATGAATATATCCATTATATCAAAATTGCACCTAGTGCACCGTCCAATACAAGATGATGATATAGAGATCAAAACAAAAAACATAACCAATGTCACAGGTGACTCCTTTCGACAAGACATCAACCCTCTAGAAGGCCTATGGTAATTCAAAGCATATAAGGAACCGTGGATTAAACCTACAGTGTTAAGTTCTGTGACCTGATTGAAGAGGGTTTCATTGTGTTTTTCTTCAAATAAGAAAGCATTTGCAGTTGAACCACAATAGCCTTCAGACCGAGTTATTAAGTTCCCTATCTACGTTGAGAATTTAACGTGGATCAATTCACGACATCTTTGTACATTACTTTGAAGGCTTGATTCTAAGTATAAACAAGGTATTTATGCCCCTTGTTTGAAGCAATTATGGAGGACTTCTTTGCTCAAGTAGAATTGAAGGGTATTTTCTTCTGTTTCTCTTGACAGTGCATCCTTGTTATGAATTTGTTATTCTCATTGTTCCGAAGAAAGTTAAATCCCCTAATCTAAAGAAAAATTCGGCATTTGACATTGTGGTCACTAGACTATGAGGACTTAAAAGGTGACTTCATTTACAACTAGAAGGGTGGTATCCTATCAATGATCGTGAGGAGGACTTGTCCTAGAATTAGAGGCACATCATTATAAAGGACAGTTCTAAGGCCCTCCATAATTTAAGGAAGCCGATATCTTGTATACATACGTTTGCAAGGTATGAATTGTAGCCTTAAAAAGACAATTAGCGGGCATCCTTTGTCATCTATATTAGTAAAATCAAGGAACCCTATTTTGTGTATAAAAGAAGAGGCTGAGTCCTTATCACTGTTACAATCTCACACACACACACACACACACACAAGTATTATAAGCTAGTTCCATCAAAGCCGACTTGTAAATCAATAATTAATATATATTCATGTCTTTGAAGCATTCATAAAAGGTGCCTTGAAGTCAATGAAAATACAAAATGCAGTTATGAGAAGGGATGGTCTCTTTAGACATCAATTTGAAAATGATTTTTGAAGAATAGTAAAAACCCTCCATGATGTCATATTGTTGACTAAGCTGCTCATTATCTAACAGCTGATGTGATTTTAAGAAGGTTTAGTGGCAACCCTTCATGTGATTCTATTTTTGTCTAGCAGTTGAAGCAAAGGAAGTTCATCTAAGAAAAGTATGTAGCTCCTCTATGTTGGCACCTTTGGATAAAGATGATAGTGCCCTTGAAAGTCTAACAAATAGAAGAAGTGCAAGGCACTTTGAAGCAAATCCCTGTAGCAACTTGTATGAATGTAAAATCAGAGGTATGGTCTCTCTCATAGTATGTGTAATGCATTTATTTATTTTTATTTGTTTTAAGGCTCTTTTGATGGAGGGTTTAATTTGAATAAGAACCCTAGATGGCTCATGGAAAACCCTAGCTCACATATGAAACCCTAATTTGTAGGGTTTGTGGATTCTAGGGTGTTTAAATGAGGATGATGTTTTGAATTCCATCCTCCATTAGTGTATTAAAACCCTATATTGTATCTCATGCTTTTATGATCACATATTGTTCTTGGTCATTGTCACTAACATCATGTCATCAAGGTACATAGAGGGATTGGTGCTCTTGATTAAATACGAGTTCCATACCCTAATACATGACAAAATTCGATGGAAACATTGCAATAACCCAATCCCGAAATCCTGAAAAACTGATAAGTCTGCTGGATTTTGAATGAGATCTAAAATTCTACTTTCTCCATATGAAATCCAATGAGGTTGGAACCACTCTCAAACATCCTGAGTCATTTCATGGTAATGTTAAAAATTTAAGTAAAAGGCTTCATTTTCATCCTTTTACTTTAAGAATTTAACATTACCATGAAGCTGCTCCAAAAACCAACTCCACAACTCTTCAGAAAACCTCAAACAAACCTAACAGTGGATTAAAATCCGGTTTGAAGTCCACAAAATCGCTTTTTTTTGGGCCCACAGGCTGGTTGTTTTGGCTCGGCCTGGTTAACTCGGGCCAGGCCTGGTTGGCCGGCTTGTTATCGAGCCGTCCGAGCCAGTACAAAAACCGGCCGGCTCGGTAACAAACCGGCCAACCTAGCTGGTTTTGTACCTGGTCGGAGTTGAGCCGGCCGTTTTTTAAAACAGAGGTACAGCGGCCTTAAATTTGCTGTACGGCCTCGATTTCAGCTCTGATTTTTCTGTTGTACGGATTCAGAAAACAACCCTCTCTCTCCTGCTATACGGACCTCGATTACCGTGCCTTCAAACTGCTGTACGGACCTAAAAACGTGCAGCATTAAATGTTGTCTTTCCTTCCTCGAAATTCGTGCCCTCTTGCCTCAAACTTCGTGCTCTGCTCTTGCTGTACGAATTTGCTGAATATCACTGCTGCAGCCCTCCTTCTCACTGCTCAGAAAAATCTCCAGCTCTCTCCTTCTCCTTCTCTCAATCTGCTCATGAAAGAATGAATGACCTTTTCCCTCCTTTTCCTCCTTTAACCTAACCCTAAGTGACTTTTGGGGAATCCCTAAATCCAATGGCTGAAATAGATTGAGATCTAGGGTTGAGATTAAATGCTCATTTAAATCCCACTTTCTATTTTTTAATTCACCCCACTTTAATAAAGACCCACTTAGTCATTTATTTCCAAAGTTAGTTTCCTTTCTAATTTTACATTGACTTTATTAAAGTCACTTTAAAATTAGACTTTAGTAACTTTATCACTTAAAGTCACTTTTAAATTAGATTTGACTTTATAAAAATTATAAAGTCACTTTAGGAGAAAAATTAAATTCTTTTGGACACTTTTCCCTAAGCCAAAGATCAAAGCCTTAGGGAACCACCTGTCCTCCGGTAACCAAATTTCAACAAGTGTCTCTCCCTTTACTTACGTAGATTTGCTTGGTAAAAGCTTGAGAAGGGGTTTTTGTGAAAATTCCACTATTCGGAATTCTACTGCAACAACTAATTAAATTTCTTCTGTTTGTTTAACTGAACAAATTATTTAATGTATGCTACGTTAAATATCAAAATAAAATATACTGCAATTCACTATAAAAATGCAAGGAAAAATACTAGCACAAGTATACACACATTAACACTATTATTTTTGGACAACTGTCCCCAGAAAAACCCAATGCGGGAAAACTGGTGCAACAACTGAGGGTTTGTATATTATGCAGTAATTTTCTAAGTACAAGTCTATGGTTGACGAATCTGTCAAATCATGCAGAGAAACTGACAAGTAAAATCTTGTGAGGCAAACCTCACTCCTCCATGGGAACTCGACACTGATCAACACCCGAAACTAGCTGCTCTACGCAGTGACTGCGTCACTCTGCACAGTCTTTGCGTCACACCTGTAGCTGCCTCTGTCTCTATGTTGGATCTCTCTGCTGGCTGGAAACTGGAATTTGCTGTCCTTCAGAAACTTCCTTCAGGAACTGGCACTGACCCTCTGCTGTCTCCTTAACCGAAAAGCGAACTTATTTTGTAGCTCAGCGTAGTCCTAGTGTAGCCTTTGCATCGCTGGCTCTGTGCAACTGTCTGTGGCTTCTACTGCCTCCTTAGCTATGCACTCTCCAGATCAGGAATTCTTCCTCCTGGAAATTATCTTTGCCCCTCTCCATGAGAAACCTCTCGATCGATCTTCTCCTTGAGCATTGCTCACTAAATAATTTCGATCTCTGGATTCTTTCTCCGTTTCGATGTATCTTCCAAATGCCTCTCCAAGTCCTTATAATCTTCTCGTTGAGATTTCAACGACCGAGATCAAATTGTTAATCAACGACTAAGATTAAACTGACTTGATCTTCGTCTTAGAAGATTCACACTTTGTTTTACTTAATATCCTTTAATTATTTTAATTTCCTAAGCTTAGACTTAGTGTCTCATTAAAATAATTAATTATTTTCATAAAACATGATCTGTGTGGAATTTACCAAAACGCTTTTTGGGTTCTTTGGAATACATGTGCCCAAGCTTTCCTACAAAATTTGAGACTTAGAGCACATCCGATCCTACCACAAATCAACACTCCCTCTAGCAATACAACCATCTGAAGCAAGGTTGTGGGGGAGCGCCCCCCCCCCCCCTCTCGAACCCACTCCCAAAACGCGCTCCGAGTGGGAGCGTTTTGGGAGCACATAGGGAGCGCACTCCCTGCGCTGTCAAAATGATCCCTGCCTTTTTGGGAGCATTTCAAGGAGTGCTCGAGAGCTCCCTTCTTAAAAAAGACGCCCCAGGAGCGCTTTTTTTAAGGAAGGAGCGCTCGTGGAGCGGTTGCTCCCGAACACTCCCCGAACGCAAAAAACGCTCCCGCCTGACGTCCGTGCGCGGAGGAGGAAAATGACATCGTGGGCTGAAAATTTGGAGGGAAGGGAGGGGAGGGAAAGAAATAAAAGCCCTCCCTCCCATTCTATTTTTCATTTCCGAGAAAAGAGAGAGCAAGAGGAGAGCTAGAGAGGAGAAAGAGGAAGAAGAGAGGAGAGGAGAAGAGAAGAGAATAGAGGAGAGGAGAGGAGAGGAGAGAGCAAGAGAGAGCAAGGGAAATGAGAGGTTGACAATCAAGGAGCTTGGAGGTCTCTGCTTGGGATCGAAATCATCGAAGGACAAAGAGGTGGGTGAGTTTGATCACCAATGATCTAATTTTTTTTTTTCTGTGTGTTTTTAATTTGTTCAAACATGAAAATTTGATTTTTTTTTCTACGTTGCATATTAACTTGTTCAAAAATGAAAAAATGATTTTTTTTTTTCTTTGTTTCATTTTCATTTGTTTAAAAATGAAAAAAATGATTTTTTAATTTTTATTTATTTATATGTTGCATTTTAATTTGTTGAAAAATGAAAAATTGAATTTTTTTTCTTTCTATGTTGCATTTTTTCCTATTCCCATTTGGCATTCCTCCATTGTTTTGCAGGTTAAAAACTTGAAAGTTTGAATTTTGAAAGTTGAAAGTTGAAACATCATGGCTATATGGCTTGGCATTTTCTTCATGTTGGTTTCGTTTTTTGTTATTATGGTGTTGGAGAGTAGGAGAAAGAGGCCTATTCCATAAGAGGAGGATGAAGAAGTGGATATGATGAAATTCCTGAAGAGGAGTACCAACCTGAGGAGGAAGGGGAGAGTGGAGATAATGTGACTACAGTGACACCAACTAAAATTGACCAAACACCATTGTGGAAATATGTTACTAGGCCTAAAGCAGGGAAAGGGGGTGGAACCACTAAATTTATATGCTCCCATTGCAATACACAATACAAAGGTTCATACACCCGTGCCAGAAGGCACCTTTGTGGGAAAAGGCCATGAGATGGAGATAAAAATATAGGAATCAAAACTTGTGTAAGTATGTCAACAACAGATAGAGCCAAATACATAAGGGAGGAGGAGGAATCCCAATACAAATCTAAAAGATCTAAGGGTTTCATTGAATCTTATGCACCATCACAACATGGACAAAGAAGTCCATCAACTTCCACCCATGGCAGTGGATATGGAGGCACACCTGGACCAAACATCTCTTTAAGGCGTAGAACCATATCCGATTTCCTTGACGAAGGGTCTAGGAGTGATGTGGATTCAAAAATTTTCCGATTTCCCTTTGCATGTGGGGTACCATTCAATGTTCTTCGCTCACCATATTGGCATGAAATGGTTTCTGCTATTAATGATGCCCCTAAAGGATATAAGAGCCCTGGGTATGACAAGGCTAGAACCGTGGGCCTTGATCATGAAAAAGCAAAAATAACTCATTCTTTGAGTAGAATGACAAGTTCTTGGAATGAGCATGGGGTGTCCATTGTATCTGATGGATGGACAAATGTAAAAGGCAAGCCATTGATAAGTGTTCTTGCTGTGTCTATTAGTGGTGCAATATTCCTTTCATCGTATGATTATTCAGATAAGGTCAAGGCCGACATCAACATTGCAGAACCATTACTTGAAACAATTGAACGTATTGGACCATACAATGTCATCCAAGTCATCACTGATAATGCTGCTAATTGTAAGGCAGCGGGAGCAATTATTGAGGATAAATACCCCAACATATTTTGGTCTGGGTGTTTGGTTCACACAATGAACCTTTTGATGCATGATATAATTAAAAACAAACAACCTCAATATAGATGGATTGGTGATTTGTACAAGAGAGGAAAAAAAATGATAAGATTTATTACAAATCATAGCAATACCCATGATGTTTTCCGCAGTCACTCAACATTGGAGTTGTTGAAGATAGCAAAGACTAGATTTGCTAGCTATTACCTCACCTTCAGGTGCCGTTTGAAGGTAAGAGAGTCATTGGCTGCCATGGTATCAAGTCCACACTGGCAGGTATTAAAGGACAAGGCAACAACATCAGTTGACAGGCAAGGTTTTGAACAGGTGGAGGAGATCGCTCTTGATCCTTTGTTTTGGGCACGTGTGAGGGAAATTTTGAATTTCACCAAGCCCATTTATAACATGATTCACTTTGTAGATATAGATAAACCAGTGATTGGGGAGGTGTATGAGCAAATGGATAACATGTTGGGGCAAATAAAAGATGTTGTTAAGGAAAAAGATCCAAACTTGTATTCAATGATTCACAATTGTGTGTGTGCACGGTGGAATAAACTTAATGTACCACTACATGCTTTGGCGTTTATCCTTGTACCAAAATACTACTTTCCATCTTGGTTGGGCCAACCTGCACCTGGAATTGGGGTTAGGATCAAACCTCACGCAGATCCAGAGGTACAAGAGGGATACATGAAAGCATTAGACAAGTTGGTCCCTGATAGGGAGGAGTGTGCTAGATTGCGCCTTGAATTAGGCAGATACTTCAATTGCACTGGTAACTTTGGCTCTTTCCATGCAATGGAAGTTAGAGACAGATTTGATACTCTCACATGGTGGGAAGCATATGGTGACATGGGACTTTTGCCAAAATTGGCAAAAAAAGTTATCTCACCAGTTGTAAATACTTCTTCTACAGAGAGGTGTTGGAGCACCTACAACTTCATCCATAATGTGAGAAGAAACAGACTCAACGAAAACCAAGCAAAAAGCTTGGTTTATGTACAGTACAACTTGAGGTTGTTGAGTCATTATTGTGATCGGGTTTATGAGGATCTCTCATATAAAGTTTGGGACAACAACCCAGAGGACGATAATTTGGAGGACGACACTATACATCTGGAAGAGCTGGAAGTAGAACTTTTGAGAGATGAGGATGAAGCTGCAACAAGCATGCCATCTCCACACCCACTATCCAGTAGTAGTGCCAGTGCCAGTGCCAGTGCCAGTGTTCGAGTTTCGACTATTGCTCCTTTGCTGACGCAACCTCCACGTACATCCTCACGTGGAGGGCATGGGGCTTCTAGTTATGGTCATGGTACTTCCTGTGTGGAGATTGCTGGAAGACCACCATTACCACAAGCTGCTCATAAATTAGACATTTCTCGTGGCAAGAGGCCAAGCAATAGAAAAAATAGATTTACAGTTTACTAGTCTTTTCTATTTTCTAGTATTTTTTAAATTTTTATAACTGTTGAAACTTGACTCTTTCATATTTAATGGAAGATGTTTTTTGTAAACAATATATGACAATTTAAGTTTGAAACTTTGAAGTTGGCAGTTATAAGTTTATAAGTCATTATGGATTATGAATATGATGCTTCATGAAAGTTGAAAGTTGTTTCATTTCTTTTCATTTTATAACATTTCATTTCATGTTAAATATTCTTTGTTGTAATGGTTATACTTGGGTTACAAGTACAACTATGGTGATCAATGAATCAATGATGATAAATGTTATATATTGAATTCTGAAAGCTTGAAACTTTAAGATTGATGAATCATGAGACTCAAGAGTCAATATTTTGTATGTTTCTAACTTATGGACATGGTTGATGAAGATTATAACTTCTAGATGATTGATGTTATATGGTTCAATCTATGTTTTTATGATTTTTATGTCTAATTCATCATTCTACATGCTTTTGTTGACATATATGCATCAAAATATAAACAAATAGAAAAAATATATATATTTTGAGAAAACGCTGCCCGGAACGCTCTCGGACCGGTAGCTTTTGAAAATGGCGCTCCCGTTTCCACTCCCGCTCCCAAGTAACCTTGCTCTTATCCTTTGAGCCCCGAGCAGTTAATTAAAGAAAATTCATAAAAGGAAAAAGGCATATAAAGAAGGGTGGAAAAATCAAGGCTGGGGCTCCTCATGTACGACGATTGCTCCCTCCTACACATTATATACCCATGTGTGGGATTCCCCTTATCTAGTTGCCCCTATGCCCCAATATGTGGCCCAGGATTGCCCCTCTCATTCCCTACTCCATTTCACTTATTTATCACTTGCCGTCCCCATTGGAGGGATGTACCTTGGACAGACTATCCCCTTTATGGCCTTAAACCACCTAATAAGGTACTTGGCTAATCCCCTTTGGAGCATGGAGACACTAGCACATGCCAAAGCCCACCACGAAAGGGCATGCCATTATGAAGTGACCACTTTGTTATCCATGGTTTGTAAGCTTCTTTACACAATTACTCTAATGACTTGTTGTACTGGAAGGCTAGGGGACACATTGGATCTTATACAAGATTGCATGTGGTTTCCATTTGGGTTTGGTCTCCCTATACGGGGTCCTAACCCCCCATAGGACTACATTGACACATATAGGGTGTGCATAGAGAGCCATTGGCCTCCACGGCAACAGACACCACTCCACGTATCCCCATCGATGTTCAGAGACTACTAGCGATCCAGTTTTGGGATGATCATGATGTGCTTGGTACACTATGCCTAGCAGGCCCCACAGGAACCACACACTCTTGGCAGTTGTCCCAAGACTTGTACGATGTCATGGCAGCATTCAGTCCATCATTCTGTGAAAATTTCTAAACATAAATCCTACTGTAGTGTCTTGATTTACTTTTCCTACTTGTTTTAAATTACAAGTTAGTTTTCTGAATTATTCAGTAAAATCAGAAAAGTAGACACAACTACAACCTACACATTTACAGATCATTTACTGAACATCACGCATACATGACAAAGTGACAGATTTTTCGGACGAATGTCCTCGGAAAAACCCTATGCGGGAAAACCGATGCAACTAGCTCTAGAGGGTTTTATTATTATGCAGAATATGAATACAACAATATTCGTGCACCAAAATGGTTCGCCCTACAGAGAAATTATACAGTAGTAGTACCTCTTTCACTTGGAGACAGAAAATATGGTTGATTCAGACCCGCAAATGGGATTTACAGAACTCGAGCCCTTTATGGCCCACCGGAAACCCCAACGCTGCCCCTCGAGCCTCTGCGTCAGCCTCTCTGGCTTGCGTCAGCCTCTGTGCTGCCCTGGATGGGCTTGCATCAACCTCTCTAGGCTTACGCTGCCCCTGTGCTACCTTGGCTAGGCTTGCATCACCCCTGAAGGGTTGCTGCTACCTCTGCGCTGCCTTCTGTGTGGCTCTAGCTAAACTGCGTATCTCTGGCTGGCCTCGGCGCTGCCTGGTACACTGCCTCTTTGCTGCTTTTGTATTCTTGGCCTCGGATCAGATCATCCCTTGCCAATCTTTGCCCCTCATTGCACTGCAAACTCGCTTCGAAATTCTTAGCAAACCCCGCCCTAGAATTTCGACTTAGCTCAGTGCATCCGTTATCGTGTGTGTTCTCCAACTGACCCTAAGCCCTTCTCTTATACTTTTCTCGTTGGCAAACCAACGACCGTGATCTAATCTCTAATCAACGGTTAAGATTAGAAGCTGCTTGATCCACGTCACTAAGAACATTCTCATCACATGTTTAATTTAATTCACTTTAATCTTTTAATTTTCCCAAGTTAGACTTAGGGTCCTTAATTAAAAAGATTAATTATTTGAATAATTATCAAAACAAATGGAATTTCTCCAAACGGTTTTTGGGTCTTGGAGATCTCATGTATTCCAGCTCCTTCACAAAATTTCGGAGCTGGAGCACATCCGATGCTACCCCAAAATCTCAACTCTCCCACTTAGTGAGGAGTGTGCTTTAGCAATACTTCCACATTGAAGCATTGCCCTGATCTCTGGCATCAGTCCCCGCGCTGATGCTTGGCCTGCTGCCCTCCATCACTGCGTTGTTGCTGCTCTCTGTACTGGTGCCCATGACTCTGCGACAGTCACTGCCACATCTGTACTGCAACTCCCTCTCAAATTGCTGCATCGTTCTGCCAACTGCTGCACTGCAACTCAGTTGTTGAGAAGTAAGCAAGTGAAGGACCCTTGCCCAATCACTGATAGACAAGTCATTCGGGCTGCATCTCATCATTGAAGCACCCTTTGATGCTGCTCTGCATTGTCTCTTTGAGCCACTGCGCTGCTGCTGCTCTGCACTGCGTAAGCACTGCTCCTCTGCGCTGTTGCTGCCACTGCACTGCGCTCCGCTGCTCATCTCTTCAGCGTCCCAACACTGCTCTGCTTCTTTGTGATCTTTTGCACCCACTGACTCCAGTCATCTTGCTACTGTCTTACGGCTCCCGTAGCTCGCATGTGATCCAAGAGTATGGGATCCTCAAGGATCCTGCCTTCACTATCTGTAACTTCTCTACAGATTAAAGTCGCCCCACCTCTTCTCTCGAGGTTGATGAACACTTATGGCTACATCATCACTAGAGCCATCGTCTTCTTTAGTTGTAGCCTGTCGCAATCTTGGAATCAGCTTCCTTGTCCTTCTTCGTTAGAGGACAAGTGGTGGCGAAGTGTCCAAGTTCACCACACCTGAAGCATCAGATCTTGGATAGATCCCTCTTCTTCTTCCCTTGCTGTTTCTGTAATGAATAAAATAGTGTAAATAATGATTAATTAGTTCATTAGTAATTAGGTTGAAAGGGCATGTCTGATAAGACATGACCTTTCGTAAAGAGGCACCTGCGTAGGTATATAAGCATGCCTCATTTGTAACATTCAAGCATCTATCTCATATCTCATTCATCATACTATCTAATATAATATTTGTATCCTCATGGATATCTTTGTATTCCCAGTCTTTTGGAGAATTTAACTTGAGAAGGAACTTTGTTCGCTTCATTTGGTATCAGAGGCAGTTCAATCTTCTGTCCGCTCATCGCTGCACAAAGCTATGCTCCTCGGTCCAGGCCTTTGGCCATCAAAAATTCGTCAACATTGTTGTCGTCGAAGCGTTTCACTACCAGTCTTGGAGTTTCTTCATTTTCACTAGTAGGCCTTTGGCCAGAATTAAAAAATTTGAAGAATTTCATGAGTAGGCCTTTGGCCAGAATTAAAAATTTGAAGAAATTTCGCTAGTAGGCCTTTGGCCAAAATTAAAAATTTGAAGAAAAAAAGGAAAATTGTTGAAAAAAAGAAAATCAAAAGCAATATATATATATAGTCAAATATATATATAAAAAAGAAAAAAAAAGAAAAAGAAAAAAAAGGGATATATATAAAGAAGTACGTATATGTACATACCAAGACAATTTAAAATTAAAAAGGAAAAAGAAAGAAGGAAGAGTAGGTAAGGTTATTTTGATTATTCTTTAAGTGGTTTACAAGCTTGTGGTTTTAGAATCCCATGGGAATTGCCTATGGTATTTGCAAGGTAAAATAAGAACGAAAGGAATAAAAAATCTCTGTGTGAATGGTAAGTTTACTTTCACATGGAGAACATTAACTGAGTCAAATACACATAACTGGACATATATTTTATAGGTGAATATATGTGAATAGCCATGTTTCACTAGGGTTGTAACCTTTCAAAAAAAAAGAAGAGTTAAAAAAAATCAATTGTTAAAAAAAAAAAAGTATTATGAAAGTCAAACATCTTCTTAATAATTAAAGAAGATTTCATAATAAGAAATCAAGGAAGTAATTTTCAAAAAAATTGGAAGGAAAAATATTATTAAGGATTTCTTAAAATATTAAGGAATCATTATTAAAGCTCGAAGGTATATAAAAGGAAAAAGAGGTTATTAAAGGTTTAAGTATTGGAAAAGTGGAAAAGGAGATAAATCATTATATTCTAAAGATTTTATTTAAAAAAGGAATATATACATATATAAAAAAATTTGAGTCTCTTTTAAAAAAAGAATATTAGTGAAGGATTCTTTACCAAAGATTGAAGGAATATTAGTGAAGGATTCATTACAAAATATTCAAGAGGAAAATAATAATATTTTATTATAAATATTAGGAAGGGTCACTTTTAAAAAAAAGAACCCCAAAGTTATCTTGACAAAATGACATCCAAAACAGAACTAAAGGAGGGAAGATTTCCTAAAAATTATAGTATGTGTGTCTATGCGCTAATTGAAATCAAAGGGTCACTTGCGGGAAAGGAAGTTCTAATATCTATCGATCTTACTCAAAAGAATAATTATGTTATTACTCAATGTGCTAACCAATTAGTGATCGTTGAATCAAATATAACTGAAACAAATTCATTTCACGCAAATGACAAACAATACGACATAGGGAATTTACACTTAAGTATTGGGGAGTATTCCTTTGTCTCGCAATTCACCGTTAAAACCTTATTTTGCAACAATAATGATATAGTTCTGGGTTCGCTCTAGATGGAATCACTAGGGTCATTCATCCTTAATACGAAAAATAAGTTTGTGACATTTTCTTACAAAAAGAAAAAAATAACACTACAAGATGTCACAATGAAGCCGAATTCAGTAACACCGGAAGACATGTTAGATATTTCAAAAGTAGTTTTTCAAGAAGGTAAAAAGGTGATCCAAAATATGTAAAAGGAAATTGACAAAATCACCACTAACAAGAATGAAGAAGTTGCTCGCCTCAAGGACCATAATGAAAAGTTACTAATGCAAATTAAGAAGCTGAAGAAATATAATAAGTCATTACAAAACAAGGTGCAACAACTTGTCGAAAATGAATCATCGAAACTTTCAAATGTAGAAGTTCAAGTTGAAGAAAAAACGAACATTGATCCAGTAAATGTCACAACTCAAGAAGCAGATAAGCAAGTTGCAGAAAATACAAACTTAGATGTTGTAGTTCAAACGAGGAACATTCTAAGTGAAGGCTCTGTAACCAGCTCAATAACATCGCCGTTGGAAAAAAATCAAATAAGGCAAACCAAAAAGGTTCCTTATCGACATCCAAATCACAGGAGCAAACAACTCGACCAAGGTACGTGTTCAAAACAGAATCAACAAGCTGATATTTCGAAGAAAACTAATGTCGGTGCAATCCACTCATGTGATTACCAGTCGTCACAAATTGCTAGTCATCGCAAGCTTCCACAAAAGATTGATCTCAGATGGTCTGATCCCTTCTCAGTGCGACAGTTTTGCTTGTCACTTAGAGGATCATATCGACTTGTATCAACAAGGATGACTGCCCCGAGACGAGAAGACATTCGTAGCAAGAAAAGAAATCGAGGCCTTTCATCAACAAGCTTTGAGGACAAAGCTTTTTGAGGAGGAAGGCAATGTAATGAATAAAATAGTGTAAATAATGATTAATTAGTTCATTAGTAATTAAGCTGAAAGGGCATGTCTGATAAGACATGACCTTTCGTGAAGAGGCACCTGCGTAAGTATATAAGTAAGCCTCATTTGTAACATTCAAGCATCTATCTCATATCTCATTCATCATACTATCTAATATAATATTTGTATCCTCATGGATATCTTTGTATTCCAAGTCTTTTGGAGAATTTAACTTGAGAAGGAACTTTGTTCGCTTCAGCTTCTTGGATGCAAGGGCTGCATCTTCCTCTTTGTCCTTCTTCACTTTGCTGGATCTGGTGCTGTTTTGTCTCATGGTCATCCGACGGATTTCTTCTTGTCGGAGGATAGCCCACATGTCGTCCCAGCTTGGAAGGTCCTTTCTGCCCAAGATGCTTTGGACAAACGTTTCCCATTCATCTGAGACTGCATTTAAAACAGTCCTCACCATGACATCACCCTCCACTTTAACCCCAATGGCAATCAACTGATCCCAGATCGTCTACAACCTGAAGAGGATAGGATCGATTTCCTCGCCCTTATTCATCACGAACCTCATCTGGTTCTCTAGAAGCATCTTCTTTTGGATGGATTTTCCTTGATACATTCTGGTCAAAAATGTCCACATAGCATTAGCCGTCTTCTTCTCTACACTGTGTGGGACCACATGATCCTTGACCCGTCCATCATAAAGCCCTTAGCATGCGCCTCTGCTTCATTATGCTTTGCTAGAAGAGCAATGTCGGTTGGTGTAGCCAAGACGTTCTCTGCATGTTCCAGAAGTCCGTATGCCTGCAGGACCGTCAGGATTCTAGCCTTCCAGATAGAAATGTTGGAGAAGCCGTCCAACCTATCCTGATCACGCAGTCCATACGGTGCCATCTAGCTCAAAACAATTTGTTGAAACAGATGCTTCTCTCCCTATTGTTGTTGCTACTCTCAACAGAAGCCCGGATATAGGGTCCTTCGCGATAAAAGGCACCCTCTATAGTAATTGCTCCCTTTAACAACTAATTTCCCTCCTTGGAAATCTGCCAAATCCCTTGAATCATCCCTCTTTGATCACCCTCCTGATCGATCTTCAGATTTCTTTGGCAAAAATCTGCTGTTCTCCTCCTACTCTTTGTCAACTTAGCTAGGTACTGTTCTGCACCGACAAAACCTGTGCCACACCAACAACTTCTGAAGACCGGAAGCTACACTTCCAACCCCGACAAACTGCACAACATCGCTGCAAACTGGACTGCGTCACCCTCTAGGGTTTGCTTTAGCCACTGCATCACCTCAACGTGCCTCTGACTAACACTGCGTCACCCTTACTGGTGCTGCGTCATCCTTTGCGTCACCCTGGTGGTGTTGCGTCATCCTTTGCGTGAGCAGACTGGCTCTGCAACCCTCTCAGTGTAAGGACCTTAAACTTTGATTTTCGGAATGCAAACATTATTCATAAAATTTGAGAAATGTAAAGCCCTTAATTTTTAATATTTACAATCATTCACAGAATTCATACTACACAATTCAGAGTGGGATTTTTGAAGCAGAATATATACATCAATTGACAATTTAATACTTATCTGGAACCGTGTTTGGAGATGTTCCTGATCTGCCATGGCTCTAGCTCCCGTTACCAAACCGCCGTTTTTCCTCCCAGCCTATCTGAGGTCAACCTCTCCGGTCCCCAGATCCAGAAGACAAAATTGGCCCCAGGTACCCCAAAAACTCCAAAATAACGATCGAGAGCATTCCATAACTCGGTTAGAACTCTCAAACTCACTTTGCTCATGAACCACGCAAGTAAGAACTCCTCACCGACGGCATACGGGTCGAGTTTTCCTCCACTCCCCCATGCCCCTCAAGTTTACCCCTCTTCCCTTTTTATAGACAAACTCCATTCCTGATATTTATTAGAATATGATCTTTTAATAAATATCTTTGAAAATATCTTAAAAATATTATATTTTAATAAATATCTCAGATTTATTAAAATATCTTACAATATTATATTTTAATAAATATCTTAGATTTATTAAAATATTATAGTCATTAATGTAGATATTATAGGCATTTATGGAGATATTAACTTATTGACCAAGTCATTCATGGAGATATTGACTTTACTTAATTATTTTAAGATTTATTTATTTATTTAGAATAATGCTCTACCACGCATACTCATATAAGAGTGGTACATGCGTTCAGTCTCTAGCTTGATGTTCCATCATATCTCGGTGAGATAAATACATTACGATATCCAGTTCGTTACTCTAACTTAGTTAGTTTCCATATTAGCAGGTATGTATACTAGTGCAGTACACGTGATACATGCATATGTAGCTATCATATGCAGGTCTCATATGCATGCTAATATTTCTAAGTTCCATATAATTCGAGTTGGGTCGTTACATACACCCCTCCTTCAGAAAACTTCGTCCCGAAGTTAAATTTTATGTCGTATATCATTAATTATATTAGTGATTAATATAATCATATAAGGTTGGTGTATCATAGTTAAATATGTGAGAACACTTTTAACATTTATGTTTTGATCATTTATTGGTTCACCAATTTAGTAGTCACGTTTTGCCTCAACAGTATCCCTAAGCTATTCTAGAATCATCCTATCCTTCCTAATCTCTTCTGCTCCCATCCTATCCATCCTCTACAGGAATATGCAATGGCATCAGTTTTACTAATCCATTCATAGACCTTAAGGTAGCAGTGTCGGTTACGTCGACATGATTTTTGTAGGCATCCGACAGTCATCATCACACGTCTAGGGGAACGTGACTCACACAGTTCTCCCATGACCCCAGGTATTGAAGGATAAACGGTGGGCAACACCTCCACCCCTCCCAGTAGGACCAGGGTCAACACCCTATCAGGGAATCTCAGTGCATCTCAATTGTTCTTGGAGTTTTGTCATCACGCAGTCGGTTTGGTAACGATATTATCTGCAATTTAAAACACTTGTCCACAAATTATAACATATGTATCAATATGTTCAAAACAAATTGTTACCCATATAACAATTTCTACACATTCCAAATATGTTGCTATCTGTGATATTGATCCTTGAGTTCATATAACATACTTGATTAAAACACTGGTCCACATATGTATCAATATGTTCAAAACAAATTGCTACCCATATAACAATTTCTACACATTCTATAATAGGTCTGTAAATTCATTTTTACCCTGAATAGTCAAGTGCAATCACTCTTTTATTTCTATCTCATCATTTACGTTGATATGAAAATTATAGATACTATATCCACAACATAACTCTTAATTTATATTAGTATCCCTATACCAACAATGTTTAAGCAAAACTTTCTTGATATTGGCATCCATGTACCAGCAATATTTAAGCAATTTAACATATTCTCACATGTCATAGTACAAAATGATAGTCTTAAGTATCCATCCAAGGCAAGATAAGATTACTCATAGTTATAAATGTCATATAGAATAATCGAACATGCATATACAAATAAGGAGATAGTCACTATTTTCTATACTCTATTAACCGATTAATCCTTATAGAAGTCACAGGTTGAGGCTTTAAATCTAAATGGAGGGATGCTCCAACTTTTATGATTGCATATATAGAAACGAAATGAATCGAAACAAGAGCACAAAACACTTACTATTTAGTCGAAGCATGGTCTAATTTCTTGATAAAAGTTGATTAAGAACTCTGAAACACAAAACTACAAATGGATCCAACCAATCTTTTAATTCTTGTTATTTATTTGTCTTTCAAGTCTAATTATCTTTGATAATAATAACATTAACTTCTTTATCATGTTATTTCAGTTCATCTTCAGCCTAAAATCTAGTAGTAAAGGAGTAGGGTGTTGCAGAACTAATCATTAGGGTTATGTTGGAGATGCAGGAAGAGTTAATTGACTACTTTAAAGATCCCTTAGTGAGAGGTTTATTTTCATAGAAGGAATTTGTCACTGCTTGAAAATGCATTATTCACTTTGCATTATACTAGGTCTACTAAGAGTTTCATGTTTTCCAACAAGATGTCAATTGTTGACAACATATAATTTCGTCTTTTAATAAGAAATTCACAATTTACAAGATATGCATAGTCACATTATTAGTACGTTACAGTTTTGATGTAGTCTCTTTACTTGCAAGTTTCATCATTTAGAGTCTTAACTCTAACTAGGATATTACTAGTTTTACCATGATTCCTTAAACCATTGTTTCATTTTTTTTTTATTACCTTGACTCATTTAATCCAAACACATAACACATCACGGGCATACTTTCTCCTTATTATTCACATTATTTGTTTTCTCATTAGTCTTTAGGCTTCATCTTATCACCAAATGTATTTTCTTTTCCAACGATGTATAATTATTATCCTTAATATTTACCTTTAACCATTTTCCTATTTTATCACTTGTTATTCTTAACAAATTAGGATTGTTCATAACTCCTTACAGGTCATTGCTTTGACCCTTACCATTCATGTTGCTCATATCTTTAAGAGAATTCTTCTTGATAGAAAACATCTCTTTACTTCCTTATACCAGATATTCCTAATATTCCATGTTTACTTCAATTTTGAAAAGGAACATATTATCAAATTGACTTTGTTTTCTCACCTAAAGTCATCTTGGTTTTCTTTTCTCCTCTTAATGCATACAATTATTACACTTGGAAATGTCATTACTATTTCCTAATCATACTCCCAGATGTCCACAATCCAACGGTATAGTTATGTCACTTAAGGAAAATTTTATATCGTGGCTCTCCCATTAGAGGGAGAAACTATTATAGATGTCGCCTATGCACACAAATTACCCTATAATTGATCGACGTTATTGTAGATTCACTTTTAATCTAATTTCATTGACTTCTTATATTTCTTTGTGAAACTTCCACTCACTTACTTTTGGTGCTATTTTGTCGATCCCAATATTCTAAGTTGATTACGATAACTGACATTTATTATCATCATTAGAAGTTTGCCATTTCGTTATTTTCCCGTCTTCATAAGTACTATGTTGATTATATTATGGTAACAATGGAGATCAAACTTGGAAATTTTCCGCTGCATTCTCTTGGCAACTATATCGTCTTGCTCTAATAGTGTGTTTATTACCTTATAAGGTGGTTTCTTACCGTTTTGACATATGTTTCATCCCTCACTTTATCTCAAACTAGCTTAGCCTTTTATGTGGTTGTATTTTACTTTACATCTAACAGTCTTGTCATAAGGTCCCTAGTCATGCTTTCATTACCATTCTTCCTTCTTTCAAGAGTTAACTCTTTTGGAGCAACTCCGCCAACTAATCTTTATATACGCCTAAATAATTTCCATGAATCATCTTATATAGTGTCATAATGTTATGTGCTCATCATATAGGGCTACTGGCTTGTTGGTTGTCTATAGACGAGAAAAACTTCTCCTACGGTTACTAACTTTTGGTGGGTAAGAAGTCACTTGTATGAATGTGACTTCATTTCTTCAAGTAAATCTTATCTTCCAATACCCTCTCTGAAGTTTTACCATACAATCAAAAGACATTAACTAAGTCATTATTAAAATGTTTCTTTTTGACAAACAATGCTTGCACGGAGTAGGGCTTTGTTAATCTGCCTCATAACCCTTGTAAAGGTTTAGCTCCTAAACCATATTCTTAATTTCCAGGATTCCACCTCCGTGAACCCCCAAATATGAATCTCCTTCGCTATTGAACATCAATCCATGCTAAGTTGTATCTACACTAGATCCCTTCCTTGTCTACTAGGTGTGGGCCTCTTTTCTCATGGAAACGTCTATTTCTACTGTACTTGTTCTTAATAAGGTATGGCGGTAAAGACTTCTTTACTATATAAAATAATAAAAAAACTATAAATGCAAGGATGAAATGTCCATATGGCAGTATCCCAACTACCAAGGCACCAAGGTACATAGCATAGTTAGGGTGCTTTCCAAGTTCTTTGGGATGATAATATGGACATAGATTTTATTCATATCAATTTAACATCATAAACACTTTTATCCATGTCAATTTTATATTTTACATCTGCTAAAATAAACACTGGGAATAATGTAACTTATAACATGTTTCCAAAGCATCACATTTCAAATGAAATGCTTTTCTGATCCCACTGCTTCAGAAGTGTAAGAAGTACATACTCTTTCTTACCAAGCTTCTTTAGGTTTCTTCCATTACCCTGTTTCCCACCGCAGTTGATGTGAGTTAGTTTTTAATTGAGCAATAAGAATCTTTGTTCTCCATGGAAAGCTAGCTCCAATGTACTCTTTTGTTGAAGATCACAGTGGGGTTGAATTTTTGAACATAATACTTTTTTCTACCCAACTCTTTTCCTATACACCTTTACGAAACTTCTCCAGCAAAATTCAAAATTTTTTTATTTTTATTTTTATTTTTAATTCAAATCCAACTCCATAATAACTCCAAAACGTATCAACCAATAGGAACATATAATATATGATATCACCTACCTTTATAAATTCAATCTTACTTCATAATAACTCCAAAATCGTATCAACTTATCATTTTAATAAACACAATTTTTTTTTTGATTAGCATCAAGATCATACACTAAAGTAAAAGGATCTTTAAATTGCAATGATGGGGTCTATCGTGGGGGCCACATGATGACGAAGAATGACTCGCAGTGGCGCGGATAGCCATAAAAGACACAGGAGAGTCAAAAGAGGAAAATAAATTATTAATTAATCAACACCGCTACTTCACGGAAAGTTTCCACAGCTGGATGGATAAATTATTGAACAAACACCCACTGTGAAGTTTCCACCGTCAATTGCTTGTATTCGGCATGAAAGTGCCATAGAAAAACTGATAAATACCCATCAGATTTAAACAAGAAGTTCTCAGATCGCTAGGCTTTTGATTTCATACTTCGTGGATGGCAATTTATAGCACAAAACAAGAACCAAAACTCTTGGATCGAATCCAGAGCCATTTATTGAAGCTATTCGACGTGATGAATTTGGGCTAATTTTATTTCCGAGGAGGAGTTGAGATTGTTATTGCTTCAACAGGCCAACTTATTGATATGCTGGAAGCGAGGCATACAAACTTACGCAAAGTGACATATCTTGTGTTAGATGAAGCTTATCGTATGCTAGACATGGGATTCGAACCGTAGATTAGAAAAATTATAACTGAAATTCGCCCGGATAGGTAGACATAATCAGATTTATTCAGATCTCTACAGGGGTATAGAGACTCAAATACTTCCACAGAAATGACAGAGATGTAGCTCGGACTTAACACGTTTAAACAGAGGAAGTTCAAATGCTTTTTAGGAAGGAGAAGGCTAGGACTTGAATAATACCACATAGATCTTGTTTTTGACACGAAGGGGAAGGTCAGATTTTGGATAAATTACAGATTAGTTGAGGTTCAAGGACTCGGATCAATCACAGTCCAGAAGAGGCTCAGATTTTGGGCTAGAAGCAGACCTGAGGTGACTTCAGATCTTGGCCGTAACAACTCGGAACTTGGACGAAATGTAGACCTCGGATCACAGAGACAAAAGCAGACTTTCAGACCTCTTCTTACAGCAGCAGACCTCAGAACTATTTCTTCAGTGCCCTGGTGTCGTAACTCACCAGGTAGAGGCAGAGCTATTCTCCTCATAGACGATTCCGTTACTTCGTATTATAGTTCCGATTACAGAGGTGAGGATGACAACTGTGCAAGTAGGTTCAAAGATCGACAATTGGTGTTAGTTATAGAAGGAACCGTAGCCCTCAGCCTATACTGGCCTCTCCTGCGATCCGAATACATCGACAATATGTTGAGGGTCTTTTCTGGAAATGAGGTGTGTGAGTAGAAGCCCACTAGAGTCTTTTCTGATACCATGCGTAAGGACCTTAAACTTTGATTTTCGGAATGCAAACATTATTCATAAAATTTGAGAAATGTAAAGCCCTTAATTTTTAAGATTTACAATCATTCACAGAATTCATACTACACAATTCAGAGTGGGATTTTTGAAGCAGAATATATACATCAATTGACAATTTAATACTTACCTGGAACCGTGTTAGGAGATGTTCCTGATCTGCCATGGCTCCAGATCCCGTTACCAAACTGCCGTTTTCCTCCCAGCCTATCTGAGGTCAACCTCTCCGGTCCCCAGATCCAGAAGACAAGTCTTCTGGCCCCCGTGCCCAAAACTCCAAGAACAATCGAGAGCATTCCATAACTCAATTAGAACTCTCAAACTCACTGCTCATGAACCACGCAGGTAGAACTCCTCTGACAGCATCTGGGTCAGTTTTTTTCCCTCCACTCCCCATGCTCATCAAGTTTACCCCTCTTCCCTTTTTATACACAAACTCCATTCCTGATATTTATTAGAATATGATCTTTTAATAAATATCTTTGAAAAATATCTTTGAAAAAATATCTTAAAAATATTATATTTTAATAAATATCTTAGATTTATTAAAATATCTTAAAATATTATATTTTAATAAATATCTTAGATTTATTAAAATATTATAGTCATTAATGTAGATATTATAGGCATTTATGGGGATATTGACTTATTGACCAAGTCATTTATGGAGATATTGACTTTACTTAATTATTTTAAGATTTATTTATTTATTTTAAATAATGCTCTACCACGCATACTCATATAAGAGTGGTACATGCGTTCAGTCTCTAGCTTGATGTTCCATCATATCTCGGTGAGATGAATGCATTACGATATTCAGTTTGCTACTCTAACTTAGTTAGTTCCCATACTAGCAGGTATGTATACTAGTGCAGTACACGTGATACATGCATATGTAGCTATCATATGCATGCTAATATTTCTAAGTTCCATATAATTCGAGTTGGGTTGTTACACTCAGTTGGGTCGACGTCCCTCTTGATGCTGCGCTGCCTTATCTGGTCTATGCTGCTTCAGCTGCCGTTCTTGGAGCAAAAATTCTTCAGCCGCTTTGCTGGAGATTCAACCTGATCTGCAATGCTCTGATATCATGTGAAAATTTCTAAACAGAAATCCTACTGTATTGTCTTGATTTACTTTTCCTACTTGTTTTAAATTACAAGTTAATTTTCTGAATTATTTAGTAAAATCAGAAAAGTAGACACAACTGCAGCCTACACATTTACAAATCATTTACTGAACATCACGCACACATGACAAAGTGACAGATTTTTCAGACAAATGTCCCTGGAAAAACCCTATGCGGGAAAACCGGTGCTGCTAGCTCTAGATGGTTTTATTATTATGCAAAATATGAATACAACAATATCCGGGCACCAAAATGGTTCGCCCTACAGAGAAAATACACGGCAGTAGTACCTATTTCACTCGGAGACAGAAAATATGGTTGATTCACACCCTCAAACGGGATTTACAGAAATCGAGCCCTTTTTGGCCCATCGAAAACCCCAACGCTGCCCCTCAGCCCTCTCTGTCAGCCTCTTTGGCCTGCGTCAGCCTCTGCGCTGCATTGGATGGGCTTGCGTCAGCCTCCTGGGATTATGTTGCCCCTGCGCTGCCCTGGCTGGGCCTGCATCAGCCCTGAAGGGTTGCTGCTGCCTCTGCATTGCCTTCTGCGTGGCTTTGGCTGAACTGCGTATCTCTGGTTGGCCTCTGCGCTGCCTGGTACATTGCCCCTCTACTGCTATTGTATTCTTGGCCTCGGATCAGATCATCCGTTGCCAATCTCTGCCCCTCACTGCACTACAAACTCGCTTCAAAATTCTTAGCAAACCCTGCCCTAGAATTTCGACTTAGCTCAATTTATCCGCTATCGTGTGTGTTCTCCAACTGACCCCAAGCCCTTCTCTTATACTTTTCTTGTTGGCAAACCAACGACGATGATCTAATCTCTAATCAACAACTAAGATTAGAAGCTGCTTGATCCACGTCACTTAGAACATTCTCATCACATGTTTAATTTAATTCACTTTAATCTTTTAATTTTCCTAAGTTAGACTTAGGGTCCTTAATTAAAAATATTGATTATTTGAATAACTATCAAACTAGATGGAATTTCTCCAAATGCTTTCTGGGTCTTGGAGATCTCATGTACTCTAGCTCCTCCACAAAATTTCGGAGTTAGAGCACATCCGATGCTACCCCAAAATCTCAACACACTCGAGCCTTTACAAAGGATCTATGGGCATCTTCAACTCATATGGAGACCCATGGGGTCATTGGTGTGCCCCCACTTCCGTTGGGAGCACCATAGGTCTAATACTTGGAGAACAAGAGGCCACCCCCTTATCCATCATATTTTGAGGAGTTTATTCATCATTATGGCACTTCTGGAGATTATTAGGCCTTTGGAGGGCCCCACGACATGCACATTATTATTTGACCTCCAAAGAGGTTTATTATTCCATTTTGTGAGCTAGCTTGGTGGGCTTATCATCAAAGTGGTTTTATTTGCACATTATTTTATTATTAGGGGCTAATGTAGGCTCATAGGTTAATTCGAACTCCTAAAAGGGGTATAAATTAATGTTAGTTGGATTCATTTGTATCATCACTTGACTTGGGATATTTGTCTCTTAAGAGAATTTCGCATTTTTGCTTGGTGGAGATTTTTGGATGATGGATGAATTTTGATTTATGGATTTGGGCTATTTCTGTCTTGGAGCTTCTTATGTGCAAATGTGATGTCGGTTGGATATACTCTCTAACATTGTAAGTGTAAATTTGATGCTATTTTTCTTGTCGCTGCATACTATTGGATTTCGTTATAATTAGGGCTAGTTGCTGCATGATTGAAATGTGGAATTATGTATCTATTTAGCTTAATACATGTATGGGCCATTGTTAGATGAATGAAATGTCCTAGAGATCATTTTATCTCGATAAGCTTGCACAATTTGTCTGAAGTATAAATGATTGAAGGTCACTTTTCGTATCTTTTCCTTAACATTGGATGAAGCTGAATTTCTGGGTCTCCTTGAACAAGAAGCCGAATTGTTATTCATTATTATCCTTGACTCCATATCCCGAAGTGAATTAGGCATTGGTCCCTCACAAAAGGGTGGTAAATTTCCCCTATTTTTCACATTTTCCCCCTTTTCCCCAGGTCTAGCCCCATTAGGCTACCTAGGGCATCATATTCCCAGGAATCTAGCCACAGGATAGCTTCGATCTCCTAGAGGCAATTGCTTTGGTGGGTCCCCTCACTCTTCTTCAAATTTGGGCCATTTCCGAAGGTGGAATCTCCTGGTACCTCAAGCCCTAGCTCTAGGGCCAAGTTTTGTCTTATGTTTCCCAAGGCTAGCAACGGGCAAGACTATTTGGGAATCCTTGTGTTTTGCTTTGGTCTCGTGTTGTCCCATTTGTTGTTAAAGATTACTCATCAAGGACTATTTGGGAATCCAAGTTCTTATAGTATTCTAGGGATCGGGAAGTACCTCTACAAGTTATACCCTTCATCCTCGTCATGCAATCCTCACCCCCCTTCCCCTAGAAGATAAGTCCCTTGCTTAAAAGGCAAGCAAGTCTCACTCTTCATACTATCCCAGGAAAGGGTTTAAGAGTTCACCTCTCATCCATTCATTGACATATCCTTTATAGGTGGCTCTAAAAAAAACATCGGGACACCTCCCATTGGTGAAAGTCCGTGTTGATTGTTTCTCCTTGCCGCCTACACCTACCTACAAGTCAGTGGAAAAAGACTTCAACCCCACAAGATGTGGTTGGTGGCAAGGCTCTCAGAGCAGGGGCTGTCACACTGATCTCGACTCTCCGTTTTAGCTCTCTCCTAGATCAGCTAGGGGGGGTGTTCCCTAAAGGAAAACTAAGTTAAAGATTTGAGTTTCTAGGAGAATATTAGAGTGAAAATGGATTACTTTTAAAGGTTCATGAACATTAATGATTAACTTTGAAATAATAATGACAAATCATTTAACCAATGCCTTTACAAATAACGTGCTCAAAAGTAAAAATAATGCTCAAAGAGATGAGAGCACGGTAATCCTGAAATGGAAACAAAAAATTGTTAGCACAAGATATCAAAAATGCTTTCAAGATGAACAAATTTATAAATCAAAGCACATGAAGCTATCTTGCTCACATGGAAACAATTAGTGATCTAAATATAAACCAGATGGTAAAAAGACTTGAAAGTTAAACCAACATGCATTTAGCCTTGCAACCTGAAATAAGAGTACTTGAAAGGAAATGAGATTCATCAACCATCCATGAACATGATGAACATTTAACATGAAATGGAGCTTTCTAAAGTAGATAATGTCCAAGTACAAGAAAATTAAGCTAAACTTGTTGCAAAAGAGATTACAATACTTGCATGAAAGTAAATGCTTCTTGAAAAAGGGAAATGATATTTCTTGTGAGACTTTGAGCCATCAAGAAAGCAAAATTCAAGAACTTGCAAGTAAGCTAAATGTGATGAAAACTGCTCTTGGTTTATTTTATTTAATTAGTTCTAAAGCAAGGTTATAATTCAACTCTTTAATCCTTAGACGTCACCATCGCCCAAAGATATGGATCCCTCAGTGAGGAGTCAGTAGAGGAGTAGAGGGTCCCTAAAAATGTCTATTCAACCAACTTATGTTGGAGGTAAAATTTTAGTGATTTGCTTGGTGCATGTAAGTAAATTAATCAACAATGAAAATTAACTTTCAAACTTGAGATGTATTTGCATGTCATGAAGTAGAATGCTACTTTATGGAGAAAATTTGCCCAAATACTTATTGCATGTAAGATGTAATTAAAGGTGAAGCATAAGTGGTTTTGGAACAAAATTCATGACAAATTTAAAAGTGCATGCATTCAAAAGTTTGAACCTGCAATGAAAGTAAAAAGATTAGAAATCTGTAGCAAATTAGTTTTAGGTGCATGCAAAATGAATGTAATGCATGATTGTGTTAATTCCCCAATTAAATGATATGCATGCAAATGAAAAATATCAAAGATCAAGCCACAACGTTTCTCCAAAAAGGTGGAGAGATAGGGATACCAATGGGTAAAACCCACGCTCTCAAAACCAAGAATTTTATTAGTTATTACAATAAGGAGAAAACTATGAAGTCTTCTCTAAAATCCAAGGAAAATCTTCACAATGTTGGCTTGAGCCATAGATCTTTCCTTGGTGAAAATTTCTGCAATTTGAGGCCCACAAAAGCTCAACAAAATGCAGATTTTTCGAGGAAGAAGAAGCAAGGCAAAGCCTCTTTGAGTTACACGGCCAAGAGAGAGAAATAGAGACCCCAAGTGCACTCAGCCTCCCTTAAGAGGAACTCGGCTTTGTCCAATAAATGTCCTCTAATGCTCACGGCCAAGGGAAGGAAATAATCTAGAAATTGGAGCCGCAAGGTCCTGCATGCAAACTTGTAAGTAATTTTCTGAAAATGAAACCTGCAAGTAGCTGCAAGACAACAAGTTAGAGAAAGTCTACAACCACAAATGTTAGCTCAAGAAATCACAAAGTAATATTACAGAAATAATCTACAAGAGGCTAGGCCAAAGAGTATGAGCAAGGTCTCCTCTTTGACTAGCCATAGCTTAGCTCTTTGAAATAGCCAGATATTAAAGAAATGAAGAGCAATACTTCAAAAAGTAAATTATTTTAATTTTGATTTTTTTTCATGCAAGAAATAAGAGCTTTGAGAAACTTAAAAAAGAATCTCTGCAAGACAAAATAAAATATAGATTAGACTTTAGAAATCAACACATGTGGGTTCTCCTTGAATATTTTCAAGAATGGGTTGGTTCGTCCGAGAACTTCCCCTCGCGCTTGAAAAGCTTGACCAAAGACGGATCTTTCTACACAATCTCATCACAACATATTAAATCCACTTGAAATTAAATAAAAGCAATGGAAAGAACTCCTATTGATATATTTGACATCAAATAGAAGATTTATTTTCATAAAACGATCAAGTAACTCTTATGCTAATATGAGATAGCTGGATACTAACTTAACTTGAAACAAGCATGAAAGAAACAATAACATGAGGAAATAAATAAAAGCATAACAACTGTTGAGATTTTGTGTAGTTGGGGTAGCATCGGGTGTGCTCTAGCCTTGAAATTTTGTGGAGGGGCTAAGACACACTTGAACTCCAAAACCCAGAAAGTTTTTGGTGAAATTTTAGCTAGTGTTCAAGTTATTAAAATAATTAATTATTTTAATAGATTTCCTAAGTCTAAACTTAGGAAAATTAAATAATTAAAGTGAATTAATTAACTCATGTGCTGAAATGTTCTAAAAGACATGGATCAAGCAGTCTTTTAATCTCTACCGTTGATGAATGTTTTAATGTCGACTGTTGATGAGATCATCGAAAAAGTATAAGAGAAAGGCTTGAGGGTCAGTTGGAGACACACACACAGACGCAGAGCTGAGACATTGATCTGAAATTCTAGGGCAGGGTTTGCTAAGAATTTACGGAGGAGTTTTCTGTAGTGAGGGGTAGTATTTGCTGAGGGGATGATTTGATCCCGGAGCCAAGAGTTAGCAAGAGGCAGAGGAGCATCAAACAAGGACAATGCAGAGGAGCACAGAGCTGCAGCAGCAGCTATGCGGCAGCTGTGCAGCGCAGAGGCTTCAGCTGCTACGTAGGCCCAGGAAGGGGCAGCGCTGCAGCTTCAGGGAGATTCATAATTTACGTAGAGGCCTCCAGAGGCAGCGTAAGGACTGCGTCACCCACTCTGGGGTTACGCAGTTCCTCTTTGAGCAGCGCAGAGGCACGCAGAGCCTAGCAAGATTGATATTGGGGCTTCAGGGGCAGTGCTGGGGTTTCTAGGGCCAAATCCGGGCTGAGTCTTGTAAATCCTGTTTGAGGGTGTGGATCCGTTAGATATTTGGTCTTGGAACAGTAGGTTAGCTGTTGATTTCCTTTATTCTTTGTCGGATTTTCCAGATCTGGAACCCAGATTTGTTGTATTGAGATTCTACTTAATAAAATAAACCCTCATATCTGCTACATCGGTTTTCCCGCTTTGGGTTTTTCCGGGGACTTATGTTCAAAAATCAGTGTGTCACTTTGTTTGAATGAGCGTAATATTCAGTAAATGATTTGCACGTGTAGTCCGTTAGTTGTGTTTACTTCGGTATTTTCTGAATCTAATTTCGGAAGATAACTTGTATAATTTAATCAAGTAGGAGAAGTAAACCATGGTACTGCAGTAGAATTTTCGCATGGTATCAAAGCGATAGCAGATCAAGCTGAATCTCTAGCAAATCTGCTGAAGAATATTTTTCTGCAGGATAGCAGTAGAAGCGGCAGAGATCTGGAAGGGGCAGCTTGGCAGCAGGAGGACGCAGATCCAGGAAGGGGCAGTGCTGCAGATTCAAAAGGCCATCAGGCTTACGCAGAGCCTTCCTAGGCCAGCGTAAGGACTATGCCACCCAGTCTGGGGTTACGTAGTCCACTTCTGAGCAACACTTAGGCTGCGTTGGGCCAATCAGTAAGGCGCAGTCCAGTCATTTTTTCTGTTGCAGAAAGCCTTGCCAAGATCCAGAAGCAGTGCTTTAGATCTTCAACAGTGCTGGTGTGGTAGAGATTCTGCCGGTGCATAATCATGCCTAGCTAAGTCAATAAAGGCGGGAGGAATACAGCTACTCAGCAGATCTGAGCCAAACAGATCTGAGATTCGATCAGGAGGGTGGTCAGAGACTTTTGTCCGATTGTGTTTGGGTGGAAGATTTCCAAGAGGGAAATCAGTTTTTAGAAGAAGCAGTTACTAGAGGGTTTCTAGTCACCAAGAAACCCATATCTAGAGTTTCTGTAGCCACAGAAAAAGGGAGAAGAGTAATGTTTCTATCAGATCTGAGCTAGATGGCTTCTCATGGGCTGAGAGACCAGGACAGGTTGGATGGTGTGTCCAACTTTGTCATCTGGAGGGCACAGATCCTATCAATTCTAGATGAGTACGACATCAAGGACCATGCAACGAGTGTTCTACCTGTGCTTGCAGATCTTGATCCTCTAAAGAAAGTTAAGGAGAATCAAGCGCAGATTATGCGTTTGATCATGGATAGAGTTAAGGATCATGTAGTACCACATATTGCCGATAAGAACACGACAAATGACATGTGGGTCGCTCTAGAAGTGATGTATCAAGGAAGCTCTGGCCAACAGAAAATGCTCTTAGAGAATCAGATGAGGCTTTTCCAGATGCAGAAGGGTGAGGAAATAGATCCTTTCCTTTTTTGACTTCAGACCATCTGAGACCAACTGGTTGGCATGGGTGCAACTCCAGACGAAGGACTCTTAGTAAGGACTGCCCTAAATGCAGTCTTCGAGGAATGGGAAACATTTGTCCAGAGTATACTTGGCAGAGCAGCGTTACCATCCTGGGAAGACATGTGGGCTATCCTCCGCCAAGAGGAGATCAGGAGGATCACCAAGAAGCAGAATATCAGTGGTGGGACAGTCAGAGTGAAGAAAGAAGAGGAAGATGATGCAACCTGTTGACCACACTTCGTCAACTACCCCATAGCAGTACACCCCCATTTTTTCAAATGGGATTCGTCATGGTTGCGCCATTCAGATTCCATCATCCAGTTTCGATCGACAGTTTTTATAATGATGTAAACCCATTCTGCATTTTATGATGTAAATGATCTATGTAAGACCGTCCATGTATGTAACAACCTAGGTAAGCCTAGTATGTTGTTGATGACTTCCATTCTAGGAGGTTTTTTGTCTCACTGATTCACGAAAGTGATCGGCAGAGTTTTTCCCTCCAGCCTCACCCCAAAGCTAGGGTGGAACTTGTCATCAGCATGCTAAGTGAGTCCTAGTGTTTTTTATCGAGTCCTTGTAAAAGTAGTTTGAACTACTTGGTCTACTAGATCATATGTTGAGTCGCAGAACTGGGTATTTATTTGAGGGTCTATGCAAATGGGTTTTCCCCCTTCATGTATGTAAATGTATTATCTCATGTAAACGAGGGTTGGAAAAAATAATTATAATCCCCTCTTGGTCAATTAATTAAATTTTCTGGTCAATTAATTAATAAAATCCTGAACCAGAAATTTAATTAATTTAGGGTCCTAAATTAGGATTAAATCTTTAAAGGCAAAATTTGTTGGTCCTTGGAAAATGATTTTGATAGCCCCAGGCCAAGGGAATATTGAGAATTTTAAGAAATATTGGACCCTTGGGCCCTGGTGGTTAAGTCAAGGTCAAAATTTTGGGGTAATTAACTTAAAAAATAATATTTTTAAGTTAATTAAAATTGAATTAAATGATAAATTCGTTTTTTCCCCAAAATTTTAATTTCAACGCTCCGGATTAAAAGATAATTAAATCTTTTGGACGGTTGAGATTATTTTGACGAGGATCATCCAAACTAGCCGTTAGAGATCTAGTCCTATAAATTTAGAGGTCTTTTTCATTTTTGAGGCATCCGATCTCAGAATCGTGCACTTGCTCTTAGAAGCTCTTGTAAACTTTTTGAGGAATAAAGCTAAAGACTTTGGGGTTACAAATCTGGATGTTCCTTCTCAGATCTATGTGGTGAATTCTCTCTAAACTCTGCTATTTGGTTTCTTGCATTTTATGGTTGATGGCCTTCATGGATTAATCTGCATATAGGTATCTTATGCAGTTTTCTAGGTTTATAAAATAACATTCTGATTTCTTTAAGGGTCTCATGTTGTTTTCTTAAATCTCTATCAGTCTAAAGTTCAGATCTAAGTGTGCAGGGAAATTTTTTAAGATTGGGCGTCTGGGGAAGTCTTCGGTTGGACCAGCCGACTCCCAATAAACATAAATCTGATAAGCTCTTTATTTGTTAAATTTTGGGTCTATCTTACGATATTTGTGATTTTGCAGGGTTTCGAAGGCTTGTGCCTTTCACTTAAACTTTAAAATTCTGAAAATTGAGCTAAAATGGATTTCAGATCTGACCATGAGGGTTTTAAATTGTAAATTATTTGTAAATTTGTAAATTTCTTTAGGATTGTTAGGGTTTAAATCATTAAAATTGGTGTGTGTGTTTTCAGATCTGGCTGTCTTTGCAGGTTACAGGTTCAAATCGGAAATTTTTTAGGATCTAAGGCAGATCTAGCCTCCAAAGGCCAGATCTGGCCTCAGAATCCCCACTGTGGGCAAATCTGGGCATTATTGGTTTCAAGAAGCTTTTAAAATCTGAAGTTTGGAACAATCGAATTGCTGGATGTACTGGGTTTATCTCTATATTAGCGGCTCATCATTTCTCTGCGTTGAATTCATTCCCTCCCTGCGTCCAAGCTGTCAGCTCTATTCCTTAACACGTCCATCTCTGCAAACTCATCTCAATCCCATCGATTCCGCCTTCATTTCTGTTGCTCAGCGTTTTAAAACTTTGCCCTTGCCATTTCCGCATCACTGCAAGTCTGAAACGCAGCATTAAACCCTGGCGTCCATCGATCTGCACACACAAAACTCAAAACGCAAGCATAAAACGCCATTGAACTGCTGCCGTCCGCCCCTTTGCTATCTGCTTCCTCACGCGGCATACGCATCTCTGCAATCCAACTCTTTCCCTTTCTCCAAGTCGATCAGTTTCAAACCACCGTCGAGCCCTTGTCTGTCCGCGTCCAAGCTCCGACCTGCAGTGTTCACGCCGTCTCTGCCATTAGCCTCGTCCACCTGCAAACACGAAAAAAAAAAAAAAAAACGCGTGCATAATTTCAATATCCAAACGTATGCGTTCGTTTTCCTCTGATTTCATTTGCGTGAGTAAGGGTTTAGCCTTGGTTTAGATTTAATTCATTTCTATTTTATTAGTTTCTGATTTTTCATAGATTAGTGTTAGGTGTTAATTTATTTCAGATTTTTGTTATTTAGTTTTTTTTAGATTTATCGTTTCATTAACAATAGCTTTAGATTTTAGTTTTGTTTCGTTTAGTTTTATAATTTAGATAGGTTTTGTTTGTCGTTTAGTTTAATTTGAGTGTTTTCGATTATTGTTATTTGCCCTTAGTTAGTCATAGTTTAACTTTTAACTTGGTTTTAATTTAGTTGTAGATTTTATTTTTTAGATTATAACTTTTTATTTAGATTTAAATTTGTTTTAAATTCAAAAAATAAAAAATATAAAAATATAAAAATAAAAAATTCCAAAAACAAAATCTTTGAAAAATTTTCAAAATCTAAAAAATTATAAAATTTCTCAAAAAATATCTTTTATAGTCAAATGAGCTTTTGAAATTTTATCTTAAGAGTGACTATATAAAATCATTGATTTGTCTGGATCGAAATTAACTGAGCACTTTAAATCCTGGCATTTTCATTATTCATGGTTGTGGTGTTTTTAATTGAATATCATTGATCAATTGTGTTTCCATAAGCAGCAGTTAGTCATCATTCACTGATTTATAATTGCATAACGAGATCTTGCTTGACTCCATAAGGCACTGGTCTTAAAAGTGAAATCTAATCTGTGGAATCTCGTTTATTCTGTCAAGTACTTGATGTTCTAGCTGTGTCTCCTAGATTTATCCTTCATTTCTAAAAGGGTCCACCTCCCTTAGCCTGCAAGGAGACAGCTTAAAGAGAGAGATTGGGGATAAAGGTGACAGCCCCCAGTCTGAGCCGTTGTCGCGGTGCCCTGAACAATCTGTGCGACAACACAACCCTTGCATCAAAGGAAAGAAAACAACAAGGGAAGAAGAAGAGGGACCTTTCCAAGGCCCGGTGCTTTAACTGTGGTGAAGTTGGACACTTCGCCAACACTTGTCCTAAGAAGAAGGACAAAGGAGCTTCTGATTCCAAGTCAGCAACAACAAAGGATGATGGTTCCGATGATGATGCAGCCATGAGTGGTCATGTGCCTTGAGAGAAGAGGTGGGGTGACATGGATTTGTAGAGCATCTACAGACAATGGCGAGATCCTTGAGTCAGCCCTACTCTTGGATCACATACGAGCTACGAGAGCCTTAAGACGATAGGGAGATGAGTCGAGAGATGGTTGCAGAAGGTCACAATGAAGTAGAGGGGAGAGCTGAAGAGCTGAAGAGGGAGCAGCGTAATGCAGAGGCAGTAGCAGCGTAGAGGCAACAACGCAGAGGCTGATGGGACTTCAGCAAAGCAGAGAGGCTGTGTTCACGCAGTGCAGGGTTGCAGCAGCGCAGTGGCTTCAGGAGGAAAGCGTAAATCAATAGCCAAGGGAGCTTCAGTGATGGGAGGCAGCCTGACTTATCTGTCAATGATTGGGTAGGAGTCCTTCAGTTGCTTACTTCTCGACAACTAAGTTGTAGTGCAGCAATTAGTAGTGGCAGTGTTATGGGTAGCATGATGTAGCAATTTGAGAGGGAGCTGCAGTACAAATGTGGCAGTGTTAGTGGCAGTGGCATGGGCAACAATACAGAAAGCAACAATGCAGTGGATGGAGGGCAGCAAGCCAAGCATCAACAGCATAGAAACCAACATCAAGATCTTGCAGTGCATGGTGTGGATGTATTGCTAGAGCACACTTTGTGCCAAGAGGGAGTGTTGAGATTTTGTGTAGTTGGGGTAGCATCGGGTGTGCTCTAGCCCTGAAATTTTGTGGAGGGGCTAAGACACACTTGAACTCCAAAACTCAGAAAGTGTTTGGTGAAATTTCAATTGGTGTTCAAGTTATTCAAATAATTATTTATTTTAATGGATTTCCTTAGTCTAAACTTAGGAAAATTAAATAATTAAAGTGAATTAATTAACACGTGTTGAATTGTTCTAAAAGACACAGATCAAGCAGTCTTAATCTTAGCCGTTGATGAATGTTTTAATCGCGACCATTGTTGAGATCATCGAAAAAGTATAAGAGAAAGGCTTGAGGGTCAGTTGGAGGCACACACATAGAGGCAGAGCTGAGAGACTGATCTTGAATTCTAGGGCAGGGTTTGCTAAGAATTTCCAGAGGAGTTTTCTGCAGCGAGGGGTAGTATTGTCTGAGGGGATGATCTGATCCCGGAGCCAAGAGTCAGCAAGAGGCAGGGGAGCAGCAAACAAGGACAACGCAGAGGAGCAAAGAGCTGCAGCAGCAGCTACACAACAGTTGTGCAACGCAGAGGCTTCAGCTGCTATGCAGGCCCAGGAAGGGGCAACGCTGCAGCATCAGGGAGCTTCAGAAGTTACGCAGAGGCCTCCAGAGGCAGCGTAAGGACTGCGTCACCCACTCTAGGGTTACGTAGTCCCTCTTTGAGAAGCGCAGAGGCACGCAGAGCTTAGTAGGTCTGATGCTGGGGCAACACTGGGGTTTCTAGGGCCAGATCTGGGCTGAGTCTTGTAAATCCCATTTGAGGGTGTGGATCAGTCAAATATTTGGTCTTGGAACAACAGGTTAGCTGCAGATTTCTTTTATTCTTTGTCGGGTTTTCCAGATCTGGAACCTAGATCCCCTGTACTCAGATTCTACTTAATAAAATAAACCCTCATACCTGCTGCACCAGTTTTCCCGGTTTGGGTGTTTTCGGGGACTTATGTCCAAAAATCAGTGTGTCACTTTGTTTGAATGAGCGTAATATTCAGTAAATGATCTGCATGTGTAGGTTGTTGTGTTTACCTCAGTATTTTCTGAATCTAATTTCTGAAGATAACTTCTATAATTTAATCAAGCAGGAGAAGTAAACCATGATACTGCATTAGAATTTTCACAAAAAGTCAAGAATTTACCATATATGCAAGGAGAAGAACACCATCACAAGTTACCCCAAAGATTTTTGTATTATATTGCAAGTACGTGTATAATTCAACAACACGTCCTGAAGCCCAATAGCTCGTATTACATGATAAATATGAGAACCCATGGCTCCATTATATAGAAAGTTGGGAGAAAATCCCAAGGACGAATGCATGTGAGAAGTGAACTTGGAGCAAATCCTAAGTAAAGATAAGCCAAGTTCCATGTGGAGAAGACTGAGACACCCAGAGCAAAATCGAATTTCTTTTGTGCACACCAAGGGAAATCGAATTCCCCATATGATCTAGTGAACTCATCCATAAGCCAAACGAAGTCCCGTGCTACACCAAGTCCACCACTGCAAACTCGAACCAACTGAAACCGTACCTGTAGATGTTCCCAGTGATCTTCTGTGTAGGTCCCCGAGGACTGCGTGTTTCCTCTGAGTGACTGCGCAGTCTAAGCTCAAGGAATAGCGTAAATCCTCTGAGTGAAGTGTCGAGTGTTGTTGCACTCCAAATAGCTCGTGAGAAGAGGTCCCCACTTGGTCTTCAGTCAACTGATCTTGTAGAATATTCCTTTTATGCTCAGTTGCCTTTAATAAATTCGATTTTCCTTGTGTGTAACTGTCGCTTTATCTTTGGAAATTTTTTATTTTGAATAAATAAATGATGAATTAATGATGCAGTGTGCTCAGTCATCCTCCACATGTCCTTTGACTCAACTCTTTGACTTATAATAATTTCCAAGTCATTTCCACGTCATTTTGTCGCATGAATAATTTATTTTTCTCTACTTTATTTAATTTTAGCCTAATTAATTGCCACAATTTCCACTAAACTTAGGAAATGTGGGTTTTGAGGGTCCAAAACTCATTATTAACCCCTCAAAGTGTGTCATAGTCGAAAGTTGAGGGTGAGAGGTGTATTTTTGATTACTCATACCCCATACAACTTTTTTAGACAACACTTATTACAATCCAATTACAATTTTTATTGCAATTTTCGACCTGCGGGAAATCTAAAAAATAAAAAAATCACTACCTAGACCTAACCAAATTCCACGAATTTTTTTGTATGATCTAGTATGGTAATATACATTGACTCTAAACACTAGGACTCACCCAAGGCCTCACCATCAAGCCGTACTCCGGCTTTGGGGTAAAATTGGAGGAAAAAACTTAATTAATTATTAAGTCATAGTAGGGAGATGATAATTAACCAAGTAAAAAAAACCTCCCAGAGTAATACTCACTCGCTGGAAAGGTCCCAAGCTACCTAGGCCTATTACAGACTCAATAATGACTCAAATTCATCATTACTAGCATCACTTGTTACAATTCCCCGTAGGGCGTGGAATCTGGGTACAAGAGAAAGATGATGAGAAATAGAAGTAGAGTTCAAAAGCTCTGTTGATCTGATGATATCTGATGGTACAAATTTCTTCTGGTTCATCCTTGGGCATGGAGTCTTCTCATTATCCTCAGGTGCCCCTTCATTGGTCAATAGTCTGCAAAGAGGAGGGAGCCTTAGCTGTGGTGACAGTGAGCTAAGTCTCCACCGTTGTCCTTAACCTTGCAATTGTCCCCTTAGGAACCCCATTTATGTTTCCTGCTGGTTTGTGTGGTAACAGGTCTGAACAAATTTTGGGTAATTCCAGGAGGTCATAATTAGCCCAAAACATTTCTTGGTTTTGCTAGTTTGGCGTTGAGGAGCTTGGCTGTAATTTTTTAGAATTTTTGGAGGTATTTTGAGGGCTCAAATCACAAATTACCTCCAACAGCAACTGCAAAAGTTTCCAAAGCAGAACGAACAACCAAATTCAACCATTTTCAAAGGGGAATTCCACACATTTTCACCTGGGTATTGCATGCTTGTTGTAGCAAGCCCAGGTGCACTCATTCCACCAAATTTTGTGCTATATTGTCCACTGAAATCTAATAAAATTGTTCAAGTCTCTTGTTTATGCTCTGTGTGTTTAATTTTTGAAATTGCATGTGTGATTTCAGATTTGTATGCCTTACTCCTTGTTGTGGCTAGCTCATGTTCTAGATATTCACAATATTGTTCTCTAGTATATTACATTGTAACAACACAGAACAAGGGAAAATTAATAAATACCACCATAAATGGCCACATGTGTGGGTCTACATTCTCCAAAAGTAGGACATAATCTCCTTTTGAGTAATAAATGCCATACAAAGTTGTGGAATTATTCTCAAGGAGTTTTTGTTGATGTAGGTGTTCCTGCTTTCATGGCCGAATGTTGGTAGAGCTTTGAATTGATGGATGATAATCTACGTAAGTTTTATTTCTTCCTCTTGGCTATGTTCATGGATAATAGTTATTAAATGTTCATCAAAGTGTTGTTGGTAATTTTAAGTCGTAGTCCCTCTTGGACAAGCCCTCCATGAAGCTCTTTTGAGATGACTTGAATGGAGCTCAGGCCCTTATCCCATCTTGGAAGATTGTAGGACTCGTAGGTCAAACCTCTAGGGCACACAATTGGGTTTGCCATAGTCTTTGAACTTCAATCCACTCGATTTTCCCTCAAGTGTGTTGATCCTTGAACCCATATGCCCCCCAAAAATCATATTAGCAAGCTAAGGAATTAATATTCTATCCTCCATCATATTTCTCCTTTCGAAATCCTTTAAACCAGTTCGTTGGTGTTTACTCTCGAAATTCACTTTGTAATTCCTTGATTGTGTGTGTTTGGGTATCTTTCCTTTCAACTCAAATATGGAAATTACTCCAAAAACCCTAGCAATCCTATTTTTTTTTGTAAGCTCATCATGTCCAATATATCACCTTGATCGGGGCAGGGAATTGAACTGGTGACTTCACATCAAGGAGTGCCTTAAGAGAGCACCCGATCATGCTCTATCCAAGACCTCGTGGACCTAGCAATCCTATTTTTTAGATTCAACGTAAGCCTTAATTTAATTGTTCTTTTCTTTCAGTATAAAAGTATGTAATGTCCCTAATTTTTGATTTATTATCTGAGGAGGTTAGCGAAGACTCTCGGGGTTGTGCCAACAATCATAAGAGTGAGGTTATACCATTGGTGGCTTGGAGTGGCCAATACTAGGAGATAAATGTTAGTATCCTAAGAATAAGGGGACTAAGGGGGGGGGGGGGTGGTTAAAAAGTCACTAACTAATTAAAAGAATATCCCACGTTAGTTATTTAAGCAATAAAAGAAAAGGAGGTGTAAAGGTGAAGATAAATTTTATGAGGGAGAGAAAAAGGAAGTGGAGGTCATTCTTGCCAATTTTAATTTTAGAAATGGATCTCTTGTGCGCTGTTTAGCACAAGGGTTTGGAGTGTTGTTGAGCACAAGGTTTTCAGGCGGAATCCAATCCAGTTCTATAGAACTTCAATTGTCTCCCTAGCTAGAAAATCAGAGGAGTCCATCAATGGCTTCACTTGAGCTTCAATTTAGTCAACTGGTAGCAGTGCACATTTCCTGGGTGCGGGGCAGCAATCAATTTGACCACACGCAGATTTTGTAGAGGAGTTTGTGTTGGAGATTTTCGGGGAATTACTTTATCATCTGGAAGCTGGAATTCTGGTGGAGATTTTAGTAGCAGATTGGACCATTTTTGAGGGCCGAATTGCCCTCTTCCTTGTGAAAATTTTAATCCATCACAACAACTAGCAATTATTTTTCGAATTGTTAATGTATTTAACAATTTATCTGCTATCTGCTACGACAAATATCAAATAACTCATACTGTTATTTTCACAAATAAACTGTGGAAGAAAATATCGCTGGAAACTGAGAAAATCTAGAGCACACACACTTAAAAATGACACCGTTATTTTTGGACAAATGTCCTAAAAAAAAACCAACTTGGGAAAACCGGTGCAACAATTGAGGGTTTTTATTATTAAGCAACAAATCAGAAATTCTGTGTACAATAATCTAGATGCCGAAATTTGGTTATCCTGCAGAGAAAATTTTGGGAAAAATATCTAGAGGGAAATTACCCTCACTCCGGGCAATTCCAACACTAGATTGCCTCTGAAAAGCAAGCCGTCCAACTAGGCCTGGGCAGGCTCTGCATCAACTTGATGCTTCCTGCTGCAACTGCTGCCCGAACTGACCGCTAGTAGCCTCCCTGTTGAGATTTTGTGTATTTGGAGTAGCATCAGTTGTGCTCTAGCTCCCAAATTTTGTGGAGAGACTAGAGTACACTTGATTTACAAGACCCAGAAATTGATTTGGGAAATTTCATTTGGTTTAGGAGATACTAAATTAATTAATTATTTTAATGTATTTCCTAAGTTAAAACTTAGGGAACTTAAATAATTAAAGTGAATTTAATTAAACATGTGATGAAATTGTCTTAAGTCACACGGATCAATCTTTCTTTTAATCTTAGCCATTGATTCAAGATCTGATAATGGCCATTGGTTTCCCAATGAGAAAAGTATAAAGGAAAGGCTTGGGGTCATTTGTAAAGATACACAGAAGCAGAGCACTGAAGCTAAGCTAAGATTCTAGGGCGGGTTTGCTAAGAATTCTGAGAAGTGTTTCAGCTGCAGAGAGGGGAATTTAGGCCAAGTGGATGATCTGATCCCAGGGTCTAGAATCACCAAGAGGCAGAGATCAGCTCAGAGAGGCAGCGCAGAGAAGCAGGAGAGCAACAACAGGAAGGGCAGCAACTGTGCTACGCAGGTGTTGCACAGTCCCTCAAGGACAGTATGATTTTATGCAGGAAACCATCAAGGGTTACGTAGAAACCCTAAGGGGCAGCATAAGGACTGCGTCACCCAGTCTGGGGTAATGCAGCCCTTTTCGGAGCAACACTGATGGTCAGAGGGGCTTCAAAGGCTGACGCAGAGGCTTTAGGGGCAACACTGGAGTTTCTAGGTCCTAATTTTGGTCGAGTTCTGTAAATCCCGTTTGAGGGTCTGGATCAGTCATTATTTTGGCCCTAGATCAGCCAATGAGTTGTAGATCTATTATTTCTTTGTCAGGTTTTCCAGATGTGGAACCCAGGCTTGTTTTACTCAAAAATTTTTTAATAATAAAACCCTCCAGCAGCCAGAAGACCGGTTTTCCCGCATTGAGTTTTTTCCGGGGACTATTTATCAGAAGTAACTGTCACTTTGTCTATGTGTGCATGAACTTGTTCTAGATCTGAATTGGTGGAGATCTGTTATGTGTTTTGCTTCGATTTTAACTTGAATTTATTCAGTTAATAACTTATCTAAGTAGGAGGAGCATAACCAGATTAACAGTAAAAATTTCTGCATAAAGTGTAAAGATTCATAAATTTCCATATGGTATTAGAGCAATTGCAGATCTAGGAGGGTCATCAGCAAGAGACTGAAGGTTCTAGCTACAAAAAGCAACAGAAATGCAAATATGAAGGGATAGTGCAGTTTTTAGACGCAGATTCACGCAGAGAGAAGGGTGACGCAGTCTAATGCTGTCTCCTAGCAAGCCCACACAATTACTGCGGAAAGGCAGCTAAGAAACAACGCTTGATCGGTCTGAAGCCTGCCAGTGTGATGCAGATCTGAATCTGTCAGATCCAGAAAAGACTGAAGATTAGCTGCAGATATTCAGAAGGTGCTGGTGGGGTTAAAATTATGAAGTTTTCAGATTTTTAGCCTAAGCACAAGTGACAAAGAGCGGGAGGAGATCAACTTCTCAGAGAGCTTCTAGCCAAAGAAACTTGCAGTTTGATCAGAGGATCAAAGAGAGCTGAATCATTGTTGATTTGGTAGATTTCCAAGTAGGGAAATCAGTTGTCAAAGGGAGCAAAAGGTGCCTGTTTCGCCAAGGGCTTTAGATCCATTTCTCTAGCAAAGAGAAAAGGAAGTTGTGACACATTCTGAGCAGATGGCTCTTCATGGACTGCGTGATCAGGACAGTTTGGATGGACTCTCAAACTTTTCAGTTTGGAAGGCAAGGATCCTGATAGTCCTTGAGGCATACAATCTTAGAGACCATGTAGAGCAAACTCTGGCCACACCGACTGATCCGGATCTCCTTCGGAAGCATAAGGAAGCTACTGGGCATGCCAAGTGGCTGATCATGGACGGAATTAAGGACCATATTGTACCACACTTAGCTGAGAAGAAGATAGCTAATGAGATGTGGAAGGCCTTAATCTCCTTATATGAGGGAAAATCTGTCCAAAGAAAGATGTTGTTGGAGACACAGATAAGGTCATTCATGATGACCACGGGAGTGGAGTGTAAAAACTCTGGTAAACTTGAATAAGTATATATTATTATTATTTATAAAAGATGAGATATGAGAGATGATTACAATGGGGAATCACCGAGGCTTTAAATATAGCCTCATGGTGTCCCTTGGTGAAGAGGCATGATCTTTGATCATGCCCTTTTAGTTAATAAAACTTAAGATAACTATATCTAACTAATAATTAATAAAATATACATAACATTGCCCCTCTCTTAAAGATGCTTTGTCCTCAAAGCATATGTAACGATGGACAATGTTGATGAACGCCTGGGTTTCTTGAGCGGCGAGCTCTTGCTTCCCACATTTTAAAAAGATCGTGAAGCATCTTCTCGAGCTCCATCTGTTGGTGATGTGGATAGTGAAAAGATCCGATATCGACAGAGTTGAATCCTGTCTTGACTTCTATTGGATGTTTGATTTTCCTATCGGAAGGCACTTTTATGGGTAGATCTTGGAATACTTTTTCATGTTTCCTAACTATTCCTTGTTCTTCTGGTGATTTTTTGTGATTCCTTTTTAGATTTAGAGGTAAGTTACCAACAATTATCGTTTGATGCAACTTCTTCTCATCATCAAACGCTTCCTTCTTAACAACCATATGTGCTTCATCACCGAAGGCCTCAACAGCTTCTGCCATTATATCAGTGGCTTCGGATGTGTTTGTCGCTTCACATGTTTCGTTCAATTCTGGGGATGGAACATTTTGTTGTTTATAAACATCTGTATCTTCATGGTGATGTGGGGAATCGGTTTTTTCCTGATGCTCTTCTGAGTTCCCTGAATCTGCGGAATTGTTTTGTTGATTTTGTACCATGTTAGGAAATATTGGTTTTTGCATTAGATCTAACTTGTCCATAATGGCATTAAATTTCTGCATCATTTTGTTCTCATTGTCCTTAGCCTCCATACGTTTTAGCCATATTTGCCTTTTTATCTGATCAACCGTCATCATTGATAAAGACATACTGAACATGTATGAGGTGGGAAATATTTTTCTGCCAGTTTTTCCCTTCTTCTTTTTTTTTTAAAATTAATTAATTAATTAATATTTAATATTTAATTAATTAATTAATAATAATAATAATTTTTTTTTTTAAACTATATAATTATTATATATATATAATTTTAAATCAAAAATTATATAATATATATAATTTAATTATATAATTATTATATATATATAATTATTAAATGGGAATTATATAATATATAAATGAATTATATAATTCTAATATATATATATAATTATCAATTGAACTATATAATATATATATTTTATATAATTAAAAAAATCGTTTTTAAAAATGTGCCCGTTTGTTGAAAAGACACACTGTTTCTTATAAGGGAAACAAATCGATTTTTTTAAACGTGGATCCTTATCAACCGTCCACACTGTTTCACGATTTTTTTGTGGATGTGGCAGAATTGAAAGGACTGAACCGATTTTTTTGTGTGTTGGCGGCAGAATGGCAAAACGTTGTCAGGGCGGCGTCAAGCCCGACGGTGTGGCGGAACAAAGGAATGGAGGAAGGTGGTACGAGGGCAGTGTTGGAGGTCAAACGACAGAATACAACGATTCACAACGAAATGACGCAATGGTTGGCAGAAATATGCCACACAGCAATCAGAGAAATGTTGACTGGGAAGACGGTCAACGCGAGTGAGAAGACAACGAAAGGAAGTTGCTGAGATAACGTCGGGTAGGTATTAACGCAGAGGCAACGAAGGTTCACGATTTTTGTTTTAAAATGTAATATTCCTAATTAGCACCGCTAATTGGAATATTTCATTTTTGTATAGTTTTGTCGCCTATAGTTAAATTAATAAATAAAAGTGAGAAAGAGGGGGTCAACTCACTTTAATAAAATAAAGTGCTTCCTAGTAGAGTAACGTTGTAACTTAAAGGAAAGCCTTGGGGGTCCACACGTTACATGAGAGAGGCCTCACGTAGGCTCTAGAGGCAACTGCGCAGGCATAGGAGGAGCTCAAGGATGCAGTTAGGGTTTTGAGGGGAGCTAGCAGTATAAAAGGTGGGGGTTTCACTCCATTTGGCATTATTGATATATTGATGATATTGTGAGCTAGACTCCTGTCTACTTGAGCACGCCGGTTGTTTAGTCGGTCTGCAGCACTGTTTAGTGCGACTGAGTGTCTCCGGTCGGAGATCTCGCCCTTGGCCCCGGGGGACTTCGAGTGCCTGCTCGGGCAAGGTATTCCTTTAGTTTCAGCAGTTGATTTGCAGGAGATTTGGGTGGACGTTTTACAGAGGAGCTGGGCCTCATTCAGTGACTGCGCAATCCTGGAGGGAGGACGCAGTTGGTGTTGGAGCAGCGCTGTTGTGGGGGATTTTCGTGGAGTTTTCAGCGTGTTTCAGCTTGGAGGGATTGTCTTTTCAGTTGGAGAGTTTACAGAGGGATTTGTGGCCCTTTTCCAGCCTTCTTCCTTTGGCATCTGCGCTGTGCTTGGGAGAGACAGCGTTTTCCTTGAGGAGGGCATTTTGGGGTGCTTTGCGGAGGTGGTCTATTTGCCTCATGGTTTCTGGGTTTGGTCTGGAGCAGCGAGTACAGGCAGTCTACCAATTTTCAGCTCATTCCAGTGAGGGGATCAGCCCCTAGTTCCAGTTCACTGCAGCAGCAGCATTCTACGGCAGATTTCTCCAGCAGCTGGGACGCAGTCTCTATTTCAGCCATTTCCTATTCTGAGAGGGTTCTTCACTTGCCTTGTGCAAGGATAGGTGCACTTATTCTGATTATCTATTGTACCCATATTTGTATTCTCAGATTAATAAAATAGCTTAGTGTTCTGGCATTTTGATGTGTACTTGCTCTATATTCTAGTTCCGGCATTTTTCCTATATAGTTGCATGTTTGTATTTTTGTGTATTACTGTCTATTTCCCGTTGGGGATATTACAGTGGTATCGGAGCATAGTTCTGGCTCAGCCTGTGGAGCTAGCAGTCTATGACGCCCGGGGATAAACCCTACATTGGTCATAGGAGAAGGAGATACAAAGACGTTGAGAGTAGGTGGGAGAACCCCTACAGAGAGGGGGAGCCGGTGACGGATTCCGATCAGGAGCCGCCTGAGACAGATTCAGAGCAAGAGCAGCCTGTGGGGTACGCAGAACAAAGGGGTCCTATGGCAGACGAGGAGGACTCGAGGAGATTTAGAGAGGCACTCCCCCGACACATGCAGGAGGTGACACAAAGACTCACGGCATTAGAGGTCAAGCAGCAGGAACCTCCCAGGGGTTTTCAGATCGGTGAGGGGTCGGGTATGTCCCATCATGTGCCGGTGCATGATGCTATCCCCATCATGGCATCGCATGCACCCACGCGATCCACTATGCCCACATTCTTAGCAAAGGACGCAGGGGCAGGAGCACAGAGGGGAGCACAGAAGGATATTCCAGCACCCACGCGATCCACCATGCCTACCTTCCTAGCAGAGGACGCAGGGGCAGCAGCACAGCGAGAGCCGTAGCCGGGCCACATGGGTGACTATTTTGCGGAGTACCGGGCATACGGGCAGGAGTTCATGGAGGCTCTCTCGTTCAGAGACTTTGTCCATCTCCAGCGGGACAGTAGACCCTGCGATCATCACCGGGGGCACCAACATCATCATGATGGAGACTACCACCGCACAGCTAGCAGATTCCATTTGCCCACGTTTGATGGTTCATCAAACAGTTCGGCAAAGTCTTGGGTGGAGAATTTGGACATCTATTTCCAGCTTAACCAGATGTCGCAGTCAGAGGCCATTAAGGTGGCAACCTTACATCTAGATGATGAGGCCCAGGACTGGTGGTTTCATGGGATGACGACACTCGGGCATTCTACAGTGACGACATATGCCGAGTTTACCAGGAGGGTGATAGAGCGTTTTGACCGGAGGGATCCGGAGCAGCACTTCGTTGAGCTGACAAAGCTCAAGCAGACTGGGAGCCCAGAGACGTACATTTCAGACTTCTTCAGGATTTCCGTGATGGTGCCTGATCTATCCGCGGCTCGGATGGTCTACATGTTTGTGGAGGGGTTGACAGAGCCACTACGTGGCCTAGTCCGGTCGACTAGACCAGCTACACTTCAGGATGCCATCAGCAGGACTCGGGATTTACAGGATGTCTTACCCAGGACTCGGACACCTTACCCCCAGAGACAGGCCTTCCAGCCTAAGGGGAAGGACACGAGGATTCCGCCTCCCAAGGCGAATCCTGGACGAGGGCAGTTTGATGATGAGGCCAGGAGAGAGCTGAGGAGGAAGCGGTTGTGCTTCACTTGCCAGGAGCCATGGGCACCGGGACATAGGTGTGCTGCAGGGAAAGCACATTTTATTGAGGTCTTCTCCGAGAGCAGCGGGGAAGAGGATGAGGGGGATGACGTGGAGGCAGGAGATTGTTATGCAGCGCAGGGTACCTTACCACCTCCACCACCCCCAGCAGGTGGGGCATCATTTGCACCTACTGGAGGAGCTCTAGCCGCATTGTGGGGAGTTCCCAAGTATTTGACGCTGCGCGTACGGGGGACAGTACGCGGACAACGGGTCTCAGTCTTGGTTGATAGTGGGGCCACCCACAACTTTATTGATGCACAGATGGTTGAGCGGAGAGGCATACAGACTGAGGGTTTTGATGGATTTTCCATCTTGGTCCCAGGAGATCAGACTATGGCATGTGCTCGGTATGTCCCAGAGTTATCGGTGACGATGGGCACTTATACATTGACAGATCATTTCTTTGTGGTGGATATTCCGGACACCAACCTGATATTGGGTGTTCAGTGGCTCATTACTCTGGGGAAGGTCACGACAGATTGGAAGGCCCTAGAGATGGAGTGGGATGATCCCAAGACAGGGAGGCATGAGAAGATACGGGGACAACACACATACCCGCCTCAGACAGTGTCGGCACATAGGATGGAGGCAACCTTCCGCAAGGGAGACATAGAGTGGGCCGTAGAGTTGCGAGCTTCGGAGGCAGTAGATACAGGTCAGACAGTGCATCCTGAGCTGCAGTCTATCCTCGACAGGTATGCCGTAGTATTCGGGGATATTCCACCGGGGCAGCCACCGGATCGGGGGTTTGAGCATACTATTGAGCTCGAGCAGGGTATACAGGCAGTGATCACCACACCGTATAGGCATCCCAAGGCCTATCGGGATGAGATAGAGCGTGCTATTCAGGAGTTGCTGGCCCTTGGTCACATTCGGCCGAGCACGAGTCCTTTTGCTTCTTCTGTAGTGTTGGTGAAGAAGAAGGGTGTTGGTGAAGAAGAAGGATGGCACATTGCGAATGTGCATTGACTACAGGGCTCTGAATAAGAAGACCCTGAAGAACAGGTACCCCATTCCCAGGATCGATGAGCTGATGGAGGAGTTGAGAGGAGCACGATTCTTCTCAAAGATTGACTTGAGATTCGGGTACCATCAGATACGCGTGAGGGAACAGGACATTCCCAAGACCGCTTTCAGGTGTCATTATGGGCACTTCGAGTTTCTGGTCATGCCTTTTGGGCTGACCAATGCACCCGCTACCTTTCAGTCGTGCATGAACCACATTTTCAGGGGTCATCTGAGGAAGTTTGTGTTGGTCTTCTTCGATGACATACTTATATATAGCAGGACTTGGGAGGAGCATCTCCAACACATTGAGACAGTCTTGCGCATCTTGGAGGAGCAGTAGTTCTATGCCAAGCTCTCCAAGTGTGAGTTCGGCTTGACGGAGATGCTGTACTTGGGGCACATTATAGGAGTGGACGGGGTGAGAGTCCACGAGGAGAAGATCAGGGCCATCAGAGATTGCCCAGAGCCGAGGAATGTGACTGAGCTTCGGGGATTTATTGGCATTTGCACATACTACAGGAAGTTCGTCAAGGGCTTCTCACAGCTTGCTGCACCCCTCACAGATTTGACGAGGAAGGGGGCATTCAGTTGGTCGGACACAGCACAGCGAGCTTTTGATAAGCTCAAGGAGGTGATGAGTAGCTGCCCCGTGCTGGCATTGCCAGATTTTACACAGCCATTTGTCCTCGAGTGTGATGCATCGGGAGAGGGAATTGGTGCAGTTTTGATGTAGGGCGGTCACCCGATAGCTTTTGAGAGCCGGAAGCTCCTTCCGCATGAGAGGTTGTATTCCATATACGACAAGGAGATGTTGGTGTAATATTCCTAATTAGCACCGCTAATTGGAATATTTGATTTTTGTATAGTTTTGCCGACTATAGTTAATTAATAAATAAAAGTGAGAAAAGGGGTCTAACTCACTTAAATAAAATAAAGTGTTTCCCTAGTAGAGGCAACGTTGTAACTTAAAGGGGAAGCCTTGGGGGTCCACACACACATGAGGGAGGCCTCACGTAAACTCCTAAGGTAACTGCGCAGGTCAAGGAGGAACTCAAGGACGCAGTTAGGGTTTTGAGGGAGCTAGCACTATAAAAGGTGGGGGTTTCACTCCATTTGGCATTATTGATATGTTATTGATATTGAGAGCTAGAATTCTGTATGCTTCAGCACGCCGGTTGTTTAGTCGGTCTGCAGCACTGTTTAGTGCGAACTGAGTGTCTCCGGTCGGAGATCTCACCCTTGGCTCCGGGGGACTTCGAGTGCCTGCTCGAGCAAGGTATTTCCTTCAGTTTCTATAGGTGGTTTGCAGTGGATTTTCGGGTGGACGTTGCAGAGGAGTTGGTCTCTTGGAGTGACTGTGCAGTCCAGGAGAGAGGACGCAGTTTCAGCAGGGAGGACGCAGTCTTTGTTGAGCAGCGTTGTTGTGTGGTGATTTGGCAGTGGTTTCAGCGTTTTTCAGCCTCGAGGAGGTTGCCATTTCAGCTGGAGGTTTTGCAGGAGGATTCAGGCCCTTTTCTCAGCGTGTTCCTTGAGCTTCTGCGCTGTTCCTGGAGGCACAGCGTTTTTGTAGGAGGAGGGTTTCTGGGGGTGATTTTCGGAGGTGGTCCGTTTGGTCTATGATTTCTGGGTTTCGTCCGGAGCAGCGAGTACAGGTGATATGTAGATTTTTAGCTCATTCCGGCGAGGGGATCAGCCTCTAGTTCCAGTTCTTTCCAGGAGCAGCAGTTTACGGCAGTTTCTTCCAGCAGCTGAGAAGCAGTTTCTGTAGTAGCCATTTCCTGTTTCTGAGAGGGTTCTTCACTTGCCTGGTGCAAGGATAGGTGCTCTTATTTTGATTATCCATTGTACCCATTTATATTCTCAGGTTAATAAAATGGCTTAGCATTTCTGGAATTTTATGTGTACTTGCTCTATATTCTGTTTCCGGCATTTTTCTATATAGTTGTATGCTTGTATTGCTGCCTATTTCCCGTTGGGGATATTACAGTTGGCCATCATGCATGCATTGGCCAAATACCGACAGTATTTAGTGGGCAACGCGGAGTCGGAGTGAGATGAATCCTGGCAGCTGAGTACTGCAGGAGACGAGCGATTCTGCAGGGAGAGCAGCCCGAGAAGTGGGTCAGTAAGTCAGCCTATGACCCCGGTGGCGCAGAGTCCATTGAGCAAAGATGCAGTGTGCCTTTGATGCCTTCTCTGACCACGGTATCTCACCACCAAACATGACAATGATGAGGCTCGCTCATAGTGAGTACTCAGGCAGAGTGCACGTGGTTTGTAAGTGTGGATGGGCAGGTAGCAGATGACAGGTACAGGGTGGTCGACGAGATCATCTATTACAGGGACAGGATCTTTTGACTGAGGGATCTTAGCTCAAGAAGAAGATACTCCAGGCTTCACACGATTCTCCATTGGCGGGCCATCAGGGGTTCACCAAGACTTACAGGGCTATTCGGGAGAGGTTCTCATGGAAGGGCCTCAAGGAGGACGTACTCCAGCATGTCAGGGAGTGCGATGTTTGCCAGAGAAACAAGGGAGAGATGAGCCATCCTGCAGGGTTGTTGCAGCCTCTTTCCATTCCAGAGGGGAAATGGGAGAGCATAGCGATGGACTTCATCACAGTGTTGCCCATGGTGCAGGGCAAGGACTGCATCTTTGTCGTCGTTGACCGACTGACGAAGTATGCTCATTTTTTTGCCATATCCGCACACCACACAGCAGCGCAGGTGGCTGAGCTGTTCTTCAGGGAGATTTTCAGGTTACATGGTCTACCTAAGACCATTGTCAGTGACAGGGACAGCCGCTTCATGGGCGGATTCTGGCAGGAGCTCTTCCGGCTAGTGGGGACAGAGTTGACGCCGAGCACTAGTTATCACCCACAGACGGACGGACAGACAGAGATAGTTAACAAGTGGCTGGAGGGCTACTTGCGTAACTATGTCAGTGGGCAGAAGAGGGCATGGCTGAAGTGGCTGCATCTGGGAGAGTACTGCTACAACACGACGCATCACATGTCCATTGGTATGTCACCTTTCTATGCTTTATATGGATATCATCCTTTATATTTTGTGGACATGATGTTTGGTGCTAGTAGGGCTCCGAGAGCCAAGATATGGATCCAAGAGAGCCAAGATATCCTCCGAGCTCTCAAGGATAACATAGCCACAGCACAGAATCAGCAGAAGTTGTATGTTGATAAGGGTCGGGTGGAGAGACACTTCGAGGTAGGAGACTTGGTCTACCTGCGACTACAGCCATACCGACAGTCTTCGCTTAAGCAGAAGGGGGCTGAGAAGCTTAAGCCCCGCTTTTATGGGCCATACAGGGTGATACGCAGGATTGGGCAGGTTGCATATGAGTTGGCGCTGCCCTAAGGCAGCAAGATTCATAACATTTTTCATGTATCATGCCTGAAAAAGGCATTGGGCCAGCAGGTGACAGTCACAGAGGAGTTACCACCCACGGACGATGAGGGGCATCTGGTGTTGCAGCCGGAGGCTATTATTGATACTAGGGAGAGGCAGCTGCGGAGCAAGACGATCCGAGAGTTCTTGGTGAGGTGGAAGAACTTGCCGGATGACGATGCCACTTGGGAGGATGAGAAGATATTGCAGCATCCATCACTTCAGTTGCTTGAGGACAAGCAACGTTCTGCCGGGGGAGACTGTAATATTCCTAATTAGCACCGCTAATTGGAATATTTCATTTTTGTATAGTTTTGCCGCCTATAGTTAAATTAATAAATAAAAGTGAGAAAGAGGGGGTCAACTCACTTTAATAAAATAAAGTGCTTCCTAGTAGAGTAACGTTGTAACTTAAGGGAAAGCCTTGGGGGTCCACACTTAACATGAGAGAGGCCTCACGTAGGCTCTAGAGGCAACTGCGCAGGCATAGGAGGAGCTCATGGACGCAGTTAGGGTTTTGAGGGGAGCTAGCACTATAAAAGGTGGGAGTTTCACTCCATTTGGCATTATTGATATGTTGATGATATTGTGAGCTAGACTTCTGTCTACTTGAGCACGCCGGTTGTTTAGTCGGTCTGCAGCACTGTTTAGTGCGAACTGAGTGTCTCCGGTCGGAGATCTCGCCCTTGGCCCCAGGGGACTTCGAGTGCCTGCTCGGGCAAGGTATTCCTTCAGTTTCAGCAGTTGATTTGCAGGTGATTTGGGTGGACGTTTTGCAGAGGAGCTGGGTCTCATTGAGTGACTGTGCAGTCCTGGAGGGAGGACGCAGTTGGAGTTAGAGCAACTCTGTTGTGGGGGATTTTCGTGGAGTTTTCAGCGTGTTTCAGCTTGGAGGGATTGTCTTTTCAGTTGGAGAGTTTGTAGAGGGATTTGTGGCCCTTTTCCAGCCTTCTTCCTTTGGCATCTGCGCTGTGCTTGGGAGAGACAGCGTTTTCCTTGAGGAGGGCATTCTGGGGTGTTTTTGGAGGTGGTCCATTTGCTTCATGGTTTCTGGGTTTGGTCCGGAGCAGTGAGTGCAGGCAGTCTACTGATTTTCAGCTCATTCCGGTGAGGGGATCAGCCCCTAGTTCCAGTTCATTGCAGCAGGAGCATTCTACGGCAGATTTCTCCAGCAGCTAGGACGCAGTCTCTATTGCAACCATTTCCTATTATGAGAGGGTTCTTCACTTGCCTTGTGCAAGGATAGGTGCACTTATTCTGATTATCTATTGTACCCATATATATATTCTCAGATTAATAAAATGGCTTAGCGTTCTGGTATTTTTATGTGTACTTGCTCTATATTCTAGTTCCGGCATTTTTCCTATATAGTTGCATGTTTGTATTTCTGTGTATTACTGTCTATTTCCCGTTGGGGATATTACATAAAAACAAACCCGTTCTTGTATATACTAAACGCCGCGGTTCACCTATTCCTGTGTATCCAAGTCGGGCGGAAGTATGGAAGGGTGATGGGAATGATAGTGGAATGGGCGGCGGGGTTAAGAAGTGACGGTGGAAAACGAAAGGTGGGTTTAAGAGCAGAGCGGGTGTGTGTAGTGATAAGTGGAATGGGGTTGTCGGTAATATAATTAAATAATTTTATTTATTAATTTATTTTAACGTGAGGGAGTTGGGAAGGGTTATGGGAAAGGTTATGGGAAAGGTAGGGGACCAGTGTGCAGAGCGGTGAGATGAGGGCCGCTGGACTGTGAGATGAGGGCCGCGAGAAGTGGGGGCGTATGCTGTGTAGTGAGATATGTGAGGGGGAGGGCGTAAGGAATGTGAGAGACCAGGAGTATTTGTAAAATTTTTTAAACAAATGCTGCCACCAGCACTGATAAAAAATTTGCAATCTGGAATTGCAGTTCTGGAATTCTGTAATTCCTGGGTGATCACACAGATCCCGAAGAGCGATGGCTCTGATACCAATGAAGTGTAAAAACTTTGGTAAACTTGAATAAGTATATATTATTATTATTTATAAAAGATGAGATATGGGAGATGATTACAATGGGGAATCACCGAGGCTTTAAATATAGCCTCATGGTGTCCCTTGGTGAAGAGGCATGATCTTTGATCATGCCCTTTCAGTTAATAAAACTTAAGATAACTATATCTAACTAATAATTAATAAAATATACATAACAGGGAGAAGACATGGAGCATTTCCTCTTCAGATTGCAGTCGATCAGAGATCAGTTGACTGCAACAGGTGCTAAAGTGCAGGACGATGTGATGGTCGGGACTGCTTTCAATGCAGTCACAAATGAGTGGGAAACCTTTGTTCAAAGTATCTTGGGCAGACTGGACCTCCCAAATTGGTACAACTTGTGGTCAATTCTGCATCAAGAAGAGCTCCACAGATTCACCAAGAAGCAGTACAGTTCGGGATGAAGCAAAGTGAAGAAAGAAGATGAGGAAGGTGCAACCTTGGCATTAAAGAGGCAACAGGGAAAGAAGAAGAAGGATCTATCTAAGATCAAGTGCTTCCAGTGTGGTGAAATGGGACATTTTGCCAACAATTGTCCTCAGAAGAAAAGGGACATGGAAGTTTCTTCTTCCAAGGCTGCTATGGCAGATGATGGGTCGGAAGATGATGCAGCCATGAGCGCTTATAAATCACGAAAGTGGGACGACATGGATATGTAGAGGAGCTACATAGAAGGGGCGAGATCCTTGAGCAGCTCATCTCTTGGATCGCATGCGAGTTACGACAGCCTTAAGACAGTAGCGGGACAAGTGGAGCAGCGGGTGCATAGATCACAGATAAAGCAGAGGCAAATCTGAAGACTGGAAGGAGCAACGTAGAGCAAAGCTGCAGTAGCAGCGCAAAGGCTGATGTGACTTCAACAGTGCAGAGCAGAGCTGCTTACACAGTGCAGAGCTGGAGCAGCACAGAAGGTTTCAGAGGGATAATGCAGTGCAGCAGCAACATGAGAGATTTCAGCACAAGGGGCTGATGTGACTTCAGTAGTGCAGAGGGAGTCTGGTTACGCAGTGCAGAGTTGTAGCTGTGCATCATCCTTCAAATGCTAACACAGATCTGTACCCTATGGAGCTTTAGTGATGAGGATGCAGCCCATCTGACTTGTTTGTCAAATATTGGGTAGGAGATTCAGTTGTTTCTCTCAACAACTAAAGTTGCAGTGCAACAAATCAGCAGTGGTAGTGTTATGAGCAACACAAATGCAACATATTGAGAGGGAGTTGCATTACAGAGGTTGCAGTGGCAGTGGCAGAGTCATGGGTAGCAGTACAAAATGGCAGCAACAGTGCAGAGTTGAGTGGCCGTAGGCCAAGCATCAACAACACAGAACCAATACCCAAATTCTTGTAATGCATAGTGTGATGTATTGCTAGAGCACACTCTTGATGCTAAGAGGGAGTGTTGAGATTTTGTGTATTTGGGGTAGCATCAGTTGTGCTGTAGCTCCCAATTTTTGTGGAGAGGCCAAGGTTACTTGGAAGCGGGAGCGGGGTGCGGGAGCGGGAGCGCCATTTTTAGAAGTTCTCGGTCCGGAGCGTTTCGGGGAGCGTTTATATATATATATATATATATATATTTTATTTTTTTATTTTTTTATTTTTTTTTATTTTTTATATTTTGATGCATATATGTCAACAAAAACATGTAAAATGATGAATTAGACATAAAAAACACAAAAACATAGATTGAATCATATAACATCAATCATCTAGAAGTTATAATCTTCATCAACCACGCCCACAAGTTGGAAGCATACAACATATTGATTCTTGAGTCTCGCGAATCATCAATCTGAAGGTTTCAAGCTTTCAAAATTCAATATATAACATTTATCATCATTGATATATAACATTTATCATCATTGATTTCAAATTTCAATATCTAACATTTATCATCATTGATTTCAAAATTCAATATACATTTATCATCATTGATTCATTGATTTCAAAAGTCAATATATAACATTTATCATCATTGATTCATTGATTTAAAAATTCAATATACATTTATGATCATTGATATATAACATTTATCATCATTGATTCATTGATTTCAAATTTCAATATATAACATTTATCATCATTGATATATATCATTTATCATCATTGATTTCAAAATTCAATATATAACATTTATCATCATTGATATATAACATTTATCATCATTGATTCATTGATCACCATATAACTTTCATGAGGCATCATATTCATAATTCATAATGACTTGTAAACTTATAAATGCCAACTTCAAAGTTTCACCTTTCAAATTCAAACTTCAAACTTAAATTGTCATTAAATATATGAAAGAGTGAAGTTTCAACTGTTCCACTGTCAACAGTTATAAAAGATAAAAACTACTAGAAAATAGAAAAGACTAGTAAACAACAAATCTATTTTATCTATTGGCTGGCCCCTTGCCACGCCCACGAGAAATGTCTAATTTGTGTGAGCCACGAGGAAATGGTGGTCTTCTAGTACTCTCAGGAGTACCACGACCATGACTAGAAGGTGGAGACTGAATCTGCAAAGGAACAATAGTTTGATATCGAGAACTGGCACTGGCACTGGCACTGGCACCCGCACTGCTACCAGTAGATGGTGGGACTGGCCCTGTGTGTGGCAGTGCTGCTGATGCTTCATCATCATCCCTAAAAAGTTCTGCTTCCAATTCTTCCATATGTACCGTGCTGTCTGTTATCACTCTAGTAAATTTTCTATTAGAAATATTTAAAACTTTGTAACTTACTAGAGGTAACCAAGAACCACTTTTAGAATTCAGGATCTAGCCTTCCTGAGTTCCGAAGAGGGATCTCTCCATATGATTTAGCTTTGTTTAGGTAACAGATATTAGGCTAGCTATGATTGTGCAGTTGGGTTTGATTTTTTGATAAGGTTGGTGGGAATAAAGAGATTTCAAGGTAAACCAGAAGTATCTACTAGAATATTGGGCAATGGAGTCAACTCTCTAGGCAAGCAAAACTAAGAAATAATGCTCAGAGATGCAAATGTGCTAAGGGCAAGATAGGTGACCTTCTAAGGCTTTGTATAGGCTTGATTTGATGGAGTGGGTGGAATCTGAGCAAAAGGGCACTTAAGAATCCTTAAGCTACAGATAAGAAGATTGAAAAAGGGGATCTAACTGGGACCTAGAGCAATTAAGAATTCTATGGTTCGGTTATCAAGTAGAAAACATTAAAATGCCAACAAGTTTCGAAACAGGGAGCTTATTATCACTAATCCTGTTTAATTTTTCCTTAGTTGATCATTACAGACAAGAAACACACAATATGAATGAATGTAAACTTTAAAGAAATACGCTGAAACAAGGAAAGAACGAGACTTATCTTGTCACCACGAGAATCCTTAGCTATGATGTCTCTGATCTCTTTCCAGTCTGCTGCTTTCGCTAATTGACTCACCAACTTCAATATGACCAGCAAATAAGACTATAGTTGTCTTGAGAAATTTTTATTCACAAAATACTTCCAAGAGTGAAGTATTTATACAAATTATAAACTAAAATATCTTGAAAAAATATCAAGATTGGTTCACAAATCTCTCCAACTGTTTTACATAAATAGAACTTAAGTAAAGGACACTCAAACTAATGCATCTATTTGGCACTATTTTTTATGAATAGGTGATGACAAAGAGGAGAATTCGAATTTGATCCAACTCTTAGTTGATGATGAGGCATCCAAGTCACTAACTGCTTCATTCTTTGTGCATTCTGCTCCAACAATTCTGCAAACTTGGGGTCCAGTGATATCTTTGTATTTCTCAATCCGTAATAGATATGTAAAAAGTGAAAGAGGTTATTGTGGATTAATATGTTGGTGAGATAAACCTCTTTTAGTTTCCTAAAATTCCTCTCCAGCGGTGCACAAAAGGCTCTGCAAAAATATGTGTAAAACAAAGTTTTACAGAGTCTGAAAAATAGCCTGTAAAGATGTGCATGTATTTCTGATTCTGAAATCACTGTGCAAAAAGTGAGATAGGCTTTTGTAGATGGGTCTCTTAGGAACAAAAACCTCCTTTAGTTTTGTATGATGTATTTTGGATTGGCCACAATCCTCTCTGCAAAATGATGGCTTAACTGGAATTTTCTGCAAAAAGTGCTTTCCAACATTGTTTAATATTTCCAAAACCAGAATAGCTGCTAGAAAAGTGAGAGAGGTTTTTGTAGATGGTCCTCTTAAGAACATAATCCTCCTTCAGTTTTGCAAAATTCATCTTGGATTGATCACAATAGTTTATGTAAAACAATGACTAAAACATGCAATTTCTGCAAAAATGTTCCTTCTTGTTGTGTTTTTCATCTTTTCACTTTTTTGTTCTTTTGACTATTTTACTTTCACTTTAGACAAACTTCAATGTGGGTGAAAGTATTTTCATTTCTTTTTACCATTTTACTGCCTCTGTATTTACTTTTACTGTTTCCCTTTGACTGCTCTGTAACTTCATTTTAACTTTTCACTCTGACTTTTACCTGATACACTTTACCCACTGATACTCTTTAACTGTTATGATTTTCTTTATCATTGTGAATTTTGATTTCACTTTCACCATTCACTGATACTCTTTGATTCTGATACACCTTGACCCTGTACTTTCACCCTAAGGTAAAAATATAATTTCCTCAATGGTTTCACTGCTCTATACCTGTCTGTACCTGTGTATTTGAAGAATCAACTACAGAAACTTTTTAGATGATATTGATACTGCAGTGACCAATTTTCCTTGTGGTGCAAGCTGTTCTGCAAGAGTTGATAGCACAACAGTGTTTTTTGGCAAAAATGGACTCTGAGCAAGTTTTTCTGAATGATAAAAAGGGTTTTTAATGCTTAGAAGAAGGCTTTGATCAATTTCAGCAGTGAAAAATGATCAGGGAGTGGGTAAAACTTGCTAGAAATGGCAAGTAGGGATTCCGGGGAAATTTTGACAGAGTTTCCCCTGTAAAATGGACGTTTTTATGTAGTTTGATTTGTACAATTTGGGAAATTATTTGAAAATACCAGGAAATTTGAAGTTTTAGAGGGTAAGCTTGAAGAAAAGTATCTGAAAAACCAGTGAAATTATGTTGAAGATGTTCGCAGAAGTGCTTCAGTCTTCAATTCTGTGAAATTGGCTTTTCAAAGGGCAATGCGGCACTTTGTGGTAGAAATTCAGGGTAATGGGCATTGAAAATGGCACCGGTTGGTTGAAAAGGCTTTGCAAAGTTTCTCAGGGTTCAAACGGCGCAATTTCGAAAAAAAAAGGGTTTATCAGCGTTTTTACAGGTTTAAAAGGGAAAATAGTGAAAATTCGAATGAAAACTTTAAATTTTAATGTACTAACCAATGGTGAAAACCATAGTTAAATCGCATTAAACTGTGGTTAAGAGAGTCGGGTTTAGGAATACTGCCAGTGGTATTCGCGCTGATGAATGGTGGTAAGTGGTATTGAGTTTTGCGAACGCGAAACAACGAGATTGCGACACGTCAACGCGGGGTGGTTTAGAAAAACCACCCATTTCGCACAGCTTTGTCGAAACTTCGATCGTTTATGTTTGGAGCGCAAAGATTGATAATCGCCATCGGATTTGGTCTTAGGAAGCGAATGGTTCAGATTAAAAGGGAAAGTGCGGGGATAAAGATTTATCGGATTCGACGTGGGCCGTCGATCTTGGGAAATGAAGGATAGATCGGACGGTCGGAATCTTATGCGATGGGGAGGGATAAAAGCGCTGAAATCTTTCGCGCAAGAGTATTACCGTAGGATCAAATGGATTCTGGGGATCGGACGGTCAAAAATGAGTCCGACGGGAGAAGGTTTGTTTCAGTCATATACACAGAAATGACTATTTTTAATGGAAAATCAAGTGATCGGGAAGGTTTACCAAGATTTCAACCAAGGTTAGGGACCGAGATAGTGAATAATATATTGCGGGAAAAAGATAAGGTTAAGGTTCTAACCTTAGGTTAAGGGACTTGGGGTGAAAAATATACAAGGGAAAGGATCATTTTTATTGAAGTTTAGTTTTAATCAAACTTCGGATAATATTTTGTTTAGAACACATATTACACATGTTTTAAGTTCTTTTTCTGATATTTTATTATATGGTTAATCAAATCGGGAAAATTTAATTACCATAGGGGCGGGATTATATATTAGGATATACTTTAGCCAAAGGGGTTATATGGGGGGTTTTATTTAAGCATGTGTGAATAAATTACTTTGGCTTAAGTTATAATAAGTGGGTTTTTTGGATTTACTTATAAAAAGGAATTATATAATAGGAAAAGGTTAGTTGTAGGGAATTAATACATAAGTTAAAGTTAATATGACAAGGGGACAATGTATACTCAAAACACATTAATATAAAACACATTAATATAACTAAGAAAGTGGAGATTTAAAAAGCAAATTTGCATTATAATAATTTCAACACTTAGACTTAGGATAAAATGTGATTTTGAGGGCTTTATGCTTTGAAATGATGTGGGAAGTTAATCAAATGAGGATTACAGTATTTTTTAAGTAAAAATAAGGTTTTAGTTAGGATTATTCAGGGGGATGAATGCATGAAATGAAATTATGATGTGATTTTAGGGATTAATATAGACATTTTACACTTTCAACTGATCAACCATAGAGCCTTGGGTCCGGTCCCAACAAAAGTCAAGGAAATGCCTTGAGCCTTTCTGACTGATAGTTTAGAATGTTTCATGACTATGGGAAGGGGAAGCTAGTTATTTGGCAACCCATGATGAATGATATTTACATTGAGATTTTTCACCTTCTTCTACCTACCCAGCTTACCATGCTAACATTTTTTTCTTCTTTTGTAACAAGGTGCATTTAAGCTAGCAACCTTCACAGCATTTATTTTTTCTGAAAGCAAGTAAACTATCTAACTCTACACTTATTTCATCCATGAATCCAAATTAAACTGTTGGATTCACTTTATTTTTCTACCTAACTACTGAATTGTCATGATTAAACTGTATGACAATTCTTATTCTCTATCTACAACAATTGAAATTCAAACATGACAAGTCAAGATTAGACTATTTAGCTCATCATGGACTATGGCATTTATTGACACTCTGCCATAGTAAAAGGCTAAGTAACCGGATACTCCTAAAATGCCCTCGTATCCCCGAATCCCCGTGTCGGACACCTCTACGTATCGGATTCGGCCCCAATTCGAAGGACACGGCGTATCCGAAAAGGGACACGCCGTATCCCGACCGTACCCCGTCGGATACGCCCGCGGGTTCAAAAAAGCGTTGTTTTTTTATTATAAAGGGGGGCTTTTGCTCATTGTTTTTCACCAATTGAGGAGGATTTTTCAGGAGAGGGCATCAAGCCTATGGCCCTAGTATTTATATATGATTCATGGTAATGTTAAATTCTTAAAGTAAAAGAAATTTTTAACATTACCATGAAATGACTCAGGATGTTTGAGAGTGGTTCCGACCTCATTGGATTTCATATGGAGAAAGTAGAATTTTAGATCTCATTCAAAATCCAGCAGACTTATCAGTTTTTCAGGATTTCAGGATTGGGCTATTTCAATGTTTCCATCGAATTTTGTCATGTATTAGGGTATGGAACTCGTATTTAATCAAGAGCACCAATCCATTTGGCAGTGTTCTTATGTAACACATTTTGATTCTGATGACTTAATGAAAAAACTATAGTATCTTACTATCTTCAATCTTGTCTTTCTGAGTAAATTTGACGATTGTATCATGTATGGTGTATCAATGTATCATTGTAATTTGTATTATAGTATCAATGATGATGTATGACTCGTGAGTATCTAATATCTATGTTTGAATCAATGAATTTTGTATGAATTTGTGCAAAAAATATCTAATTTTTAATATATTAATATATATATATATATTTTAAAATATATATATATTTTTAATAAAATAATATATAACGTAACGTATCCCAGAAGTATCCTGTTCCGGGGTCACCGTACCGTATCCGATACTTCGAATCCCCGTATCCCCGTATCCCCGTATCAGGTGACTTAGGTAAAAGGTAAAAGTAGTGGCATTTGATCTAGCACACTTTCATGTTTTATTCATCTTTTTCTTTTGGGGTATATTATTTTTTCTAAGTCCTTTGATCTTTCCTTTAGGACTTTTTACCCTTTTTTTGATTTTTTGATTTTTTTTACAAAATATGTGAATACAACTTGCAGAAGGCAAGTATGTACAGATTTACAAGATTATGAACAGTCAAGTCAAAATTATGACCCCTATATTATAGGTTGCTAACACCGTCTTCCAAATTATCATCCTCTGGGTTGTTGTCCCAGACTCTGTATGATTGATCCTCATTTGCCCGATCACAGTAATGGCTCAACAACCTCAAGTTGTAATGCACATAAACCAAGCTTTCAGCTCGGTTTTCATTTAGCCTGTTTCTTCTCACATTATGTATGAAGCTGTAGGTGTTCCAACACCTCTCTACAGAAGAAGTGTTCACAACCTGTGAGAGAACTTTTTTTGCCAACTTTGGCAAAAGTCCCATGCCACCATATGCTTCCCACCATGTGAGAGCATCAAATCTGTCTTTGTCTTCCATTGCATAGAAAGAACGAAAGTTAGCAGTGCAATTGAAGTATTTGCCTAATTCAAGGCGCAATCTAGCACACTCCTCCCTGTCGGGTACCAACTTGTCTAATGCCTTCATGTACCCCTCTTGTACCTCTAGATCTGTGTGAGGTTTGATCCTAACCCCACCTCCAGGTGCAGGTTGGCCCAACCAAGATGGAGAGTAATATTTTGGCATAAGGATATATGCCAAGGCATGTAGTGGAACATTGAGTTTATTCCACCGTGCACACACACAATCATGAATCATAGCATACAAGTTGGGATCATTATCCTTAACAACATCTTTTATTTGGCCCAACATGCTGTCCATCTGCTCATAAACCTCCCCAATCATTGGTTTATCTGTATCTGCAAACCGAATCATGTGATAAATGGGCTTGGTGAAATTCAAAATTTCCCTCACACGTGCCCAAAACAAAGGGTCAAGGGCGGTCTCCTCCACATGTTCAAAACCTTGCCTGTCAACTATTGTCACTGCCCTGTCCTTTAATACCTGCCAGTGTGGGCTTGATACCATTGCAGCCAATGACTCTCTTACCTTCAAAAGGCGCCTGAAGGTGAGGTAATAACTAGCAAATCTAGTCTTTGCTATCTTCAACAACTCCAATTTGGAGTGAGTACGGAAAAGCCCATGGGTATTGCTATGATTTGTAATAAATTTTATCATTTTTTTACCTCTCTTGTACAAATCACCAAGCTATTTGAATTGAGGTTGTTTGTTTTTAATGATATCATGCATCAAAAGGTTCATTGTGTGAACCAAACACCCAGACCAAAATATGTTGGGGTATTTATCCTCAATAATTGCTCTTGCTGCCTTACAGTTAGCAGCATTATCAGTGATGACTTGTATGACATTGTATGGCCCAGTCTTTTCAATTATTTCAAGTAATGGTTCTGCAATGTTAATGCCGGTTTTGAATTTGTCTGAATAATCATATGCTGACAGGAAGATTGCACCACTAACCGACACAGCCAAAACACTTATCAATGGCTTTCCTTTTACATTGGTCCATCCATCAAAGACAATGGACACCCCATGCTCATTTCACGAATTTGTCATTCTAGCCAAAGAATGGTTTATTTTAGCTTTTTCATGATCAAGACCCACGGTTCTGGCCTTGTCATACCCGGGGCTCCTGTATCCTTTGGGGGCATCATTAATGGCAGAAACCATTTCATGCCAATAAGGTGAGCGAAGAACATTGAATGGCACCCCACATGCATATAGAAACCGGTAAACTTTTGAATCCACATCATTCCTACACCCTTCGTCCGGGAAATCGGATATGGTTCTACGCCTTAATCCAGGTGTGCCACTGCCTCCAAAACCACTGGCATGGGTGGAAGTTGAACTTGTTTGTCCATGACGTGTTGGGCCTGAATAAGAACCAATGAAACCCCTAGATCTGTTAGATCTCTGTAGGGCAGCCTCCTCTTCCTTTCTATATTTCTCTCTCTGTGTTGCTGGCACACTAGTACAAATTTTGATTCCTATATTTTTTTCTCCATCCCCTGGCATTTTCCCACAAAGGTGCCTTCTCGCACGGGTGTATGAACCATGGTATTGTTTATTGCAATGGGGGCACATAAATTTAGTGGTTCCACCACCTTTCCCTCCTTCTTATTTCTGAACATATTTCCACAAAGGTGTCTGAGTTTGGTCTTGTCTAGTTGGGGAATCTGTGTCCTCATGTTCTCCACTCCCCACTTCCTCCTCAACATAATCCTCCTATTCAGGATTTTCTTCAAATCCACCGTAACCCTCCTCTTCATCCTCCTCTTCTCTGATTTGCCTCTTTCTTCTACTCCCCAACACCATTATTACAAAGAAAGGAACTAACATGAGGAAAATCCCTAGCCATATAGCCATGATGTTTCAAGTTTCAAGTTTCAAGTTTCTAGCCTGCAAAACAAATGGAGAAATGCCAAATGGGAATAGGAAATGCAACATAGGAAAAAAACAATTCAATTTTTAAGTTTTAAACACAATAAAATGCAACATTCAAGAAAAAAATCAAGTTTTCATTTTTAAAAAACTTACAAATTCATCTTAGAAAATACAAAATTAGATTAGAAGACCTACCTCTTTCTTGCAATCCTTCTGTTGCCTTGCAGCTTGCTCCTTGCTCTCTCTTTGTCACTTCTGTATCTCCGCTCTCAAGCTCTCCTTCTTGCTCCTCTTGCTCCTCTCACTCTCTCAACTACAAACAATAAACAAAATGAGCCTCCCTCGCTCTTAAAAACAAAACGATTTTTTCAACAAAAAACATTTCTCGCCAGTGGGAAACGTTTTTTTTGCCGAGGAGCGTTCGGAAGCGAACGCTCCCCGACCGCTTCCGGCGTTTAAAAAATGCTCCCAAAGCGTTTTTTAAACGCCAGAAGCGGTCAGGGAGTGTTCGCTCCCGAGCGTTTCCGAAAACGCTCTTGAAAAGGCAGGAAGCGTTTTTACAGGGTCGGAAACGCGCTCCCGAAAACGCTCCCCTCAAGAAGCGTTTTCAGGAGCACGTTTCCGAGCGCTCCCAAAACGCTCCCGAACGGAGCGCATTTCGGGAGCGGGAATGAGGGGGGGGTGAAGCTTCCCCGCAACCCTGGGAGAGACTAGAGTACACTTGATCTACAAGACTCAGAAATTGATTTGGGAAATTTCGTCTGGTTTAGGAGATATTAAATTAATTAATTATTTTAATGTATTTCCTAAGTTAAAACTTAGGGAACTTAAATAATTCAAGTGAATTTAATTAAACATGTGATGAAATTGTCTTAAGTCACACGAATCAAGCTTTCTTTTAATCTTAGCCATTGATTCAAGATCTGATCATGGTCGTTGGTTTGTCAACGAGAAAATTATAGAGGAAAGGCTTGGGGTCATTTGTAAAGATACACAGAGGCAAAGCACTGAAGCTAAGCTGGGATTCTAGGGCAGTAAGAATTCTGAGAAGTGTTTCAGCTGCAGAGAGGGGAATTGACCAAGGGGATGATTTGATCCCAGGGTCTAGAATCTGCAAGAGGTAGAGATCAGCTCAGAGAGGTAGCGGAGAAGCAGGAGAGTAGCAGCAGGAAGGGCAACAACTGTGCTACGTAGGTGCTGCGTAGTCCCTCAAGGACATTGCGATTTTCTGCAGGAAACCCTCAGGGTTTATGTAGAGACCCTAAGGGGCAGCGTAAGGATTGCGTCACTTAGTCTGGAGTAACACAACCCTTTCCGGAGCAGTGCTGAGGGTTAGAGGGGCTTCAGAGGCTGACGCAGAGGCTTCAAGGGCAGCGCTGGGGTTTCTAGGCCCTAATTTTGGCCAAGTTCTGTAAATCCCGTTTGAGGGTGTGGATCAGTCATTATTTTGGCCCTAGATTAGCCAGTGAGCTGTAGATCTATTATTTCTCTGTTAGGTTTTCCAGATCTAGAACCCAAACTTGTTGTATTCAGAAAATTCTTAATAATAAAACTCTCCAGCAGCCAGAAGACCGGTTTTCCTGCATTGGGTTTTTCTGGGGACTATTTGTCCATAAATAGCTGTGTCACTTTGTCTATGTGTGCATGAACTTGTTCTAGATCTGAATTGGTGGAGATCTGTTATGTGTTTTGCTTCGATTTTAACTTGAATTTAATTAGTTAATAACTTATCTAAGTAGGAGGAGCATAACCAGATTAACAGTAAAAATTTCTACATAAAGTGTACAGATTCAGAAATTTCCAGACTCCCTGCTTGCTTTTGACTGGGAAAACGTCTCTCCGACACTTTGGAACCTCTACCTGACCTCTGGAACTGAAAATGTCTTCCTTCCCAACAAATCGAACGACCTTCTTGAGGCTCTGCGCTCCCTCTGCGCAACCTCCTCGAAAAATCTCGACCTCTCGTCAAATGGACTTGCTGGATCTAGAAAACTTCCTTGAGCCTCACTGCTCCTTCCCCTCATTGACTGTGCTTCCTCTTTTATGTTCGAACTCTCTGGCAACTGACTGCTGCTACTCTGAAAAATCAAATTCTCCAAGTGTCTTTGTTGTATTCTCTAAGTGCCCATCGACTTCTTCTTATATTCCTTTGATGGAGCACCAACGACCAAGATTAAAACTTAATCAAGAGATAGGATCATACCAGAGTCGACCTATGTGAGTTTCTAGAGAATTCTCACCTTGAATTAATGAATTATGATTAATTAACCAGTTTCCTAAGTTTAAACTTAGGAAACTTTAAAAAATAAGTTAATAATCTAATTAAGCCATCTCTAGGTGGAATTTCCAGAAACGATTTTTGAGTTTTGGAGATCTCATGTGTTCTAGCCTCTCCACCAATTTTCGTGACTAGAACACATTCGATGTTACAAAAACTAACACTCCCTCTTAGCGAGGATTGTGTTCTAGCGCTGAACACCCTGCCACAACACTGGATCTGTATCACCCTCTGTCATGCTGCTAATGTCTGGCCATGCTGCCGACCAACCATTACGCAATTCTGATGATGCATCCGTGCTACTGTTGACACTTGCATACTGCTGCCAATTCTGCATCTGCACTACAACAACCTCTCAGTTATTGCTGCTGCAACTGCAACAATTGCAACTGAGAAGCATTCGAAATATTGAATCAACTGTGTTCAGTACGATGCATTTGTCACCCGAGTCTCTGACTGGTACTAGCCTCCGCACTGTCACTGAAGAATCTGCACTGATGCCAACTCTGCATTGAGCCATCTGCTCTGTTGTCAACATTTGACTGCGCTCCTTAGCGTCTGACTGCTACTAGTCTGCAACTGTCACTCTGGTATTGACTACATCTATGGCACTGATCCATCTTGTAACTGAATATTGTGGGCCCTCATAGCCAAGTAATGATCCATGAGATGGACTCCTCAAGGTCCCTGCCCAACTCTACAGCTCTCTGGGGCTACAACACCAAGTCTCCCCAACTCTCTCCGTGATGTATATCTGTGAACATAGAAAAGTCTTCCTCTAGCCTAGAGGAAAGCTTGTCTATTTTCGTTGACACTGCCTGCTGGTTCTACTTCTCCTGCTTGTCCTTCTTTTCTGAGAGGACATTGTGTGCTGTAGTGACTGAACTCACCACACCTGAAGCACTTGACGTTTGACAGGTCCTTCTTCTTCTTGTCCTCCCCTTGCCCTTGACTGGGACCCTTAGATGCTAAGGCCACATTCTCGTCCTCCTTTACACCCTTCGATCCGCTGCTACTGCTGCCACTGATGGTGCTCTTCAACAGAGCCCGCCTCAACTCCTCCTGCTGCAAGTTGGCCCACATTGTGTCCCATCTTGGTTGTGTGTCTCTGCCCAATATACTTTGGACAAAGACTTGCCAATCCGCTGAGACATTGTTTAGTGCCAACCTTACTAGCTTTGATGGTTGAGGCGCAACCACAACAGCTGCAAGCTGATCTTAGACCTCCTGAATCCTGGCGAGGAAGGGATCTTTGCCTTCCCCCTTCTGTATCCTGATACATCTCAACTTTTCTTCCAGAAGCATCTTCAGCTGCTTGGAAGTACCCTGATATAGTGTGGAGAGAGCATTCCACATCTCTTTGGCTGTTCCCTTGGCCGCTATATGTGAGACTATATGATCCCAGAATCCATCCAGGATCAACCGTTTCATCTTCGCCATCTCCTTCCTGTATACCTTGCGTTGATGTGCATCCTAGGGAACTGCCACCACATTATCTATGTAGGATTTCAGGCCATATTCATTTAGAAGGAAGGACATCCTAGCTTTCCAGATGACATATTTGGAAGCTCTATCCAACCTATCCTGATCTCTAAGCCTAACTGTTGCCATATTTGAACTGATGCGGAAACTCCCTCTTCCTCTGCTCGGTGTGAAAATTTTTGAATGTTACTATTATGCAGAAATCTATTGTTAGATCTGGTTATGCTCCTCTTACTTAATTAAGTTATTAACTGAATAATTCAGATTAATATCGAAGCAAAACACATAACAGACTTTCACGAATTCAGATCTAGAAAAAGTATATGCACACATAGACAAAGTGACAGTGGATTTCTGGACAAATAGTCCCCAAAAAAACCCAATGCGGGAAAACCGGTTTGCTGGCTGCTGGAGGGTTTTATTATTAAGAGTTTTCTGAATATAGAAAATCTGGGTTCAAGATCTGGAAAACCCGACAGAGAAAATATAGATCTGCAACTCACCAATTGTTTTGAAGCCAAAATATTAACTGATCCACGCCCTCAAACGAGATTTACAGGACTCAGCCAAAATTAGGCCCTAGAAAACCCAATGCTGCCCTTGAAGCCCCTGCGTCAGCCTTTGCAGCCCCTGTGTCCCTCAGCATTGGCCTGGAAAGGACTGTGTTACCCCAGATTGGTTGACACAGTCCCTACGCTACCTCTAAGGGTCTCTGTGTAACCTTTGAGGGTTTCCAGCTACCTTACGCTGCCCTGGGAGTGACTGCGCAACACCTGTGTCGCTGAAGCTTCCCCTACGCTGCGCAGCTGCTGCCCTCTTGCTGCTGATGCCCCTGTTTCTCTGCGCTGCCTTTCTGAAGATGGTCTCTTTTTCTTGTTGATTCTAGACACTGGGATTAGATCATCCCCTTTGTCTAAACTTCCCTCTCTCTAGCTGAAACACTTCTGAGAATTCTTAGCAAACTCTGCCCTGGAATCTCGGCTTAGCTTCAGTGCTCTGCGTCTGTGTGTCTTTACAAATGACGCCAAGCCTTTCCTTTATACTTTTCTCATTGAGAAACCAACGACCATGATCAGATCTTGAATCAATGGCTAAGATTAAAAGAAAGCTTGATCTGTGTGACTTAAGACAATTTCATCACATGTTTAATTTAATTAACTTTAATCATTTAATTTTCCTATGTTTAGACTTAGGAAATACATTAAAATCATTAATTAATTAAATATCTCACAAACCAGATGAAATTTCCCAAATCCCTTTTTGGGTCTTGTAGATCAAGTGTACTCTAGTCCCTCCACAAAATTTGGGAGCTAGAGCACATCTGATGCTACCCCAAATACACAAAATCTCAACACTCGCCTGCTGCTCTGTTACTCACACTCCCTCTTGAAATGCGCAGTTCTGCTAACTGCTATTGCTAAACTGCAACTAGGAAAATCAAATTTCTTGGCTAGAAACCCTCTGAGAGAAATCTCCCTCTATATGTGCAATTTCTCTTCCACCCGACGCTGGTTCTGCTGCTGCAAAAACCTCTGTGTCCAACTGGAAATCTGCTCAACAACAAAATGAGCTACGGCTGCTCCCTCTGATTGCTGGAATCACTATCCTGTACAACTTGAATTTTCTGCAACTCTGTAACTAAAAATTGAACCCTTGCCCCAACAATTAGGCCTTCTTGTTTGGATACTATGCAGCATCTGAAAATTTTGGCCTGCTGCTCCCTCTAAACAACAAAATTCTGTCCTCCACTTCTGAGCATCCCGACTGATTACTCACGCTCTCATACCATGTGAAAATTTTAATCCATCACAACAATTGGAAATTATTTTTCTAATTGTTAATTTATTTAACAATTTATCTGATGTCTGCTACGACAAATATCAAATAACCCACACTGTGATTTTCACAAATAAACTACGGAAGAAAATAGCACTGGAAATTGGGAAAATATAGCACACACATAAAAATTACATCGTTATTTTTGGACAAATGTCCTTGGAAAAAACCAACTTGGGAAAACCATTGCAACAACTGAGGGTTTTTATTATTAAGCAATAATGAGAAATTCTAAGTACAATAATCTAGATGACGAAATCTGGCTATCCTGCAGAGAAAATTCTGGTAAAAATATCTAGAGGGCAATTACCCTCACTCCGGGCAATTCCGACACTTGACTGCCTCTGAAAAGAAAGCCGTCTTACTGGGCATGTGCAGGCTCTGCTCAACCTGATGCTCCCTGCTGGAACTGGTGCTCGAACTAACCGCTAGTCTATCCGATCTGCCTGCTGTTGACTGGGAAAATGTCTCTCCGACACTCTGGAACCTCTGTTTGACATCTGGAACTGAAAACGTCTTCCTTCTGAACAAATTGAACTGCCTTCTTGAGGCTCTGTGCTGCCTTTGAGCAACCTCCTGGAGAAATCTCGGTCTCTTTGCAAATGCACTCTTTGGATCCGAAAAATTTATTCTAGCCTCACTGTCCCTGCCCCTCACTGACTCTACTTCCTTATTGAAGCTCGAACTGACTACTGCTACTCTAGAAAATCGAATTCTCCAAGTGTCTCTGGTGTATTCTCCAAGTGCCCATCGAATTTTTCTTATAATCCTCTATTGGAGCACTAATGATCAAGATTAAAACTTAATGAAGGGCTAGGATCATATCGGAGTCGATCCGTGTGAGTTTCTAGAGAAATCTCACCTTGACATAATTAATTCTGATTAATTTACCAATTTTTCTACGTTTAGAATTAGGAAACATTGAAAAACAGGTTAATAATCTAATTAAGCCATCTCTAGGTGGAATTTTTAGAAATTTCTGGGTTTCTTGTTAGGCGGCCGCACAATGAGTTTCGGGATGATCTAGGCATTCTTTTGGCCTTAACTCATCTTCTCCACCTTAGGTTGTTTTATTAATTTACTAGACCATACATTGGGTTTCGCAGGGTGTGGAACCTTCGGGGAATTGAGAAGATCATTTCTGGGTTTTCTGTGTTTTTGGGAAAGAGTTAGTGGGTGGAGTTTCAGGTTGATCCGGGCACTATTCAGACCAACCGTCATTAGTTACAGCCAGTAGTTGACAAACATCTTTTATCGGGCTATGCATGTCATAGATCTGAGTCATACAGTTATCGGGTCAGATATATATTTATGGGTTTTGCTCCGCTTGCTTGGCAAGCCTAGGTTCTATCATCAGTTCTTTGTGGCACTCATTTTTCATGATATAATAAAATGGCTCAATGATTTTGATGGTTTTACTTGTGTCTATTTTCTTGTTGCTGTTATTCCTTGCATATTTCAATTGTTTTAAGTTTGTCTTTGTTATTTACTGTATTTTTCCCAAAGGGAACATTACAGTGGTATCAGAGCATGATCTTGGCTAGCTTTGGGGAAGCCAACAAGATCATGGAAGAGTTGGGAATGCATGCACAATAAATAAGGGAACTATCAGCATTCCAGTGACTCAAAAAGATCATGGAAGAGTTGGGAATGCATGCACAATAACTAGGGGAACTATAGGCATTCCAGTGACTCAAGGAAGGAGTTACCAGAAGGGATGATGGAGGAGATCCTCAGGAATAATTAGAAGATCATAGAAGTGTTGGTCTAGTTGAGTAGGGGTAAGATGACAAACCAAAGCCGTCTTCATTTCTATGATAGAGGCCCCCTAGAGGTGCTCAAGCCACGGGGGTGGAGTCATTTACACCATATAGGGGAGGTCAGTGAAATCAAAACATACAGAAGAAAATGGGGAAGATAATCTTCCCCAGCTTTGATGGTTCAACCAGGAGCTTTGATACAGAGTGGGTGTAGAAACTAGACACATACCTCCAGCTAAACCCCATGAGAGGGGTGGATGCTATTAAGTATGCCACCTTACATTTGGATGGAGATGCACAAGAGTGGTGGTATCATGGGTTTTCCATTTTGGGTCATGCTGGCATCACGTCATACACAAGTTCACGTAGAGACTCATAGAGAGATTCAACTGGAAGGACACTAGACATCATCAAAATGAGTGGACATGACGAGGATAGTTAGATTGTTAAAATTGGACAACTAGGTGCAAACTCCATGTTGTGATGCTTAGATGAAGACACCAATATTTTTATTGGGTTCCTCTTTCGAAGAGGTGCAAGATCGATCTAAAGATCATCTTGATCCGATGAGAAGAACATTTATTTTGAATTTATTTTTAATACTTTCAAAATATGTGCAGGTCAGCCTTAAGGTTTTACACCCCCAGCAAATGTGTCACACACCTCAGTGATTGATATAAATAGAGTCAATGTTGGAGGACATTTCACTCATCTCATCCTCACACATCATCTCTCCTTTTCTGATTGGTTTGAGCTCCTTGGAGGCAGTTTCAGTTCAAACGTGGGAAAGAAGGACGAAGAGGAAGCTGCTGTAGCTAGGGTTTCCACGCAAGTTTGACCAGCGTTGACTTTGGTCAACGCATGGTCCAAAGGAGCTAATTTCTGGTGGAGACTTCGATTTTGGAAGGCCGTACATTTTGGCACAAGAATTGAGGTCAAAGGTTGATCGTAGACCGTGCTGCGTTAACTTTTACTTGTTGCTGCTGCCATTGTTGCCGTTGGGGCAGCGTGCAGTGTTGACTTTTCTGGGGTTGACTTTGAGTTGACCGTGTGGCTGTTTTGAGGGTTGTTGTGACACATGCTGGGTTGGCTGACCAAGGAGACTTTGTTGGTTGAAGCATCCTGTTGACCTTCGTAACGCACCACCACATTTTTTCTGTTTCTGGTTTGTCTTCTGTAGATCCACTGGTATGTTCTATCGGCATTTTACTTGATTGTTTATGTGATTGCTGTGGTGATAAGTAAAGCTGCATCAAGCATAGAACATCTACATAAATTTACATGGTATCAGAGCTGAGGTGAAGACAAGCCCTATTTGTAGCAATCACCAAAGAAGAAAATGGGTTCTACAAACTATGAGGATGACAAATTGACTGGGAAGGATGACTTCCATGCTTGGAAGATGATATTGGATCTCAAATTGGAAGACCAAGATGTCATGGACTATGTGCAGGGTAAAATCCAAGAACCTCCATCCACTGCTACTGTTGCTGCCAAAACAAAGTACAAAAAGGGGGAGATCAAAGCGAAGTTGATGATCAGGGAATCCATTCATAAGAGTCTGGTGGCCTACATCTCTGAGCTAGGCACATCCAAAGAGATGTATGATAAGTTGGTCCTCATGTTCAAGGCCAACAATGCAAATCAAGTGCTATTCTTCAAGAATCAATTGAAGAATCTGAAGAAAGGCAGGGATGAGTCTGTCCAATCATAATTTCTGAAGCTGACCGAGATCAGGAACAATTTGCTGGCTATTGGGGAGACAATAGCTGATCAAGAGATGGTACTCACCACACTTGGAGGGCTCCCATCTGAATGGCATGTGTTCAACACTACCATTCTCAATAATAATGTGATAGCTGACTTTGACGAGGTACTGTCGAGATGCGTTCAACAAGAGACAAGAATGAAGGAATATGAAAATGAAGGGAATGCTGCCTACGCTGCTCATTCTAGAAAGAAGAACTTTGGTGGTCCAAAGAACAAAGGAAGAGCAGGGGCATAAGGAAAGAAGGGCAAGTGTTACACTTGTCATAGGCTAGGTCACTATGCTAGAGAATGCCCTTTCAAGAAGGATTCTCCTAATGATGATGACAACAACAACAACCGGAGGGATGACAATCAAAGGAACAACAGGTTCCAGGGAAAGAGGAAGGCTCCCTTCGGCGGAAATGATCAACCTTTCAAAAGGTCAAGAAATTCCAGGTATGAGGAATCAAATGTTGTTGATAAGAAGAAATGAATTCATTCTTGTATTTGCCCTCTCTGCTGCATCTCCACCCGACACTTTGGGTGTATGGTTGATAGATAGTGGTGCCTCAAGGCACATCACTGGGTTCAAGGAAGCACTCTCTGATATGGTTGAGAAGGATACTAATCTGGAAATTATCCTTGGAGATAATGCCACATATCCCGTGAAAGGGACAGGGACTGTGACCCTCCACTTGTCTCAAGGTCAAGTCCTCTGCTTGCAGGATGTACTCTATGTACCTAATTTGAAGAAGAACCTTGTGTCTATATCGGCCATGGAAGACAAAGGTTCCAATGTGGCATTCATTGATGGAAAGGTGCGCATGTGGAAGAAGAGCTTCAAGGAAGCTATCACGTTGGGGTCTAGAATTGATACACTTTACCAGGTTGGAGGAAGTCCACTGGTAGCAATGACATGAGATACTATCCGACAGACCGATAATGGCATTGAATATGAGTCGAAGGAGTTCAAGAACTTTTGCAGAGGAGCTAGCATCAAGAGGGAGACCACAATGTTTGTGGGCTACAACAAAACTTCGAAGGCCCATCGATTCTATGTGCCCGGTCAAAGGGAAGTGGAGATATGCCACGATGTCAACTTTGATGAAGATGCTTCCCTGAGGAAAGTAGTCAATCTTCTAAGATCTGAGGAAGATCATGAAGCAAGGCCTGGAAATCAAGAGGAACCGAAGGATGAGACGATCCCTGATATTGAAGGACCGATGGACCCGATTGATCCACCTCCTTCACTGGGAAAGAGACCATCATGGCTCAGGGACACTCTCGAGGATGCTGAGGGACATATGGCCCCAAGGGAGACATTCTGTGAAAGCAAGAAGCCGAGTAGATACCAAGGGTATCTAGCAGCCATGAGTACTATTGAATAACACGAGCCTGGATCTTTTGAGGAACTCGTAAAGCATCAAGTTTGGAAGGATGCTATGCACGAAGAGTATGAGTCCATAATGAAGAATGATGTCTAAGATGTGGTTCCAAGACCAGAGGACAAAGCAGTTGTCACCTCGAAATGGCTCTACAAGATCAAGCATGGATCTGATGAAAGTGATGAAAAGTTCAAGGCAAGATTCGTTTCCCGTGGCTTCTCTCAAAAAGAAGGCATAGACTATGATGACATATTTGCACCTGTGACCACCATCTGATCTATCATAACCCTTGCTGCTACACAAGGATGGAGTCTTCATCAAATGGATGTGAAGACTGCATTTCTGCATGGTGCGATAAAGGAAGAGGTGTATGTGGAGCAACCTCTGGGGTTCGAAGTCCAGGATCAAGCCACCCATGTTTGCAGGTTGAAGAAAACCCTCTATGGGTTGAATGAAGCACCCAGAGCTTGGTACGGGAGGATAGATAGCTACCTAATGAAGCTGGGCTTCACTCGTAGTAATGCTGATCCGAACCTTTACTTCAAGGTTGATAGGGAGAAGCCTCTTATTCTAGTGCTATATGTGGACGACCTCTTCCTGATAGGTGCTGACCCTCTTATTCATTAGATCAAGAGGGAGCTCACTGCTGAGTTCGAGATGAAGGACCTAGGACTGATGCACTACTTCCTAGGCCTGGCAGAGACCTGGCGAGATTTTCCTTTCTCAAGAAAAATACATTGTGAAGCTTCTGAAAAGTTTCAGTATGGTGGACTGTAATTCTGTGTCAACACCGATGGAGCTCAACGTTAAGAAGTTGAGTGGCGGCGCTGCTGGGCCCGTGTTAGCAAATCCTACTAAGTATCGCCAACTCGTAGGGGCCCTGATGTTCTTAGTGAACACTCGTCTGCACGTATTTTGTGCAGTGACCACTTTGAGTCAACACATGGTTGATCATAACATTCGCTGGGTTGGTGCCAAGAAACTCTTCAGATATCTTTGGGGCATGATAGACCATGGGCTGAGATACACTGCCGGGAGCATGACACTCCTTGGATATACTGATGCTGACTGGGCTGGCAGTGTGGTGGATCACAAGAGCACATCTGGATGCTGCTTCGCACGTAGATCTGCTTTGGGCAGGAAACGAAAGTCGGTAGCCTTGAGCACCATTGAGGCTGAATACATTGCAGCATGTATGGCTTGTTGTGAAGTCACTTGGTTGCGAAAGTTCTTTGGTGAGCTGTTCGAGCATGTGCTGGATGCCACCGTTATCCTTTGTGATAACCAAAGGGGCATTCGTTTGTCATAGAATCCTGGGTTCCATGATCGATCCAAGCATGTTGATGGTTGGTACCACTTTATTCGAGATATGGTACAGCGAGGTGCCGTAAGGCTCGATCATATCGGAACTGATGCGCAGGTCGCGGATATTCTCACAATGCCCTTGGGGAAGGTCATGTTCCTAACCTTCCGTGAGAATCTTGGTATCGTGGAACGATCCTATTCTGAGTTTCTTGTTGGACGATGAGCTTTGGGAGCTTTGGGGGCCTTTGGGGATAGCTTCTCGGAGCTATAAGCAACCATAGGGCTAGGCTTGCCAAACCTTGTTGGTGTGCTTGGGCCCCACCGTTATGATGATTGAGTTGGTTCGCCTCTCATGATCTGTGCCTCGTATGCATCCTACCCATTTGAGTTCCAGACTCATGGGAAGTACCTCTCATTTGGCCAATTAGGTGGGAAAAGCTAGAGAATAGTAGCAAAGACTGATGGACGCATCAGAGGTTGCCGTACTCTCTATCTAGGATGGCACGGTCCAACCACTTGATCTGGGATCAAGTCCTAGTGAGGTTTCAGACCTCCAACTGACTTCGGGTCAGTGAAACTAACTTCGGGTTAGTATATGACTCTCTTGAGTCCTAGTGAGGTTTCGGACCTCCTATTGACTTCGGGTCAAATAAACCAGCTTCAGGTTGGTATGAGACTCTTTGTGAGTCCTATAGAGCTTTCGGACCTCTGGGCTGAATCTATTAGCCGGGAATGATGTCTTTGTGGCTGACCCACTTCTGTTCTGAAACAAAGAGGCCAACAAAGCAAGTTATGGCAGGATGACGCACAATGTTTGATTGCACTAGTGGATGGAGTTCTCCCTAGTTGAGAGGGAGTGTTAAAATTGGACAACTAGGTCCAAACTCCATGTTGTGATGCTCAGATGAAGACACCAATATTTTTATTGGGTTCCTCTTTCGAAGAGGTGCAAGATCGATCTAAAGATCATCTTGATCCGATGAGAAGAACATTTATTTTGAATTTATTTTTAATACTTTCAAAATATGTGCAGGTCGGCCTTAAGGTTTTACACCCCAGCAAATGTGTCACACACCTCAGTGATTGATATAAATAGAGTCAACGTTGGAGGACATTTCACTCATCTCATCCTCACACATAATCTCTCCTCTTCTGATTGGTTCGAGCTCCTTGGAGGCAATATCAGTTCACATGTGGGAAAGAAGGACGAAGAGGAAGCTGCTGCAGCTAGGGTTTCCACGCAAGTTTGACCAGCGTTGACTTTGGTCAATGCATGGTCCAAAGGAGCTAATTTTTGGTGGAGATTTCGATTTTGGAAGGCCGTACATTTTGGCTCAAGAACCGAGGTCAAAGGTTGACCGTAGACCGTGCTGCGTTAACTTTGCTGGTTGAAGCATCCTGTTGACCACCGTAACGCACCACCATATTTTTTTTGTTTCTGGTTTGTATTCTGTAGATCTACTGGTATGTTCTATCAGTATTTTACTTGATTGTTTATGTGATTGTTGTAGTGATAAGTAAAGTTGCATCAAGCATAGAACATCTACATAAATTTACATAGATGATGAGATTAGGAGGGATCTCCGGGGGAGGAATATTTGCTTCACATGTCAAAAGCCGTGGGCCCCAGGGCATAGGTACACTAAGGGTAAAGGCCACTAAATTGAGGTGTTTTCTAACAACAAGCTTGAAGTGGAGGTCGAGCATGAGGCAGATAACACCTGTGGTTGTGAGGAGCACTTAGATTTTCCTAGTGTGACTCAGGAGTCACCACTATTGGAGAGGCCATTAATGGCTCATGTTGAGACATTGGTAGAGAGAGTAGGGCATGTACTCGTAGGGCCATCCATTGACGAGGTGCTAGTAGGCATAGAGGTATCCAGAGAGGTGACAGAGTTTTTAGACAGTAACCGTCAACAATAGATTCAACAACTTAAGGCTAGTCTTCTAGTGATGAAGAAGAAGGCCAAGCTAGTAAGGGGAACCATATTACAACATAATGGTGAATTGGAGGACTTGAGAGTGGTTTGTGCCAAGTTAGTGCCACGTGAATGGCCCAGCCAGGGTTGCGGGGAAGCTTCAAAACCCCTTCGCTCCCGCTTCCGAAACTCGCTCCGTGCGGGAGCGTTTCGGAAACGCGCTCCCGAAAACGCTTCCTGACGGGAGCTTTTTCGGGAGCGCGTTTCCGACCCTGTAAAAACGCTCCCTGTTTTTGCGGGAGCGTTTCAGGAAGCGCTCGGGAGCGAACGCTCCCTGAGCGCTTCCGACATTTAAAAAACGCTTCGGGAGCTTTTTTTAAACGCGGGAAGCGTTCGGGGAGTGTTCGCTCCCGAACGCTCCCCGACAAAAAAAAACGTTTCTCGCCGCGTGGAAATTTTTTTATGAGAAAAATCGATTTTTTTAAAAGGGGGGGGGTTTCATTTGCATTTCATTGTTTGTTGAGTTGAGAGAGAGCAAGAAGGAGAGCGCAAGGTTGATAGGAGAGCAAGGAGCAAAGATGACAGGAGAGCAAGGAGCAAGGTTGACAGGAGGATTGCAAGAAAGAGGTAGGCCTTCTAATCCAATTTTGTATTTTCTAGGATGAATTTGTAGATTGTTAAATTGTTTAAAAATGAAAACTTGAATTTTTCTTGAATGTTGCATTTTATTGGATTTAAAACTTTAAAAATGAATTGTTTTTTTCCTATGTTGCATTTCTTATTCCCATTTGGCATTTTTCCATTTGTTTTGTAGGCTAGAAACTTGAAACTTGTTTCCATCATGGCTATATGGCTAGGAATTTTCCTCATGTTGGTTCCTTTCTTTGTGATAATGGTGTTGGAGAGTGCTAGAGGAAAGAGGCAAATCAGAGAAGAGGAGGATGAAGAGGAGGGTTATGGTGGATCTGAAGAAAATCCTGAAGAGGAGGAGGATTATGCTGAGGAGGAAGTGGGGAGTGGAGACCCTGAGAACATAGAATCCCCAACTAAACAAGACCAATATCCTTTGTGGAAATATGTTCAGAAAATGGAAGGAGGGAAAGGTGGTGGAACCGCTAAATTTATTTGCCCCCATTGCAATAAACAATACCATGGTTCATACACCCGTCTGAGAAGGCACCTTTGTGGGATAATGCCAGGGGATGGAACTAAAAATCTTGGAATCAAAGTTTGTACTTTTGTGCCAGCACCACAGAGAGAGATATATAGGAAGGAAGAGGTGGTTGCCCTACAGAGATCATCTAAAAGATCTAGGGGTTTCATTGATTCAGGCCCAACACATCATGGACAAACAAGTTCAACTTCCACCCATGCCAGTGGTTTTGGAAGCAGTGGCACTGGATTAAGGCATAGAACCATATTCGATTTCCTAGACGAAGGGTGTAGGAATGATGTGGATTCAAAAGTTTACCGGTTTCTATATGCATGTGGGGTGCCATTCAATGTTTTTCGCTCACCTTATTGGCATGAAATGGTTTCTGCCATTAATGATGCCCCCAAAGGATACAAAAGCCCTGGGTATGACAAGGCCAGAACCGTGGGTCTTGATCATGAAAGAGCTAAAATAAACAATTCTTTGGCTAGAATTACAAGTTCGTGGAATGAGCATGGGCTGTCCATTGTCTCTGATGGATGGACCAATGTAAAAGGAAAACCATTGATAAATGTTTTGGCTGTGTCGGTTAGTGGTGCAGTCTTCCTGGCAGCTTATGATTATTCAGATAAATTCAAAACCGGCATTAACATTGCAGAACCATTACTTGATATAACTGAAAAGATTGGGCCATACAATGTGATACAGGTCATCACTGATAATGCTGCTAACTGTAAGGCAGCAGGAGCAATTGTTGAGGATAAATACCCCAACATTTTTTGGTCTGGGTGTTTGGTTCACACAATGAACCTTTTGATGCATGATATCATCAAAAAAAAACAACCTCAATTCAAATGGCTTGGTGATTTGTACAAGAGAAGTAAAAAAATGATCAAATTTATTACAAATCATAGCAATACCCATGGGATTTTCCGTACTCACTCCAAATTGGAGTTGTTGAAAATAGGAAAAACTAGATTTGCTAGCTATTACCTCACCTTCAGGCGCCTTTTGAAGGTAAAAGAGTCATTGGCTGCAATGGTATCAAGCCCACACTGGCAGCTATTAAAGGACAGGGTGGCAACAATAGTTGACAGGCAAAGTTTCGAACATGTGGAGGAGACCGCCCTTGACCATTTGTTTTGGGCACGTATGAGGGAAATTGTGAGTTTTACCAAGCCCATTTATAACATGATTCGCTTTGCAGATACTGATAAACCAGTGATTGGAGAGGTTTATGTGCAGATGGATAGCATGTTGGGGAAAATAAAAGATATTGTTAAGGATAATGATCCCAACTTGTATGCTATGATTCATGACTGTGTGTGTGCACGGTGGAATAAACTTAATGTTCCACTACATGCTTTGGCATATATCCTTACGCCAAAATATTACTCTCCATCTTGGTTGGGCCAACCTGCACCTGGAGGTGGGGTTAGGGTGAAACCTCACATAGATCCAGAGGTACAAGAGGGGTACATGAAGGCATTGGACAAATTGGTACTTTTGACGGGAAGAGTGTGCTAAATTCGCCTTGAATTAGGCAAATACTTGAGTTACTTGCTCACTTTGGTTCTTTCCATGCAATGGAAAGCCAGGGCAGATTTGATCTTTGTCACATAGTGGGAAGCATATGGCGGCATGGGACCTTTGCCAAAGTTGGCTAAAAAAGTTCTCTCACAGGTTGTGAACACTTCTTCTACAGAGAGGTGTTGGAGCACCTACAGCTTTATACACAATGTGAGAAGAAACAGGCTGAATGAAAACCGAGTTGAAAGCTTGGTTTATGTGCATTATAACTTGAGGTTGTTGAGCCATTACTGTGATCAGGCAAATGAGGATCAATCATACAGAGTCTGGGACAACAACCCAGAGGATGATAATTTGGAGGACGGCACGTTACATCTAGAAGAATTGGAAGTAGAACTTTATAGGGATGATGATGAAGCATCAGCAACATCGCCACACACAGGGCCAGTCCCACCATCTACTGGTAGCAGTGTGGGTGCCAGTGCCAGTGCCAGTGCCACTCCTCGATATCACACTATTGTACCTTTGCAGATCCAGCCTCCACCTTCTAGTCATGGTCGTGGTACTCCTGAGAGTACTCGAAGACCAACATTTCCTCGTCTTTTCTTTTTGTTGTTGACAGTTGAACAGTTGAAACTTGACTCTTTCTGATTTCATATATTTAATGACAATTTAAGTTTGAAGTTTGAATTTGAAAGGTGAAACTTTGAAGTTGGCATTTATAAGTTTATTGTTTACAAGTCATTATGAATTATGAATATGATGCTTCATGAAAGTTATATGGTGATCAATGAATCAATGATGATAAATGTTATATAATATCAATGATGATAAATGTTATATATTGAATTTTGAAATCAATGAATCAATGATGATAAATGTTATATATCAATGATGATAAATGTATATTGAATTTTGAAATCAATGAATCAATGATAATAAATGTTAGATATTGAAATTTGAAATCAATGATGATAAATGTTATATATCAAATTATCAATGATGATAAATGTTATATATTGAATTTTGAAAGCTTGAAACCTTCAGATTGATGATTTGCGAGACTCAAGAGTCAATATGTTGTATGCTTCCAACTCGTGGGCGTGGTTGATGAAGATTATAACTTCTAGATGATTGATGTTATATGATTCAATATATGTTTTTATGTTTTTTATGTCTAATTCATCATTCTACATGTTTTTGTTGACATATATGCATCAAAATATAAAAAATATAAAAAATATTAAAATATATATATATATATATATAAAAACGCTCCCGAAAACGCTCCGGACCCGGAAACTTTTAAAAATGGCGCTCCGCACTTCGCTCCCGCTCCGCGCTCCGCGCTCCCGCTCCCGCTCCCGCTCCCGCTCCCGCTCCCGCTTCCAAGTAACCTTGGGCCCAACTAACTCGTGTTGGGGAATAGTTGAAATCCCTAACGATGTAGTGAGAGGCTTATATTTGGGAGTGTCAGAGTGGCTTTCTTCAAGCATACATAGATGGGGTTTGTAGTACTGTTAAGTTACCTCTGCACATTGGAGAGAAAGAGGCTGAGCTACCTAGATATATATTATGTGTTGACCTGGACGGTGAGACAAGGCAACATGAGTTGCGCAGGGCGCAACATTCGCATGGTGCAGTTATTACATGTACATGTGTTCTTGCATTCGATTCCTCTCATAGGGTTGGGTGGTGAAAGGTATTGAGTTGGTACCCAGTGGAGCAGATTAGGTGTTTGGAGATATACATGGCCAAGCACATTGTTCAACAGGGGCCGTGGGTTATTAGAGGAGTTCAAGGGCTACATTGTTGTGGGGATCCAGGTGGGGTTCCTTATCACATCATTGATTTGGTTAGTGATGGTATTAGCGGAGTGGTGGACTCGGTGACTGAATGCACACACACTTTCCTATCTCCATTAGAGTTTTGGACAACATGAGGGATGGGATGGATTGACATGGGAGTAGGTAGACTCTGTGAGTTGTCTTAACATGTTGGCTGTGGATGGGGTCACAAGATGGTCGACGTTCTTTGGTGGGAGCTTGTCCGAGGAGGTAGCATTGGCAGGCCAACAGACATGCCTTTGTACGGAGACAAAGATTTCCTAGAGATATATGGGCCATGTTGTCACTCAAATTGTACAAGCACCGCGACAATGACTCAGGGCGGGGGTTGTCACTTTGATCCCTACCAACTCCATTCTAGCTGTCTCCCAACAACAGGCTATGGGGGGTAGTCCCTGTGTAAATATGATGATGAGAGACAAGTTGGGAACCAACTTGTCCCACAGACACAGTTGAGTGGCCTAGCTACTTGGTAAAATTTAACAAGACTTAAGGATTCAATTAGATTTAAAAATGAGACCAGTGCCTTCTGGAGTCAAAATTCTTGCTTGTTACAAATGAAAGCCAAGTAACTAGATGGACAATTGCTACTTAGATGATTAACTAATCTATATGACATGCAAGTCTTAAGATCTAAGTGTGATGCAATGATCTTGGTTAATTTTTATATTAAATGCCTAGTTTGAATGGGACCTCTCCACTGTTTTGAGACCAATCTTTAGAGTAGGTGGTGGGATGGAAGCCAATGGGAAGCAAGCAAAGGCTTGATTAATGATACCTCCCCCTGTGTTTCAACCACCCAGTGTCTCCAGCGCTGCAGAGACTTTGGCTCTGACGACTGCAAGGTCACTATTTTAACAACTAGAAAGGGTTGAATCCCTCAAGCTAAATGGGAAAGGGTTATCCTAGGAGTCTATCTACCAAGCTTGTGCTTGGAGGTAAGTTATTAGTGCAAACTAAGACTAGAATGCTTTATGGAATGATTATGAGTGAAATTCTTAGTTTGAGATTATCTTAACGTTAAATACTTTAAGTTATGATGAATATTTAATGGCAAGAGTACTTATCAGTAAATCATATGCAATCTCACAACTAGGAAAGTGCCAATTAGCTTAGTTCCAAATGTCAATTCCACAAGATGCTTTAACCAATGATAACAATTAAAGGAACTTAGAGCACTTATGCACTTATTAATTAGCCAATGATTATCAACACAAGATGCCAATCACAATTACTCAAGATGATTCTACAACAAGATTACCGATGATCTTATGCCAATGCTACAATGCCAATTAAATTCAAATGCCCAAAGCAACTTAAATCCTCAACAAGATTAGAAAATTTGAGCTTAGATGTGTGAGTGCCTTAGTGCAAAGTTTTAAGAAGGCAAGTAAACGTTAGATTCAAATGTTTAAGCAACAAATCTTCTCCATAATGAACTATTTAGAGCATAAAACAATGAGAACTACTTATGATGAATTATTTGGTGTTATATCAGATCTGAAAATACTTATTGTTGATTTTTGTAGCATCCGAAAGTGTTCCGAGTCTCAAACTTTGCGGGGAGGCTTGGACATCAGCTTTCCAAAGAACCCAGAAACAGCTTTTGGAAATTTCACTCGGTTTAAGAATCATTAAAATAATTAATTATTTTAATGAAGACCTTAAGTCCAAACTTAGGAAAAGGAAATAATTAAAGGGCATTAATAATTCAAAGTGTGAACCTTTTAGAAAACATGGATCAAGTCAAGATTTAATCTTAGCCATTGATTAATCTTTTAATTTGGGCCGTTGGTTCTCCAACATGAAGATTATAAAGGAAGGCTTGAGGGTCACTTGGAAGATAAGCCGAGCACACACTTAGTACCGGAAGGAGATCCATTCTGATGTAGAATTCGATTTCAGCGGGAGGGTGCAGGGCGAGAAGTTGCAGAAGCAGGAGGAGGTCAGGGGTGATCGAGATCAGGGTCAGAGAGTAGCAGTGGGTCACTGAAGGTAGATTGAGGCTATTGCGCAGAGACCCCATGCAGTCTCCACGCAGATTCACGCAGTCCAGCTCAGGGACTGCGCAGAGAATCACGCAGGTTGACGCAGGGGCTTGCAGGGGCTGATCTGGGTGTCTGATATTTGTCCGAGAAAGCTAGGCATTCAGTCTCAGGTGGTTTAGAATTTATCTGCCCAATATTTCCCTGTAAAAATATCATTTTTTGAAGAAATAATAAAATCCTCATCTGCTGCACCGGTTTTCCCACATTGGGTTTTTCTGGGGACATTTGTCCAAAAATAACTGTGTACATGTGATTGATTCTTGTGCTTATGTTCTCTACTATTTCTCTGCATATATAATTGTGAATGTTGCAGTAGTATTTATTTCGATATTTGCCGGAAGACTTCTGAATAATAACTTATTGAAATAATTAGGAGAAATAAATCTATCACTGCAACTGGTTGAGAATTTTCACATGGTATCAGAGCCAGAGATGAATAACAGAGAGGGAGCATCTATCAATGAACAAAGATCTACGCAATTTTGCAGGGAAACAACGCAGAAGGGTTCACGCAGTCCTCTAGGAGGGGGGAGGGGAAGCACGATAGAACGGATGGATCACGATGTATCTGTATTGGTATCCAGATTAGAGGAATATTTTACTTGTGTATCAAGCACTACGTCCTCAGATGTCTGCTATTTTGACAGTGGAGCATCTGCCCACATGACGAGAGTACGGGACTGTTTTTCCGACTACCAAGAAGAGCAAATGAATTTCAAAATAACCATGGGTAATAAAGCAAAGTGCACTCCCATTTGGAAAGGTACTGTAGTTTTTCAGACCGAGGCAGGGAACATAATCCGGGCCACTAATGTGCTGCATGTGGCGGGTTTGGGGATGAATCTACTCTCAGTGTCACAACTTCAAAACCGAGGATATGACGTCTAATTTATTGGCAATAGAGTCTATGTCAAGCACCCCAGTTGGAAGAAGAAGGCGCAAATCGGGGTAAGAAGCAACAAGCTGTACAAACTGCAGCTTGATTCTCCAATGGCACTGGTTGGCAGCGCAGATGAGATGGATCTGAACGAGCTATGGCACAGGAGAATGGGGCATTTGCATCATGGGGCGTTGAGAACTCTCCAGAAGACTGCCATAGGTGTTCTAGAATTGAGCACCAAGCGGGATGATGTCTGCAAGGGGTGCGTATAGGAGAAATATGCCAAGACAGCATATTAGAGAAGCAACAATAGGGTCAAGGGTGTGTTAGATCTAATACACTCAGATATCTGCGGGCCGATGTCCACGAGAGCTCTTAGTGGTGCCGAATATTTCGTCACCTTCATTGATGACCATTCCAGGAAAACCTGGATCTACTTCTTGAAGACTAAGGATGAAGTCTTTAGTCGATATAAAGAGTTCAAAGCTCTGGTGGAGAATCTGACAGGGAAGCGGATCAAGGTATTGCGATCAGATAATGGAGGTGAATACATAGATAAAGAATTCACCGGATTCTGTGCAAGGGAAGGCATCAAAAGAGAATGGACAACTCCATATAATCTGAAACAGAATGGAGTGGCAGAAAGGAAGAATCGGACTATTGTTGAAGCAACCAGAGCTATGTTGTATGACCAAGACATGCCCAAATTCTTATGGGCTGAAGCGTGTAATACAGTTGTCTACATTCATAACAGAACTCCTCACACTGCACTGGGAAAGATCATGCCAGAAAGTGTCTTCACTAGAAGCAAGCCCGAAGTGAGTCACTTTAGGATATTCGGCAGTACAACTTACTGTCATGTACCTAGTGAGAAGAGGAAGAAGTTGGAGATGACTGCTAAAAGCGGGTATTTAGTAGGATAATCCTACAGTGAGAATGCAAAGGCTTATTGCATCTACGTTTCTGAGAGCAGGAAAGTAGTGGTGCGAAGAGATGTGAAATTTATGGAGGAGAAAGCCTTCAGAAGATCACGAGCACTGCCTTCTGCTACACAGCCAGAGGAAGAGCCTCTGGTCCAGCCCCAACAACCAACAATAGAAAATCCAGTTGCCTCTCCAAGGCATAGTGATCCAAAGGATGGGTCTCCTGAGGATTTGCAAGGAGAGCTGGTAAATCCACCCACCACCAGTGGAAGAATGAGCAGGGAACTTCGACAGATTTTGAAGGATGCAGAGGATTTTGTTGGAAATCCCAGGAATGACAAGAGACAGCGTAAACCAGTGTTGCGAACATCTCAATAACATCCTGATTTTATCTCAAAATCACGATTTTTTGGCCAAGCCAATGTTTGCCGATTTAAAAAAAATATTTTTATGGTATTTAAATTTTGCCGATGTTTTACCGATTTTTACCGATATTTTCCCGATTTTTACGATTTTTTGATTTTTTGGACCCTTGCCGATTTTATCCCGATGCCAGTGTTTGCAACATTGGCGTAAACAACCTGAGAGGTATCAAGCCTTGGTTTCTCAAGTCGGAGAACCTTCTAGTTTACGGGAAGCTGCTCAGCACCAGGTATGGGTTGATGCAATGGTGGAAGAGTATAGTTCCATCATGAAAAATGATGTCTGGGAAGTGGTACCCAGATCATAGGAAAGATCTGTTGTAGGATCCAGGTGGATCTACAAGATCAAGCATGTTGCAGATGGCAGCATCGAGAAATTTAAAGCCAGGTTCGTGGCTAAGGGGTATGCTCAGAAGGAAGGAATAGACTGTGAAGAAACCTTCGACCCGGTAGCCAGATACACATCTATTAGGTCCGTGAAATCCCTTGCTGTGCAGATGGGATGGGAAATTCACCGAATGGATGTTAAGACGACATTCTTGAATGGTGTGATACAAGAAGAAGTGTGTATAGAACAACTGGAGGGCTTTGAGACACATGATCAGAGGACTCATGTGTGTAGATTGAAGAAAGCATTTTATGGACTGAAGCAAGCTCCCAGAGGCTGGTATGGACGAATTGAAAACTATCTGTAGAAGATGGGATTCGTCAAGAGTGATACAGATCCCAATCTCTACTATCTAAGAGTAGGGAGTAAGCCATTGATATTGGTATTGTATGTGGATGATCTGTTTTTGACAGGATCATCAAGGCTCATCACAGATTGCAAGAAGAATTTAGCTGAAGAGTTTGACATGAAGGATCTGGGACAGATGCACTATTTTCTGGGGTTGGAAGTTTGGCAGCAGGATGGGAGATCTTCCTTGGTCAAGGAAGATACACTACAGAGATTCTGAAGAGATTTCAGATGGAGGATTGTAGACCCATGACCACTCCAATGATTACCAACTAGAGGAAAATCGACACGTCCGATGATGATGAAGCTGATCCTACGCTGTATAGACAACTCATAGGGTCATTGATGTATCTGGTAAATACAAGGCCAAACATCTGTTATGCTATTAATACCCTAAGTCAGTTCATGGTGGAACAGAAGAGGGCACATTGGGCAGCAGTCAAGCATGTTCTCAAGTACCTTCGAGGAACAATTGAGCTTGGATTGAAGTACACCCGGGACAATGATGTCAGGTTTAGTGGTTTTACTGATGCAGATTGGGCTGGAAGTTCAGTTGATTGGAAGAGTACCAGTGGGTACTGTTTCAGTCTGGGATCGGGAATGACTTCCTGGTGCAGTAGGAAATAGAAGTCCGTGGCATTAAGCTCAACAGAGGTAGAGTATATGGCTGCTAGCATAGCTTTGTGCGAAGCCATATGGCTTAGGAAGCTGTTAGTAAATCTACTCAAGGAGAAAATGGAAGCGACTAGCATTTTAGGTGAGAATCAGAGTTGCATAAAGCTCTCTGAAAATCCTATGTTTCATGATAGGTCGAAACATATTGACATCAGGTGTCACTTCATCAGGGACTGGGTACAACGTGGAGCGGTTCAGCTGCAGTACACTCCAATAGGAGAACAGGTGGCAGACATCCTCACCAAGGCTCTGGGAAAGACAAAGTTTGTCTACTTTAGAGAAAATATGGGAATGATGAAGAATCCCTTCCAGTCGCAGAAATGGAGGATTTAGTATTTAGAGGGAGCTGTAGTACAGATTCAACAAGTGACAGTGGCAGTGTCAAAGGCAGTAGTACAGGGGGCAGCAGCGTAGAGGGTGCTTCAGAATCAGAGCAGCATGCATCGGGCATATTGTTGAAGCACTTTCCTCGCTAAGAGGGAGTGTTGATTTTTGTAGCATCTGGAAGTGTTCGGAGTCTCAAACTTTGCAGGGAGGCTTGGACAACAGCATTCCAAAGAACCCAGAAACAGTTTGTGGAAATTCCACTTGGTTTAAGAATTATTAAAATAATTAATTATTTTAATGAAGACCCTAAGTCCAAACTTAGGAAAAGGAAATAATTAAATGGCATTAATAATTCAGAGTGTGAATCTTCTAGAAAACATGTATCAAGTCAATATTTAATCTTTGCCATTGATTAATATTTTAATCTGGGCCGTTGGTTCTCCAACAGGAAGATTATAAAAGAATGCTTGAGGGTCACTTGGAAGATAAGCCCGACACACACTCGGTACCTGAAGGAGATCCATTTTGATGTAGAATTCAATTTCAACGGGAGAGTGCACGGCGAGAAGTTGTAGAAGCAAGAGGAGGTTAGGGGTGATCAAAATCAGGGTCGGAGAACAGCAATGGGTCACTGAAGGTAGCTTGAGGCTACAGTGCAGAGATCCCATGCAGTCCCCACGCAGATTCACGCAGTCCAGCTCAGGGACTGCACAGAGAATCATGCAGGCTGATGCAGGGGCTGATCTGGGTGTCAGATAGTTGTCCGAGAAAGCTAGGCATTCAGTCTCAGGTGGTTCAGAATTTAGCTGCCCAATATTTCCCCGTAAAGATATCATTTTCTGAAGAAATAATAAAACCCTCATTTGGTGCGCCAGTTTTCCCACATTGGGTTTTTTCCGGGGACATTTGTCCAAAAATAACTGTGTACATGTGATTGATTATTGTGCTTATGTTCTCTACTATTTCTCTGGATATATAATTGTGAATGTTGTAGTAGTATTTATTTCGATATTTGCCGGAAGATTTCTGAATAATAACTTATTGAAATTAGAAGTAGGAGAAATAAATCTATCACTGCAACTGGTTGAGAATTTTCACACTCATGACAACAGAGAAATAAGAGTGAAATCAATGAGCTATCAATGTGAGGGTGTGTGCCAAGTTGTGCCCAACAATTGCTAAGTGCTAGAACAAGTTAGCCAATATGAAATTGTGAATTTTTAACCCTCTTAAGATGCAATCTTCAGGAAATATCAGATCTGATTACACTTTTATGTAGAGATATCAGTTACTAAAAATTAGAGATCTATGCCCAAAAATTGATGCCAAAGACACTTAGAAGCTATGTCAATATGCTTGAAGCCACACCAATCAATTTTATGCCATCTAGGGTGCTCTTTTCAGAAAAATATCAGATCTGGTGTACTTAGTTATGCAAAGATATTTCAGCAAGGAAATGACTAGATCTAAGCTAGATACTCAATTCCTAGGTGGCCGAGAAATTAAGAAAATTTTATTAGGAATTTTTTGGGGTGTTTAGATCACTTAAATGTGATGTTAGGACTTTTAATTCACTGTTATGAATAATTTATCACAGCTGTAGCAAAACAGAGATAAAATGATGGTTTAAAGAGAAAACCCTAGGCCCAAGGCCTTGTAGATCACTTGCCCAAATTGCCCAAAATATTTCCAATGAAGATGCTACCTGAAAACACAAATTTTGGCCAATTTCTTCCTGCAAAACACACCAGGATTTAATTCAGAAATTTCAGAGATGGACAAAGGTCAAACTAGGGCTAGAAAAGGCTAGCAGTAGGCCCAATAAGGCTAGCGTTGGGCTAGGAGAGGACTAAAGGCCTAGCGGCTAGGGCTTGGGGCTAGGAGAGGGGTGAAGAGAGGCAAGAAAGGGCCAAAGAGGAAGAGCGAAGGCTGGAAGAGGAGGAGGAGAGGAGGACGTGTTAGGATATTCCGACACATAGGAAATAGTTAAGTATAACTTGGTCTAGCGTAGAGTTAGGTAAAGTGTGTTTCTTTACTATGTACATTTGTAACTTATAATCCGACAGTCACGATATGTAGTGATCCGACGGTTCACTCTCTCCTCGGTATTACGGACACTTGATCCGTCGCCTAACACCCGATTGGTCCATGATCTCTATTTAAAGAGCATGGAGGGTCATTTGTCCGGTAACCGTTTATGAGAGAAGCTTATGTAAATTTTCTTTCTTTATATTAATGAATTGCCTGAAGTGGTCGCGTTGGCTCAAGTCGTGTACTGTTTCCCTCTTCGAGGGTTTTAACCACGTCAAATACTGGTGTACTGATTTGTGATCTGTTTGTGAGCGGTGACCTTTGGTGTTTGATCTAAGGAACTTACCCTATAAATTCCTACATGGTATCAGAGCCCTTTTGAGGGCTGCATCTGTTGTTGATCCAAATTTGAAGCCGATTTGACTGCATGCAACTGTCGTTTTCTAGATCTACTATTTCTGACCACTTTCGGGCCGAGAGAACTGCTCTGTTGTGTCCGAAGCATCTGTTACAGTGAGGAACCCTTTTGTTTCATGCAAAAAGGTTTCCGGTTGCCCAAGTTATGTCATTTTAGATCTGGAGGTATAAAGTATCTTTTTTGCAGTTATATTAATTAATCCTTTTGTTTATTTCGGTTCCCTCAGTTTATTTCGGTTTATAGTTTTTTTTATTGCTGGATCTATACCCTCTTCTCTGTGTATGCTTTTTGCTCTGCGTTGTGTGCCATCTCGGCAAATCAGAAGTAGGAAAACGAGATTTTTCTGCCACGTATGCTCTTTCCCCCGGGTCTTTGTTCGATCTCGGGAAATCATAAATAGTGAAAAAAATCACAGTTTCCAGTAAGACTAACCGGAAATCTAACGTTTTACCGTAAGGCTTGTATTTTGTTTTTTTTGCACGGATTTTGTGCTTTATTGCAGAAAAAAGTACACACATCGAAGAGCAAAAAATAAAAAACCCTTTTCTCCTTTCAAACAATTACAAAATCCTTTTACTAGCTCTCTTGGTGTAAAGTTACTTTATGAGAATAGAGGTCTTGGGTTCAAGTCTCTTTGGCAAGCGTCTTTTTCTAAAAAAAACTTTTGTTAAGTTACTTTTTCTTAAAAAAAGCATTTTGGCAAGTTGCCAATTTAAAAAAAAGGGTTTTTTTATTTAGAAAGCACATGTAAAAGTGACTCACTTATTTATAAAAGTTGGTCACATAAAGTAGTTTTTTTTAAAAGTGAGCTTATTGTATTATGTTTGGAAGAGGGTGGGGATTTTTTTTTAAAAGTACTCTTCATCATCATCTTTCAACCTCTCACGTAACTATTCAACCAGGGTTGCGGGGAAGCTTCAAACCCCCTTCGCTCCCGCTTCCGAAACTCGCTCCGTGCGGGAGCGTTTCGGAAACGCTCGGAAACGCGCTTCCAAAAATGCTTCCTGACGGGAGCGCGTTTCCGACCCTGTAAAAACGCTCCCTGCTTTTGCGGGAGCGTTTCAGGAAGCGCTCGGGAGCGAACGCTCCCTGAGCGCTTCCGACGTTTAAAAAACGCTTCGGGAGCTTTTTATAAACGCGGGAAGCGTTCGGGGAGCGTTTGCTCCCGAACGCTCCCCGGCAAAAAAAACGTTTCCCGCCGCGTGGAAATTTTTTTATGAGAAAAATCGATTTTTTTAAAAGGGGGGGGGGTTCATTTGCATTTCATTGTTTTTTGAGTTGAAAGAGAGCAAGAAGGAGAGCGCAAGGTTGACAGGAGAGCAAGGAGCAAGGCTGACAGGAGGATTGCAAGAAAGAGGTAGGCCTTCTAATCCAATTTTGTATTTTCTAGGATGAATTTGTAGACTGTTAAATTGTTTAAAAATGAAAACTTGAATTTTTCTTGAATGTTGCATTTTATTGGATTTAAAACTTTAAAAATGAATTGTTTTTTTCCTATGTTGCATTTCCTATTCCCATTTGGCATTTTTCCATTTGTTTTGCAGGCTAGAAACTTGAAACTTGTTTCCATAATGGCTATATGGCTAGTAATTTTCCTCATGTTGGTTCCTTTCTTTGTGATAATGGTGTTGGAGAGTGCTAGAAGAAAGAGGCAATTCAGAGAAGAGGAGGATGAAGAGGAGGGTTATGGTGGATCTGAAGAAAATCCTGAAGAGGAGGAGGATTATGCTGAGGAGGAAGTGGGGAGTGGAGACCCTGAGAACATAGAATCCCCAACTAAACAAGACCAATATCCTTTGTGGAAATATGTTCAGAAACAAGAAGGAGGGAAAGGTGGTGGAACCACTAAATTTATTTGCCCCCATTGCAATAAACAATACCATGGTTCATACACCCGTCTGAGAAGGCACCTTTGTGGGATAGTGCCAGGAGATGGAACTAGAAATCTTGGAATCAAAGTTTGTACTTTTGTGCCAGCACCACAGAGAGAGATATATAGGAAGGAAGAGGAGGTTGCCCTACAGAGATCATCTAAAAGATCTAGGGGTTTCGTTGATTCAGGCCCAACACATCATGGACAAACAAGTTCAACTTCCACCCATGCCAGTGGTTTTGGAGGCAGTGGCATTGGATTAAGGCGTAGAACCATATCCGATTTCCTAGACGAAGGGTGTAGGAATGATGTAGATTCAAAAGTTTACCGGTTTCTATATGCATGTGGGGTGCCATTCAATGTTCTTCGCTCACCTTATTGGCATGAAATGGTTTCTGCCATTAATGATGCCCCCAAAGGATACGAAAGCCCTGGGTATGACAAGGCCAGAACCGTGGGTCTTGATCATGAAAGAGCTAAAATAAACAATTCTTTGGCTAGAATGACAGGTTCGTGGAATGAGCATGGGCTGTCCATTGTCTCTGATGGATGGACCAATGTAAAAGGAAAACCATTGATAAATGTTTTGGTTGTGTCGGTTAGTGGTGCAGTCTTCCTGGCAGCTTATGATTATTCAGATAAATTCAAAACCGGCATTAACATTGCAGAACCATTACTTGATATAATTGAAAAGACTGGGCCATACAATGTGATACAGGTCATCACTGATAATGCTGCTAACTGTAAGGCAGCGGGAGCAATTGTTGAGGATAAATACCCCAACATTTTTTGGTCTGGGTGTTTGGTTCACACAATGAACCTTTTGATGCATGATATCATCAAAAACAAACAACCTCAATTCAAATGGCTTGGTGATTTGTACAAGAGAGGTAAAAAAATGATCAAATTTATTACAAATCATAGCAATACCCATGGGCTTTTCCATACTCACTCCAAATTGGAGTTGTTGAAAATAGGAAAAACTAGATTTGCTAGCTATTACCTCACCTTCAGGCACCTTTTGAAGGTAAGAGAGTCATTGGCTGCAATGGTATCAAGCCCACACTGGCAGCTATTAAAGGACAGGGCGGCAACAATAGTTGACAAGCAAAGTTTCGAACATGTGGAGGAGACCGCCCTTGACCATTTGTTTTGGGCACGTATGAGGGAAATTGTGAGTTTTACCAAGCCCATTTATAACATGATTCGCTTTGCAGATACTGATAAACCAGTGATTGGAGAGGTTTATGAGCAGATGGATAGCATGTTGGGGCAAATAAAAGATATTGTTAAGGATAATGATCCAAACTTGTATGCTATGATTCATGACTGTGTGTGTGCACGGTGGAATAAACTCAATGTTCCACTACATGCTTTGGCATATATCCTTACGCCAAAATATTACTCTCCATCTTGGTTGGGCCAACCTGCACCTGGAGGTGGGGTTAGGGTGAAACCTCACACAGATCCAGAGGTACAAGAAGGGTACATGAAGGCATTAGACAAATTGGTACCTGACAGGGAAGAGTGTGCTAGATTGCGCCTTGAATTATGCAAATACTTCAGTTGCACTGCTAACTTTGGTTCTTTCCATGCAATGGAAGACAGGGACAGATTTGATGCTCTCACATGGTGGGAATCATATGGCGGCATGGGACTTTTGCCAAAATTGGCTAAAAAAGTTCTCTCACAGGTGGTGAACACTTCTTCTGCAGAGAGGTGTTGGAGCACCTACAACTTTATACACAATGTGAGAAGAAACAGGCTGAATGAAAACCGAGCTGAAAGCTTGGTTTATGTGCATTATAACTTGAGGTTGTTGAGCCGTTACTGTGATCGGGCAAATGAGGATCAATCATACAGAGTCTGGGACAACAACCCAGAGGATGATAATTGGAGGACGGCACGTTACACCTTGGTCTTATTAATACTGGAAACTCTTCTAAGAAAGCCTTAGCAGCCCAGCAGCAACCATACCAAAAGAATCCTAAGAATCAACATCCTAAAAAGAATGGTCCTAAACCAAACAAGGGTTGTAAGCAATTTCAGCCACAAACTTAAAAAGAAACTCAATAAACTGATAAGGCAAATAAAAACAAAGGGAAGAAGACAGATATACATTGCAACTTTTGTAATTGTGATGGCCACGTAGAGTCAAAATGTTTTAAGAAGATGGAATTCTTGGAAGCAGCAATGAAGAAGCACAACATCAATTCGGAGAACTCTTCAACTTCATCTTCAGGAATGGCACTTTTTGCTTGTGGTTGTCAAGCATCAAGATCTGGTTATGCTTTGAGTGTATCTTCCTCTTCTCATTCTCATGACTGGCTCATTGATTCTGGAGCCTCTTACCACATGGCCAAAAATAAAGCCATGTTTTCTTCTTTAAAAGATTGTAACACCAAAAATATTTATGTTGGTGATGATAGATCTCTTAGTGTTTTAGGCTCTGGAACCATTCATTTAGATAATGGTCAGTTTAATGATGTATTATGTGTTCCTACCTTGTCTCGCAACCTTCTATCTGTTTATCAGATACCTCATTCAGGTGAAGGGAAAACAATAGAATTCGTAGCTCATGATGTTGTAATTAAGGACCTCAAATATCCTAGACATATTTTAACTACTAGCGTTGTTGATGATTCCACAAGGTTGTATAAGTTTGACAAATTTGGGTCATCATGTCTTCCCTCCGTTTTTGTTGCTCATAATGATGAAGTGAGAAAACTTTGGCATGAGCGATTTGGTCACTTAAACTATTGCTCTTTTCAAACTCTATGTAAAGAAAATATGGTGACAGGTCTTCCTATGGTATCTTGCTGAGATGATGTTTGTTCCGGATGTGTACTCGAAAAACATCATCGGGATAGTTTTGACAAACGTGCCTCTTGGCACGCTTCAACCCCTTTGCAACTTGCGCACAGTGATTTATGTGGTCCACTTCCTGTTGTTTCTTTCTTTGGCTGCAAATACTTCTTAACATTCATTGATGATTTTTTTAGATGCACTTGGGTATACTTCTTAAAACTCAAGAGGAAAGTTTTTAACATGTTTTTGGCCTTTAAGTCCTTTGTTGAGAAACAATCTGGACATCACGTTCTTAAGTTAAGATTTGACAATGGAGGAGAATATGTTAACAACAAATTTATCCACTTTTGCACTAAGTATGGCATTCAATTGCAACATATTGTTCCATAAACTCCACAACAAAATGGTGTAGATGAAAGGAAGAATTTTACTCTAAAAGAAATGGTTAATTTTATGCTTCAATCTAAAGGACTTGGTCTTAATTTTTAGGCAAAAGCAATTAACTGTGCAAATTACATAGTAAATCGCTCTCCTTCTAAGGTTTTAAGGAATATAACTCCAGAAGAAGCCTGGAGCTCAATCAAACCAGATGTAAGTCACTTTCGTGTTTCTGGAAGTGAAGCTTGGGTCCATATTCCAGATGCAAAACGTAAAGCCTTAGAACCTAAGAGTGAAAAATGCATTTTTGTTGGATTTTTTGAAGATGTCAAAGGATATATACTTCTTCAACCAAAATCCAAAAATGTAATCATTAGAAGAGATGTAAATTTTGAGGAAAATATATCGGCGTGCAAGTCTAGTTCAGCGGGTGTGCCACCTTTGGCCTGCGATCTTGATTCGGCATATGTGCCACCTCTCTTTATCTCTTCTATTTTTGACAACATTCTTTCTAGTTCGGATGATGACAGAAAGGATGACAATCCTCCTCCACCTCCTCAAGATATTCCTTCAGCTCCATAACTTCCAAGATGGGTCTGCTCTACTCGGGATGCAACAGGTTCTCTTGCAGATCAATTGTTATGAATATTTTTTTAAACGCAAATTCCACCCGTAAAATTACAGTCACGTTAAACGTGTAATGTGTTGGAAGGGCCGAGGGCCTGAATCGGAAGGCGGAAGCCGCAAGTAGAAGAGCGATAAGTTAATGTAGAGCGATGGCGTGAGATGAGGGCCACGTAGATGGTTATGGAGGGGCGACAGACTATAGGGAGAAGGGCGTATTCGATGCAGAGAGGACCGTGAGGCCGAATTCAGTAGAGGGTGCTGTTAGCGCAGGAGGAATGCTAGCAGGGGAGCGGGTGATGCCGTGAGCGTTTAGAGTGTAGTGTGAGCGTTGGATGGGAGACTTAAAAATCTGTAAAATTTTTTTTTTATAAAACAAATTGCTGCCCACACCTGTGAAGTGAAATATCGAACTTCTGAACCTGTGAGTATTGTTTGGACCCACAAATCTCGCACTTTTTCAGACTGCTGGTGTCTTCAATTGCAGAATTTAAAATCCTGAAATGGCTGCTGAACAGTTCGGAAAGTAATTCTGCACTTGTTTAAAAAATCTGCAATTCTGGAATTGCAATTCTGGAATTCTGTAATTCCTGGGTGATCACACAGATCTTGAAGAGCGATGGCTCCGATACCAATGGAGTGTAAAAACTCTGGTAAGCTTGATAAATATATATTATTAATGATGAAAGATGAGATGATTACAATGAGGGATCGCCTAGGCTTTAAATATAGCCTCAAGGTGACCCTTGGCGAAGAGGCATGATCTTTGATCATGCCCTTTCAGTTAATAAAACCTAATGTAACTATATCTAACTAACAATTAATAAAATATTCATAACAAGAAAGTTTTTACACTCCATCAATGGTCGTACACGTTCTCAGTTCGAAAGAGCCTCTTCCTTATTGGCTGAAGTTCCAGAAAATCTTGATCCAGACACCTTTGAAGAAGCTTCAGGTCATCCAGATTGGGATGAAGCTATGAATGAAGAATATCGTTCCTTATTGGCAAACGATACTTGGGATCTTGTTTCTCTTCCAAAGGGAAGAAAACTTGTTAGATGCAAATGGGTTTACAAAACAAAGTTTGGACCAGATGGAAAAGTGGATAAACATAAAGCTCGTCTTGTTGCTAAAGGATTTTCACAAGTTGAAGGCATTGACTATACTGAAACCTTCTCCCCTGTTGCCAAAATGAATTCTATCCGCCTTGTTCTTTCCCTTGTTGCCTCCTTTAAATGGGAAGTCCATTAGATGGATGTTAAATCCGCCTTCTTACATGGATATTTGCATGAATAAATCTACATGGAACAACCCCCAGGCTTTATCCAAAACGACTCTAGCCTTGTTTGTTGCCTTAGGAAGTCTCTCCATGGTCTCAAACAAGCTCCTCGGGCTTGGTATGCCAAAATGGATAGCTTTATCTTAGATAATGGCTTTTCTAGGTGTCATTCTGACAACACTGTCTACACCAAGAAAGTGGGTAAGTCCTTCATCATCCTTGTTCTTTATGTTGATGATCTTATCCTTACTGGTAGTGATCCCAACCATATAAACCATGTGAAGTCTAGCCTCAAAAATAAGTTTGAAATGACAGACTTAGGACACTTGCATTATTTCCTTGGTCTTCAAGTCTTGCAATCCAAAGAAGGTATTACCCTTTCTCAGTCCAAGTATGTCCGTGATATTCTACGCCACTTTTACATGGAAGGCTGTAAGTCAACCCCTTCTCCCTTTCAGTCTGGAGTCAAGCTTTCAGTCACTTGTACTACCCATGAAATTGATGCTACCTTATACCATCAACTTGTTGGTAAACTTCTGTATCTAACCCATACCCGTCCTGACCTTTCCTTTGTCGTTGGTCTTGTTGCTCGGTTTATGCACCAACCTCATGAAAGTCACTGGAAAGTAGCTAAAAAAATACTTCGATATATTCGAGGTATAGTTCTGTTCGGGATTCATTACAGTGCAGGAGCATCTCCATTGTTGATTGGTTTCACTGTTTTTGATTGGGCTGGTGACCTTGATGATCGAAAGTCTACTGCAAGTTATGTATTCACTCTTGGTTTAGGACCTATTACATGGTCTTGTAAGAAACAAAGTGCCATCTCTCTTTCTTCGGCAGAAGCAGAGTATCGTGGTGCAGTTGAAGCCAGCAAGGAAGCCCTGTGGCTTCGTCAGATCCTGACCGAATTTGGTCTTCATCAACAACATCCAACTAGGTCTTCATCAACAACATCCAACTACACTTTGGTGCGATAATCAGAGTGCCATTCAGCTATGCAAAGATCCAGTTCAACATCAGCGTATGAAACACATTGAGCTTCACATACACTTCATCAGAAAGCTCATTCATGATCGTGTTCTTGAAGTGTAGTATTGTTCAACCAATGATCAAGTTGCCGATATCTTTACAAAGGCTCTCACAGAATCAAAGTTTACCAAACTTCGATCTATGCTTGGAGTTCAGGAAAGTTATCATTAAGGGGGGATAGGCTCTAATGCCTCCTACCTTCTCCTATTGTGTCACCTTTGTAAATCCTTCAATACTATCCCAAGTTGTTCTTAAGGGGGGATGTTAGGATATTCCGACACATAGGAAATAGTTAAGTATAACTTGGTCTAGCGTAGAGTTAGGTAAAGTGTGTTTCTTTATTATGTACTTTTGTAACATATAATCCGACAGTCACGATATGTATTGATTCTACAGTTCGCTCTCTCCTCGGTATTACCGACACTTGATCCATGGCTTAATACCCGATTGGTCCATGACTCTATTTAAAGAGCATGTAGGGTCATTTGTCCGATAACCGTTTACGAGAGAAGCTTATGTAATTTTTTTTCTTTATATTAATAAATTGCCTGAAGTGGCCTCGTTGACTCAGGTCGTGGACTGTTTCCCTCTTCGAGGGTTTGAACCACGTCAAATATTGGTGTACTGATTTGTGAGTGGTGACCTTTGGTGTTTGATCTAAGAAACTTACCCTGTAAATTTCTACAGGATGTAGGAGGAAGAGGGCTTAAAATCCCACGACAAGCCCCTTGGGCAGCAGTCTAGGGTAAAGGAGGGGCCCGAGGTCTCGGCCTATGACCAGGCCTAAAAAGGCCTTAAACCCTTAACGCAGGGCCTTAGAGGGAAGGTTGAGGCACCTAAAGGCTACGACCAATCCTAAAAGGGATAGAAAGATGACGCATGGCCTTAGGAGGGAGACACTGGCCTTAGAGAGGCTAAGAGCTTTGAAAATTGAAACCCTTGTTTCAGAAAAAATTATTTGCTTCAGATCTGAAATTCACTGAAAATTCTTCAATGGCTGGCCCTGCAAAGCATTTTAAAGGCTAGGTATTTACCCTCATGGGCCTAGATCTAGCTCAAATCTAACTCCTCTTGCTTGATCACACCTGCAAAAATGGAGATAAAAACACTCAAATCCCCAATATATACAAAAATCTTAAAACCCCAAAACCCCAAATAGAAAAATAATTTACAAAATATATTATACAAATTTATTCAGAAAATTTACAAATATACAATGATTTTGAAAACAATTTTGAGAAATATTTTTTTATGGAGTTTGCTTTGATAAATGGCTAATAATACTTTGGAAAATAAATGCAAGCTACAACCTTAGGGAAGTTAGATAAATCATATAAATATTTGAGTCCAAACAAGGTCAGTTTATGCCCATAGTTTGTGAACTTGGAGCCCAAGGACTAGGGTGTTAGAGAATCAGAAAGGCAAAAAGATCCTCTTGTTCTTGATTATTTACTTGTGATCTTCTTTAGTTCTTATTATGCTCTTCTTATCTTTCTTCTTATTAGTTCATCAAGCAAATATCAAAGTAAATACACATAGATCAAGGACACCAGATGTAGGCCAACAGCCAGGGAAAAACCCCACTCTTGGGAAAAACCCAGTTAGTAATTCTTCCTTCAATAGTAATTCTTGAGACTCTAGAGCTTGAATCGGACTTCCTCCACACCAAAACAACCTTCCTTGTGATCCTTCTTGAATCTGGCAGCAGTAGCAGGAGTAGCAGCTCTATGATGACTTGGAACTTCGACCTTGCTTCTTGAGACTTCTATCTTGAGGTAGAGACTTCGATTTTGAGGTAGAGACTTCGATCTAGCTTCAAAGACTTTGATTTAGGCCCATTACAACTTCTCCAAGCAGCAACATTCAACAAAACAAACTTCGACTTCCTCTTCTCTTGGCAATAGCACCTTGGAAACACCTGATGCAACAACTGTTGCAGTAAAACTTTGAGAACTCCGATCTACCAAAATATAGCTTGAAATGTAGAGAGAGTAGCACCAAAATTTTGATTTTCTTCAACTATATAAGCATGCCCAAAACCGAATCCAGAAAGTCCTCCTCCAATTCGCAATTTTTCCTTGTTGCAGCTACAAAATCGAATTTTGTGTTGTAGTGAATGGTTCAAGTGAGTTCGATTCCACTGTATGTATAGGATTGAGATGAGCTCGAATTCTTGGGCTTGAGGCCAACTTGATCACCTTAAGGCCAACTTGGTGTGGAGGTTTCATAAATCATATTTTACTCAATACTTGACCTAATTGCATGATTCAAAAGCCCAATATGAACTAATTTAAATTTACAATAATCCTACAGATTTAGAATAAAACCTAGAAGTCCACAATTGGGACTTTGACCTAAAATAATATAACCCAAGCATGAAACCCATGCTTTAATAAGTCATTTAATAATAATATAAAATTCTTTTCTTTATTGTTTTGCTAAGTACAATAAGTATTGACTCAAGTACAATTTATGAAGACTGAACGTAGTTACATTCTTCAACACTCCCTCGTAATTAGGGAGGTATTCATTACTCAATAGTACAAGGTAGATCTCAACTATATGAACTATGAAGAATTTTTAGACACTTAAATTTCATGGGCTAGATTCTTGACCAGGAAACTCTATCCATTGTTCACTCAATAGTTTAGGCACCTCAATGCCATGGACTAAATTCCTGACCAAGGAAATCTATCCAAGTGGGACTAAGGTGGACTAAAGCTTTCAGCCTCTATAGGTACCATCGGGCTTACTTACTAACCATCAACCCAGGGAACTAGTTGCACATCCACCTGATGTCACCCTCCCAAGCAGACATCAACCCAAAGTGCCAACCCGATGTCTTTCTCGGCAATGCTTCACTCACAAAGCCTCAACACATCTTGATCCAACAAATCAAGAACAACCAATCTCTCCCAATCAAACTGATTGGTAACCAACATGCTATCAAATCCTTCGAGAGATTCACTTGTGCAAACACAAACCCCAACCATGAATAATTTCAAATATATAATCAAAACAAATTTCGGGGTTTTGATGTTGCCCTTCAACTAATTCTAGTACTACCATCAATAGAATCTTTTAGGAGAAGATTCCTCTTCCTACTTTACATGTGGCAACATATCTTTTCATAATATATTCTCCAACCATGACTATGATTCTTACTCATGGTCTTCACTAAGACTTATGGCTGTTAGTCCTAGTATAGTGCATGACACATGAAGTAGAGAACCATAACCATTTCTTCTTTTATCCAGGTTCCGTCTTAAACTAGGGAGATCAACTTCTTCCTTTAGGTGTTGGAAATCTTTCATGGTTTCCATCCTTATCATCATACTTATTAGCTTCTCATCTTTATGATGTACCTGCATAGCTTTAGACAACAAGTACAACCAAAACTATAGAAGCATAAAGTTCGCCATATTAGAATCATAGAAGTATTTTCAACTTTATGCATATTAGATACCCAAACAAGAGACATATACTCTTCAACATTTTTGCTAGGGACTTTTATCATAAACCCTAGACTACTTCACAATGTCTTTTATTCTATTTAGGGTTTCAATGTTTCTTTCGAAGGTATAATGTACCTTTCTACAACATTTAGTAAACCCTAGAACCAATATAGATCTACAAGATACCTAACAACCTTTAGAATTCACATGTTAGACTTTCCACTAAGGATTCATACAAATCCTAGATTTCATAAAAGAGTCAATCAAGATTAATCACAACTCAGACATTATCATGATCATCTTTCACTAGAGATAGTTACAAACTCTATATTTCATATCAATTATCAAAACATATTATGAGAGCTTCTACTAGGGTCTGATGTAGACCCTAGATTTTCCATCTATAAATTCTCAGCAGACATTATATATTTTCTAATGAACATACATACTAGAGAATTTAATCATTACTAGGATTTATTTATAGACCCTAAACTTTTCAATCATCACCCTAGATATTTCAAACTTTGACTAAGGTTTGTTTCCAAACCCTATATTTTTAGGACCATTAGAAAATAGGTCAACGCACATATCTAGGAGACACCATTATAAGCACATCATATGTTAGTCAACATTAATACATTAGACATATATTGTTCTAGAATAGGCAAGGGATTTAATCAAGAGAACATATACTTAGGGTTTCACTCCTAGGACTTTCCATAACAAGGATTTCACCTATAGACCTAACCAAAACCTAGGGTTTCGGTTCATTGTCAAAGAAAACTCTTATTATATCAGACTTTAGAGGTTCAAGATTTCGAACAACATCATTTTAACTCTAGCAAGTTTAGAGCTTCCATGATCATATCAAAATCCCAAACTCGACATTATCAATATGTTAATCAAAATAGCCATTTCTTCATAAATATCCTTAAATAGGTTTAGGGTTTCACACATTATCAACATACCTTTACGTTAAGGTTTTCTAGAGAACCTCTTTAAGGTTCTATTTATATAAGAAATTAGATGTGTATAAGGTGGGTAGATTCATCATGTGATGACTCATCCCAAACGCGAATCTTTTTAGGATTCAGTAAAGCTAGACATAACAACAGTTAGAAACATGGAAATGGACATTTCAAAGAGAGTAACATGACTTTATATTTCAATACATACTTTCAATTCTTTGACAAACCTTTTGATTTGTGTGGTCTCCTCATTTGATCCTTGAAGCCTTCTCCATGATTCTTGAACATCCAACAAATTGATTCCTAGACAAGGAATAGAGGTATACAAGTGATTAGTATTTAATATAATCAAGATCTTAAATAAGGACATGAAGACAAATAGTGGGAATGAGATACTTATCTTGAGGAGTTGTTGTGGGCTCCCTCCCAAGCTTGAGGGAAAACCTAAAAACTTATAAAACAAAGGAATACATATCCAAGAAAATGTTAAACCTATACCACCTAAAATATACAAATAAAATATAGGAGAAAAGGGGCTTAGTAGTGCAAGTCCCTCAATTCTTCTTCGGGCTTTGCTTTCTTAGAGGATGATGTTTCTTTAGCTATGTTTGCATGATATCTATCTCTTTTCTTGCTCCTAGGGTTGTCAGGGCAATCACTCCCATAGTGTCCCATCTTGTGACAATGATAACACTCAATTTTGGATAGATCAACCTTCTTCTTTGGTGCCTTCTTCTTGAATCTTCCTTTATGATGAGCAACATAAGCATTTGAAACTTCTTCATTGTTGGTTACCATGAAGACTCTTAATTCTTCTTGACTGCATGTTGTCCACAGCTCCTCAAAGGTGGGTGTTTCTTTCCAGCTGTTGAGGGTTGAAGCAAAGGAACCCCAAGAAGGTGGTAGTCCCAGAATGGCTGTAATTACTAGTTCTTTAGCTGACACTATTTCATCAATGGCAAGAAGCTCATCCCTTATCCTTGCTATCCTCACAAAGAAAGAGGAAACAATATCCTCGTTTGTCATCTTAGTAGTTCTTAGTTCATTCTTCAGGCTTGCCACTTTTCCAATGTTCTTGATAGTGAATAGTTTTGACAAAGACTCATACATTTCCTGAGCATGATCAATATTTGCTATGAAAGGGACAAGATTGTCCTTTATGCCTTCAAGCATCAAAGCCATAACTACTAATTCCAATTCTCTGTACTTTACGTTATCAGCATCACTTGATTCTTTTTTAGTCCTTTTCATATTTCCTTTGACTAAATCTAAGACCTTATTCTTTTCAAGGATGATGTCAATCCTTTTCGTCCAAGACCTATAATTTGTAGCTCCTTCAAACTTCTTCTCTCCCTTGATAGTCTTAGACATCTTTTCTTGAAGGTAATGAAGACTTCTTTTCTCTAGTGAACTTCTTATGACTTCCTTGATCAAGTCCTTGAGACTGCCTTTTTCCTTCTTCTTTCACTAAAGCTCTGATACCATGTTAGAGAATAAAAAAGGCAGAAACATCCTCTTGTTCTTGATTGTTTCTTGTGATCTTTAGTTATTAGTATGTTCTCCTTATCTTTCTTCTTATTAGTTCATCATGCAAATATCAAAGTAAAAACATAGATCAAGGACATCAGATGTAGGCCAGTAACCAGGGTAAAACCCCACTCTTGGGGAAAACTCAGTCATTAATTCTTCCTTCAATAGTAATTCTTGAGACTCTATACCTTGACCCGAACTTCCTCCACACCAAGTCAGCCTTCCTTGTGATCCTTCTTGAATCTGGTAGCAGTAGCAAGAGTAGTCTCACTATGATGACCTGGAACTTTGACCTTGCTTCTTGAGACTTCTATCTTGAGGTAGAGACTTTGATCTAGCTTCAAAGACAATTCAACAAAACAAACTTCGACTTCCTCTTCTCTTGGCAGCAACACCTTGGCAACACCTGATGCAACAACTGTTGTAGTAAAAATTTGAGAACTTCGATCTCCCAAACTATAGCTCGAAATGCAGAGAGAGTAGCACCAAAATTTCGATTTTCTTCAACTCTATAAGCATGCCCAAAACCGAATCCAGAAAGTCGTCCTTCTCAAATTTGCAATTTTTCCTTGTTGCAGCTAAAAAATTAAATTTCTATGTTGCAGTGAGATGGTTCAAGTAAGTCGATTCCACTATATATATATAGGCTTGAGATGAGTTCAAATTCATGGGCTTGAGGCTGACTTGATCACCTTAAGGCCGACTTAGTGTGGAGGCTTCATAATATTTTACTCAATACTTGACCTAATTGCATGATTCAAAAGCCCAATATGGATCAATTTAAATCTGCAATAATCCTATAGACTCAGAACAAAACCTAGAAGTCCACAATTGGGACCTTGACCTAAAATAATATAACCCAAGCATGAAATCGATGCTCAATAAGTATTGAGTCAAGTACAATTTATGAAGACCGAACCTAGTTACATTCTTCAACATGGGGAACCTGCAAACACTATATATTTTTCTCAAGAAAGCTTGTTAGACATATGGCGAATCAGATCACCTAAGATAAACCAAAAATCTACCAATAGAAGGTTCTTGTCACCATCCACTGAATAAACAAACTTTAAAAAGTTTTAAGCACAATATAAGAAAGCTCATACCCAACAATACCACAAATCAGTGAACAATAAACACCATGAACTGCACCCCAAAGTCTTTATTATGATTCACAAAACGTTCCCAGTGGGACAATAGCATTAAATCAACCTTTGTCTAGAATTTTCTTAGCCAAATATCAGATGACTTTTGACACAATTGACTTTCTAATTTATAGATAAATCCTTCAAGTGTAAAATTAACGGCTAGTTGGCCTGATCGTTGTCAAATTAATCTCGACCGTTGATAAATCCTTGATGATCTTTTAATCTCTGTCGTTGAAATAATTGTTTTTGAAGAATTTTTGAATTTCTCATTAAATCCCTTTTTTATTAGCTCAAAAAGATTATTTTGAGCTTATTTCCTCAAAAAACTGACTTGAATTATTTTGAGCTTATTTCCCGACCTTGATTTTTCCACCCTTCTTTATATGCCTTTTGCCTTTTATGAATTTTCTTCAATTAACTGCTTCGGGCTCAAGGATAAGAGCATGATGTGTCGAATATAGCAGTGATTACCCTTTTAAGGTATGGTAGCTCATTGCCCTCTAGGGGTTGGGACAATCATGGGTTCCTGAATGACAAAGGAGGCTCATCTAGGGCCTATGGAACCAGGGTGATGGCCATGGGTATGGGGCAGAGCTCATGTATTAGCTTTTTCCCACATGCTAATTAATTTTTTGTCCGGACCATATTTTGCACTTTGTGGTACAATTTCTTGTTAAGTGTGGCCAATTATGCTTTTTCTTTTCCTTATAATTGCTTCAACTGTTGGGGCATCGTTCCAGGCCTGACCCAAGGTGGGGGCAAGGGGATAGGGAGACTGACCCTATGTGGACCTCGGTGGGCGAAATGATGGCAGGGGATATAATGAGTGGAAGGGGAGAAATATATGTGGATAAAAGAGCGGGACCAAACACCCAAAGTCGAGGTTTACCAAGTAGTACCACCCTAAAACCAAATGGTCAGTAAAAGAAATCCCACGAGACTAAGATGCAAGGGTAACACCCAAAAGAGATCAAGGGTATAGGAGCACGAACTAAGCCCCCTCTTTTCGCCAAATCTCCCCATCAATCCATGCCCAAAAGTATCCATGATAAGTAGACCTAATACTCAATTACCAAATGACAAGAAATACCTTTAGATTTGGGAGGCCCACCTTCAAACATATGATCAATACAGATGGGTGAGGGACCACATGGTTGGCTCAGGTGGCAGAGAAATGGCACAGCAAGCTAGTAGGAGGCTGTAAGGGGTTGTTGGCTGCCGGCTGAGGTTCGTCATGGAGAAAAAATTCTCCTAGGGATATCACCCACGAAGTGGTGGGTAACAGGCTTTACGTGCAGTCGAGGGGAGCCTCATTGTTTCCGATTGATGCCCCCATTATCGGTAGTAGGACTTGGGAGATTTGCCTGAGACAACTCTATGGGATTCAGTGCATCAGGGATACGATAGAGATTTTCTAGTGGAGGAGAAAGGTCAGTGCACGAGTTGGCAGCCACAAGTTGGGGGATGAGGTGATCTTCAACAAAGGTGCTATACATTTCATCCTCGAGTCCACACTTAGGGAGATGATCATGGGGGAGACACATGCCACTCCTTTTATATGACATGTCGGGATCCTGCAAGAGCTGAGGCAATTTTCCAGTGGGTGTACGGACTCTAGACACTGTATTGGTACATTGTCAAGAGTGGGGATAACAAACTTACTGGTTATGGTTGGCAAGAACAAGACAAATCTGCATGCATTGAGTCGATTGCGGGTATCAGATATATGTCTATTGGCGACATTCAGGGAGTAGCTATATGGCACAGGTTGTTTCCAACGACCATCGGTACTATGCAATGGCAGGCGACAAGGATTGGAAGTGGTGGGCTTCCAATCTGGCTGTGGGATCCAGGGATCCATTGGGTTAGTGGACCACTTCTTTCCCGGAGGACCATGGAGAAGACAACTATAGGACTACATCTTCCTTGGGATGACAGGTCAGGGATTGTCAGGATTATGACTATGGTCTGAGGAAGGCCTTCCTTGCTATTATTTTGACGAGAATGTAGATGTGGATTAGTAGATTACGGCTTGCTGGGATGCCTTGGCAGGATAAACTTCAGTGCTGTAGAGTTGTCTTTTATTAATGTTGCGAAAGAGGATTATGGAAATGGATGACTTAGTAGGATCACAAGAGGGTAACAGTTAGGACCAGATCGATGCAACATCCATATGGTGGTCTCACTTCGAGATTACTATGAGACCCTAGAGCTATAGGGCTGAGTAGTTGGGTCATAGATTGGGAAGAGTGGGTTCTCACAAGGGAAGGTCACCTAGATCTTCCATTAGGCCTTCATTTGGCAACAAACATTTCAATTCTCAGGGACATGTTGAGATGGGACAATGCTTCACATGAGTGGCTATATGACCAGCAAGAGATGGACGTGATTGACTTGCAGGGATGAGGGATCTATTCTTTGAGACTTGAGTTGTATCTTCAGGAGTTCACTCTTGAGGTACCCAGGGTTGATTTCTTAGCAGGACAACTTTTCGAGGAGTTGACATGGGCTATCAAGGTACTCTGCTTGTCGACAGTAAGTGGGAGGGCTCTTGCACCCATACATTTTTGGATTGTGTGTGGAGCGAAGAGTGCTTCACATTGACCAGGATGACTTGGGGTCCTGGTATTGAGGGATTTCTTTATTACAGGATAGTGCACAGATCTGGGGTGACTTAGTGGCACATTTGGGACCCTGGTATTGTTTGCAGTGACAATTTGGATTAGCAGATAGAGACAGTGCTTGTTCGAACATTGCTTGAGGACAAGCAATTTTGGGGAGGGAGGACTATAATGTCCCCATTTTTCGAGTTACTATCTAAGGAGGTTAGCGGAGGTTACTCATTTACCGGATCATACACTGGGTTTTGTTGAGTGTGGAACCCTCAGGCAATTGAGCTGATCATTTCTGGGTTTTCTCTGTATTTTTGGAGAGGAGTCTGTGGGTGGAGTTTCAGGTTGATCCAGGCACTATTTAGGCGAGTCGTCATCAGTCGCAATTGGCAGTCAGCAGAAAATATTTTATCGGGTTGTGCATGTCATAGATCCGAGTCAGACACTTACTGGATTAGATAGATATTTCTGGGTTTTTCTCTACTTTCTTGGCAAGCCAAGTTTCCATCATCACTTCTTTGATGTACTCATTTTCATGATATAATAAAATGGCTCAGTGATTTTGCTGCTTTTATTTGTGTCTATTTTCTTGTTGCTGTTATTCAGAATTCCCCACGTATTTCAGTTGTTTTAAGTTCATCTATGTTATTTATTGTATTTTTCCCAAAGGGAACATTACAAAGTAGAAGCTTTAAGGGGTTCTTGACTTGGTTTGACTGGGCCATTAGATCCTTAAGATCAATTAGGGAGAACCCCCCTTGAGCTGGATGAGAGTGGGTCTGCCCTATTATTTGAACCTAAATCCACTCCATTTTGCCTCAAGTGTGTTGATCCTTGACCCATATGCCCCCATGAAATATATTAGCAAGCTAAGGCACTGATCTTCTATTCTAAATCACATTTTTCCTTTCGAAATCCTTGAAACTGTTTCGCTGGGGTTTACTTTCCAAAACCACCTTGTAATTCCTTGATTCTGTGTTTTTGGGATCTCCCCCCTGAACTTATATATGGAAATTACTCCCAAAACCCTAGCAATCCTATCTTCAAGATATACTTTAAGCCCTAATTGTTCAGTTCTTTCAGTAATAAAAGTAGAAGCTTTAATGTGCTCTTGACTTGGTTTGGCTAGGCCATTAGATCGCTAAGATGTATTAAGGATAGTCCCCCTTGAGTTAGAGGAGAGCTTGCTAGAAGTGAGAAGAGGATTGCAGAGGTGTTAGTGGCCCCCCTCTTGAATTACACAATGTCTCACACTTGAGCTTTAGAACTTTATCTCGAGAAGTGCAAGATTTTTCTGTAACAGTACCACTATGCTAAAATAAGGGGCAGCAATGGGATTTTCCTTATTTAATGCCCTCCATCTTTCAATAATTTTAAAAGGTGAAGCAGCTTGCATTCTTTTCTGTTTGAGCAAAATTTGCCTTGTAATGCAGTTAGAAAGTCCTTCATTTCTCATCCTGCCCCACAGCTCATATGAGTTGAGTTCTATTGTAATTTCTTTATCCAACTCTTTCATTATATGTCATCCATGGCAAGTTTTGGCTTGATGTTTGCATCAAAATTTCATGTATTTACTATTAGCTGAACAAACTTGAAGTTATGACATCATAGTCTAGTGACCTTTTAATGTTTGTAGATATGCACTGAAAGAAAGAAAAAAATTATATTGATGCCCATCGGCAGCAAGAAAGAAGTGGTCTATAGATCTCATGATTATAAACATGCTATATGCAGCCTATAGAGTGCATCCATCATTTCCTTAAAAAATCTAAAATCCTTGATGTTCTGAATCTCAGAAAAACAGATCAACAAAATGGAAAATATGAGAAATTGTTTGCAATGATCTATGCTTGTGACAACTTGGAAATGGCCATTTTTATATTTCTATTAATGAGTGATTGGTTTCTGATGACATTGCATGTGAAATTATTGTAGGTCCTTCACGTTTGCAGGGCAATTTCCAAAGCAGGAATGCCTTTCAGGTCCATGGTTGCAACAGGAGGATTCAAGTGGAAAACCCAATTAGAAAATCTAGAACAGTGCACTGACATTCTTATAGTGACTCCTGGTCGTTTTCGTTTCTTACTGCAAGAAGGAAAGTTACAACTGAACAATCTTTTGAGGTAGGAATCCTGGACTTGTGTTGTCACAGACACGTTCTTAGTTTAGCTGTATGTCTTGCAAGAAGTCATGTATAGGTCTTGTTACTGTCTTCATTTTATGAATTTGCAATCTTTGGCTGACTAGGTACATCTTATGCATGGATGTCCCCTTAACCAAAGAAAATCTTATCACCTTAATCAAAAAGTTGGACTTTCTGTAGTTATTTGCTGAATTAGAGCTTTTGTAATTCTGGCTTGTATATTGTTCTGGAAGGAGCTGGTTGCTTTCGGGATATTCCTGATATTGTTATGTTATGTTCAAGGAATAATTGCTTATTTCACCCATTTATCTTCCTTTTGTGGACATTCATAATTGCTTTTGTTTCAAATGGATTACCTTTCACTTGTGTTATTAAGGATTACATATCATTATCCTTGGGCAGAATTTCAGAAATGATTCTTTTTACCCAAGGGAGGGTGATATGTTTGTTCCATTGGTCATTATATAATTACCTGTGTTTCTAACTTCTATAAGATTAGATGCTAATTTATATTCACATTTTCCCCCATTTCACGTGATTTTTTTTTATTATATTTGATTATCTGTTTTATGCTTTCTTGGATTGTCACATCAATGTCCATTGCTGAATATTATTTATATGATGTGCATGCTCTGAAAAATAAGTATTCATCTTCGTGCAAATTGAGATACTCTCTTTGTCATCCTTTCCTCTAAAAACACTCTTTTTTCAAGTTCCAAAAATCATTGCTTTTGACCAAAGACAAGATTTTAAATGCATATGTAGAATCTGGCTTGTCTGACAGATGATCTGTCAGTGTATGCATTATTTGAAATAGCCTCACAGAAATCATCACCTTTGACCAAATATTATGTAACCCATAATATCAATTTATCTGCAAATGTTTGTAAGACATGATGTTTATCTTTCTTTTGAAATTAACCACTCTGTAGATAGATACCTCTTTGGAAACCTATTTGAAGCAACTTATTTATCTTGCATGGTTGAATATGGCGTTTGTGTTTGTGGAGGAAATGCAGAAAAGATGACTAGTGATATATGCCATCATACACCTGAATGCTAACATTTCTACAATGTAACTTTCTGGTAAAAGGAAACAGTGGGTCTTTCAGGAGATTCTAATGTTTGTTTGTGTGTTGCAAATATTGCAGTATAGTTTTTGATGAAGTAGACATCTTGTTTGATGATGACAAGTTCTCATTTTCCTTGGAAAATATGATGAATTCTGCACCATTTGTGGCACAATATCTTTTCGTGACTGCAACTTTGCCACTGGATGTGCATAACAAGCTACTCGAGAAGCTTCCTGATTGTAAAGCTATCTTGGGACCAGGCTTGCATCGTACATGTTCTGGTCTTGAAGAGGTCAGTGCAAACTCAATTTTATTCTTTTGACTTTTGGGTGCTTGTCTCAAGTTCCTGGAAACGAACAATATTCCAGAGATAGTATGAAGGTATAACTTGAAAGTTGAAAGTAATAGATAGTCTATGAACAATGCATTTGTCATTGTTTGGTCAAAGTACTGCTTATATGATTCCTAGTAATGTGACAATAAAAATGATTAGCATTTTACCAAAACACTCTTGTTAAAAATCATATTAAAATGTCCTTTTGAAACTCAAAATTGCAAAAGTCTAAGAGCAACATTAAATAAAAGGTTTAGATATGCAATATAGCAATATCTGTCAAAAAAAGTGGAAGCTAACCAAGTACTAGATGAACTAAACTGCTATAAATGCCTGCTCAAAAAAGCACACTACCAGAAAGCACTGCGATGATTCAAGCACAGGTACAACAGTGTCTGGGTCACAGTTGTTTTGAGGTAACTTATCAAGAACTAATGACCTCCAATGATCACTTTTATCCTTCTCCTTTGTTGGCTTGGCCACCTCAAATATGGCCAATGGAATGCAAGACACTGTTATTGTAAATTGATGTAGATGTTCTATGCTTGATGCAACTTTACTTTTTCTTCAATATTAGACAGCAATCACATAAACAATAAAGTAAAATGCTGATAGAACATACCAGTAGATCGACAGAAGACAAGCCAGAAATATATGTGTGTTGGTGTGTTACGGCGGTCAACAGGATGCTTCAACCAGCAAAGTCTCAATATGGTCAGCCAACCAGCAATGTCACACAACCCTCTAGGACAGCCAAACGGTCAACTCAAAAGTCAACCCAAAAAGTCAATGGTCAACACAAACAGCAGCAACAGTGTAATATTCCCAATTAGCAATAGCTAATTGGAAATATTAATTTTGATTAATTTTGCCTTATATAGTTAAAATATAAATAAAGTGGGAGAGTGACTCACTTAGGATAAAGCACACTCCTTAAAGTCCCCTAGGAAATATAACGTTATGGTCAAGGTGGGCCAAGGGGGCCAAGTGACAACGTAGGGAGGGGGACACACTTAGACAGCGTGGGCCCAGCCAGTGCAGATGAGTTGGCAGCGTGGGCCAAAGAGGGACAGCGTAGCATGGTGGGGCCAAGGAGAGAGGGAGGCTCACCCAAGATAAAGAGAGGAGAGGCTACCTCATTTCTCTCATTGTTGAAAATGAATTTTGGAGATTGTCTCTAGACATTGAGCACGCTTGCTGTTTAGCTAGTCTGCATGTACTGTTCAGTACACCGGGTGTCTCTATGCGGAGATCCCAACCTCAGCCCCTGGAGACTTCGAGTGCTTGCTCGGGTGAGGAGTCCTACCATATTTTGCAGGGAGAGATCAGAGCTTCAGTCATTGAGGAGCATTCCTTGGAGGGACAACGCAGTCTTGCAGAGGGAGGACGCAGTTCTAGTTGGGGAGAGTTCCAGATTGAGGTGATTTGGGTGGATTCAGACTGGAGGATTAGGGAAGGGATCAGCCCTTACCTATTGGAGACATTTTGCAGAGGGAGAGGCCATATTTTGCAGTGTTACCTTCAGGGTCAGCGTTTTCCCTTGAGGGATAGCGTAGTGCCTCAAAGGAGGTATTTTCCGGGGTTAGCCATTCTCGAAAAGCTCTCTGGGCTTTTCTGGGTATTGGGAGAGGAGGCCATTCCTAGAGTTTCAGCATTTTCCAAGTTGGGGAGCAGCCCCAAAGACTCATTTCATTTCAGTAGTTGCAGCAACACGGCAACATTTTCCAGCAGCTTGGAGATTATGCAGTTGATAGAGGGAGCAACCATTCCATACAGTGTTCTGAGAGTATTTCTACACTTGCCCTGAGCAAGTCGAGGTGCCATCATTCTGATCACCTTTGTACTTTCCTTATTTCTCAGTATTAATAAAATGGCTCAGCGTTCCCCATATTGTGTATTTTGTCTCATGATTTGTCTTTAGATGCTGTGTACCTTGTTTTTGTGCTTTATATTACTGTTTATTCCCCTTCGGGATATTAGAGTGGTATCAGAGCTCATAGACCTGGCTCAGCCCGTGGAGAAAAGTTGTCTATGACATCGAGCTAGAAGCCGTATATTTGCTACAGGGGCAGGAAGTACCGTGACCGAGAGCGTAGGTTGCAGATCACCTACGGAGAGGGGGACTGCGCTCCAGTAGTGGACGCAGAGCAGAAGGAATCGATGGCAGATAATAAAGATGCCGATAAGGAGTTTGGGGACATGCTCCTCAAGTCAGTACAGGATCTGTCTAGGCGGTTAGAGGAGATGGGGCAGAGATTCACAGCGGCAGAGTCTAGACAGCGTGAAACTCCGAGGGGTTTCCATATTGGAGAGGGATCAGGTACGTCCCATCATTTGCAGGGGCACTACACAACACAATAGGTGGCATCCCATACACCCCCACGCTCCACGATGCCCACTTTTCTAGCAGCAGATACAGGGGTGGGAGTGCAGCAGGAGCAGGAGCCAGCCCACATGGGTGACTACTTTTCTGAGTACCAGGCCTATGGACAGGAGTTCAGAGATGCACTCACATTTCACGATTTTGTCTTGCTCAAGTGGGACAGTAGGCCCTGCCATCAGCACAGGGGGAACAGACATTATCAGGACGAAGATCTGCATTGTACTGTGGGGCAGGTTTCACTTGCCAACTTTTGATGGTTCGGCAAAGGCATGGGTAGAGAAGCTGGATATATATTTCTAGCTCAACCAGATGGCGGAGACGGAGGCCATCAAGGTGGCAGCACTGCACCTAGATGGCGAGGCCCAAGATTGGTGGTTCCACGGGATGGTTACACTCGGGCATTCGACAGTGACTGCTTATGCCGAGTTCACCCGGAGGTTGATAGAGAGGTTTGACCGGAAGGATCCGGAGGAGCATTTTGTTGAGCTGACGAAGTTCAAGCAGACCGGGAGTCTGGACACATACATCTCATATTTCTTGAGACTCTCAGTGATGGTGCCAAATTTATCAGCAGCACGGATGATCTACATGTTTATTGACGGGTTAGCAGAGCCCCTTTGGGGATTAGTCCGGTCCACTAGGCCAACCACACTTCATGATGCAGTTGGCAGGACTAGAGATTTACAGGACGCTTTACCCCGGACCAGAGCACCGTACCCTCAGAGGACGACATTCCAGCCCAAGGGGAGGGACGTGAGGGCTCCGCCTCCAAAGGAGACCCAGAGCAGAGGACCGATAGATGATGAGACCAAGAGGGATTTGAGGAGGAAGAGACTGTGTTTCACTTGCCAGGAGCCATGGGCACCAGGACACCGTTGTGCTGCAGGCAAGGCACATTATATTGAGGTCTTCTCCGAGAGCAGTGGAGAAGAGGATGAGTATGATGACATAGATGTAGGGGGGAGCCATGCAGCGCAGAGGGAGGATCATCTGCCGCCCCCACCACCAGGAGCAGGGGATGCATCTTTCGCACCTACCGGAGGAGCCCTTGCAGCCTTGCGAGGAGTTCCCAAGTATTTGACACTACGTGTTCGAGGTACGGTGCGAGGGCAGCGAGTGTTAGTACTAGTAGATAGTGGGGCAACCCACAACTTGATTGATGCACAGATGGTAGAGCGGAGAGGCATTCCGACGGAGAGTTTTGACGGGTTTTCAGTGTTGGTTCCAGGGGACCAAACCATGCAGTGTGCCAGGTACATCCCGGCATTGGCAGTGACGATGGGCACTTACACACTGACCGACCACTTCTTCGTGGTGAACATTCCGGACACCAACGTGATATTGGGAGTGCAGTGGCTGCTCACTTTAGGCAAGGTCACCACGGACTGGGAGGCCTTGGAGATGGAGTGGGATGATAAGAAGACAGGGAAGCACGAGAAGATACGGGGCATGCATACGTATCCACCTCAGACAGTCTAAGCTCACCGGATGGAGGCAGACTTCCGGAAGGGGGGATATAGAGTGGGCAGTGGAGCTGCGTGCTTCAGAGGCAGGATCTACGGGGCAGACCGTACACCCAGAGGTGCAGACCCTCGTTGACAGGTATGCTACGGTATTTGGGGAGATACCGCCAGGACAGCCACCGAATAGGGGTTTTGTGCACAATATTGAGTTGCAGTAGGGCATACAGGCCGTTATCACCACACCCTATAGGCACCCCAAGGCCTATCGGGACGAGATTGAGTGGGCTATCCATGAGTTGCTAGCTCTTTGGCACATTCGGCCCAACACCAGTCCTTTTGCTTCTTCAGTAGTACTGGTGAAGAAGAAGGACGACACATTGAGGATGTGCATTAACTACAGGGCCCTGAATAAGAAAACGATGAAGAACAGGTACCCTATTCCACGGATTGACGAGCTGATGGATGAGTTGAGGGGGCGCAGTTCTTCTTGAAGATTGACTTGAGATCTGGGTACCACTAGATTCGCGTGAGGGAGCAAGACATTCCCAAGACCGCTTTCAGGTGTCACTATGGCCATTTCGAGTTTTTGGTGATGCCCTTTGGGCTACCCAATGCACCTGCCACCTTCCAGTCATGTATGAACCACATCTTCCGCAGTCACCTGAGGAAGTGTGTACTGGTATTCTTTGACGACATATTGATATACGACAGGACATGGGAGGAGCATCTCCAGCACATAGAAGCAGTGTTGCATATTTTGGAGGAGCACTAGTTTTATGCTAAGCTCTCCAAGTGCGAGTTTGGGTTGATAGAGATGCTCTATTTGGGGCATATCATCGGGGTGGACGGAGTGAGGGTCCATGAGGAAAAGATTAGGGCCATTAGGGATTGGCCAGAGTCGAAGAACATGACGGAACTCCGAGGATTTGTAGGCATATGCACCTTCTACAGGAAGTTCGTCAAGGGTTTTTCCCAACTTGCTGCACCCCTGACAGATCTGACCAAGAAGGGGGCATTCGGTTGGACGGATACAGCACAGAGAGCTTTTGACAGGCTCAAGGAGGTGATGAGCAGCTGTCCCTGTTAGCATTGCCGGACTTCACGCAGCCCTTAGTTTTGGAGTGTGATGCGTCGGGAGAGGGGATAGGCGCGGTTTTGATGCAGGGAGGCCACCCCATAGCTTTTGAGAGCCGGAAGCTCCTACCACATGAGCGATTGTATGCCATATACGACAAGGAGATGTTGGCCATCATGCATGCATTGGCTAAATTCCGGCAGTACCTGGTGGGCAGCAGGTTCAGGGTGAAAACAGACCACAACAGCCTCAGATTTTTCTTGGAGCAGAAGCAGTTGCAGGAGAGGCAGCAGAAGTGGGTCAGTAAGATCCAGGCTTACGATTTTGACATCGAGTATGTCAAAGGGAAGAACAACGTGGTAGCTGATGCACTCTCACGCAGACCAGCCACGTTGTCCCTGATGAGCATAGACACGGATTGAAGGGCTCAATTGTTGGTGGAGTACTCTAAGGACCGTTTTGCCTGTGAGGTTTTGGATGGGCAGGTGACGGATGACAGGTACAGGGTGATGGATGAGATCATCTATTACCGGGACATGATCTTCTTGACTGAGGGCTCTCAGCTCAAGAAGAAGATATTGCAGGCTTCTCATGATTCACCACTATCAGGCCATCAGGGGTTTACCAAGACCTACAAGGCCATCAGAGAGAGGTTCTCTTGGAAGGGCCTCAAGGAGGACGTACTCCAGCATGTCAGGGAGTGCGAGGTTTGCCAGCGCAAAAAAGGGGAGATGAACCATCTGGCAGGTTTATTGCAGCCCCTTCCCATACCAGAGGGGAAATGGGAGAGCATTTCGGTGGAATTCATCACAGGTTTGCCCACGGTGTAGGGCAAGGACTGCATATTTGTAGTCGTTGATTGACTGACGAAGTATGCTCACTTCTTTGCTATATCCGCACATTACACAGCAGCACAGGTGGCGGAGCTATTCTTTCGGGACATCTTCAGGTTGCATGGTCTCCCAAAGACCATCGTCAGTGACAGGGACAGCTGCTTCATGGGTGGATTTTGGCAGGAGCTCTTTCGTTTGGTAGGCACAGAGTTGACACCGAGCATTAGCTACCATCCTCAGACAGACGGACAGACCGAGATAGTGAACAAGTGGCTGGAGGGCTACTTGCGCAACTATGTCAGTGGGCAGCAGCGGGCCTGGCTGAAGTGGCTGCACTTAGGGGAGTACTGCTACAACAACACTCATCACATGTCTATCGATATCTCTCCATTTTATGCATTGTATGGATATCATGCTCTATCTTTTGTTGATATGATGTTTGGTGCCAGCAAGGCTCCTAGAGCCAAGGTTTGGATCCAAGAGAGTCAGGACATCCTCCGAGCTCTCAAGGACAACATGGCTACAACGCAGAACCAGTAGAAGTTGTATGCAGACAGGGGCCGGGTAGAGAGGCATTTTGAGGTAGGGGATTTGGTCTACCTTTGCTTACAGCCGTACAGACAGTCCACGCTGAAGCAGAAGGGGGCTGAGAAGCTCAAGCCACGCTTCTACGGTCCATACAGGGTGATACGTAGAGTAGGACAGGTTGCTTATGAGCTGGAGCTGCCCCAGGGCAGCAAGATTCATAATATTTTTCACATATCATGCCTGAAGAAGGCACTGGGACAGCAGGTGACAGTGACAAAGGAGCTTCCACCTACAGATGATGAGGGGCACTTGGTGTTGCAGCCGGAGGCCATTATCGATACCAAGAAGAGACAGCTGAGGAGCAGAACAGGTCGGGAGTTCCTAGTGAGATGGAGGAATTTGCCGGATGAGGATGCCACTTGGGAGGATGAGCAGATCTTACAGCATCCATCATTACAGTTGCTTGAGGACAAGCAACATTTTGTCGGGGGAGACTGTAATATTCCCAATTAGCAATAGCTATTTGGAAATATTAATTTTGATTAATTTTTCCTTATATAGTTAAAATATAAATAAAGTGGGAGAGTGACTCACTTAGGATAAAGCACACTCCTTAAAGTCCCCTAGGAAATATAACGTTATGGTCAAGGTAGGCCAAGGGGGCCAAGTGACAACGTAGGGAGGGGGACACACTTAGACAGCGTGGGCCTAGCCAGCGCAGATGAGTTGGCAGCGTGGGCCAAAGAGGGACAATGTAGCATGGTGGGGCCAAGGAGAGAGGGAGGCTTACCCAAGATAAAGAGAGGAGAGGCTACCTCATTTCTCTCATTGTTGAAAATGAATTTTGGAGATTGTCTCTAGACATTGAGCACGCTTGCTGTTTAGCTAGTCTGCACGTACTGTTCAGGACACCGGGTGTCTTCGTGCGGAGATCCCAACCTCAGCCCCAGGAGACTTCGAGTGCTTGCTCGGGTGAGGAGTCCTACCGTCTTTTGCAGGGAGAGATCAGAGCTTCAGTCATTGGAGGACGCAGTTCTAGTTGGGGAGAGTTCCGGATTGAGGTGGTTTGGGTGGATTCAGATCGGAGGATTAGGGAAGGGATCAGCCCTTACCTATTGGAGACATTTTGCAGAGGCAGAGGCCATATTTTGCAGTGTTATCTTCAGGGTCAGCGTTTTCCCTTGAGGGATAGCGTACAGCCTCAAAGGAGGTATTTTCCGGGGTCAGCCATTCTCGAAAAGCTCTCTAGGATTTTCTGGGTATTGGGAGAGGAGGCCATTCCTAGAGTTTCAGCATTTTCCGAGTTGGGGAGCAGCCCCAAAGACTCATTTCATTTCAGCAGTTGCAGCAGCACGACAACATTTTCTAGCAGCGTGGAGATTACACAGTTGATAGAGGGAGCAGCCATTCCATACATTGTTCTGAGAGTATTTCTACACTTGCCCTGAGCAAGTCAAGGTGCCATCATTCTGATCACCTTTGTACTTTCCTTATTTCTCAGTATTAATAAAATGGCTCAGCGTTCCCCATATTGTGTATTTTGTCTCGTGATTTGTGTTTAGATGCTGTGTACCTTGTTTGTGTGCTTTATATTGCTGTTTATTTCCCTTCGGGATATTACAAACAGCTAGGTCAACACTGAAAAGTCAAAGTTTTGTCTCAGGAATAGTGCCAGAAAATGCGGATTAGGAAAATCGAAATTTTGGGAGAGTTTCGGGTCGATTTGACCTTGCGTTGACCAAAGTCAACGCTGGTCAAAGTTTGCTGCAGAAACCCTAGACCGAAATCAGAAATGTGTTGCTGCTGGAAATTTCCCACGTGTGGAGAGAAGAGCCACCAAAGACATCGAACCAATCAGATGAGGAGAGAGAAATGTGTGAGGATGAGATGAGTGAAAATGTCCTCTAATGTTGACCAATATATATCCATCAGTGAGGATGTGTGACACAACTGCTGGGGCACAAAACCTTAAGACTGACATGCACATATCTTGAATAAATTCAAAATAAATGTTCTGCTCATCGGATCAAGATGATCTTTAGATCGATCTTGCACCTCTCTGAAAGAGGAACCCAATAAAAATATTGGTATCTTCATCTGAGCATCACAACATGGAGTTTGGACCTAGTTGTCCAAATTTAACACTCCCTCTCAACTAGGGAGAAATCCATCCACTTGTGCAATCCAAACATCATGTGTCATCCCGCCGTAACTTGCTTTTCTAGCTTCTTTATTCCAGAAAAGAAGTGGGTCAGTCACAAAGACATCATTCCCGGCTGATAGATTCAGCCCAGAGGTCCGAAACCTCTATAGAACTCACAAAGAGTGTCATACCAACCTGGAGTTGGTTTATTTAACCTGAAGTCAATAGGAGGTATGAAACCTCACTAGAATTGATCCCAGATCAAGTGGTTGGACCGTGCCATCCTAGATAGAGAGTACGACAATCTCTGATGCATCCATCAGTCTTTGCTACTAGTCTCTAGCTTTTCCCACCTCACTGGCCAAATGAGAGGTACTTCCCATGAGCCCTAAACTCAATGGTAGGATGCATACGGGGCACAGATAATGAGAGGTGAACCAACTCAATCATCACAATGGTGGGGCAGAAGCACACCAATAGGGTTCGACAAGCCTAGCCCTGTGGTTGCTTATAGCTCCGAGAAGCTATCCCTAAAGCCCCCCAGAGCTCCTAGAGCTCATCGTCCAACAGGTTCCTCAACATAGGGTCGTTCCATGATACCAAGACTCTCACGGAAGGTTAGGAACTTGACCTTCCCCAGGGGCTTTGTGAGAATATCCGCGACCTGCTCATCAGTTCTATGGTGGGCCGCCAGGTGCCTCCGGCGCCATGTCCGGGATAAAGTGGTACACAGTGTCAACATGCTTGGATCAATGCATTGGAACCGCTTAAAGTTCTCGGACAGCGAATCCCACTTTGGATATCACGGTATCACGGTGGTATCTAGCACATGCCCAGAACAACTCGATGACTCACAGCAAAGCGCGCAATAGGCCATACTCGCTGCAATGTATTCGACCTCTGCAGTGCTCAAAGCCATCGACTTTTACTTCCTGCTCATCCATGATATCGAAGCAGATCCAAGTGTGAAATAGCATCCCGATGTGCTTTTATGATCCACTACACTACCTGCCCAATCGGCATCAGTATATCCAAGGAGTGTCACGCTCTCGGCAGTGTATCTCAACCCATGGTTTATCGTGCCTCGAAGATATCTCAGAAGATTCTTGGCACCAACTCAGTGAGTGTGGAGGCTCAACCATCTGTTGACTCAAAGTGTTCACTGCAAAACATATGTCTGGATGGGTGTTCACTAAGAACATCGGGGCCCCTACGAGTTGACGATACTTAGTAGGATTTGCTAACACGGGCCCAGTAGTGTTGCCACTTAAATTATTAAAGTTGAGCTCCATTGGTGTCGACACGTACTTACAGTCCACCATACCAAATTTTTCCAGAAGCTTCACAATATATTTTCTTTGAGAAAGGAAAATCTCGCCAGGTCTCTGCTAGACCTCCAGGCCTAGTAAGTAATGCATCAGTCCTAGTTCCTTCATCTCGAACTCAGCAGCGAGCTCCCTCTTACACTGATGAATGAGAGGGTTAGCACCTGTTAGGAAGAGGTCGTCCACATACAACACCAGAATGAGAGGCTTCTCTCTATCAACCTTGAAGTAAAGGTTTGGATCAAAATTACTACGAGTGAAGCCCAGCTTCATCAAGTAGCTATCTATCCTCTCATACCAAGCTCCGGGTGCTTGCTTCAACCCATAGAGGGATTTCTTCAACCTGCAGACATGGGTGTCCCGATCCTGGACTTCGAACCCCAGAGGTTGCTCTACATACACCTCTTCCTTTATCGCAGCATGCAAAAATGCGGTCTTCACATCCATCTGATGAAGACTCCATCCTTGCCTAGAAGCAAGGGCTATGATAGATCGGATGATGGTATATCGGGCCACAAGTGCAAATATGTCATCATAGTCTATGCCTTCCTTTTGAGAGAAGCCATGGGAACGAATCTTGCCTTGAAATTTTCAGCATTTCCATCAGATCCATGCTTGATCTTGTAGAGGCATTTCGAGGTGACAACTGCTTTGTCCTCCAGTCTTGGAACCACATCCCAGACATCATTCTTCAATATGGAATTATATTCTTCGTGCATAGCATCCTTCTAGACTTGATGCTTTACGGCTTCCTCAAAAGATCCAGGCTCAGATTGTACAATAGTACTCATGGCTGCTAGATACCCTTGGTATCTATTCGGCTTCTTGCTTTCACGGAATGTCCCCCTTAGGGCCATATGTCCCTCAGCATCCTCGAGAGTGTCCCGGAGGCATGATGGTCTCTTCCCCAGTGAAGGAGGTGGATCAACCGGGTCCATCGGTCCTTCAGCATTGGTCATCGTCTCATCCTTTGGTTCTTCTTGATTTCCAGGCCTTGTTTCATGATTTTCCTCAAACCTCGGAAGATTGACTACTTTCCTCAGGGAAACATCTTCGTCAAAGGTGACATTGTGGCATATCTCCACTTTCCTTTGACCAGGCACATAGACTCTATAGGCCTTCGAAGTTTCGCTGTAGCCCACAAACATTCCCTTCTACCCAGAAGCATCCAGCTTGCTCCTCTTCTCTTTCGGCACATGAAAATAAACAGGACATCCAAAAACTCTAAAATGTGAGACGTCAGGTTTCTTACCAGTGAAAACCTCTTCGGGAGTTTTGGAGTCCAGAGCGGAATGCAGGCATCGGTTTTGTATGTACACAGCAGTGTTCGCAGCTTCTGCCCACAGAAATTTCGGTAGACACTGGTCACATAGCATGGCATGGGCAGCTTCCACAATGGTCCTGTTCTTTCGTTCAACATTGCCATTCTGCTCAGGAGTATAGACCGTTGTGGTCTCCCTCTTGATGCCAACTTCTCTGCAAAAGTTCTTGAACTCGTTCGTCTCATATTCAGTGCCATTATCGGTCCTCAATATGTTGATCTTCTTCCCTGCTAGATTTTCCACCAAGGCTTTGAAGGTACGAAACCACATGAAAGCCTCATCCTTCTTCAAGAAGTATATCCAGGTTTTGCGAGAGAAGTCATCTATGAATGTCATATAATAAGAACATCCTCCCAAGGATGTCACATGCAGCATCCCAGAAAGATCAGAATGTATGAATTGCAAGACATCAGATGTCTTTGTGACACTTGAGGGAAAAGGTCCCCTTGTATGCTTTCCTTTGGCACAACCCTGACATACACCTTCATGATTATTTGAAAACTTGAGCATCCCCATTACCACCTTCCTTGCTTCGGGAAGAGCCTTGTAGTGAATGTGTCCAAACCTTTGGTGCCATAGTTCAGTTTGTCGAATAGTATCACACGTCATCACTCCTAGTGGACTTGCTCCAACCTGGTAGAGTGTATCAAATCTAAACCCAATTGTGATAGCTTCCTTGAAGCTCTTCTTCCAGATGCGCACCTTCCCATCAATGAATGCCACATTGAAACCTTTGTATTCCATGGCCGATATAGACACAAGGTTCTTCTTCAAATTAGGTACACAAAGTACATCCTGTAAGTGGAGGACTTGACCTTGAGACAAGTGGAGGGTCATAGTCCCTGTCCCTTTCACGGGATATGTGGCATTATCTCCAAGGATAATTTCCAGATTAGTATCCTTCTCAATCATATCAGAAAGTGCTTCCTTGAACCCAGTGATGTGCCTTAAGGCACCACTATCTATCAACCAGACATCCATAGTGTCGGGTGGAGATGCAACAGAGTGGGCAGATACAAGAATCAATTCATTTCTTTTATCAACAACATTTGATTCCTCGTACTTGGAATTTCTCGACCTTTTGAAAGGTTGACCATTTCTACCGGAGGGAGCTTTCCTCTTTCCCTTGAACCTGTTGTTCCTTTGATTGCGATTCCTCCGGTTGTTGTTGTTGTCATCATCATCGGGAGAATCCTTCTTGAAAGGGCATTCTCTAGCATAGTGACCTGGTCTATGACAAGTGTAACACTTGCCCTTCTTTCCTTGGGCCCCTACTCTTCCTTTGTTCTTTGGACCACCAAAGTTGTTCTTTCTAGAATGAGCAGCATAGGCAACATTTCCTTCATTTTCATACTCCTTCATTCTTGTCTCTTCTTGTATGCATCTCGATAGTACTTCGTCAAAGTCAGGTATCACATTGTTATTGAGAATGGTAGTGTTGAACACATGCCATTCGGATGAGAGCCCTCCAAGTGTGGTGGGTACCATCTCTCGATTAGCTATTGTCTCCCCAATAGGTAGCAGATTGTTCCTGATCTCGGTCAGCTTCAGAAAATATGATTGAACAGACTCATCCCTACCTTTCTTCAAGTCCTTCAATTGATTCTTGAAGAATAGGACTTGATTTGCATTGTTGGCCTTGAACATGGGGACCAACTTATCATACATCTCTTTGGATGTGCCCAGCTCAGAGATGTAGGCAACCAGACTCTTGTGAATTGAGTCCCTGATCATCAGCTTTGCTTTGATCTCCTCCTTCTTATACCTTGTTTTGGTAGCAGCAGTAGCAGTGGATGGAGGCTCTTGGATTTTACCCTGCACATAGTCCATGACATCTTGGTCTTCCAAGTTAAGATCCAATGTCATCTTCCAAGCATGGAAGTCATCCTTCCCAGTCAATTTGTCATCAGCCTTAAATCCATTGTAGTTTGAGGAACCCATCCTCTTCTTCGGTGATTGCTACAAATTAGGGCTTTGTCTTCACCTCAGCTCTGATACCTTGTAAATTTATGTAGATGTTCTATGCTTGATGCAACTTTACTTTTTCTTCAATATTAGACAACAATCACATAAACAATAAAGTAAAATGTTGATAGAACATACCAGTAGATCGACAGAAGACAAGCCAAAAATATATAAGTGTGTTGGTGTGTTACGACGGTCAACAGGATGCTTCAACTAGCAAAGTCTCAATATGGTCAGCCAACCAGCAATGTCACACAACCCTCTAGGACAGCCGAACGATCAACTCAAAAGTCAACCCAAAAAGTCAACGATCAACACAAATAGCAGCACCAGCTAGGTCAACACTGAAAAGTCAAAGTCAACGTTTTGTCTCGGGAATAGTGCCAGAAAATACAGATTAGGAAAATCGAAATTTTGGGAGAGTTTCGGGTCGATTTGACCTTGCGTTGACCAAAGTCAACGTTGGTCAAAGTTTGCTGCAGAAACCCTAGACCGAAATCAGAAATGTGCTACTGCTGGAAATTTCCCATGTGTGGAGAGAAGAGCCACCAAAGACATCGAAACAATCAGATGAGGAGAGAGAATGTGTGAGGATGAGATGAGTGAAAATGTCCTCCAACGTTGACCAATATATATCCATCAGTGAGGGTGTGTGACACAACTGCTGGGGCACAAAACCTTAAGGCCGACCTGCACATATCTTGAATAAATTCAAAATAAATGTTTTGCTCATCGGATCAAGATGATCTTTAGATCGATCTTGCACCTCTCCGAAAGAGAAACCCAATAAAAATATTGGTATCTTCATTTGAGCATCACAACATGGAGTTTGGACCTAGTTGTCCAAAATTAACAGTTATCTATAGCAGTGTTGCATTAAGTGGGTGCGTTTTTTGGAAGAAAAGCATCCCAAAAGCCTCTCTCTCTGTCTCTCTCTGTCTCTCTCTCTGTCTCTCTCTCTCTCTCTATATATATATATCATTGCATTTATATTAAAAAACATCCAGAATGCCAAATTAGTTGCAGAATATATGAAAGTATGCATACTTGTACATAAATCAAGATAGAAATGGAATCTATAGGACACTAATGATCAATTATTCAAGCATCAACCATTTAGAATCTAGATTCTATCAATTACAAACAAACACACAAAGTTTAAAGTTATATAATAGAAAGTAGACCATTACCTTATGGAATGAAATAGGTTATCTAGCAACTGTCAATGATAACCTGACCAGATAGTTATGTTTACAAAATAGGCCATCTACACACCGAAGTATGAAGACCAAAAGGTATAGAACAATAAACTGAGCTAGTTGTTAAACATCTCTCTACAGAAGAAGTGTTCACCAATTGTGAAAGCACCCATGTTGCCAAATTTTGTAGCTGTGGGGAAGCATCGCCCTGCATGTTCCACCAGTCTTTCACGAACAATATTCCAATTTCCACCATCACTTATATTGAGATCTTCATCACTAATATCATCCTTCACTATTCTCCTCTTGTCTAGCCTTTGCCTCTAACTCGATTCTCTAGGGACATTAGTCAACAGTGCCCAATTTTGATCAAACTACCTAATCTAAGATTGAAAATATGGTGGAAAAGCTTAATATCCCTGATCAATGATTTTGGTTTTAGTGAAGGGTACACTTTTGCTAAGGCCCTGACAAAGGAGTTTAACATTCAACACCACGAACACTGATGTGCCACTCTTGATTAAATGCCAATCACATTCCCTCATATGTGATATAATCTAATGCAATGACATAATCCCATTGATCCTGAAAATTGTAAAGTATGTTGAATTTTGAATCAGATATGAAATTCTATTTTCTCTATATGAAGTCCAATGAGGTTGGAACCACTCTCAAACATTGTAACGAATAGAATTCATATATTGGTTAAATAATCCAAAATAATTGGAAAATAAATACATCTATTAAGGATAAGAATATATATATTGAATATTGTATAAGAGAATTGATATGAGATATTTGTTACAAATGAGCACCTGCTTATATACCCAGGCATGTGCCCCTTCATGAACGATCATGTCCTTAGAGACATGCCTATTAATAAACTAATTATTATTTAATTAACTATTATTATGATTATATTTATTTATTTATATTTATATTATTTTTATATAAATTATATCCATAACATTGTTGAGAATTTAGTAGGGCAGTGTTTAATTCAATTCTCTTACTTGATAAATGCTTGTGTTATACTTGTTATGCTTCTATTACTTAGATCTTATCTTCATTACCTTATTATGTCTTTCATCAAGTCAATTATCAAAACACAAGAGACAGAATTTTGGCTCTTCAAGCCAGGTTCAAAACCTCTCCCTCTTGGAGAGGAAAACTCGAAAGTAATTCTTCTTCTAGATCTTCAATTGATAAGTACCAGGACCATGACACAGATCCTTGACCCAGAATGCCTCCAAGACCTTGTCATTGCTGCTCTCGGCCTCTTATGTTGATCTTTCTTTCTTTGCGCTGTACTGCACCAGTATTAGAGAAACTTGGTCCCTAACCTTAATATGCTTCTTCCTGCTCCTCTAGGCTCGGTTTCCTATGAGATCCTTTCAGATGCATCAGCCAGCAAAGTCTTTCTCAACATTAGATCAGCTAACACTCCAAGTGTCACACACAGTGCTCAAAGACAACTCATCAAAAGTCAACGCAAGTCAACAAAAGAATCCCTCATCCAGATTTCCGGCATCCATTTACGGCATTCATATCCGACATCGTCCATATTTCCGACATCCGTTTCCGGCATCCATATTCGACATCATCCATATTTCCGGCATCTAGATTTCCAGTATCCATATTCACATGTGGGAGAGAGAGAAGCCTCTTCTAGGTTGTACGAATCAATCAGATCATGAGGAATGTGTGTGATGAGATGACGATGAAATGGAAATCATCTCTGTCCAATTTATATCTATCAATGACGGTGTGTGACACATCTATTAGGCTTCTGAGCCTACATTACAAATCTGGCTGACCTTGCACATGTGTGGAAAATAAAATCAAAATATATGTTCTGCTCATCCAAACAAGATGATCTTTAGATCAATCTTGCACCTCTTCGAAAGAGGAATCCAACAAAAATATAATCATCATCATATGAGCAGTGCAACATGGAGTTTGGACCTAGTTGCCCAAAATTAACACTCCCTCTCAACTAATGAGAACTCCATCTGTCCACCTGTGCCATCCGATCAGTACCACCGTGTACCATCATATAGCATTGTGTGTCATCCTGCTGTAACTTGCCTTGCTGGCTCTTCTTCGCAAATAGAACAAAAGGTGAGTCACAAAGACATCACGCTCTGCCCCCGAAGTCAGCTTGGAGGGTAAAACCTAAATAGACTCAAAAAGAGTCACATACTAACCCGAAGTCAGTTTATAGGGTAAAACCTCAATAGACTCAAAAGAGTCACATACTAACCCGAAGTCAGTTTAGAGGTAGGAACCTCATTAGACTTGATCCCATATCAAGGTGTTGGACACGTGCCATCCTAGACATAAAGAGTACGACAATCTTCGATGCGTCCATCGGTCTTGCTATTGGTCTCTATCCACATTTCCCACCTCATTGGCCAAATGAGAGGTGTGAAAATTCTATTGCAATTTATTGGTTTATTTTCTCTTACTTGATTTAATTAATACAAGTTATTTTCAGAATTTTGATTCAGAAAATATCGAAAATAAACACAACTACAACCTACACATGCAGATCATTTATTGAATAATACACTCGTGCAACAACGTGACACATGGATTTTTGGACACAAGTCCCCGGAAAAACCCAAAGCGGGAAAACTGGTGCAACAGATATGAGGGTTTATTATTAAGTAGTTCTAAGTACAGTAAATCTGGGTTCCAGATCTGGAAAACTCGACATAGAATAAAAGATATCAAATCTGCAGCTAACCTGAAGATCTAGTGCCAAATATCTGACTGATCCACACCCTCAAATGAGATTTACCTGACTTAGCCCAGAGCTGACCCTAGAAACCCTCAGCGCTGCCCTTGAAGCCTCAACGTCAGCGCTGCTAGCCTCAAATGCCACTGCGCTGTACCACAAGGGATTGCGTCACCCCTGGAAGGGTTCCACAACCTAACGCTGTCCCTAAAAGACCCTTTGCGTGATTTCTGAAGCCTCCCAGTGCCTCTGCGCTGTCCTGCGTAGGTGCTGCTCTGCTTCTCTACACTGTCCTTGTTGCTGTTCCTTTGCCTCTTACTAACTCTTGGCTCTGGGGATCAAATCATTCCCTCAGCCAGTACTACCCCTCATTGTAGGAAATTCCCCTAGAAATTCTTAGCAAACTCGCCCTAGAATTCCAGATCTATTCCTCAGTTCTACCAAAAATGTGTGTGTCTCAACTGACACTCAAACCTTTCTCTTATATTTTTTCGTTGAACCCTTCAACGGCCGAGATTAAATCATCCATCAACGACTGAGATTAAAAGACTGCTTGATCCATGTGACTTAAGACAGTTTCAGCACATGTGTTAATTAATTCACTTTAATTGTTTTATTTTCCTAAGTTAGACTTAGGAAATCCATTTAAAAATAATTAATTATTTGAATAACTTGAACACCAACTGAAATTTCTCAAATCCATTTCTGGGTCTTGTAGATCAAGTATACTCTAGTCTCTCCACAAAATTTGGGAGCTAGAGCACAACTGATACTACCCCAAATACAAAAAATCTCAATAAGAGGTACTTCCCATGAGTTCGAAACTCTATGGGTAGGATGCATGCGGGGCATGGATAAAAGAGAAGGTGAACCAACTCAAACATCATAACGGTGGGGTGGAAGCACAACAAGGTTCGGCAAGCCTAGCCCCATGTGTGCTTATAGCTCTAAGAGCTATCCCCAAGCCCCTCGGAGCTCCCAGAGCTCATAGTCCAACTCAAGGAGGACCCTCACAATAGGGTCTTTCCACGATTCCAAGCTTCTCACGGAAGGTTAGGAACTTGACCTTCCACAGGGGCTTTGTGAGAATATCTGCGACCTGCTCATCAGTTCCTATGTGATCTTACGGTGCCTCGTTGTACCATGTCCCGGACAAAGTGGTACTTAATATCAATATGCTTGGATCAATTGTGGAACACGTGATTCTCAGAAAGACAAATCCCACTCTGGTTATCACAAAGGATAACGGTGGTATTTAGCACATGTTCGAACAGCTCACTGAAGTGCTTTCTCAACCAAACGATTTCACAACAGGCCATACTCGCTGCAATGTATTCGACCTCAGCGGTGCTCAAAGCCACCGACTTCTGCTTCCTGCTCATCCAAGATATTGAAGCAAAACCCAAGGTGAAGCAACATCCAGATGTGCTCTTGCGATCCACCACACTGCTAGCCTAATCGACATCGGTATATCCATGGAGTCTCAAACTCTTGGCAGTGTATCTTAGCCCATGGTTGATTGTGCCCCGAAGATATCTCAATAGATTCTTAGCACCAATCTAGTGAATGTGATGAGGCTCAACCATATGTTGACTCAAAGTGTTCACTGCAAAACATACGTTCGGACGAGAGTTCACTAACAACATCAGGGCCCCTACGAGTTGTCGATACTCTGTGGTATTTTCTAGCTTGGGCCCAGCAGCACTTCCACACAATTTCTTAAAGTTGAGTTTCATCGGTGTCGACACAGACTTACAGTCCACCATACCAAATCTCTCCAGTAGCTTCACGACATATTTTCCTTGAGAAAGGAAAATCTCGCCTGGCCTTTGCCAGACCTCCAAGCCTAGGAAACAATGCATCGGTCCTAGGTCTTTCATCTTAAACTTGGAAGCTAGCTCCCTCTTACATTGATGAATGAGAGGGTCATCACCTGTCAGGAAGAGATCTTCCACATAGAGAACTAGAATGAGAGGCCTTTCTCTATCAACTTTAAAATAAAGGTTTGGATCAACATTACTTCGAGTGAAGCCCAGCTTCATCAAGTAGCTATCTATCCTCTCATACCAAGCCTTGGGGGCTTGCTTCAACCTATAGAGGGCTTTCTTGAACCTGCATACATAGGTGTCTCTATCTTGGACTTCGAACACCAAAGGTTACTCCACATATACCTCTTCCTTTATTGAACCATGCAGTAAAGCAGTATTCACATCCATCTGATGGAGACTCCATCCTTGCGTTGCAGCAAGGGAAATGATAGATCGGATGGTGGTATAGCGGGCCACAGGTGCAAATATGTCATCATAATCTATGCCTTCTTTTTGAGAGAAGCTTCGAGCAACAAATCTTGCCTTGTACTTTTCAACACTATCATCAGATCCATGCTTAATCTTATAGAGCCATTTCGAGGTGACAACAGATTTGTCCTCTGGTCTGGAGACCACTCCCCAGACTTCATTTTTCGTAATGGACTCATATTCTTCGTGCATAGCATCCTTCCAAACTTGGTGCATTACGACTTCTTCAAATGATCCAGGCTTAGATTGTACAATTGTACCCATGGCTGCTAGATACCCTTGGTATCTATTTAGTTTCTTGCTTTCACGGAATGTCCCCCTTGGGGGAAATATGTCTCTCGGCATCTTCAAGAGTGTCCTTGAGCCATGAGGGTCTTCTCTTATTTAAAGGAGGTGGATCAATAAGATCCATAGGTCCTTCAACATCGAACATCGATTCATCCTTCGGTTCTTCCTTAGAGCTAGGAAGATTTCTTACTTTCTTGAGGGCAGCCTCTTCATCGAAGGTGACATCGTGGCATATCTCCACTTCTCTTTGACCAGGCACATAGATTCTATATGGCTTCAAAGTTTCTCTGTAGCCCACAAACATTCCCTTCTTTCCAGAAGCATCCAGCTTGCTTCTCTTTTCTTCCGGCATATGAAAGTAAACAGGACAACCAAAAACTCTAAAATGAGAAACATCAGGTTTCTTACCAGAGAAGACTTCTTTGGGAGTCTTGAAGTCCATAGCGGAATGTGGGCATCTATTTTGAACGTACACAACAGTGTTCGCAACTTCTCCCCATAGAAACTTCGAGAGACCTTGGTCATATAGCATGGTGCGGGCAACTTCCACAATGGTCCTGTTCTTTCTTTCAGCAATTATTTTCATTGACTGCATGGATTGATGTGATTGGATTTGCATTCTGTGCTGTAGGGTTATGTTGTTTATCTGACGGGTGGTACCTATGGTGGTTTAGGTTACTTACAGGAGATTTGGTTTATCTGCAGTTTGTGTCTCTTAAGAGGGCAGGCTGGCTATTTATTACGTATCCTTTTATATCAAATTACAATTCTATCTGGACTAAAGGAACAACGCCTTACCCAAGACCTTTATGGAAAAGCTCGCTACAAGACCTTTCAAGCCCACCAAAACCTTTATGGAAAATACCTACCACTCCTAGTTCGTATCATCAAATCGGGGAAGGGAAGGATATATTATGTCTACTGAAGCCTAGTCCCAAGGGTTCAACACCATTTTTTTCAGGAGTATAAACAGTTGTGGTCTCCCTCTTAATGCCAGCTTCATTGCAAAAGTCATTGAATTCATTTGACTCATACTCGGTCCCATTTTCGGTTCTCAAAACTTTGATTCTCTTCTCGGTTTGATTTTCCACCAAGGCCTTGAAGGTATGAAACCATTTGAATGCTTCGTCGTTCTTTAAGAAATATATCCAGGTCTTGTGGGAGAAGTCATATGTAAAAGTCATGTAATAGGAACATCCTCCCAAGGATGTCACGGGCAGCATACCAGATAAATCATAATGAATCAACTGCAAGATATTAGTTGTCTTTGTCACACTAGAGGGGAATGGTCCCCTTGTATGCTTCCCTTCGGCACAACCCCGACATATACTTTCATGATCATCTTTAAATTCAGGGATCCCTGTCACCACCTTCCTTGCTTCGAGAAGGGCTTTGTAATGAAGGTGTGAAAACCTTCGGTCCATAACTTTGTTTGAAGAGTTGTATCACATGACATAGCTCCCAATGGACTTCCTCGAACCTGGTAGAGTGTATCAACTCTAAAACCAATAGTAAGAGCCTCCTTGAAGTTCTTCTTCCAGATGCGTACCTTTCCATCAACGAATGCCACTTTGAACCCTTTGTCTTCCATTGCCGAAATAGGCACAAGGTTCTTCTTCAAATCAGGTACGTATAACACATATTGTAAACAAAGGACTTGACCTTGAGATAAATGAAGGGTCACAGTCGCTGTCCCTTTCACGGGATAGGTGGCAATATCTCCAAGGATAATTTCTAGATTAGTAGCCTTCTCAATCAAGTCAAAGAGGCTTCTTTATAACCAGTGAGGTGCCTTGAAGCACCACTATCAATCAACCAGACATCCAGGGTGTCGAGAGGAGATGCAACAGAGAGGGTAGATACAAGAATAAATTCATTTTTCTTATTATCAACAACATTAGACTCATCGTACTTGGAATTTCTTGACCTCTTGAAAGGTTGCCCATTTCCACTACGATCAAAGGGGGCCTTCCTTTTTCCTTTGAACTTGTTGTTTCTTTGATTGCCATTCCCCCTAGAGTTGTTGTTGTCATCATCCCTGGGAGAATCCTTTCTATTAGGGCACTCTCTTGCATAGTGACCAAACTTTCTACAAGTGTAACATCTTCCTTTCCTTCGTTTGGGCCCCACTCAATGGTTTTGATTTCTCGGGCCACCATGGTTCTTCTTCTTTGCATGAGTGGCGAAGGCAGTAGGGTCACCTCTATTTCCATTAGAGGGATGATCTCTCTCCATCATTCTTGTCTCCTCTTGAGTGCATCTAGTCAACAATTCATCAAAATCAGGAATCATATTATTATAAAGAATCGTAGTATTAAATACATATCGGTCTCGGGGAAGTCCTCCAAGAGCAATGAAGATGAGCTCTTGATCAACTACTTCTTCTCCTATGGCAAGAAGATCATTCCTGATTTCTGTGAGCCTCATAAAATATGACGGAGGCTCATGAATTTTCCCCTGCACATAGTCCATGACATCTTGATCTTCTAATGCCAAATCCATGGACATCTTCCATGCATGATAATCAGTCTTGTCAGTCAACTTATCATCAGATTTGAAACCCTTGTAGGTTGAGGAGGCCATTGGTGCTTCACAAGACTTCTTCTTTGGTGATTTCTTTTCACACTATCTTGGGCTTTGTCTTCACCTCGGCTTTGATACCATGTTAATTTTAGATAACCATGGTATGTTCTATGCTTAATGCAAATTTACTTCAATCTTTCTTATGCCCAATTCAATTTAGCAATGACAGAAACATGAAAGTAAAATGCTGATATAACACAATAATAGATCAACAGAAGACAAGCTAATAATATAGATCAGATTTTACAATTCTTCTTGTCCAGCAAAGATATAGGATAGTGTGCGTTACGACAGTCAACTAGATGCATCAGCTAGCAAAGTCTTTCTCAACATTAGATCAGCCAACCCTCCAAGTGTCACACACAACCCTCAAAGACAGCTCATCAAAAGTCAACGCAAGTCAACAAAAGAATCCGTCATCTAGATTTACGACATCCATTTTTGGCATCATCCATATTTCCGGCATCGATTTCCGGCATCCAAATTTCCGACATCCATATCAGGCATCATCCATATTTCCGGCATCCATATCCGACATCATCCATATATCCGGCATCCAGATTTTCGGTATCCATATTCACACGTGGGAGAGAGATAAGCCTCTTCTAGGTTGTACGAACCAATCCGATCATGAGGAATGTGTGTGATGAGATGATGATGAAATGGAAATCATCTCTCTCCAATTTATATCCATCAATGAGGGTGTGTGACACATCTGTTAGGCTTGTGAGCCTACATTACAAATTTGGCCGACCTTGCACATGTGTGGAAATAAAATCAAAATATATGTTCTGCTCATCCAAACAAGATGATATTTAGATCAATCTTGCACCTCTCCGAAAGAGGAATCCAACAAAAATATAATCATCATCATATGAGCAATGCAACATGGAGTTTGGAACTAGTTGCCCAAAATTAACAAACATCTTCTAGGCTGTCTTCAAGGAGTACTTTGACAAGGTCTTTGGAGCATACAATTACATCAATGATTGTCCTTTATAAGTGTAACAACACTTCATATACATGACTCTGAATTATATATTTATGACAAGGTGACAAATCCCTAAAGACATCAAGAAGAAGTCTTTGATCTATAATAAAAACTCCTTGCTCATGAAACCCATGAGTCATGAATTTACAAAATACATTTTATTAACTTTCTCTTCTTCATTACATAAATTCATAATTACAAGTTGTTATGAAGACCGAACCTAGTTACACTTTCCAACACTCCCTCTTAACTAGGGAGGTATTCATAATGGTACATGATCACTTTCAATCTGAAGAATCTCATAAGAAGAATTTGATTGGTAATCATCTGTTATAGCATCATATTATCCAACATTGTTATAGTGCAAGGCCTTGACTAACAACTCCATCTCTCCATGAGACCAAGCACTACAATGCTGATGAGACCAATGATTCTAGACAACTTCATCATTGTCTCCAAGGTACATACTCCACCATGGTGTTCACTGAATATGACCTTAAAGGACTATTCTTATCAGGATATCTAATCCTCAAGAATATCCATCCTTTCACGACTACTCTTATCAGAACGTCTTATCACATTCTCAAAGAGTATCAGATGCCAGATGATTACCCAATCCTGCATTCTGTCTTCCAGGTGAAGACCAAAATGATGTGTCTATTTTTCCCTCTTAACTAGGGAGGACATATTCCACAGAGGAATAAACTTATTGTAATATTCCAAATAGGAAATAAACAACAATACAAAGCAACATAAACAAAACTATAGCTAATAGGGATGCACCATAAAAATCACTACAAACATTTCATAAAAGCTGAGCCATTTTATTATATATCTGGGAAATAGGGAATGAGTACAAGAAGGTGATCAGAATGATGGCACCTTGTAAATTTTTGTAGATGTTCTATGCTTGATGCAATTTTACTTTTATAACAGCAATCACATAAATAGTTAAGTAAAATGCTGATAGAACATACCAGTGGATCTATAGAAGACAAACCAGAAACAGGAGAATGTGTTGGTGCGTTACGGCGATCAGCAGGATGCTTCAACCAACAAAGTCTTCTTGGTCGGCCAACCCAAAATGTGTCACAACAGTCCTCAAATCAATTATCCAGTCAACTCAAAGTCAACCCCAGAAAAAGTCACGCAGTCCAGAAAAAGTCAACGCAGGGCAGCAACAAGAAAGTCAACGCAACTCCAACTTCGGTCAATCTTTTGACCTCGATTTTTGTGCCAATGAGTACGGCCTACAAAAATCGAATTCTCCACAAAATTTCAGCTCAAACGGACCATGCGTTGACCAAAGTCAATGCTGGTCAAACTTGCCCAGAAACCCTAACTGCAGAAAATTTGCTGCGGTAAATTTCGTCCTTTAGCTGCAGTAGATTTCGTCCTTCTTCTCATGTGGGAGATGAAACTGCTTCTCAAATGCTTGTAGATAATGAGAAGTGTGTGGATGAGATGAGTGAAAAGCTCTCCAACGTTGACTGTATTTATATCCATCATTGAGGTGTGTGACACATCTGTTGGGGGTGTAAAAACTTAAGGCCGACCTGCACTTAAATTTATTATAAATAATAAATTCAAAATAAATGTTCTGCTCATCAGATTAAAATCAATTTTATATCGATTTTGCACCTCTCCGAAAGAGGAATCCAATACAAATATTGGAATCTTCATCTGAGCATCACAAGATGGAGTTTGGACCTAGTTGTCCAAATTTAACACTCCCTCTCAACTAGGGAGAACTCCATCCACCAGTGCAATCAAACATCGTGCATCATCCCGCCGTAACTTGCTTTGCTGGCCTCTTTATTTCAGAACAGAAGTGGGTCAGTCACAAAGACATCATCCCTCGGCTGACAAATTCAGCCCAAAGGTCCGAAACCTCTATCAGACTCACAAAGAGTCTCCAACCAACTCGAAGTTGGTTCATCTGACCCGAAGTCAAGCGGAGGTCCGAGACCTCACTAGACTTGATCCCAGATCAAGTGGTTGGACCGTGCCATCCTAAATAGAGAGTACGGCAATCTCTGATGCGTCCATCAGTCTTTGCTATTGGTCTCTAGCTTTTCCCACCTCATTGGCCAAATGAGAGGTACTTCCCATGAGCCCTGAACTCAATGGGTAGGATGCATACGGGGCACAGATAATGAGAGGTGAACCAACTCAATAATCACAACAATGGGGTCCAAGCACACCAACAAGGTTTGGCAAGCCTAGCCTTGTGGTTGCTCATAGCTCCGAGAAGCTGTCCCCAAAGCCCCCCAGAGCTCCTCGAGCTCATCGTCCAACAAGACCCACATCATAGGGTCATTCCACGATACCAAGTCTCTCACGGAAGGTTAGGAACTTGACCTTCCCCAGGGGCTTAGTGAGAATATCCGCGACCTGCTCATCAGTTCCTATATGATCGAGCCTTACGGCGCCTCGCTGTACCATATCTCGAATGAAATGGTACCTGATATCAATATGCTTGGATTGGTCATGGAACATAGGATTCTCGGTCAAGCAAATCCCACTCTAGTTATCACAAAGTATCACGGTGGTATCTAGCACATGTCCAAACAGCTCACTAAAGAGCTTTCGCAACCAAATTGCTTCACAACAGGCCATACTTGCTGTAATATATTCGGCCTCTGCGGTGCTCAAAGCCACCGACTTCTGCTTCCTACTCATCCATGAAATCGAAGTAGAACCAAGATTGAAGCAGCATCCCGATGTGCTCTTACGATCCACCACACTGCCAGCCCAGTCGGCATCAGTATATCCACGGAGTGTCACGCTCCCGACAGTGTATCTCAGCCCATGGTTTATCGTGCCCCGAAGGTATCTCAGAAGATTCTTGGCACCAACCCAGTGAAAGTGACGAGGCTCAACCATCTGTTGACTCAAAGTATTCACTGCAAAACATATATCTGGACGGGTGTTCACTAAGAACATCAGAGCCCCTACGAGTTGACGATACTCAGTAGGATTTGCCAATATGGGCCCAGTAGCGCTGCCACTCAATTTCTTGAAGTTGAGTTCCATTGGTGTTGACACGGACTTGCAATCCACCATACCAAATCTTTCCAGAAGTTTCACAATATATTTTCCTTGAGAAAGGAAAATCTCTCCAGGTCTCTGCCAGACCTCCAGGCCTAGGAAGTAGTGCATCAGTCCTAGGTCCTTCATCTCGAACTCAGCAGCAAGCACCCTCTTGCATTGATGAATGAGAGGGTCAGCACCTGTCAGGAAGAGGTCATCCACATACAGCACCAGAATGAGAGGCTTCCCTTGGACAACCTTGAAGTAAAGGTTCGGATCAACATTACTTCGAGTGAAGCCTAGCTTCATCAAGTAGCTATCTATCCTTTCGTACCAAGCTCTGGGTGCTTGCTTCAACCCATAGAGGGCTTTCTTCAACCTATAGACATGAGTGTCTCGATCCTGGACTTTGAACCCCAGAGGTTGCTCCACATATACCTCTTCTTTTATTGCACCATGCAGAAAAGCGGTCTTGACATCCATCTAATGAAGACTCCATCCTTGCGTAGCAGCAAGGGCTATGATTGATCGAATGGTGGTATATCGTGCCGCAGGTGCAAGTATGTCATCATAATCTATTCCTTCCTTTTGAGAGAAGCCATAGGCAACAAATCTTGCCTTGAAATTTTCAGCACTTCCATTAGATCCATGCTTGATCTTGTAGAGCCATTTCGCGGTGACAACTGATTTGTCCTTCGGTCTTGGAACCACATCCCAGACATCATTCTTCATTATGGACTCATATTCTTCGTGCATAGCATCTTTCTAGACTTGATGCTTTACGGCTTCTTCAAAAGATCCAGGTTCAGATTGTACAATAGTACTCATGGCAGCCAGATACCCTTGGTATCTACACGGCTTCTTGCTTTCTCGGAATGTCCCCCTCGGGGCAGCATGTCCCTCGGCATCTTCGAGAGTGTCCCTGAGCCATGATGGTCTCTTTCTCAGTGAAGGAGATGGATCTATTGGGTGCATTGGTCCTTCAACATCAGGCATTGTCTCATCCTGCGGTTCTTCCTGATTTCCAGGCCTTGCTTCATGATTTTCCTCAAATCTCGGAAGATCTACTACTTTCTTCAGGGAAGCATCTTCGTCAAAAGTGACATCATGGCATATTTCTACTTCCCTTTAACCAGGTACATAGACTCTATAGGCCTTAGAGGTTTCGCTGTAGCCCACAAACATTACTTTCTTCCCAGAAGCATCCAGCTTACTTCTCTTTTCTTTTGGCACATGAAAATAAATAGGACATCCAAAAATTCTAAAATGTGAGATGTCAGGTTTCTTACCGGTGAAAAACTCTTCGGGAGTTTTGGAGTCCAGGGCGGAATGAGGGCATCGGTTTTGAATGTATACAACAGTATTCGTAGCTTCTCCCCACAGAAACTTCGGTAGACCCTGGTCACATAGCATGGCATGGGCAGCTTCCACAATGGTCCTGTTCTTTCGTTCAGCAACGCCATTCTGCTCAGGAGTATAGGCAGTAGTAATCTCCCTCTTAATGCTAGCTTCTCTGCAAAAGTCTTTGAACTCATTTGACTCATATTCAGTGCCATTGTCGGTCCTCAAAATCTTGATCTTCTTCACTGTCATATTTTCCACCAAGGCTTTGAAGGTACGGAACCACATGAAAGCCTCATCCTTCTTCTTCAAGAAGTATATCCAGGTTTTGCGGGAGAAGTCATCAGTGAATGTCATATAGTAAGAACATCCTCCCAGGGATGTCACAGGTACCATACAAGATAGATTAGAATGGACCAGTTGTAAAATATCAGATGTCTTTGTGACACTTGAGGGGAAAGGTCCCCTTGTATGCTTTCCTTCGGCACAACCCTTACATACACCTTCATGATTATTTCCAAAATTGGGCATCCCTGTCACCACCTTCCTTGCTTCGGGACGGGCTTTGTAATGAAGGTGTCCAAACCTCCGGTGCCATAGTTCAGTTTGTCGGACAGTATCACATGTCGTAGCTCCTAGTGGACTACCTTCAACCTGGTAGAGTGTTCCAACTCTAAAACCAATCACGATAGCTTCCTTGAGATTCTTCTTCCACTTGCGCACCTTTCCATCAGTGAATGCCACATTGAAGCCTTTGTCTTCGATGGCTAGTATAGACACAAGGTTTTTCTTCAATTTTGGTACATAGAGTACATCCTGCAAATGTAGGACTTGTCCTTGAGACAAGTGGAGGGTCACAGTCCCTGTCCCTTTCACGGGATATGTGGCATTATCTCCAAGGATAATTTCCAGATTAGTATCCTTCTCAACCATGTCAGAGAGTGCTTCCTTGAACCCAATGATGTGTCTTGAGGCACCACTATCTATCAGCCAGACATCCATAGTGTCGAGCGGGGATGCAGCAGAGAGGGCAGATACAAGAATGTATTCATTTCTTTTATCAACAACATTTGACTCCTCATACCTGGAGTTTCTAGACCTTTTGAAAGGTTGATTGTTTCTTCCAGAGGGAGCCTTCCTCTTTCCTTTGGACCTGTCATTTCTTTGATTTCCATTTCTCCGGTTGTTTTTGTTGTCATCACTATCGGGAGAATCCTTCTTGAAAGGAAATTCTCTAGCATAGTGACCAGGCCTATGACAAGTGAAACACTTGCCCTTCTTTCCTTGGGCCCTTGCTCTTCCTTTGTTCTTAGGACCACTAGAGTTCTTCTTTCTAGAATGAGCAGCGTAGGCAGCATTTCTGTCATTTTCGTATTCCTTCATTCTTGTGTCTTCTTGCATGCATCTTGACAGTACTTCGTCAAAGTTAGGAATTGTACTATTTTTGAGAATGGTAGTGTTGAATACTTGCCATTCATATGGGAGCCCTCCAAGTGTGGTGAGTACCATCTCACGATCGGCTATTGTCTCCCCAATAGCCAGCAGATTGTTCCTGATCTCGGTCAATTTCAGAAAGTATGTTTGGATAGACTCATCCCTGCCTTTCTTCAGATTCTTCAATTGATTCTTGAAGAATAGCACTTGGTTTGCATTGTTTACTTTGAACATTTGTATCAGCTTATCATACATCTCCTTGGATGTGCCTAGCTCAGATATGTAGGCAACCAGACTTTTATGTATGGATTCCCTGATGATTAGCTTTGCTTTGATCTCTCCCTTCTTATACTTGGTTTTAGTAGCAGTAGTAGCAGTGGATGGAGGTTCTTGTATCTTACCCAGTACATAGTCCATGAGATCATGGTCTTCCAATTTGAGATCTAATATCATCTTCCAAGCATGGAAGTCATCCCTTCCAGTCAGCTTGTCATCCTCCTTGAAGCCTTAACTTGTGGAACTCATTTTTCTCAGTTGGTGATTGCTATAAGTTAGGGCTTGTCTTCACCTCAGCTCCGATACCATATAAATTTTTGTAGATGTTCTATGCTTGATGCAATTTTACTTTTATAACAGCAATTACATAAATAGTTAAGTAAAATGCTGATAGAACATACCAGTGGATCTATAGAAGACAAACCAGAAACAGGAGAATGTGTTGGTGCGTTACGGCGATCAGCAGGATGCTTCAACCAGCAAAGTCTTCTTGGTCGGCCAACCCAAAATGTGTCACAAGAGTCCTCAAATCAAATATCCAGTCAACTCAAAGTCAACCCCAGAAAAGTCAACGCAGTACAGAAAAAGTCAACATAGGGCAGCAACAAGAAAATCAGCGCAGCTCCAACTTCGGTCAACTTTTTGACCTCGATTTTTGTGCCAATGAGTACGGCCTAGAAAAATCGAACTCTCCACAAAATTTCAGCTCAAACGGACCATGCGTTGACCAAAGTCAACGCTGGTCAAACTTGCCCAGAAACCCTAACTGCAGAAAATTTGCTGCAGTAAATTTCGTCCTTTAGCTGCAGTAGATTTCGTCCTTCTTCTCACGTGGGAGATGAAATTGCTTCTCAAATTCTTTTAGATAATCAGAGGAGAAGATGTGTGATGAGATGAGTGAAAAGCTCTCTAACGTTGATTGTATTTATATCCATCATTGAGGTGTGTGACACATCTGTTGGGGGTGTAAAACCTTAAGGCCGACCTGCACTTAAATTTATTATAAATAATAAATTCAAAATAAATGTTCTGCTCATCAGATTACAATCAATTTTATATCGATTTTACACCTCTCCGAAAGAGGAATCCAATACAAATATTGGAATCTTCATCTGAGCATCACAAGATGGAGTTTGGACCTAGTTGTCCAAATTTAACACACCTTGGCTTGCTCAAGGCAAGCTGAAATATCTGTCCAAACCCTTCTCTGAATGGCTGCTTCTCTAAGTGATTGCGTAACTCCCTGAACTGCTGCTGTTGCTATTGGCTGGAATGGAGCTGCTCTTTGTGGCTGTTCCCCTGCTCAGAAAATTTTGAAACTTCGGCTATGAACTCTCCTCCCAAAACACGGAAAAACCTAGGAAGGAATTCCAGAAAGGCTGACCCCGAAATTTGACCCCCTTGGGAAAATTACGCACTCCTTGTGAGTACATCGGCCTCTGGACTGAATGACTGGAAATGATGGCCTCTCACTTCTCCAAAACACAACTTGTGAAGGGTTGATCTCCTCACACTTCTCCCTGATTGAAACTCCTGAATCTCCCTCACTCCCGGAGCTGCCCTCCTCCAGGACTACGTAATCTCTCTGAGTGACTGTGCTGCCTGATGAACTACGTAACTCCTGGATGATGGCTCTGCGTTCTCTGCCTTGAAAATTGATGGTAAAGCTCCTCACCTGAGCGGGCACTCGAAGTCCCCCGAGGCTGAGGTTGGGATCTCCGCTCGGAGACACCCGCGTGCTGAACAACACTTGTAGACTTAGCTAAACAACGTAAGCATGCTCAATATCTGTTAGACATAACTTTTGAAGATGAATGATAGAATGATTGAGAAGCTAGGCCCTCACTCGCATTTATGCTTGAGACACTAACATTCCCCTGGGCCCCATTGCGTTGCGTTGTCCTCCTTGCCACGTTGCCCTGCCTACTCTGCATTGTCCTAGCCCACGCTGCCACTGGGCTGCCTGGCCCACACTGTCCTTGCATTGTTACTTGGTCCCCTTGGGCCCCACGCTGAAAACATCGTGTTGGTTAAGTGACTTTAGGAAGATTATTTCTCCTAAGTTGGGTTATGGTTCCCAACACCCTTTTTATTTATGGCTAAACATTAGAAAAGAAAAATCTGGGCAAAATTGATATTGCCAATTAGCTAATGCTAATTGGGAATATTACACTTATACAAAGAATGTGCTTAAGATTTTTTTTTGGCCTAGGAATTACGAAGTTTCTTCTAAGTAAGAAAATTATTACCAGACTCCCTCTTAATTAGGGATTTGTAGCAGCAATGATGAAAACATCTAGCTGCTCATGCTGAACTCCTTTCGTTGATGTCATGAATTGAGGGGCCTTCAACTTTGGGATCTCTTAATAGGGCATAGATCATCCATCACTTTCATTCAAGAGCCATGCCTTCTATCAGAAAGTGATCCATTAGTCTTCTCATCTGGTCTAGCTTCATGCCATGTTGCTCTTCTTCGAACCATATTTCTTTCAAGGATCTTTTATCTTGCCATATGGTTATCAATTTTGGAAGACATATACTTCCCTGTGGCAGCCCTGCATAAGCTCATTAAATATTGATTGATTATAAATATGAAATTTTAAATCAAATATTACCTTAGTGATGATCTTTCACCATGACATATTCTTGTAGGCATCAACATCCTTTGTTTATAGATTGAGACATATCCTAAAGATATGTATTGTCAAGGGTCTCTATCTTTTCCAAATGTTTTCGCACAGATTGTCAAGGCACTACGTCAACGACTCAGATTGGGGGCTGTCACCCTTATCCCCAATCTCTCTATTTAAACTGTCTCCTTACAAGCTAAGGGAGGTAGACCCTATTATAAATGAGGATGATAAATCCAGGAGACACAGCTAAAACATCAAGTACTTGATAAGATTTAATGAGATACCTTAAAGATTGGATTAAAACCAGTGCCTTATGGAGTCAAACAAGATCCCGCTATGTGATTAGAAACAAGCAAATGATGATTAACTGTTGCTTATTAAAACACGATTGATGACGATGATATTTAATTGAAAAAACCACAACCATGAAACAATAAGATGAAAATGCCAGAGATTTAAGATGTTCCAGTTTATTTCACTTCAGCAAATTCCAAAATTTTGTATAGTCACACTTAAGATAAAATCTTAAAAGCTTATTTGACCATAGAAGATATTTTTGAGAAATTTTTTATTATTTTTTTGGATTTTGAAATTTTTATTTATTTATTTATTTTTTTTGTAACCCCAAAGTCTTTATGCTTTATTCCTCAAAAAGTTTACAAGAGCTTCTAAGAACAAGTGCACGATCCTGAGATCGGATGATTCAAGAATGACAAAGACCTCTAAATTTATAGGACGAGATCTCACGGCTAGTTTGGATGATCCTCGTCAAGATAATCTCAACAGTCAGATTTAATTATCTTTTTTTTTTTTTTAATACGGTGAAATTAAAATTTTGGGGAAAAAACGAATTTATCATTTAATTCAATTTTAATTAACTCAAAAATATTATTTTTGAGTTAATTATCCCAAAATTTTGACCTTGACTTAACCACCAAGGCCCAAGGGTCCAATATTTCTTAAAATTCTCAATATTCCCTTGGCTTGGGGTTGTCAAAATCATTTTCCAAGAACCCACAAATTTTTCCTTTAAAGATTTAATCCTAATTTAGGACCCTAAATTAATTAAATTTCTGGTTTAGGATTTTATTAATTAATTGACCAGAAAATTTAATTAATTGACTAAGAGGAGATTATAATTATTTTTCCAACCCTCTTTTACATGAGATAATACATTTACATACATGAAGGGGGAATACCCATTCGTATAGACCCTCAAATAAATACCCAATTCTGCGACTCAAAACATGATCTAATAGACCAAGTAGTTGAAACTACTTTTACAAGGATTCGATAGAACACTAGGACTCACTTAGTATGTTGATGATAAAATCCACCCTAGCTTTGGGGTGAGGCTGGAGGGAAAAACTCTGCCGATCACTTTCGTGAATCAGTGAGACAAAAAACCTCCTAGAATGGAAGTCCATCAACAACATACTAGGCTTACCTAGGTTGTTACATACACTGACGGTCTTACTTAGATCATTTACATCATAACAATGCAGAATGGGTTTACATCATTTATAACAATGTCAACTGTCGATGAAATCTGGATGATGGAATCTGAATGGCGCAACCATGTCGATCATGACGAATCCCATTTGAAAAAATGGGGGTGTACTGCTATGGGGTCGTTGACAAAGTGTGGTCAACATCTGGCTCTACTTGGGGACACGTTGCTTCATCGAAGGAATGTGAGAATCCAGAATCTGCATCCAAGCAACACACGAGATTACATAAGTAGCGTCCATCCAAATATCATCATATAACATTAAGCTCATGAAAAATAGAAGCTCTTCTTTTATTTATTATTCTATTTAACATGAAAAGTAAATCTACTCTAACTGCAAAAATGAAATGCTGAAATAACAAGGAGAAGGGTTAGAAATACGATACAGAGGATGCCCTGTGGCATCAGACGTGCTCAATATAGTGTATGCTGAGCATTTGCCTACTTTCAGGCAAGTCTGTAGGCTGCTTTTCAGATGTGCCATGTCCAATCTTGTTAATTGTAGGACTCTGTCTTATCCAAATATCAAGCTGCTCTCGACCATCAGACGAATCAAACCACTTACTTCTTTTTTGCTTCTTTCTCTTATTCTGAGTGGGTTGTGATGTCAGCAATGAGACCACTGTAAACTCCTTGTCCTCATCTTGAAGATGTTTGTACAAAATATCCAAAGAACCCTGAGCGTGACCAATATTATTCTGGATATACTCTGTCAATGGTGACACATAAGCTTGGTCTTTCTCAACATCCTTTGAAACCATAGTGAAATCCTCCGTGTGATGAGATGAGAATGGCTTTAGCAGACAAGAAGTCTTATGATCTGTTGATGAATCTTCGTAATCAAATTTCAGCTGAAACTTTTGTAATTCTTCCATTTTTCCAATTTCTTTTGTATGGAACTCATCTCCCTGGCATGCCTTACTATTAATTTCATCTGATTTGCCTCCATATTTTTTATTTCCAACAAGTGATTTTCCTTCATGGCAGTCATTTCCTGGGTGTGTCTTGCTTCCATTGCAATCATATGATTCTGTATAATGGACATCTGATTAATCATTATCTTTAACCTGTTTTCCATGACATTTATTTCCTGTGCATGACTTTCTTCCATGGAAGTTATCTTATTTTGAAGACCGATTTGGTTAGCTTCCATGTTTTGAATTATTTGCATATGATTGGGTTGCACATCCTTAATCATTTGAGCTGGCTCCTTAACCTGACTTTCATGATCTTCTATATGCATGTGATAGTCCTTACCAACAACATTAATTTGATGACTTGACCTTGCCATTCTACTAGCTATGATCCTTTTGACAACATGGCATGTAACCTCTTCATGAAGATTATTACAGGCTCTACAATAAGGAGGAACTTTATCCACAAGATTTGTGAACTCAAGTTGATTTGTCGGTCTCTGCTCATAAGATAGGTCTCTTTTCTGCAAAGCATTATTATTTCTAGGTTGGGAATTCTGCATTCGAGCTCTTTCCATTTGGACCAACCTAGCCTGTAAGACACTTATTTCCTTAGCATGATTAAGCTCTATGCTTTCGAGTTTCCTAGCATGATTAAGCTCCATGATTTCGAGTTTCTTAGCATGATTAAGCTCCATGCTTTCAAGTTTCTGCATTAACCTTTTCACAGGGTGATCATCATCTTCTAGAGGTTCTTTTAACTTAGTATCTGTCAAAGATCTATCAAAATATGGAGTTTTGGACATTCCAGATGCTTTCTTATCCTTTTCAATCTCCTCAGCTAAAGATTGACAAGCTTTATAATTTGTAGTTTTAGCCCGCCTTAACTCATATGAAGTATCAGAATCAAAAGCATCAATGTAAAAATTCAGAAGAGATCCATCAGGAGGTTTATGAGTTTGAGATATTTCTCTAAGAATACCATTAAATCTCCTGTTAAATTCTTCAGTCGTTTCATTTTCTTTCTTTTTTATGGTACTGATTTCTCTTACCAAATGCCTATCTTCCCTCTTATCACCATACTTTTCCTTAAAAGCATTTACAATGGATTCAAAAGTATTGAATGAATTATCAGGCTTTTCCATAAACCATTCAGCAACATCCTCGCCAAAAGTAAGAACAAAAGTTTTCATCTTCACATCATCGAAATTATTATTTGTAACTGCAAATCTATTCCACCAGTGAGTGAAAGAAAACAAATGAGATTTAACACTAACTGCATCATTTCCTTGAAAGATAGGTAATTTATCCATTTGAGGGAGATCATGGGGATAACCTTGAATATTAGCAAAATTACACGGGGCAAAAATATCCATGATATCGTCTTTAAGATTTTAGAAATAGATTTGTGTTCAAGAATAGTCAAAAGGTCCTCAAGAAGCGAACTTCTTAGCAGGAAGTCTTGTAAGAAATGAAAGAAATGGAGTCGCTACTTGAACATGAAACTAATTCTAAAATAGAAGAAATAATCGAGAGATAGCAGATGGATATCAGGGGGGGATTCTTGTCTGGGAGTAAAAAGATGAATAAGTGGAGTCGCCACCCAAACAAGAAGCCAACCGAAATGTCCAGGTGCTAAAGATACGATGATGAAATGATTAGTGATATGACGAAAGATAAGACGATGAAAATATGAAGAGATGAAAAGTCGCCAGAAAATGTGATCCCTTGCGACAGGCTAATGAATGGCGATGAAAGATCAGAAGATTATAAAATGTCGTTAAGACCAAGGACACAAAAAACTCTATCCCCGACAACGGCGCCAAAAAATGTTGTCGCACAGATTGCCCAGGCACCGCGACAACGGCTCAGACTGGGGGCTGTCACCTTTATCCCCAATCTCTCTATTTAAGTTGTCTCCTTGCAAGTTAAGGGAGGTAGACCCTATTATAAATGAGGACGATGTATCCAGGAGACACAGCTAAAACATCAAGTACTTGATAAGATTTAACGAGATACCTTAAAGATTGGATTAAAACCAGTGCCTTATGGAGTCAAACAAGATCCCGCTATGTGATTAGAAACAAGCAAATGATGATTAACTGTTGCTTATTAAAACACGATCGATGACGATGATATTTAATTGAAAAAGCACCACAACCATGAAACAATAAGATGAAAATGCCAGAGATTTAAGATGTTCCAGTTTATTTCACTTCAGCAAATTCCAAAATTTTGTATAGTCACACTTAAGATAAAATCTTAAAAGCTTATTTGACTATAGAAGATATTTTTGAGAAATTTTTTATAATTTTTTTGGATTTTGAATTTTTTTATTTATTTATTTATTTATTTTTTATTTTTTGTAACCCCAAAGTCTTTATGCTTTATTCCTCAAAAAGTTTACAAGAGCTTCTAAGAGCAAGTGCACGATCCTGAGATCGGATGATTCAAGAATGACAAAGACCTCTAAATTTATAGGACCAGATCTCTAACGGCTAGTTTGGATGATCCTCGTCAAAATAATCTCAACCGTCCAAAAGATTTAATTATCTTTTAATCCGGAACGTTGAAATTAAAATTTTGGGAAAAAACGAATTTATCATTTAATTCAATTTTAATTAACTCAAAAATATTATTTTTGAGTTAATTACCCCAAAATTTTGACCTTGACTTAACCACCAGGGCCCAAGGGTCCAATATTTCTTAAAATTCTCAATATTCCCTTGGCTTGGGGTTGTCAAAATCATTTTCCAAGGACCAACAAATTTTGCCTTTAAAGATTTAATCCTAATTTAGGACCCTAAATTAATTAAATTTCTGGTTTAGGATTTTATTAATTAATTGACCAGAAAATTTAATTAATTGACTAAGAGGAGATTATAATTATCTTTCCAACCCTCTTTTACATTAGATAATACATTTACATACATGAAGGGGGAAAACCCATTCATATAGACCCTCAAATAAATACCCAATTCTGCGACTCAAAATATGATCTAGTAGACCAAGTAGTTGAAACTACTTTTACAAGGACTCGATAGAACACTAGGACTCACTTAGTATGCTGATGACAAAATCCACCCTAGCTTTGGGGTGAGGCTGGAGGGAAAAACTCTGCCGATCACTTTCGTGAATCAGTGAGACAAAAATCCTCCTAGGATGGAAGTCATCAACAACATACTAGGCTTACCTAGGTTGTTACATACATTGACGGTCTTACTTAGATCATTTACATTATTACATGCAGAATGGGTTTACATCATTTATAACAATGTCAACTGTCGATGAAATCTGGATGATGGAATCTGAATGGTGCAACCATGTCGATCATGACGAATCCCATTTGAAAAAATGGGGGGTGTACTACTATGGGGTCGTTGACAAAGTGTGGTCAACACCAGACTTCTATCAGAATCCACATATCTTCCCAGGAGATCTCCTAGTCAAATTTTGTTGGTTTCCTTGGATATTGATTGCCTTTTACCATGGTTGCACTTCTTACGATCTCTTCCTTCCACACAATTTTATTTCATTCCCAAGAACTTCCACTATGCAGTTCCTTGATGATGTACAATCACCTCATATTTCATATGAGGACATATGAAGGTTGCTGGGAAGCGTCCCCCCCCCTCGACCCCGCTCCCAAAACACGCTCCGTTCGGGAGCGTTTTCGGGAGTGCGCTCCCAAGCCTGAAAAAATGATCCTTGGTTTCTAGGGAGCGTTTCAGGGAGCGAATGCCCCTGAGCGCTCCCGCCATTAAAAAACAATTCAGTAGTGTTTTTTAAATGGCAGGAGCGCTCGGGGAGCGTTTGCTCTTGAATGCTCCCCGCGCGCGGAAAAAATTCGATGACGATTTTTTTTGGGAAGGAAAGGGAGGGAGGGGGGAGGAGTGGGTAATAAAAGGCCCTCCCTCTCTTGATTTGTCTTATTGTTTGTCAAGAGAGCAAGGAGAGAGCAAGTGCCAAGGAGAGCAAGAGGAGAGGAGAGAGCAAGGAGAGAAGAGAGGAGAGAGCAAGCTGCAAGAGAGCAAGAGGAGAGAGCAAGGAGATTGAAGAGAGCAAGGAGGATTGAAGGACAAAGAGGTAGGAGTCAGGACTCTCTAATCTAGTTTTTTCTTTTTCTATGTTGCATTTTTAAGTTGTTCAAAAATGAAAACTTGAATTTTTTTTCTCTATGTTGCATTTTATGTGTTGAAAAGTGAAAAATTGAATTGTTTTTTCTATGTTGCATTTTTTCCTATTCCCATTTGTCATTCCTCAATTTTTTTGCAGGCTAAAAACTTGAAACTTGAAACATCATGGCTATATGGCTTAGGGTTTTCTTCGTGTTGGTTCCTTTCTTTGTAATAATGGTGTTGGAGAGTAGAAGAAAGAGGCCCATTCCAGAAGAGGAGGATGGAGAAGTGGGTTATAGTGGATTTGATGAAAATCCTGAAGAGGAGTATGCTGAGGAGGAAGGGGAGAGTGGAGAACATGAGGCCACAAAGACACCAACTAAACATGACGAAAGTCAAACACCATTGTGGAAATATGTTTAGAGGCAGGAAGGAGGGAAAGGGGGTGGAACCACTAAATTTCTTTGCCCCCATTGCAATAAAGAATACACAGGTTCATACACCCGTGCCAGAAGGTACCTTTGTGGGAAAATGCCATGGGATGGAGATAAAAATATAGGAATCAAAATTTGTGTTAGTGTGCCAGCATTAGATAGAGAGAAATACAGAAAGGAAGAGGAGGTTGCCCAACAGAAATCTAAAAGATCTAGGGGTTTCATTGAATCTTATGTACCATCAGGTCCATCACATCAAGGACAAAGAAGTCCATCAACTTCCACCCATGGCAGTGGATATGGAGGCACACTTGGACCAAACATCTCTTTAAGGCGTAGAGCCATATCCGATTTCCCTGATGAAGGGTCTAGGAGTGATGTGGATTCAAAAATTTTCCGGTTTCTCTATGCATGTGGGGTACCATTCAATGTTCTTCGCTCAGCTTATTGGCATGAAATGGTTTCTGCAATTAATGATGCCGCCACAGGATACAAGAGCCCTGGGTATGACAAGGCCAGAATCGTGGGACTTGATAATGAAAAAACAAAAATAACTCATTCTTTGAGTAGAATGAGAAGTTCTTGGAATGAGCATGGGGTGTCCATTGTATCTGATGGATGGACAAATGTAAAAGGAAAGTCATTGATAAGTGTTCTTGCTGTGTCTGTTAGTGGTGCAATATTCCTTTCAACATATGATTATTCAGACAAGTTCAAGACTGACATTAGCATTGTAGAACCATTACTTGAAACAATTGAACGTATTGGGCCATACAATGTCGTCCAAGTCATCACTGATAATGTTGCTAATTGTAAGGCAACGGGATCAATTATTGAGGATAAATACCCCAACATATTTTGGTCTGGGTGTTTGGTTCACACAATGAACCTTTTGATGCATGATATAATTAAAAACGAACAACCTCTATACAAATGGCTTGGTGATTTGTACAAGAGAGGTAAAAAAATGATAAAATTTATTACAAATCATAGCAATACCCATGGGCTTTTCCATATTCACTCAGGATTGGAGTTGTTGAAGATAGCAAAGACTAGATTTGCTAGCTATTACCTCACCTTCAGGCGCCTTTTGAAGGTAAGAGAGTCATTGGCAACCATGGTGTCAAGTCCATACTGGCAGGTATTAAAGGACATGGCAACAACAATAGTTGACAGGCAAGGTTTTGAACAGGTGGAGGAGATCGCTCTTGATCCTTTGTTTTGGGCATGTGTGAGGGAAATTTTGAATTTCACCAAGCCCATTTATCACATGATTCGCTTTTCAGATACAGATAAACCAGTGATTGGTGAGGTGTATGAGTAGATGGATAGCATGTTGGGGAAAATAAAAGATGTTGTTTAGGAAAATGATCCCAACTTGTATTCAATGATTCACGATTGTGTGTGTGCACGGTGGAATAAACTTAATGTTCCACTACATGCTTTGGCGTATATCCTTATGCCAAAATACTACTCTCCATCTTGGTTGGGCCAACCTTCACCAGGAGGTGGGGTAAGGATCAAACCTCACACAGATCCAAAGGTATAAGAGGGATACATGAAAGCATTAGACAAGTTGGTCCCCGACTGGGAGGAGTGTGCTAGATTGCGCCTTGAATTAGGCAGATATTTCAGTTGCACTGGTAACTTTGGTTCTTTCCATGCAATGGAAGATAGAGACAAATTTGATGCTCTCACATGGTGGGAAGCATATGGTGGCATGGGAATTTTGCCAAAGTTGGCAAAAAAAGTTCTCTCACAAGTTGTAAATACTTCTTCTACAGAGAGGTGTGGAGCACCTACAACTTCATCCATAATGTCAGAAGAAACATGCTGAATGAAAACCGAGCAGAAAGCTTGGTTTATGTGCACTACAACTTGAGGTTGTTGAGTCATTATCGTGATCGGGCTTATGAGGATCAATCATATAAAGTTTGGGACAGCAACCCAGAGGACGATAATTTGGAGGATGACACTGTACATATGGAAGAATTGGAAGCAGAACTTTTGAGGGATCATGATAAAGCAACAACAGCCATGCCACCGCCACACCTAGGGCTAGTCCCACCATCCAGTAGTAGTGCGGGTGCCAGTGCCTGTGTTCGATTTCCAGCTATTGTTCCTTTGTAGATTCAACCTCCACCTACATCCTCACGTGGCCCTTTGCCTTCTAGTTATGGCCGTGGTACTCACGAGACAACTAGAAGACCAACATTGCCTCGTGGTTCTCACAAATTAGACATTTCTCGTGGGCATGGCAAGGGTCCAGCCAATAGATAAAATAGATTTATAGTTTACTAGTCTTTTCTATTTTCTAGGAGTTTTTAACTTTTTATAATTGTTGAACAGTTGAAACTTGACTCTTTCATATTTATTATGATAATTTTTGTAAACAATATATGGCAATTTAAGTTTGAAGTTTGAATTTGAAAGGTGAAACTTTGAAGTTGGCATTTATAAGTTTATAAGTCATTATGAATTATGAATATGATGCTTCATGAAAGTTGAAAGTTGTTTCATTTCGTTTCATTTTATAACATTTCATTTCATGTTGAATATTCTTTGTTGTAATGGTTATTGGTTACACTTAGCTTACAAGTACAACTATGGTGATCAATGAATCAATGATGATAAATGTTATATATTGAATTTTGAAATCAATGAATCAATGAATCAATGATTATAAATGATATATATCAATGATGATAAATGTTATATATCGAATTTTGGAAGCTTGAAACTTTAAGATTGATGAATCATGAGACTCAAGATTCAATATGTTGTATGTTTCTAACTTGTGGGCGTGGTTGATGAAGATTATAACTTCTAGATGATTGATGTTATATGGTTCAAACTATGTCTTAATGTTTTTTATGTCTAATTCATCATTCTACATGCTTTTGTTGACATTTTGCTTCAAAATATAAAAAAATATAAAGAATACATATATTTAAAAAAACGCTCCCCGAAACGCACCCAGACCAGGAGCTTTCGAAAATGGCGCTCCTGCTCCCGCTCCCGCTCCCCTCTTTCGCTCCCGCTCCCAAGTAACCATGGGACATATTATGTTGATTTCATCTAGTGTAGATCATGCCCTTTTGGCAACCTGTGTATCAGAAGAGTTTCTTCTTTCTATTTTGATCATACTTCTAAAGATAGAAGTATACTACCTGCAATTACATGACATGACTTCATAACATCCAGTGTCAACATATATACATGTACCTCATTCTTTTCCTTTTGAGTCATCCTGCAATAGGTTTCCTTAGAATGAAAGAGTTTCATTCTCTTGACTTGCTTCATCAATATTTCATCGTATTCTAATCCCATAATTCTTCAAGTTAGAATTCTCGAAGAAACCTTTTGCTTTCTTTCTAGTCAGTGAATCCAAAAGAGGATTCCGTTAGAAAATGTCAGCACCTTCCATATTGATTATTGAATGATGATCCTTGATCTAGATGACTGCCTTACATAAATGTTGTTTTCAGTGAGGTTCCTAAGAGCTATTTTTATAGCATAGTTATCACATAAATGTTTTAGACATCCTCCTATGACGTGTGCTCCTCCTTTAATGCTTCCATCATGATGCCAATTCTAAAGAGATGAACCGATCTAATATACAATTCTTCCTAACATACTATTTTATAACCAACATATACCTCTTAAGGATTGAGATGATCTCAATCATAGTAGAGATATTTCACTTCTTCTTTCTTAGGTTTCTTTGAATCAAGTTATTCTATTTCTCCGGCAGCATGGGCTTCCTCCTTTTTCCTCTTGTCCTTATATTTGGGACAATCTTTGTTATAGTGCCCAATTTCATTATATCCATAACATCGTAACTTATCCATGGTTCTCCTTTTCTTATGAGGACCAAACATATGAAATTTTCCCTTTGACATGGCAACATAGGCTTGATTCTCTTCATTTCATCCTATATCTAGCTTTTAACCTTGTCTCTTCTATCTTACATAGAGACCATAGATCTTGGAATGGTGGTGCTTCTTTCTTCCCATAGATACTTGAAGTGAAGTTTCCCAATCCCTCCGGTAGAGCATTCAACATCACTATAGTCATTTCTCTATCAGACATTACTTCTCTTAATTCCTGCAGTTGATCTTGTACTTCATAAAGTATGAAGTTATTCCTTAACCTGTATAGTTCTTATCTCAGAGATATTACTTCTCTTGCAGTACTCACCGAGAATTGCTCCACCAATTTTGTCATATATTTCTTTTGAAGATTCCAGTTTTGATACATAGGGGATGAGAGAGTCGTTTGTGGATTCTATAAGAATCCTCTGGGCTCAAATGTCTCCCTTCATGTATTTGGCATGACTTCATTGTCCTTTTCTAACGTGCAAGAAAGTTTGAAACCCTAACCAATTTGTTGCTTTCTTTGCAAAAAGACATTTTGATAGATTCATATGAAGTCATAAAGATACTTACTTGAGTAGATGCTTTTCTTCTTCTATCAACTTCCTTGTTGATGATGATGTAGATAATAGCATGAGCTCCCTCTTAGATAGACCTCTTTAAGAGTGGTGTAAAGTGGTAGATCACCTTGGATCCTTGATCATTATGATGATCAAGGATGGCTTGTTGATGACTCCAACAATGTTGATTTGATTTTAACACGAAATAGTTATTGATGGTGATGGCTTCTATACGATGTCCTTGATCTTCTTGAGATGGCTTTCCAATTTCTGCAACATGCCTCTTTAGAATCTGAATATTGACTCTTCAATGTAGATCTTTGACTTTTGCCTTCTAGAAAACTGATCCTTAATCTTCTTGGTTCTTGAGTGTCTTCTTGTTAAATAGCCTTTTCTAGCACCTTAGCTCTGATACCATATTGAGAATTTAGTAGGGCAGTGTTTAATTCAATTTTCTTACTTGATAACTGCGTGTGTTATACTTGTTATTCTTCGATTACTTAGATCTTATCTTCATTAGCGTATTATGTCTTTCATCAAGTCGATTATCAAAACACAAGAGACATAGAATTTTGACTCTTCAAGCCAGGGCCAAAACCTCTCCCTTTTGGAGAGGAAAACCCAAAAGTAATTCTTTTTCTAGATCTTCAATTGATAAGTACCATGACCATGACACAGACCCTTCACCCATAATGGCTCCAAGACCTTGTCACTGCTCGTCTCGGCCTTTTATGTTGATCTTTCTTTCTTTGCACTGTACTGCACTAGTATTAGAGAAACTCGGTCCCTAACCTTAATATGCTTCTTCCTGCGTCTCTAGGCTCGGTCTCCTATGAGATCCCTTCGACCCTTCCTTTACACCAAGTCTTTGGAATCTATCTTGCTGTGGAGATTATTCTTTGCACACTGTATGGTCACCCTTCTTTCACACTGTATAGAGGACTTGCTTCCACTGAGGTAACCCTTCGGCCTATCTGAAGAATATGAGATAGATATATATGTTCCCAATAACGGTACTTGACTTCGCTGAGATGGCTTCTGTTCTCACGCATGAATTGCAGCCTTCTCCTTCACACTTGATTATAGTACTTGACTGAGATTCTTGTGGCCCAAACAGAGAGTTACTATTAGAGAGATATGCTTCCTCTTATCTTCGTTTACCTTTGTTGTCTTGAAACTTCTCCTCGCTGTACTGTTCCTTATTCTTGTACCCAAGACCGCAAAACTTTCCATGCATTGAAATCTCAGAGTTGATCCGAACTTGATGGTCTCCAAATGAGGCCGTAGTCTCTCCATTTATAGAGAATATCTCCTTTGTCCAAGGTTGACATAGTCATCTAAGGGTAGGCTGACCTTACCAAGGAATACCTTCAACATATTTGAGCCGACTTTACAAGGAGCTTCTCCAACATCTTTTAGGTCGTCTTCAAGGAGTACTTTGACAAGGTCTTTGGAACATACAATTACATCAATGATTGTCCATCATAAGTGTAACAACACTTCATATAGATGACTCTAAATTATATATTTATGACAAGGTGACAAACCCCTAAAGATATCAAGAAGAAGTCTTAGACCTATAATAAAAACTCCTTGCTCATGAAACCCATGAGTCAAGCATTTACAAAATACGTTTTATTATCTTTGTCTTCATTACATAAATTCATAATTACAAGTCATTATGAAGACCGAACCTAGTTACACTTTCCAAAAAACATTGTCTTCCTCTTTAGAAAGCTTTGTCCTCAAAGCTTGTTGATGACAACGTATGTCATCTATTTCTTTGTCTTGTAATTTATTCACATCTTTCAGAATTCTTCGAGTTGTAATCTTCGATGATACAAGATGATAGGATTGTCTGAGTGATAAATAAAATTGTCGAATTGAGAAGGGATCTGACCATTCTAAATCTATCTTCTGTGGAATCTTGCGGTTACTAGAAACTTGGGATGAATTATTATCACAAGACTGGCTTATGGTGACATCGGCATTCTTTGGAATATAAGGCACTTGTATCTGGTCTAAGTGATATGGATTTGTAGACTGGCTAAGATGTCTGTTACTATGATTTGGGTGTATATAAGGAGTTCTTGTGATTTGATTTCCCCTTATTTTGTTTGTGTCAATTTCTTTATTCACTTGAAGTATTTGATTTCCTTCAGGTACGAAATTCGCTTGGTTAATTGTCAGATTTTCACTTGAAATCTCTGTCGTTTCAACTACAACATATGAATGTATTTTTACTTCCTTTGGTTTGTCATCTTCTTGAGTTGTGATATTGAATGGATCAGTATTCGTTCGTTTTTCTTCAACTTGGACTGTTACATCTGAAAACTTCGATACTTCTTTCATGACAAGTTTTTCTAATTTGTTTTTCTATGATTTCTTATCATTTTAAAGTTTCTTAATTTGAGTGAGTAGACTTTGATTATGATTTCTAAGACATAAGAGTTCTTCAGTTTTTAATTCAACTTCATTTTGATGCTCAAGCTTCTCAGTTTTTAAATCTCTGATTTTTTCCAATAACTTTTGATTAAGGCTTTTTAAGCACAAATTTTTTTCTTCCTTTTTCGATAGGTTCTCATTGAATTTTTTCTCGAGACATTCCTTTTCTTCTTCTAATTTTTTCTTTGTATCTTTGGACTTCTTGACCTTCGCAAGTAATATTTGACTATGGTCCCTTAGATATAAAATTTCCTTGTCATTTTCTTTTGAGACATTGTAAAACATATGTTCAAGATCTTTACATTTCTCGTCTGATACCTCAATTTTTTGTTCAAGTTTTGTGAGTTCTTCCTCTAATATTTTCATTTGCATCCGCTCATTACATGTTCTTCCGTACTAAATAATTCGCCACATGTTGGACAACATAATTCACAACTTTTATGAATCTACAATACCCAATTTTTGTTTCACAAAATGGACATTTAGTCCAAAATGTGGGCTTATATGTGGAATTCATCTTGATTTCTTTGAAGTATATTTCTCTACAATTTATATTTATCTCTCTCTCTCTCTCTTTTCATAAATTGACTCCTTTTAATTAAAAACTAAAATGACCTTTTATAATTAAGAATGGAAACCCTTAATATAGAGCCCTTTCTTAATAGAACCTTTTTATTTTCAGATTATAATAATGTATTTTCCCTTTTAAATAACTTTATATATATATAAAACCCTCAAAAACACTTAATTGATAGTTAAACCATCAAACTTTAAAATATAGAATGTCACGTCCTTAAAAATATCTATGGTTAGGAATCAGAATTATAAGACCCCTTATACTTTATCCTTTATTGTAAATTATTTTCCTAAATTCATATATAATCCTTTCTTTAAAAATAGTTACGAACGGGTATGACCAGACGAATTGGTTTAGTTTAGACTATCCAAACTATAATTTCAGGGATGTATGATTGATCGTGAATGTAGTGGCAGCTAATTAGCAGCGGCATGGTGGCAATAGTGTTAGTGGCCTAATGGATTACGGTTGAACAAAGTATTGGTCATGCAAATTACGATTGAACAAGTTTGGTGGCGGCTGTAGCGTTGACGGCAGGAAGAAATTCAAGAATTTAACGGCAGGAAGAAATTCAAGAATTTAACGGCTAGTTGTGGAAGTGCAGTGGCTACAGATACAGGTCAATCCGATTGAGTTTCGGGAAGATAGGTCAAGGTGATCAATCTTGTTGAGATTTTGTGTATTTGGGGTAGCATCAGTTGTGCTCTAGCTCCCAAATTTTGTGGAGGGACTAGAGTACACTTGATCTACAAGACCTAGAAATGGATTTGAGAAATTTCAGTTGGTTTTCAACTTATTCAAATAATTAATTATTTTTAATGGATTTCCTAAGTCTAGCTTAGGAAAATAAAATAATTAGAGTGAATTAATTAACACGTGCTGAAATTGTCTTAGGTCACATGGATTAAGCAGTCTTTTAATCTCAGTCGTTGATGGATGATTTAATCTCGGCCGTTGAAGGGTTCAATGAAAAAGTATAAGAGAAAGGCTTGAGGGTCAGTTGAAGACACACATTTTTGGTAGAACTGAGGAATAGATTTGGAATTCTAGGGCGGGTTTGCTAAGAATTTGTGGAGGAATTTCCTGCGGTGAGGGGTAGTATTGGCAGAGGGAATGATCTGATTCCAATAGCCAAGAGTCAGTAAGAGGCAGAGGAGTAGCAACAAGGACAGCGCAGAGAAGCAGAATAACAGCTACGCAGGTGCTACGCAAGATAGCGCAGAGGCACTAGGAGGCTTCAGAAATCACGCAAAGGGTCTTTTAGGGCTAGCATTAGGTTGTGGGACCCTTCCAGGGGTGACGCAGTCCCTTCTGGTGCAATGCAGTGGCATTTGAGGCTAGCAGGGCTGACGCTGGGGCTTCAAGGGCAGCGCTGAGGGTTTCTAGGGTCAGATCCGGCTGAGTCCTGTAAATCCCGTTTGAGGATATGGATCAGTCAGATATTTGACACTAGATCTTCAGGTTAGCTGCAAATTTGATATCTTTTGTTCTCTGCCGGGTTTTCCAGATCTGGAACCCAGATTTACTGTACTCAGAACTACTTAATAATAAACCTCATATCTGCTGCACCGGTTTTCTCGCTTTGGGTTTTTTCCGGAGACTTATGGCCAAAAATGCATGTGTCACTTTGTTGCATGAGTGTATTATTCAGTAAATGATCTGCATGTGTAGGCTGTAGTTGTGTTTATTTTCAATATTTTCTGAATCTAAATTCTGGAAATAACTTGTATTAATTAAATCAAGTAGGAGAAAATAAACTAATACACTGCAGTAGAATCTTCACATGGTATCATAGGGATAGCAGATTAAGCTGAATCTCCAACAATCAACTGAAGAAATATTTTTTCTGCAGTGTGGCAGAAGAAGCAGCAGATCTGGAAAGGGCATCTTGATAGCAGGGGAAAGCAGATCCAGGAGATAACGTTGAAGCTGCAGAAGGCCTTTAGGCTTACGCATATCCTTCCCAAGGCATCCTAAGGACTGCGTCACCCAGTTTGGGGTTACGCAGTCCACTTCTGAGCAGCGCTGGGATTACGCTGGGCCAGCCAGGAAGACACAATCTAGTCACTTCTCCTGTTGCAGAAGAATTTTGCCAAGAACCGGAAGTAGTGCTTCAGATCTTCAGCAGTGCTGGTGGGGTAGAGATTCTGCAGGTGCAAAATTGTGCCTAGTTAAGGCAACAAAGGCGGGAGGAAGACAGTTACTCAGCAGATCTAAGATTTGATTAGGAGGATCGAAGAGTACTGTCCCTTTGAATTTTGGTGGAAGATTTCCAGGAGGGAAGTCAATTTTCAGCAGAAGCAACTACTAGAGGGTTTCTAGTCACCAAGAAACCCAGATCCAGAGGGAGAAGTACTTTTTCTTTCAGATCTGAGCAAAGATGGCTTGATATGGACTGGGGGATCAAGATAGATTGGATGGCATGTCCAACTATGTTATATGGAAGTCCAGAATCCTCTCAGTTCTGGATGAGTATGGTCTCAAAGATCATGCAGAGAAAACTCTTGGTGTGCCAACCGATGCTGATCCACTCAAGAAGTATCAAGAAAATCAAGCGCGGACGAAGCGTTTGATCATAGACGGAGTCAAGGACCACGTGATTCCTCATATTGCTGGTAAGGATAGAGCAAATGACATGTGAATAGCCTTGGAGACGATGTACCAAGGAGGCTCTATGCAAAGAAGAATGCTTCTTGAGAATCAAATGCAGATGTTCCAAATGATGAAGGGTGAAGAGATAGATCCATTCCTCTTCAGACTTCAAGCTATCCGAGACTAGCTGATTGGCATGGGTGCTAATCCAGATGAAGGGCTCCTAGTGAGGACTACCCTGAATGCTGTCTCTGAAGAATGGGCAACGTTTGTCCAGATCATTCTGGGAAGGGCAACATTACCATCATGGGCAGATATGTGGGCTATTCTCCGCCAAGAGGAGATCAGTAGGATCACCAAGAAGCAGTCTATCAGTGGAGGAAGCGGATCATCCAGAGTGAAGAAAGAAGAGGAGGAGGATGCAACCCTTGCATCAAGGGAAAATAAGCAAGGGAAGAAGAAGAAGGACCTCTCCATGGTCTGGTGCTTTAACTGTGGTGATCTTGGTCATTTCGCCAACAGTTGTCCTGAAAAGAAGGACAAAGGAGCTTCTGATTCCAAGGCTGCAACATTAAATGAAGATGACTCTGATGATGATGCAGCCATGAGTGCTCATGCCCCTCGAGAGAAGAGGTGGGGTGACATGGATCTGTAGAGAGCTACAGATTATTGGCGGGATCCTTGAGTTGACCCTACTCTTGGATCACATACGACTTACAAGAGCCTTAAGACGGTAGCGGGATGAGTCGGGAAGAAGGGTGATGGCCACATTGAAGCAAAAGAGGGAGATGCAGAGCTGAAGAGGGAGCAACGTAATGTAGAGGTAACAGCAACGTGGAGGCAGTAGCGTAGAGAGGCTGATGGGACTTCAGCAGTGCAGAGAAGCTGGGTTCACGCAGTACAATGTTGCAGCATGACAATGTCTCCAGGAGGACAGCGTAATTCAACATCCAGGGAGCTTCAGTAGTGGAAGGCAACTTGAATTGTCTGTCAAACAATTGGGCAGAGTCTTTTAGTTGCTTACTTCTCAGCAACTAAGTTGTAGTGCAACAGTTAGCAGTGGCAGTGCTATAGGCATCATGATGCAACAATTTGAGAGGGAGCTGCAGTACAGAGAGCAGCAGTGCAGTAGATGGAGGGCAACATGCCAAGCATCAACAACACAGATCCAATACTCAAGATCTTGTAATGCATGGTGTGATGTATTGCTAGAGCGCATTCCTGATGCTAAGAGGGAGTGTTGCGATTTTGTGTATTTGGGGTAGTATCAGTTGTGCTCTAGCTCCCAAATTTTGTGGAGGGACTAGAGTACACTTGATCTACAAGACCCAGAAATGGATTTGAAAAATTTCAGTTGATGTTCAAATTATTCAAATAATTAATTATTTTTAATAGATTTCCTAAGTCTAACTTAGGAAAATAAAATAATTAAAGTGAATTAATTAACACATGTTGAAATTGTCTTAAGTCACATGGATCAAGCAGTCTTTTAATCTCCGACGTTGATGGATGATTTAATCTCGGCCGTTGAAGGGATCAATGAAAAAGTATAAGAGAAAGGCTTGAGGGTCAGTTGAAGACACACATTTTTGGTAGAACTGAGGAATAGATCTAGAATTCTAGGGCGGGTTTGCTAAGAATTTCTGGAGGAATTTCCTGCAGTGAGGGGTAGTATTGGTTGAGGGAATGATCTGATTCCAAGAGCCAAGAGTCAGTAAGATGTAGAGGAGCAACAACAAGGATAGTGCAGAGAAGCAGAACAACAACTACGCAGGTGCTGTGCAGCCGCTACGCAGGACAGCGCAGAGGCATTGGGAGGCTTCAGAAATCACGCAGAGGGTCTTTTAGGGCCAACATTAGGCTGTGGGACCCTTCCAGGGGTAACGCAGTCCCTTCTGGTGCAGCACAGTGGCATTTGAGGCTAGCAGGGCTGATGCTGGGGCTTCAGGGGCAGCGCTGAGGGTTTTTAGGGCCAGATCCGGGCTGAGTCCTGTAAATCCCATTTGAGGGTGTGTATCAATCAGATATTTGACACTAGATCTTCAGGTTAGCTGCAGATTTGATATCTTTTATTCTCTGCCGGGTTTTCCAGATCTGGAACCCAAATTTACTGTACTCAAAACTACTTAATAATAAACCCTCATATCTGCTGCAACGATTTTCCCGCTTTGGGTTTTTCCGGGGACTTATGTCGAAAAATCCATGCGTCACTTTGTTGCATGAGTGTATTATTCAGTAAATGATCTAAATGTGTAGGCTTTAGTTGTGTTTATTTTCGATATTTTCTGAATCTAAATTCTAGAAATAACTTGTATTAATTAAATCAAGTAGGAGAAAATAAACCAATACACTGTAGTAGAATCTTCACGAATCCAACATTACCTTTTTCTCAAAGTAGGATTGAGCATAACTGTACTTGGTTGAGGGACGATAGAAACAAAGGATTTGCCCTTTGGTTACCCAATATGTATGCCCTTATGGGAAGGCAAGTCCGGAGACAACTGCTCTGGCGACTGGAACAATGTTGTATTGCGGCTGCAACTTTTTATTTGTTTGTATTATTTTAATATATATATATATATATATATATATATTTGTAATATTTATAGCTCCCTTTTCTTTTTCTTTTTTTTGTAATCTCTTTTTTCTTAATGTTTCATTTTTCACACACATTAAGAAAAAAGAGATTACAAAAAAAAGAAAAAGAAAAGGGAGCTATAAATATTACAAATATATATATATATATATATATATGTATAATTTTTTTTTTCAAATGTCGACTTTTTTTTATATATAACATATACTCGTTTTTTTCTAATATATACTCTTTTTTTTAAATGATTTTTTTTGGACATATTACTTTTTTTTTTAATATTTTTTTGAATGTTGAAATAGATCCTTTTTTTTTCTCATTTTTTCTTTATTTATATGGTCAAAAGCCTGACGATGAAACCTGCAAAATGGAGAAACTCCAAACTTTGTGCAACGAAACACTTCAATTGCAACGACAACAAGGTTGACGAAGGGTTGATGGCCAAAGGCTGGATCAGACTAATTCTCTACAGCGGTTCAACGACTAGAGGATTGAACAACTCAGATACCAATGTAACGAATAGAATTCATAAATTGGTTAAGTAATCCAAAATAATTGGAAAATAAAGACATCCATTAAGGATAAGAATATTTATATTGAATATTATATAAGAGAATTGATATGAGATATTTGTTACAAATGAGGACCGGCTTATATACCCAGGTAGGTGCCCCTTCATGAACAATCATGTCCTTAGAGACATGCCTCTTCATTAACTAATTATTATTTAATTAACTATTATTATGATTATTATTTACTTATTTATATTTATATTATTTTTATATTATATATCTATAACAAACATCATGAGTCAATCAATGGTAAATAAGCTTACAAATCATGGAACCAAATGGACACATCATAGTGGCATGCCCTTCCATAGTGGGCTTTAGAACGTACAAGTGTCTCCAAGTTCAAGAAGAAGGCTAATCGAGGAACCTATTAGTTAGTTTCAACCTCAAAGGGGAATGACATGTCCATGGTGTGAAAATTTCTGAGCACAGTGATCCTATTGCTAAATATTGATTTACTTCTCCCACTTGTTTTTATTATACACAAGTTGTTTAACTAAAAATATTCAGAAAAACATAGAAGTAAACAGAACTAGCAGCCTACACAAATACAGATCATTTACTGAACATCATGCAAATATAACAAAGGACACATAATTTTTTCGGACAAATGTCCCCGGAAAAACCCAATGCGGGAAAACCGGTGCAACATATATGAGGGTTTATTATAATTAAGCAATAGTATTTTGAGTACATCTAGGGTGCCATAAACCGGCTCACCCAACAGAGAAAACCTCGGCTATAGAGAAAATATGTGAGATATACCTCACTCTCGCAACTCCCGGCTGATTCGGATGAGCAACTGGTGAAACCCCAGCTACCTCTGCTTAGTCTCGACTCTCTATGCTGCCATTGCGTAAGGCTGTATGGCCCTGGCTGAGGGACTGCGTCACCCTAACTCTGCGCTGATCAACTTCTCCTGGATTTGGTTTCAGCCCTGCAGGCTTAGAGACCCCAGCTTCCAGTGAATTTCGGACTTTTCCTTGGAGGCTCTGTGCTGCCCCTGCGTGGGACTGCGTCACCCTCTCTAGGGATTGCATCACACCCTCTGATGGCTGAGTTGCCTCCACTATGTCTCTGTTGCCCTTGCTCTGTGTTGTACTCTTGGTCCTCCTGACCAGTCATGACATCTACCCCTCATTATTTCTCTGAATCACTTAGATGTGATCTTCGTCCAAGCACTGCTCCTTCAGAAGAATTCGATGTCTTAGATTCTGTGTGTCCTCCAATTGACACCAAGCCCTTCCCTTATACTTTTATCGTTGACACATCAACAGTCGTGATCTAATCTCTAATCAACGACTAAGATTAGAAGTAGCTTGATGCACGTCACTTAGAATGTTCTCATCACATGTGTAAATTAATTCAAATTTTCCTAAGTTAGACTTAGGGTCCTCATTAAAAAATTTAATTATTTGAATAACTTTCACAGTAGATGGAATTTCTCCAAACGCTTTTTGGGTCTTGGAGATCTCATGTGTTCCAACCCCTCCACAAAGTTTCGAAGCTAGAGCACATCCGATGCTACCCCAAAATCTCAACAGTCTCTCTTAGCAAGGAGTGTGCTCTAGCAATACTTCCACACTGAAGCATTTCCCTGATCTCTGGCATCAGTCTCCGCGTTAATGCTTGGCCTGCTACCCTTCATCCACTGCGCTGCTACTCTCTGTACTGCTGCCCATGTCACTGTCATTGACAGTGCCACATCTGTATTGCAGCTCCCTCTCAAATTGCTGCATCATGCTGCCAACTGCTGCAGTACAACTCAGTTGCTAAGAAGTAAGAAACTAAAGGACCTCCACCCAATCACTGACAAACAAGTCAGTCGGGCTACATCTCATCACTGAAGCACCCTCTGCTGCTGCGTTGCGCTGTCCCTCTAGAGCCTCTGCGCTGCTGCTACTCTGCACTGCCCCTCTGCGTTGCTGAAGTCCCATCATCCTTTGCACTGTGCTGCTGCTGCCTTTGCACTGTGCTACTCTACTCTCCAGCGTCCCAGCACTGCGTCTGCTTCCCGATGATCTTCTGCACCCACTGGTCCAGTCATCCTGCTAATGTCTTAAGGCTCAAGTAGCTCATATGTGAACCAAGTGTTTGGGCACCTCAAGGATCCTGCCTTACCATCTGTAGCTTCTCTACAGTTCAATATCACCCCACCTCTTCTCTCGAGGCACATGTGTTGGAAATACTGAGAGGGGGGTGAATCAGTGTTTATTTTCAATTGTTAATTTTTTCCAGTTAGATTCTTCACAATTAAAAACAGAGAGGTGTATAATAATAATATTATTAAGGATTTTAATAAGAACTTCAATCCTTTTTCAAATAATTGAATACAATAGATGTGTGAGGGCACCAACCTTTCAATGAATCAGGCACCAACCTATTGCCAAGCACCAACTTGGACTTTGATGAGGCTCCGACCTCTAGGGCTTTGACCCTATCTTCTTCAAGGCACCAACCTTGTGTTTAGGAGCTCCTACTCCAGGGACACCAATCCCTCTTTTCTTTTTTATTGAATGATTGATTTTAGAGATGCTCCATGCATCAATCTGCACTAGACTACACCAAGCTATACTGTTGCACTTGAGCTACTGTCTGCACTTTTATCTACACCAATCCACACTTCTACACTTAAGACATTGTATAATCAAGTCTGTAATAGCACAACTCTTTGACTTCAATTAGCGCCACCACTATACTTCACTGTAATGTCATCGAAATATGATCACCGTAGTAACACTGAAACTAGGATAGCAATGAATCATTGAATTATATTACTGAATTGTAGCTCTGTCATAGCATCAAACAGTAGTCTCTGTTATAGCACCGAATTGTGGCTTCTTCAAGGCACTGAGCTATAGCCTATATACTTTTGTCAAACAGAGTTCCTATGCTGCAACACCGAGACCCTTTTCCAGAATTGTTATATTAATTGTCCACAAAAATTACCCTATCCGAGTCACATAAATTATGTACAGTTTCGAGCTAATATGCACCAGGTCTGAGGGTAGTATCTGGAGGATTCCGAGGTATGTTTGACTATCTGTCTCCACAAAAGATTGCCCTATACGAATCACAGAAATCATGTACAGGTCCGAGCTAATATCCACCAGGTCCGAGGGTAATATTGTGGCTGCCTGAAGGTGTTCGAGGTATGTTTGACTGTTTGTGGCTGCCTCAGTTATCAATCATCTGATTTGTAACCCAAAACCATTCCAGATTCATCCGTAGACCTTTTCTCTTTTTGATTCTTATGCTCCCTCTCTTCGGTGTGTTGAAGTTCACGAGTTGTGAATTGAATTACTCTTTTCTGTAATGGATAACCGAATTAGATCCTGGAGAAATGAAGCGGCTCACTGTATTTATAGTGGTTTAGCCATGGACAGTGATATCCCAAGGCAGGCCGACATGAGAGCTAGGACAGGTCGGCTGCAGGACATAATTATTTTCGTAACTTGAAAATTTTCATATCTCCCAAACTGCTTGGAGTTTCCAGCGAAGTAAGAGCTCATATGAAAGCTAAAATTATGCTTTAAATGATGGTGAAGGTTTCATAGAGAATTTTTGCCTCCAAGGTAGTGAAAAATAATTTTCAATGTGATAGGTCATTACATGTGCAAAAATAGAGGTAGGGCAGAGTGTAGGCTTTTTCATGTAGTCCTCCATTGTCCAAATGATCATCTTAAGCATGGTCATTCATCGTCATCTAGCATCCTTTTTCCATCAAGGACAACCTTGCTTAACAATCTCCCCCTTTGTCATTGGATGGTAATATTATTTTTCTTCTCCCCCTTTGACATCAATGGCAACTGGGTGTCAATGTGCTCCCCCTGTCATGCTGCTCCCCCTATCATGCTGCTCTCCCCGACATGCTGCTTGTTTTAATGTGGTGCAAGAGCAATGACCCCCATCTTTTGGTGAAGATACTCAAATGCTTCTCGTGGAAGGGGTTTTGTAAAGATATCTCCAATTTTCTCTTTTGTATTGACGTATTCCAACTTGATATTTTGTTCAGCAACTTGTTCACGGAGAAAGTGGTATTTGATTGGAATATGTTTGGTCTTTGAGTGCATCACTGGATTCTTTGAAAGATTGATGGCGCTAGTGTTGTCACAAAAAATAGTGATTGGTTGCTTAGTTTCTATGTTGACATCTTTCAAGGCTTCCTTCATCCATAGTATTTATGTACGACAATCAGCAACAACGATATATTCGGCTTCAGCTGTAGAAAGGGATATAGATGATTGCTTTTTGCTAAGCCAAGATACAAGACAATCTCCCATAAAGAATGCATTTCCACTGGTACTTTTTCGATCATCCATGCTTCCAGCCCAATCTGTTGGAAATACTGAGAGGGGGGTGAATCAGTATTTCTTTTCAATTATTAATTTTTGCCAGTTAGATTCTTCACAATTAAAAACATAGAGGTGTATAATAATAATATTATTAAGGATTAATAAGAACTTTAGTCCTTTTTCAAATAATTGAGTACAACATATGTGTGAGGGCACCAACCCTTCAATGAATCAGGCACCAACCTGTTGCCAAGCACCAACTTGGACTTAGATGAGGCTTCGACCTCTAGGGCTTCGACCCTATCTCCTCAAGGCACCAACCTTGTGTTTAGGAGCACCAACTCTAAGGACACCAATCCTTTTGTCTTCTTTTAATAGAGAATGTGAATAGTGTTTACTTGAACATCCTTGACACAATTCTTCACTGTTTAATCTTCAATTCTTCATAATATCTTCATTGTCCAACATTGAGCTCATTGTTTATATGATTACAGATGTACCCATTGGAAAGAGGTATGAACTGTTCTTAACTAGACACCAAAAGTCCGAGCTTCAATAGGATAACACAGATTCGAGGAAGGTGTTAACTGTAGGCCTGTTCATAAATCCGAGCCACAAGAGATGATCTTCCACAAAACAAGTCCGAGTTCTTCCCAACAACAAGTTCTGGTCCAAGTACCAAGCTACAAGCCTGGTCCGAGCCTCTAAGGGTGTTACAGATATCACACAATAAGTCTGAAATGTTTGTTGACTTATTTCCACAGGTTTGAAGTTTTGGGTTATCTGAGCCTTAACACAGGTCTGTGACAGTCCAAAGAGAATAGGTCCGAAGCTCTGTATCACTAATCCAAATTCTTGTAGCCAATTATGTTCTTCAATGAATCGAGCTTTGGCACATGTGTCTGTTCTGAAGTTTCACAATACTGAGCCTTTATATTGATCCGCAGTCCTGTAGCATTTGCTGTGCTTGAAAAACTGGGCTGTTCTTCCCTTGAGGGTTCACGAGATGTGAACTTGTTCCCTTTCTCTGTGCTTCACCCTTTACCAAGCCGCAGTCCTTATATTTGCTGAGATAAGCACCAAAATTCTTGACTGAAACAAATAATTTTACCTTTATATTTATAGTGGTTTGTCATTTTTGAAAGGAAGTGACTGTTGGGGAAAAGGGCTAACATGAGAGTGTGAGTGTAGGTCGGCTCACAATTTAATTTATATTTTTTTAACTTAAAAATTCAGTATCTCATCAACTATTGGGAGTTTTAGGGCAAGTGAGGGCTTGTTAGAAAGAGGAAAAAATCCTCTTCAAGATGGTCTAGGGCTCATTGTGATTGGCTGCCTCCAAGATGCCAGAATTCATTTTTTCTTTGTAACTGTCCTTAATTTTTGTGTGCAGAAAGTGCATAGGACATAATGCCTTCTGCATTGCTTGGCTTCTCCTTCATTTGTCTTCTCCATTGTTTGGCTTATCAATCATAGGGTCATAGCATCAACATGTAGGACGTCTATGTCATCATGATAGTACCCAGCAAGGTCATGAAGGTATAGCATCATGTATTCAATAGTAGTGCAACATCATTAGGAGAACTTCAAATGATATCTTCCATGTTATCATTAAGTCCTTCAACCTTCATCAACCTATTGCCATCAATGACAACTTGGATTAACAATCTCCCCCTTTGTCATTGGATGGCAATATTTTTCTTTTCTACCCTTTTGACATCAATGGCAATGGGGTGCCAAAGTGCTCCCCCTGTCATGCTGCTCCCCCTAACATACTGCACCCTTGACATGCTGCTTGATTTAATTTGATGCAAGAGCAATGACCCCCATATTTTGGCGAAGATACTCAAATGCTTCTTATGGAAGGGGTTTTGTAAAGATATCCGCAATTTTCTCTTTTGTATTGACGTATTCCAACCTAATATTGTGTTCAGAAACTTGTTCATGGAGAAAGTGGTATTTGATTGGAATATGTTTGGTGCTTGAGTGCATCACCGGATTCTTTGAAAGACTGATGGCACTAGTATTGTCACAAAAAAAAGTAATTGGTTGCTTAGTTTCTATGTTGACATCCTTCAAGGCTTCCTTCATCCATAGAATTTGTGTACAACAATTAGCAGCAGCTATATATTCGGCTTTGGCTGTAGAAAAGGATATAGATGATTGCTTTTTGCTGAGCCAAGATACAAGGCAATCTCCCATAAAGAATGCATTTCCACTGGTACTTTTTGGATCATCCACGCTTTCGGCCCAATCAGCATCTGAGTAAGCTGTCACAATAAAAGTTGAACTCTTAGGATACCAAAGACCGAAATCAATCGTTCCTTTCAAATATCTGAGAATTCTCTTCACAACTGCTAGATGGGATTGTTTAGGACTTGACTGAAATCTTGCTACCATTCCTACTGCTTGCATAATATTTGGTCTTGTAGCAGTTAAGTATAGGAGAGCTCCAATTATTGACCTGTAAAGAGTTGCATCTATGAGAGGGGTATCATCATCTTTGCTTAATTTACAATTTGTGGTCATCGGTGTGCTCATAGGTGCACAATCTTACATACCATATATTTTGAGCATGTCTTTAAGATATTTTGCTTGAGATATAAACATGCCTGCAGAGGTTTGAGATATTTGTAGCCCAAGAAAGTAAGACAACTCACCAATCATTGACATCTCGAATTTTTTGGACATATTTAGAGAAATATCATGGCTCATTTCTTCATCATTGCTGGCAAAGATTAGATCATCAACGTAAACAAGAGTGATCAGAAGTTTTTCCTTATCCATCTTCATGTAGAGATTGCTACCTGCCACAACCTTTTTGAAACCTTCTTGTTGCAGATAGTGATCCAACTTTGCATACCATGCTCTGGGGGCTTGTTTTAATCCATACAAGGCCTTTTTTAGTTTGCATACAAGGTATTTTCCTTCAGCAAGATCAAATCCTTCTAGTTTCTCCATGTAAACTTCCTCCTTGAGATCTCCATTAAGGAATGCTGATTTTACATCCATTTGATAAACCTTGAATCCTTTTGAGCAAGTAAACGCTAAAAACATTCTTGTGGCTTGTTGGAAATGTTGTCATTGATGGCAAAGGAGCACAAAGGACATCAACAGAGGCAAAGCATAATACAATGACATGATGTGTAGACAGGAAGCATGAGGAGCAGATTTACACTACTGCAGAAGGTATTAATCTTGCAATTAAAGCCGAGAAGGGTTGTATATGTATCAATCACTGAAAGGTTCGTTGATACAAGAGAGAGACTGGAATTAATTCCAGAATTCGAAAAGTGAAGAAGAACAGAGGGAGTTGAAGATTGGTCAGAATGTGAGTTTTATTACAAGATAGGTGGAACGGATGCTTGAGGATTGCATGATGAACTTGGTATAAAGGGGTAAATTTGTGACTCTGCATATGGGTGAGACTTAGGAATAGAACCCGAACTTCCAAAAAGTCGATGGAAGAGCCATCCCGCAAGTGTGGTAGTCAAGTCACAGGCAGAGAATTGTAAAATAAAGGAACTGCCTTCTGTGAGACGGAACCTGAGTTTAATTACAATGGAGATAGCCGTGAAGAAATGGTAATTGTTCACATTTCAATGGAACCAAGAGAAGAAAGGATAAGCAATAACGAAAGCGGAGTTTAATTATAATAATACATTGAAGAGTGGGCGGAACCCTCAGTTAAAGAGCAACGCGGAACCGTGCAAGAGTGAACAGTAAAGGCGGGTTTCCGGTTTTGATCGCACCGCCTTCGTAGGGTGAGCGGTATTCAAGAATTTGGAGCGATTCCATTGACTGCCTGACATGTGGCCTCAAGAGGTCTAGAGAAACCGCTCTCATCGCGCATTATCGCTCATGCATCTAAGCCAAGCGATATTCGTCGGATCACACGGGACAAGGCGACGTGCTCTTCGCCGTCGGATGAGAAGGGCGACTTAAGACAAGGTACGTTATATGGATACTGTGGGCCCGAGAGCTTTAAATATGAAGTTTGCTAGTCAAATTAATATATGTTGCGGAATAATATTATAACTTGGGTGTTTAATCCAAAGTTTCAAAAACACTCAGACTTCTACAAGTAAAGACCGAACATTTCTATGTAACGAGGTATTTCAATGGTTTTATAACTATTGTTTCATTCATCGCATCGGCGGAGAACCCTTGCGTTATTGAACTATTAAGTGCTGACTGAAGATCTTATACATATAGTGTGGGACCCCCCCCTACATAAAATTACGAGAATCATTACCCGAGCTGGAGGATATATATAAACCTTATTCCGAGAAACATTACCCGAGCTGGAGGGTACATTAAAGTGGAAGCAGTCTCCTATATATATGCAGTGCCTTATTTATGTTGCGCCTTATACACAACGGTCCAAGGCATATATATATATATATATATATCTATATGTAGCACGAGATCTAAAGAACCAAAGGTTCTATCAAAGGCAAAGTACCATATGGTGGGACCCTTATCAATCGCATCGAAAAAGGTGACAGCGGATCATATGAACAGAAAGTTGCGATTGCGATTGAAGCCCGGATCCGATGGGTCTATAAATCATGATTAATATATGTTTGAGTTACGGCATAACAGTGTTACATCGCATCGGAGAAATGTGTGGCAGTGAAGCATGACAATAGAAATTGCGATTGCGATTGAGTTCCGGACCCGATGGGCGTATAAACTGTGACTTGATAGGTTTGAGTTCCGGCCTAATCGCATCAGCACATTTAAATGAACAGTGGTCAATCGCATCGGAAAGAAGCAGATCGTCGGAGCACTATATTAAAAGATTGCGATTGCGATTGAGTTCCGGACCCGATGGGTAAATGAACTATGATTCAAACATGTTTAAATTCCGACATTAAAATAGGCCATCGCATCGGAAAGAAGCAGAACGTCGGAGCACTATATTAAAAGATTGCGATTGCGATTAATCGCAATCGGAAGAACTCGAAAAGCGATTCATCGCATCAGCGGAAATCAAAAGACCAAATCGCAGGAGTATTATGAATGTTGCGATTGCGATTGAAATACACGAGTGGAGTATAGCTGGCATGTGGGGTCCATCCAAAGATAAGACTAAGAACAATTTTGCTCCAAGTTAATTAATCCAAAATTAAAGAGGAAAGGAAAGCACCGCGGCACATATATGTATATACAAAACAATACATACATATTTCCAATATGTGGACAGTAATGCATCGCATCGGATGATAGAACAAGTTCAGCAAGTGGGACAGTAAGGGAACAAGTTAAAACATTTTATTTGTATAATGCCGAGAATCAATTAGCATGATATAAAAAGCACAGTTACATATGTATGGCATATGGCCGTTACCCTGCGACAGAGAACAAGGAAACAAATAGAGCCGAAAGGGACAAAGACACAGTCAAAGAAAAGACAAATGCGCAGCAAGCCAAGAGGCTGAATGAGTGAGCTGGAGTTTTCATTGTAATTGAATGTAAATGATTTTAATTTTTATTGTTTGTGATGCATTGGCAAGTCTCCGGAAGAGAACAAATATCCCACTGTAATGTTAAATTGGTACCTACAGTTATATTTTCTGAATGAGCGGATAAAAGAGATGAGAAGGCAGAAGGCAAAGAGACATGGCTGTCCATTTCGAATTCCCAGTAGAATACAAACAACCATGAAGCTATTTTGTATAAAACAGGGTAATATCCAAGGGGAGAAGGTTACGAAAACAGAGTGAGAGAAGAAGAGAGTATGCAACAGAATTGAAGAGAGTTGAAGAAAATAAGAAAGCTGCAACAGGTTAGAGAGAGAGAGATTGGAGAATGCGGAATTGAGGCAGAGAAGATAAGAAGAAGGAGGAGTAGAACGAGATGCTGTGAAAAGTTAGAGAATGCAGAAATGAAGCAGTGAGGCATAGAAGAAGGAGGAGCTGAGCAAAGAAGAAGGAGAAGCTGATAGTGAATCTGAGAAGATGCAGAAATGATATAAGGACAAATATGAGGACTGTTGAACAGTAGAAGAGAAGGTACAGAACAGAGCTGATATCCAAGGTAAATCAGAAAGTGTTTTTCTTTTGAAAGAGTAAGGAAGTTGAAGCTTCCCTATCAAGTTGTAGCTTGATAGATGTCAGTTGTAGCTGACTGAGGTAGGAGCCTCCTGTAGGCTGGTGCTTGTAGAAAATAGATGGGAGTTGGTCCTTCCACATCAAATTATAGCTTGATAAAATGTCAGTTGTAGCTGACTGAGGCTGGAGCCTCCTGTAGCTTGGTGCCTGCAAAAAATTGATGGGAATTGGAGCTTCATTGCAAGTTGTAGCTTGCAGAATTGAGGTTGGAGCCTCATGTAGGTTGGTGCCTATAGAAAATCAGTGGTGAGAGGGAGTTGTAGCTTGCCTTTGCATCACAACAATAATAATATGTGGTTTTCTCCCTTTATGGGTTTCCACTTATATCTGGTGTCTTTGTGCATGATGTCTATGTGTTGATGTGGTTTATCTAATCTGCTTAATACATGTTGCTTACATATTAAGACTGTTGTTACATAAACAAATCTGCTTGATACTTGCTGCTCACAAATTAAGATTGCTCACATATTAAGTTGATCATGAAATGAAGGTGTAAATAAGTTTTAAGGGAAAAGTTTTAAAAAGTCCATATATGTGTTAAACTGATTCACCCCCCCCTCTCAGTTTAACTAAGGGTTCAACAATTGGTATCAGAGCCGGTTCCTTTGGTGTAAGCTTAATAGCTTGAAGGAGATCTGGTTGAGTCATGGACTATCAAAATGCACCTGTGTTAAATACAACAAACTTTCCTGAATGGAGAGATAATGTTAAAACAGGTTTAATGGCCTATGAACCTGAGGTATGGAAGCTTGTATGTGATGGTTACTGCAAAGACTCACCCACGGTGAAAGAACAACAGAGGAATGCCAAGGAAAAATGTGTGATATATAGCAATCTTCATAACAAGGATCTTGAGTTAATAATGGATTTAACTTCAGCAAAATAAATCTGGGACAGACTGCATTTCATGCATGGAGTAGACACTGAGGATTGCATTGTCAATAAGGAGAAGAGAATTAAGAAAAAGATAAATTCAGGTCAAAAAGAAGATGTTCAATCAAATGAGGTACCTGCTAGTGTGAATGGTAGTAAGAGCCATGAAGAAATTGTAGCTGAAGAAAAAGCCAAACTTGACACAGCTTTGACTGAAATAGAAAAATTGAAGAATGAAAACAAAGACCTTAAGAGATTGGTACAAATATGTGATGAGAAAGAATATGAAGATAGGAAAGAAATTATTGGCCTGAAGACACAGCTTGAAGAGGCAAAGAAAGTAGAAGACACTCTGCTGCAACAAATGAGAGAGAAAAGTCAGGAATGTGAAAGATTGGAAGAAGAAGTAGCGAGCCTAAGAAAGAACTTAGAAAAATCCCAATGAGAACTATTAATGAATACACCTCTAATGAAAGGCTCTGGACAGTTGGACCAGATTCTAAATGCACAAAGGTCACCTCTCATAAAGACTGGGATAGGATATGAAGGAGAAACTAGTAAGTCCAAGGCAGAAGATAACAAGAAAATCATCTTTGTAAAAGCTGTAAAGGAAAATGAAGTAGCTCAGAAGATTCCCACAGAAGAAGAAGCCAGCAAGAACAAGATTTGTAAAGAAACAAACAAAATCAAGCAGCAACATGAAAGAACAGAGAATGAGAGGATGAAAGAATCAACTGCTAAAGGCTCATTTGCTCCTAAGGATGAATTGAATAAATTTGGAAGATGTCAAAGAAGGTTCTTTCCTCCTATGGGAAGCATCACTTGTTTTTCCTGCCACAAACAAGGACACACTGTAGCATATTGTAAGACAAAGCAAACCCAGTCCAACCAGCGAAGGATGCAGCAAAAGAGAAGAACCCCTCAAGCAAGCAAATGGAAAAGACAATCCTTCACCAGGTACACAAATTATTTCCATGGCTACTGTTATGCATGCAATAATTTTGGACATAAATTTGTTGAATGTAAAATGTATTCAAGAAGGGGAACAAAGTATTATACATCAACTCAAATGTACTATGATAAAATAAGATGTTATGTATGCGTCAAACTTGGTCACAAAGCAAAGCACTGTAATCTGCCATATACATTAAAGAACTCTAGATAGATGATGGGATCAAAACAGATCAATCAAAACTATGAATCTAAAAGAAGAGCAGACATTATGATGAACCCCAATAAAGTATGGAAGGAAAAGAGAAAGGGGGAGCCTATTGTCTCAATAACATAATGAAAACATCATAGTCTCAGGGGGAGCTGCTCTAGAAAACAAAGCAAATATCCAACCAGTGATAAATATGAAGCAATATCCCAGGGGGAGAGCAGTTCATAAATAGTCCCCTCAAAAGTAGTCTAAGAAGAGCTTCTTCGAATAAGGACAACTATAAGATCAAGAATGCACATGACAATATTCTCCAACAGAGAACTATAGAGGAAGAAGAACACCTAAAGCACACAATAGCCAACAGGTTGATGGAAGGAGAGAAAGCAGCAAGAAGCCTTGGGAGTAGAGAAAACATTAGCCATGATCATCTAAGTTAAGAAGACATCAGCACATTAAGTGATGATCACAGTGTGCAACATTCTGCTAGTATGAACAATGATTCACCTTAAGAAAGATGAGTAAGAAAAGAGCCTATCATCACTGTATCATTACTTCCTTCATCTATGAAAATGTCCCTTGGAAGTAGGCAGTTAAGTGAGTGATTAATCTCTGAGTGATCTGTCTATGAAGATTCATAGTATAGAAATTGAAGATGTCCTTCTAAAGATCATTATGCCAAAATAATTGAAAGTGTATATAAAGCAGCAATGGTTCTGGAGCAGTCCAAGAAAAGAAAATGCTGTGACATTCTTTTAAACCAGAATGACAGAATAAGCAAAAGGTTAATGATGCCAAGATTAGATTCAGTATATTGATGATTGTTGGTGTGAACAGTGGAAAGATCAATAGTAGAAACTATGGGTTCATGTGCAAGCTAAAGTGAAATATCTGCATAGTTTATCAAAGTAATATCAATTGGTGTTTAGGTACAAGAAGCATGCTTATCAACAGATTACCAAGCATTATCAAGGAAGCAGCAGTATGATACAGGTCCACAGGATCAAAGGACTACGACAAGAATGCATCAAGGTAAAATTCCCAGGGTTATCTGCATTCAGCATGAAAAGGTCAGTAGTAGTGCTAAAGGATTAGTATCTGGTTTACACTTGAAGGATTATATTGAGCATTGAAGCAATATCTACTTCTATACATAACTACATGCCTTCCAGAAGACACACATGTATATCTTCAAGGCCTCTGTCTTAAGATCATTCATAAAACTATGTGAAGTCTGTTTGCTGAGATTTCAATCAAACAACTTGAAGATGTTTATGCTCAAGATCATCATGATAGAATAGTTATGTTAATCTAACAGTTGAAGCCCAAAAGTCTGTTATTGATTCATCACAAGCATACTTCAGCAGAAAGGAATTGTTGATGTTTAACCATTGAAAAGAAGTTGATCATTAAAGAGAGATTTATCATTGACATACATAACCTCCTTATGTCATAAAGGAAAGTGCATGATTGATAAGTGAGACTGACTAATACATTGAATGTATCTAGTCTCAAAGTTTTTTTTGAAAGTACATTATGCAAGTAGTAAAAGCATTTGATCTCTTAGATAAAATTTTGGTTGACTCATTGATCATATCAGTAACAAGGACCTGCAACTATTAAGTGTAATATTATTATCAACATCCTAGCTCAAATCATCACCAACAGGCAAGAAAAGTGAACCACAACTATAAAAGACATATTGGCTTCATCACAATTGAACAAATGTTGTACTACAGATGAGTATTGCAGAAGAAGACATATTCCATCCACAATCTTCCTCAACAGAAATGTATTGGCGCACTACATTAGATAGAGACTGAAGTATATTTGAAGCATTCTCAGTATTTTAGGTTTAATCCAGTGCTACATCCCTGATTAGATAAAGCTGGTACAATGTGTTCTATGAAGTGTCATTATCATCACTTTCAGCTTTATACAAGTGAAAGGAGTCAGTGCTTTGGGATTGTATCAACTTGCAGTGTACATTCAAGATCAATAATCCTCAAAATTGTTCTCTCAACAACTCTTTTACACCATTTTGGAGCAGTAGGGTACAAAGTCAGAAGAAGAAGGCCTAAACACATATCAGAGAGAGGAAATTCAGAGATAGAATCTACACTGAGAGATGTGCAACCCTTTGCCATTGATGTCAAAGGGGGAGGAAAAACAGAAAGGCGTAGAGGAAGCATTGGATTATTGGTGGATGTGTTGCCATCAATGCCAAAGGGGGAGACTGTTGTAAATGTTGTCATTGATGGCAAAGGAGCACAAAGGACATCAACAGAGGCAAAGCATAATACAATGACATGATGTGTAGACAGGAAGCATGAGGAGCAGATTTACACTACTGCAGAAGGTATTAATCTTGCAATTAAAGCCGAGAAGGGTTGTATATGTATCAATCACTGAAAGGTTCGTTGATACAAGAGAGAGACTGGAATTAATTCCAGAATTCGAAAAGTGAAGAAGAACAGAGGGAGTTGAAGATTGGTCAGAATGTGAGTTTTATTACAAGATAGGTGGAACGGATGCTTGAGGATTGCATGATGAACTTGGTATAAAGGGGTAAATTTGTGACTCTGCATATGGGTGAGACTTAGGAATAGAACCCGAACTTCCAAAAAGTCGATGGAAGAGCCATCCCGCAAGTGTGGTAGTCAAGTCACAGGCAGAGAATTGTAAAATAAAGGAACTGCCTTCTGTGAGACGGAACCTGAGTTTAATTACAATGGAGATAGCCGTGAAGAAATGGTAATTGTTCACATTTCAATGGAACCAAGAGAAGAAAGGATAAGCAATAACGAAAGCGGAGTTTAATTATAATAATACATTGAAGAGTGGGCGGAACCCTCAGTTAAAGAGCAACGCGGAACCGTGCAAGAGTGAACAGTAAAGGCGGGTTTCCGGTTTTGATCGCACCGCCTTCGTAGGGTGAGCGGTATTCAAGAATTTGGAGCGATTCCATTGACTGCCTGACATGTGGCCTCAAGAGGTCTAGAGAAACCGCTCTCATCGCGCATTATCGCTCATGCATCTAAGCCAAGCGATATTCGTCGGATCACACGGGACAAGGCGACGTGCTCTTCGCCGTCGGATGAGAAGGGCGACTTAAGACAAGGTACGTTATATGGATACTGTGGGCCCGAGAGCTTTAAATATGAAGTTTGCTAGTCAAATTAATATATGTTGCGGAATAATATTATAACTTGGGTGTTTAATCCAAAGTTTCAAAAACACTCAGACTTCTACAAGTAAAGACCGAACATTTCTATGTAACGAGGTATTTCAATGGTTTTATAACTATTGTTTCATTCATCGCATCGGCGGAGAACCCTTGCGTTATTGAACTATTAAGTGCTGACTGAAGATCTTATACATATAGTGTGGGACCCCCCCCTACATAAAATTACGAGAATCATTACCCGAGCTGGAGGATATATATAAACCTTATTCCGAGAAACATTACCCGAGCTGGAGGGTACATTAAAGTGGAAGCAGTCTCCTATATATATGCAGTGCCTTATTTATGTTGCGCCTTATACACAACGGTCCAAGGCATATATATATATATATATATATCTATATGTAGCACGAGATCTAAAGAACCAAAGGTTCTATCAAAGGCAAAGTACCATATGGTGGGACCCTTATCAATCGCATCGAAAAAGGTGACAGCGGATCATATGAACAGAAAGTTGCGATTGCGATTGAAGCCCGGACCCAATGGGTCTATAAATCATGATTAATATATGTTTGAGTTACGGCATAACAATGTTACATCGCATCGGAGAAAAGTGTGGCAGTGAAGGATGACAATAGAAATTGCGATTGTGATTGAGTTCCGGACCCGATGGGCGTATAAACTGTGACTTGATAGGTTTGAGTTCCGGCCTAATCGCATCGGCACATTTAAATGAACAGTGGTCAATCGCATCGGAAAGAAGCAGATCTTTGGAGCACTATATTAAAAGATTGCGATTGCGATTGAGTTCCAGACCCGATGGGTATATGAACTTTGATTCAAACATGTTTAAATTCCGGCATTAAAATAGGCCATCACATCGGAAAGAAGCAGAACGTCGAAGCACTATATTAAAAGATTGCGATTGTGATTAATCGCAATCGGAAGAACTCGAAAGGCGATTCATCGCATCGGCGGAAATCAAAAGACCAAATCGCAGGAGTATTATGAATGTTGCGATTGCGATTGAAATACACGAGTGGAGTATAGCTGGCATGTGGGGTCCATCCAAAGATAAGACTAAGAACAATTTTGCTCCAAGTTAATTAATCCAAAGTTAAAGAGGAAAGGAAAGCACCGCGGCACATATATGTATATACAAAACAATACATACATATTTCCAATATGTGGACAGTAATGCATCGCATCGGATGATAGAACAAGTTCAACAAGTGGGACAGTAAGGGAACAAGTTAAAACATTTTATTTGTATAATGCCGAGAATCAATTAGCATGATATAGAAAGCACAGTTACATATGTATGGCATATGGCCGTTAGCCTGCGACAGAGAACAAGGAAACAAACAGAGCTGAAAGGGACAAAGACACAGTCAAAGAAAAGACAAATGCGCAGCAAGCCAAGAGGCTGAATGAGTGCGCTGGAGTTTCATTGTAATTGAATGTAAATGATTTTAATTTTTATTGTTTGTGATGCATTGGCAAGTCTCTGGAAGAGAACAAATATCCCACTGTAATGTTAAATTGGTACCTACAGTTATATTTTCTGAATGAGCGGATAAAAGAGATGAGAAGGCAGAAGGCAAAGAGACATGGCTGTCCATTTCGAATTCCTAGTAGAATACAAACAACCATGAAGCTATTTTGTAGAAAACAGGGTAATATCGAAGGCCAGAAGGTTACGAAAACAGAGTGAGAGAAGAAGAGAGTGTGTAGCAGAATTGAAGAGAGTTGAAGAAAATAAGAAAGCTGCAAGAGGTTAGAGAGAGAGAGGTTGGAGAATGCGGAATTGAGGTAGAGAAGATAAGAAGAAGGAGGAGCAGAACGAGATGCTGCGAAAAGTTAGAGAATGCAGAAATGAAGCATTGAGGCAGAGAAGAAGGAGGAGCTGATAGTGAATCTGAGAAGATGCAGAGATGATACAGGACAGATATGAGGACTGATGAACAGCTGAAGAGAAGGTACAGAACAAAGCTGATATCCAAGGTAAATCAGCAAGTGCTTTTCTTTTGAAAGAGTAAGGAAGTTGGAGCTTCCTATCAAGTTGTAGCTTGATAGATGTCAGTTGTAGCTGACTGAGGTAGGAGCCTCCTGTAGGTTTGTGCCTGCAGAAAATAGATGGGAGTTGGTGCTTCGACATCAAGTTGTAGCTTGATAAAATGTTAGTTGTAGCTGACTGAGGTTGGAGTCTCCTGTAGGTTGGTGCCTGCAGAAAATTGATGGGAGTTGGAGCTTCCTTGCAAGTTGTAGGTTGCAGAATTGAGGTAGGAGCCTCCTGTGGGTTGGAGCCTACAGAAAATCAGTGGTGAGAGGGAGTTGGAGCTTGCCTTTGCATCACAACAATAATAAGATGTGGTTTTCTCCCTTTATGGGTTTCCACTTATATCTGGTGTCTTTGTGCATGATGTCTATGTGTTGATGTGGTTTATCTAATCTGATTAATACTTGTTGCTCACATATAAAGACTGTTGTTACATTAACAAATTTTCTTGATACTTGCTGCTCACAAATTAAGATTGCTCACATATTAAGTTGATCATGAAATGAAGGTGTAAATACGTTTTAAGGGAAAAGTTTTAAAAAGTCCATATATGTGTTAAACTGATTCACCCCCCCCCTCTCAGTTTAACTAAGGGTTCAACAATTGGTATCAGAGCCGGTTCCTTTGGTGTAAGCTTAATAGCTTGAAGGAGATCTGGTTGAGTCATGGACTATCAAAATGCACCTGTGTTAAATACAACAAACTTTCCTGAATGGAGAGATAAGGTTAAAACAGGTTTAATGGCCTATGAACTTGAGGTATGGAAGCTTGTATGTGATGGTTACTGCAAAGACTCACCCACGGTGAAAGAACAACAAAGGGAAGCCAAGGCAAAATGTGTGATATATAACAATCTTCATAACAAGGATCTTGAGTTAATAATGGATTTAACTTCAGCAAAAGAAATCTAGGACAGACTGCATTTCATGCATGGAGTAGACACTGAGGATTGCATTGTCAATAAGGAGAAGAGAATTAAGAAAAAGAGAAATTCATGTCGAAAAGAAGATGTTCAATCAAATGAGGTACCTACTAGTGTGAATGGTAGTAAGAGCCATGAAGAAATTGCAGCTGAAGAAAAAGCCAAACTTGACACAGCTCTGACTGAAATAGAAAAATTGAAGAATGAAAACAAAGACCTTAAGAGATTGGTACAAATATGTGATGAGAAAGAATATGAAGATAGGAAAGAAATTATTGGCCTGAAGACACAGCTTGAAGAGGCAAAGAAAGTAGAAGACACTCTACTGCAACAAATGAGAGAGAAAAGTCAGGAATGTGAAAGATTGGAAGAAAAAGTAGTGAGCCTAAGAAAGAACTTAGAAAAATCCAAAAGAGAACTATTAATGAATACACCTCTAATGAAAGGCTCTGGACAGTTGGACCAGATTCTAAATGCACAAAGGTCACCTCTCATAAAGACTGGGATAGGATATGAAGGAGAAACTAGTAAGTCCAAGGCAGAAGATGACAAGAAAATCATCTTTGTAAAAGCTGTAAAGGAAAATGAAGTAGCTCAGAAGATTCCCACAGAAGAAGAAGCCAGCAAGAACAAGATTTGTAAAGAAACAAACAAAATCAAGCAGCAACATGAAAGAACAGAGAATGAGAGGATGAAACAATCAACTGCTAAAGGCTCATATGCTCCTAAGGATGAATTGAATAAATTTGGAAGATGTCAAAGAAGGTTCTTTCCTCCTATGGGAAATATCACTTGTTTTTCCTGCCACAAACAAGGACTCACTGTGGCATATTGTAAGACAAAGCAAACCCAGTCCAACCAGCAAAGGATGCAACAAAAGAGAAGAACCACTCAAGCAAGCAAATGGAAAAGACAATCCTTCACCAGGTACACAAATTATTTCCATGGCTACTGTTATGCATGCAATAATTTTGGACATAAATTTGTTGAATGTAAAATGTATTCAAGAAGGGGAACAAAGTATTATACATCAACTCAAATGTACTATGATAAAATAAGATGTTATGTATGCCTCAAACTTGGTCACAAAGCAAAGGAATGTAATCTGCCATATACATTAAATAACTCTAGACAGATGATGGGATCAAAACAGATCAATCAAAACTATGAATCTAAAAGAAGAGCAGACATTATGATGAACCCCAATAAAGTATGGAAGGGAAAGAGAAAGGGGGAGCCTATTATCTCAATAACATAATGAAAACATCATAGTCTCAGGGGGAGCTGCTCTAGAAAACAAAGCAAATATCCAACCAGTGATAAATATGAAGCAATATCCCAGGGGGAGAGCAGTTCATAAATAGTCCCCTCAAAAGTAGTCTAAGAAGAGCTCCTTGGAATAAGGACAGCGATAAGATGAAGAATGCACAGGACAATATTCTCCAACAGAGAACTATAGAGGAAGAAGAACACCTAAAGCACACAATAGCCAACAGGTTAATGGAAGGAGAGAAAGCAGCAAGAAGCCTTGGGAGTAGAGAAAACATTAGCCATGATCATCTAAGTTAAGAAGACATCAACACATTAAGTGATGATCACAGTGTGCAACATTCTGCTAGTATGAATAGTGATTCACCTTAAGAAAGATGAGAAAGAAAAGAGCCTATCATCACTGTATCATTACTTCCTTCGTTTATGAAAATGTCCCTTGGAAGTAGGCAATTAAGTGAGTGATTAATCTCTGAGTGATCTGTCCATGAAGATTCATAGTATAGAAATTGAAGATGTCCTTCTAAAGATCATTATGCCAGAACAATTGAAAGTGTATATAAAGAAGCAATGATTCTGGAGCAGTCCAAGAAAAGAAAATGCTGTGACATTCTTTTAAACCAGAATGACAGAATAAGAAAAAGGTTAATGATGCCAAGATTAGATTCAGTATATTGATGATTGTTGGTGTGAACAGTGGAAAGATCAATAGTAGAAACTATGGGTTCATGTGCAAGCTAAATTGAAATATCTGCATAGTTTATCAAAGTAATATCAATTGGTGTTTAGGTACAAGAAGCATGCTTATCAACAGATTACCAAGCATTATCAGGGAAGCAACAATATGATATAGGTCCACAGGATCAAAGGACTACGGAAAGAATGCATCAAGGTAAAATTCCGAGGGTTATCTGTGTTCAGCATGAAAAGGCCAGTAGTAGTGCTAAAGGATCAGTATCTGGTTTACACTTGAAGGATCATATTGAGCATTGAAGCAGTATCTACTTCTATACATAACTACATGCCTTCGGGAAGACAACACATGCATATCTTCAAGGCCTCTGTCTTAAGATCATTCATAAAACTGTGTGAATTATGTTTGCTGAGATTTCAATCAAACATCTTGAAGATGTTTATGCTGAAGATCATCATGACAGAATAGTTGTGTTAATCTAACAGTTGAAGTCCAAAAGTATGTTATTGATTCATCACAACATACTTCAGCAGAAAGGAATTGTTGATGTTTAACCATTGAAAAGAAGTTGATCATTAAAGAATTAATCATTGTTCTTATAACTCTTATCATAAAGAAAGTGCATTGACATAAGTGGTAAAACTGTACTCCTTGGTTCAAACATCTGATCTCAAAGTTTTGATTTGAAAACTATTATGTAACGATAAAACATTGATCTCTTAGTGCAATCTGGATTCATTGATCATATCAGTAACAAGGACTTGCAGCTATTAAGTGTAATATTATTATCAACATCCTAGCTCAAATCATCACTAACATGCAAGAAAAGTGAACCACAGCTATAAAAGACAGATTGGCTTCATCACAATTGAACAAATGTTGTACTACAGATGAGTATTGCAGAAGAAGACATATTCCATCCACAATCTTCCTCAACAGAATGTATTGGCGCACTACATCAAATAGAGACTGAAGTATATTTGAAGCATTCTCAGTATTTTAGTTTTAATCCAGTGATGCATCCCTGATTAGATAAAGCTGGTACAATGTGTTCTATGAAGTTTCATTATCCTCACTTTCAGCTTTATACAAGTGAAAGGAGTCAGTGCTTTGGGATTGTATCAACTTGCAGTGTACATTCAAGATCAATAATCCTCAAAAGTGTTCTCTCAACAACTCTTTTACACCAGTTTGGAGTAGCAGGGTACAAAGTCAGAAGAAGAAGGCCTAAACACATCTCAAAGAGAGGAAATGCAGAGATAGAATCTACACTGAGAGATGTGCAACCCTTTTCCATTGATGTCAAAGGGGGAGGAAAAGAAGATAGGAAAAGGAAGCATTGGATTATTAGTGGATGTGTTACCATAAATGCCAAAGGGGGAGACTGTTGGAAATGTTGTCATTGATGACAAAGGAGCACAAAGGACAGTAGCAGTGGCAAAGGACAGCAGCAGAGGCAAATCAGAATACAGTGACAGGATGTGTAGACAGGAAGCATGAAGAGCAGATTTACACTACTGCAGAAGGTATTAATCTTGCAATTAAAGCTGAGAAGGGTTGTATATGTATCGATGTGTATCGATCACTAAAAGGTTCATTGATACAAGAGAGAGACTGGAATTAATTCCAGAACTCGAAAAGTGAAGAAGAACAGAGGGAGTTGAAGATTGGTCGGAATGTGAGTTTTATTACAAGATAGGTGGAACGGATGCTTGAGGATTGCATGATGAACTTGGTATAAAGGGGTAAATTTGTGACTCTGCATATGGGTGAGAATTAGGAATAGAACTCGAACTTCCAAAAAGTCGATGGAAGAGCCATCCCACAAGTGTGGTAGTCAAGTCACAGGTAGAGAATTGTAAAACGAAGGAACTGCCTTCTGTGAGACGGAACTTGAGTTTAATTACAATGGAGATAGCCGTGAAGAAATGGTAATTGTTCACATTTCAATGGAACCAAGCGAAGAAAGGATGAGAAATAATGAGAGTGGAGTTTAATTATAATAATACATTGAAGAGTGGGTGGAACCCTGAGTTAAAGATCAACGCAGAACCATGCTGGAGTGAACAGTAAAGGCGGGTTTCCGGTTTTGATCGCACCGCCTTCGTAGGGTGAGTGGTATTCAAGAATTTGGAGCGATTCCATTGACTACCTAACACGTGGCCTCAAGCAGTCTGGAGAAACCGCTCTCACCGCGCATTATCGCTCGTGCATCTAAGCCAAGCGATATTCGTCGGATCACACGGGGCAAGGCGACATGCTCTCCGCCACTGGATGAGAAGGGAAACTTAAGCCAAGGTACGTTATATGGATACTGTGGGCCCGAGAGCTTTAAATATGAAGTTTGGTAGTCAAATTAATATATGTTGCGGAATAATATTATAACTTGGGTGTTTAATCCAAAGTTTCAAAAACACTCAGACTTCTACAAGTAAAGACCAAAAATTTCTATGTAACGAGGTATTTCAATGGTTTTATAACTATTGTTTTATTCATCGCATCGGCGGAGAATCCTTGGGTTATTGAACTTTTAAGTGTTGACTGAAGATCTTATACATATAGTGTGGGACCACCCCCCCCCCCCCCCCCTACATAAAATTCCGAGAATCATTACCTAAGCTGGAGGATATATATAAACCTTATTTCGAGAAACATTACCCCAGCTGGAGGATACATTAAAGCGGAGGCAGTCTCCTATATATATGCAGCGCCTTATTTATGTTGCGCCTTATACAGAACGGTCCAAGGCATATATATATATATATATATATATATATATATATATATATATATATATATATATATATATATATATATATATATATGTAGCACGAGATCTAAAGAACCAAAGGTTCTATCAAAGGCAAAGTACCATATGGTGGGACCCTTATCAATCGCATCGAAAAAGGTGACAGCGGATCATATGAAAAGAAAGTTGCGATTGCGATTGAAGCCCGGATCCGATGGGTCTATAAATCATGATTAATATATGTTTGAGTTACGGCATAACAGTGTTACATCGCATCGGAGAAATGTGTGGCAGTGAAGCATGACAATAGAAATTGCAATTGCGATTGAGTTCCAGACCCGATGGGCGTATAAACTGTGACTTGATAGGTTTGAGTTCCAGCCTAATCGCATCGGCACATTTAAATGAACAGTGGTCAATCGCATCGGAAAGAAGCAGATCGTCGGAGCACTATATTAAAAGATTGCGATTGCGATTGAGTTCCGGACCCGATGGGTATATGAACTATGATTCAAACATGTTTAAATTCCGGCATTAAAATAGGCCATCTCATCGGAAAGAAGCAGAACGTCGGAGCACTATATTAAAAGATTGCGATTGCGATTAATCGCAATCAGAAGAACTCGAAAAGCGATTCATCGCATCAGCGGAAATCAAAAGACCAAATCGCAGGAGTATTATGAATGTTGCGATTGCGATTGAAATACACGAGTGGAGTATAGCTGGCATGTGGGGTCCATCCAAAGATAAGACTAAGAACAGTTTTGCTCCAAGTTAATTAATCCAAAGTTAAAGAGGAAAGGAAAGCACCGCGACACAGATATGTATATACAAAACAATACATACATATTTCCGATATGTGGACAGTAATGCATCGCATCGGATGATAGAACAAGTTCAGCAAGTGGGACAGTAAGGGAACAAGTTAAAACATTTTATTTGTATAATGCCGAGAATCAATTAGGATGATATAAAAAGCACAGTTACATATGTATGGCATATGGCCGTTACCCTATGACAGAGAACAAGGAAACAAACAGAGCCGAAAGGGACAAAGACAGTCAAAGAAAAGACAAATGCGCAGCAAGCCAAGAGGCTGAATGAGTGAGCTGGAGTTTTCATTGTAATTGAATGTAAATGATTTTGATTTTTATTGTTTGTGATGCATTGGCAAGTCTCCGGAAGAGAACAAATATCCCCCTGTAATGTTAAATTGGTACCTACAGTTATATTTTTTGAATGAGCGGATAAAAGAGATGAGAAGGCAGAAGGCAAAGAGACATGGCTGTCCATTTCGAATTCCTAGTAGAATTCAAACAGCCATGAAGCTATTTTGTATAAAACAGGGTAATATCCAAGGGCAGAAGGTTACGAAAAAAGAGTGAGAGAAGAAGAGAGTGTGTAGCAGAATTGAAGAGAGTTGAAGAAAATAAGAAAGCTGCAGAAGGTTAGAGAGAGAGAGGTTGGAGAATGCGGAATTGAGGCAGAGAAGATAAGAAGAAGGAGGAGCAAAATGAGATGCTGTGAAAAGTTAGAGAATGCATAAATGAAGCAGTGAGGCAGAGAAGAAGGAGGAGCTGAGCAGAGAAGTAGGAGCTGATAGTGAATTTGAGAAGATGCAGAGATGATACAGGACAGATATGAGGACTGATGAACAACTGAAGAGAAGGTACAGAACAGAGCTGATATCCAAGGTAAATCAGCAAGTGCTTTTCTTTTGAAAGAGTAAGGAAGTTGGAGCTTCCCTATCAAGTTGTAGCTTGATAGATGTCAGTTGTAGCTGACTGAGGTAGGAGTCTCCTGTAGGTTGGTGCCTGCAGAAAATAGATGGGAGTTGGTGCTTTGACATCAAGTTGTAGCTTGATAAAATGTCAGTTGTAGCTGACTGAGGTTGGAGCCTCCTGTAGGTTGGTGCCTGCAGAAAATTGATGGGAGTTGGAGCTTCCTTGCAAGTTGTAGGTTGCAGAATTGAGGTAGGAGCCTCCTGTGGGTTGGAGCCTACAGAAAATCAGTGGTGAGAGGGAGTTGGAGCTTGCCTTTGCATCACAACAATAATAAGATGTGGTTTTCTCCCTTTATGGGTTTCCACTTATATCTGGTGTCTTTGTGCATGATGTCTATGTGTTGATGTGGTTTATCTAATCTGATTAATACTTGTTGCTCACATATAAAGACTGTTGTTACATTAACAAATCTGCTTGATACTTGCTACTCACAAATTAAGATTGCTCACATATTAAGTTGATTATGAAATGAAGGTTTAAATACGTTTTAAGGGAAAAGTTTTAAAAGGTCCATATATGTGTTAAACTGATTCACCCCCCCCCCCGCCTCTCAGTTTAACTAAGAGTTCAACATGGCTTCCATTCGAGCTACTGGTGCAAAGGTTTCTTCGAAGTCAATTCCTTCGATTTGTGAGTATCCTTTGCAGACTAGTCTGGCTTTATTTCTGATGATGTGTCCATCTTCATTCATCTTGTTTTTGAATACCCATTTTGTTCCAATTATATTTTTATCTTTTGGGCGAGGTACCAGTTCCCAAGTCTCATTTTTTTCGATTTGAGACATTTCTTCTTCCATGGCCTTTATCCAATAAGGATCTTTGCTTGCTTGAGAAAAATTTTCAGGTTCTATTAAAGATAATAGAGCCACATCATCTTTTCTTGGGGTGCTTATCATCCTTCTTCGAGTTTGAATTCCTTCATCTATATTTCCGATGACCTGTTCTTTCAGATGATGTCTTTGAATAAACTTGATCTTAGAGGGAGTTTGTGAAGATTCACTTGGAGATTTACTTTGAGGTTCTCCATTCTCCTCTTCTTTTTCAGGTTCTTCTTGTTCACTTTGTTCAAAGAAAGGCTCAACTTCATGATCTTCAATTCTCTTTTCTAGAAGGCCTTCATCAATCTTCACATCAATGCTTTCCACTATTCTTCGTAGATGATTGTTGTAACATTTGTAAGCTTTGCTCCTAGTGGAGTATCCAAGAAATATTCCTTCGTCAACTCTAGAATCAAATTTACCTGGTGAGTCATCATTTATTTTTATGAAGCAGTTGCTTCAAAAAACCCTGAAATATTTTACTGAAGCAGGTCTTCCTTTCCATAATTCATAAGGAGTCTTTTCATTATTTGGTCTTAGTTGAGTTCGATTTAAGGTATATATTGCGGTTCCAGCTGCTACTCTCCAAAATTTTGGTTGCAAATCAGCTGCTAGTAGCATTGTCCATGCCATTTCTTGAATGGTTCGGTTCCTTCTTTCAACTACTCCATTTTGCTGGGGTGTCCTAGCAGTAGAGAGTTCTCTTTCGATTCCATGCTCTTTACAGAATTCATCAAATTCTTTTGAGGTGAATTCTCCTCCTCTATCCGTTCTAAGACATTTAATCTTAGAATCTTTCTCATTCTCAATGAGAGCCTTAAGATTCTTTAAACATTCAAATGCTTCGTATTTATTTATTATGAAATATATCCACATAATTCTAGTATAGTCATCAACAAATAGAGCAAAGTACCTTTCACCTTGAAGAGTTGGAGTTCTAGTTGGCCCACACAAATCTGCATGAATGATTTCCAAAGGTTTTGTTGTTGAGAACTCCTTAGTTTTGTGGCTAGTTCTGGTTTGCTTTCCATGTTGGCATGGGCCACATACAATTTGATTTGGTTTGCACATTTTTGGAATATCCCTTATTGCATTAATTTTGCTGATGTTGACTAGGTTATCAAAACTTGTATGCCCCAATCGCTTGTGCCATAACCAAATTTCATCTGTTTGAACTTTGACTTAAGTAACATTTATCTTCTTGGATTCTACTGAGAATGTAAACATTATCTGGTGTTCTTACTCCTTTTGCCACAAGTTCTCCCAAGGATGAGTCTCTTATTTCACAATTTTTTGTACTAAAGACAACATTATGTCCTTGGTCACAAATTTGGCTAATACTTAAGAGATTGTGTTTGAGCCCTTCTACCAGCAAGGTATTTTGAGCCTTTCCTAGTCCATTGACAAGGGTAGCGGTTCCTTTTCCAGTGATTTTAGCGGATCCACTTCCAAAGGATACATTTCCATTTTTCTTGTTCAATGAGATAAACTTCTTTTGGTCACCTGTCATATGTCTTGAGCATCCACTATCCACGAACCACTGTTTTTCTTCACTATGAGCACATAGAGCTAGGCCACATTTATCAGTTTTGAGATTTACGTTTTTAGCTTTCTCCCTTTTGAGAGGGAAATTTTGTTCATTATGATCATAATTATCACATAATGAGCAAGACAGATCAAACTTAGCCAAAGGATCAAATGAATTGTAAGTTTTGATTTGTCCTTGCTCTTTAGGACCACGTAGTTGGTTTGTTTGATCATTCAATCTCGGTGCTTCATTCTTATGAGTCTTGCAATGCTTAGCTTTATTCCCAAAGTTTTTACAATTGTAACAATGCCCAAGAAAAATAGTTTGATACCTGTTGTAGTATCCATAGCCGTAACCAACATTCTTCCTTGGAGTTGTTCTTTCCGCAATTCTTGGTTTTGAGATGGGACTTTGTTCCTGACGAGATGACTTTTCTTCTTTTGGATGGCAAGAGAGTACATCAACATAACTTCTGGCATTATTCTTTGTACTTGATGATTCTCCTTTGAAACCAATTCCAGACTTGTCATGTTGAGGTTTTTGAGTATTAAGAATGTTGTCAAGAGCTAGAGAGCTTTGCCAACTCCTTTTAACTTGTTCTAATTCCTTTCTTAGAGATATTATTTCAGCTTCACGTTTTTCACAGATATCATCCTTCTCTTTTAGCTTAATGTTCAAGAAGTCTTCCCTTCTTTGTGCTTCCTCTCTTTCTATTTTGAGAGAAATTATCTTCTTTTGTAGATTCTCATTTTCTTCAAATGCACTTATTAGCAAACTATCCATGTTTCTTTCATCTTCTAGTTCTGAGTCATCGTCATTTGTAAATGCCATGAATAACGTTTCTCTGCTTCCAACATAATTACTTTCCTCATCTGATTCATCATCACTTTCTTTGTAATGACGCACATTTCTAGTTGATTTCTTTTTTATGACTACAAATTCATCTTCATCAGACTCATCTTGTTTGGAGAAGAAGTTCTTCTTATTAAACCCTTTCTTTTTGTACATCATCCTTTTAGAGTCCTTTTCATCATCACTATCATGTTTATGGGGACATTTTGCAACATAATGACCTATTCTTCCACAATTGAAACAAATAAGAGGGTACTTACCTTTTAGCTTGGATCCCCTTTTTAGTCTTCGTACAAATTGAGCTAATTCGTTTTCAGTATCAGATTCATAATTGTTGCAATTCCATCCTTTTCCTTCTTTTGTAGATCTTGAGGCTTTGAAGGCTGCTTCTTTGAAATTTGGACTTCCTTTCCTCATCTCATAGGCAACGAGAATTCCATGGATTTCATCCATATTGAGAGTATCTAGGTCCTTCATTTCTTCTATGGCACTTACTTTGGAGTCAAATCTATCAAGAAGCGATCTCAGGATTTTTTGAACGATGGTGCTTTCTTCAATATTTTCTCCTAGTCCTCTAAGAGAGTTAACCACTTCAACTACTCGAAGGAAATATGATGCAATATCTTCTTCATCATCCATTTTCAGACTCTCGAATTGTCTTCCATAGGTTTGAAGCTTTTCCTTCTTGACTTTGGAGTTACCATCATATAGAGAAACCAACTTATCCCATACTTCTTTGGCTGAGTCACAGTTCATGACTTTTGTAAATTCCAAATCGGTAATTCCACTAGTGATGGAATTTAAAGCTTTGGCATTAGCAATGTAGGCTCTTCTTTCATCTTGATCAGTTGGAAGATTGGCGGGAGCTTTGTACCCATCCAAAACAGAGTGCCATACTTTAGGACCAAGAGACATTAGATAGTAGGACATCCTCTTTTTCCAAAAACTAAAATTTGTTCCATCAAAGATAGGTAGTTTCCCTATTGTTTCCATGTTCTTCATTGTGCCTAAGAATCCTTCTTCCAGTTGTTGGGCTAATAATAAAGAAGCTGGCTCTGATACCAATCTGTTGGAAATATTGAGAGGGGGGTGAATCAGTATTTCTTTTCAATTGTTAATTTTTGCCAGTTAGATTCTTCACAATTAAAAACAGAGAGGTGTATAATAATAATAGTATTAAGGATTAATAAGAACTTCAGTCCTTTTTCAAATAATTGAGTACAATAGATGTGTGAGGGCACTAACCCTTCAATGAATCAGGCACCAACCTATTGCCAAGCACCAACTTGGACTTAGATGAGGCTCCGACCTCTAGGGCTTCGAGCCTATCTCCTCAAGGCACCAACCTTGTGTTTAGGAGCACCAACTGCAAGGACACCAATCCTTTTGTCTTCTTTTAATAGAGAATGTGAATAGTGTTTACTTGAACATCCTTAACACAATTCTTCATTGTTTAATCTTCAATTCTTCATAATATCTTCATTGTCCAACACCGAGCTTATTGTTTATATGATTACAAATGTACCCATTGGAAAGAGGTATGAACTGTTCTTGACTAGACACCAAAAGTCCGAGCTTCAATAGGATAACACAGATCTGAGGAAGGTGTTAACTGTAGGTCTGTTCATAAATCTGAGCCACAAGAGATGATCTTCCACAAAACAAGTTCGAGTTCTTCCCAACAACAAGTTCTGGTCCAAGCACCAAGCTACAAGCCTGGTCCGAGCCTCCAAGGGTGTTACATATATCACACAATAAGTCTGAACTGTTTGTTGACTTATTTCCACAGGTCTAAAGTTTTGGGTTATCTGAGCCTTAGCACAGGTCTGTGATAGTCCAAAGAGAATAGGTCCGAAGCTCCGTATCACTAATCCAAAGTCCTGTAGCCAATTATCTTCTTCAATGGATCGAGCTTTGGTACATGTGTATGTTCTGAAGTTTCACAATACTGAGCCTTTATATTGATCCGCAATCCTGTAGCATTTGCTGTGCTTGAAAAACTGGGTTGTTCTTCCCTTAAGGGTTCACAAGGTGTGAACCTGTTCCCTTTCTCTGTGCTTCACCCTTTACCAAGCCGCAGTCTTTATATTTGCTGAGATAATCACCGAAATTCTTGACTGAAACAAATGATTTTACCTTTATATTTATAGTGGTTTGTCATTTTTGAAAGGACGTGACTGTTGGGGAAAAGGGCCGACATGAGAGTGTGAGTGTAGGTCGGCTCACAATTTAATTAATATTTTTTTAACTTAAAAATTCAGTATCTCATCAACTACTGGGAGTTTTAGGGCAAGTGAGGGCTTGTTAGAAAGAGGAAAAAATCCTCTTCAAGATGGTCTAGGGCTCATTGTGATTGGCTGCCTCCAAGATGCCAAAATTATTTTTTTCTTTGTAACTGTCCTTAATTTTTGTGTGCAGAAAATGCATAGGACAGAATGCCTTCTGCATTGCTTGGCTTCTCCTTCATTTGTCTTCTCCATTGTTTGGCTTATCAATCATAGGGTCATAGCATCATCATGTAGGACATCTATGTCATCATGATAGTACCCAGCAAGGTCATGAAGGTATAGCATCATGTATTCAATAGTAGTGCAGCATCTTTAGGAGAACTTCAAATGATATCTTCCATGTTATCATTAAGTCTTTCAACCTTCATCAACCTGTTGCCATCAATGACAACTTGGATTAACACAATCAGCATCAGAGTAAGCTGTCACAATAAGAGTTGAACTCTTAGGATACCAAAGACCGAAATCAGTCATTCCTTTAAGATATCTGAGAATTCCCTTGACAACTGCTAGATGGGATTGTTTAGGACTTGACTGAAATCTTGCTACCATTCCTACTGCTTGCATAATATCTGGTCTTATAGCAGTTAAGTATAAGAGAGCTCCAATTATTGACCTGTAAAGAGTTGCATCTATGAGAGGGGTATCATCATCTTTACTTAATTTACAATTAGTGGTCATTGGTGTGCTCATTAGTGCACAATCTTCCATCCCATATCTTTTGAGCATGTCTTTAAGATATTTTGCTTGAGATATAAACATGCCTGCAGAGGTTTGAGATATTTTTAGCCCAAGAAAGTAAGACAACTCACCAATCATTGACATTTCGAATCTTTTGGACATATTTAGAGCAAATTCATGGCTCATCTCATCATCATTTCTAACAAAGATTAGATCATCAACGTATACAAGAGTGATCAAAAGTTTTTCTTTGTCCATCTTCATGTAGAGATTGCTACCTGCTACTCCCTTTTTGAAACCTTCTTGCCGCAGATAGTGATCCAACTTTGCATACCATGCTCTAGGGGCTTGTTTTAATCCATACAAGGCCTTTCTTAGCTTGCATACAAAGTCCTTCCCTTCGGCAAGATCAAATCCTTCTGGTTGCTCCATGTCAACTTATTCCTTGAGATCTCCATTCAGGAATGCTAATTTTACATTCATTTGATAAACCTTGAATCCTTTTGAGCAAGTAAATGCCAAAAACATTCTTATGGCTTCCAATCGAGCTACTGGTGCAAAGGTTTCTTCGAAGTCAATTCCTTCAATTTGCGAGTATCCCTTGCAGACAAGTCTGGCTTTATTTTTGATGATTTGTCCATCCTCATTCATCTTGTTTTTGAATACACATTTTGTTCCAATTATATTTTTATCTTTTCGGCGAGGTACCAGCTCCCAAGTCTCATTCTTTTCAATTTGAGACATTTCTTCTTCCATGGCCTTTATCCATTAAGGATCTTTGCTTGCTTGAGAAAAAAATTCAGGTTCTATTAAAGATAATAGAGCAACATCATCTTTTCTTGGAGTGTTTGTCATCTTTCTTCGAGTTTGAATTCCTTCATCTATATTCCCGATAACCTATTCTTCCAGATGATGTTTTTGAATAAATTTGATCTTAGAAGGAGTTTGTGAAGGTTCACTTTCAGGTTCTCCATCTTCCTCTTCTTTTTCAAGTTCTTCTTCTTCACTTTCTTCAAGGAAAGGCTCAACTTCATGATCTTCAATTCTCTTTTCTGGAAGGCCTTCATCAATCTTCACATCAATGCTTTCCACTATTCTCCGTAGACGATTGTTGTAGCATTTGTAAGCTTTGCTTCTTGTGGAGTATCCAAGAAATATTCCTTCGTCAACCCTAGAATCAAATTTTCCTGGTGAGTCATCGTTTATTTTTATGAAGCATTTGCTTCCAAAAATCCTGAAGTATTTTACTGAAGCAGGTCTTCCTTTTCATAATTCATAAGGAGTTTTTTCATTATTTGGTCTTAGTTGAGTTCGATTTAAGGTATAAACTGTCGTCCCAACTGCTTCTCTCCAAAATTTTGGTTGCAAATTAGCTGCTAGTAGCATTGTCCTTGCCATTTCTTGAACGGTTCAATTCCTTCTTTCAACTACTCCATTTTGCTTGGATGTCCTAGCAGCAGAGAGTTCTCTTTCGATTCCATGCTCTTTACAAAATTCATGAAATTATTTTGAGGTGAATTCTCCTCCTCTATCCGTTCTAAGACATTTAATCTTAGAATCATTCTCATTTTCAATGAGAGCTTTAAGATTCTTAAAACATTCAAATGCTTCGGATTTATATTTTATGAAATATACCCACATCATTCTAGTATAGTCATCAACAAATAGAGAAAAGTACCTTTCACCTTGAAGAGCTGGAGTTCTAGCTGGCGCACATAAATCTGCATGAATGATTTCCAGAGGTTTTGATGTTGAGAACTCCTTAGTTTTGTGGCTAGTTCTGGTTTTCTTTCCATGTTGGCATGGGCCACATACAACTTGATTTGGCTTGCACATTTTTGGAATGTCCCTTACTGCATTAATTTTGCAGATGTTGACCAGGCTATCAAAACTTGTATGCCCCAATCGCTTGTGCCATAACCAACTTTCATCTGTTTGACTTATGTAACATTTATCTCCTTGGATTTTATTGAGAATGTAAACATTATCTGGTGTTCTTACTCCTTTCGCCACAAGTTATCCCGAGGATGAGTCTCTTATTTCACTATTTTTAGTACTGAAGACAACATTATGTCCTTGGTCACAAATTTGGCTAACACTCAAGAGATTGTGTTTGAGCCCTTCTACCGGCAAGGCATTTTGAGCCTTTCCTTGTCCATTGACAAGGGTAGCAGTTCGTTTTCCAGTGATTTTAGCGGGTCCACTTCTAAAGGATACATTTCCATTTTTCTTGTTCAATGAGATAAACTTCTTTTGGTCACCTGTCATATGTCTTGTGCATCCACTATCCACGAACCAATGATTTTCTTCACTATGAGCACATAGAGCTAGGCCACATTTATTAGTTTTGAGATTTACGCTTTTAGCTTCCTCTTCTTTGAGAAGGCAATTTTGTTCATGATGATCATAATTATTACATAATGAGCAAGACGGATCAAACTTAGCCAAAGGATCAAAGGCATTGTAAGTTTTTATTTGTCCTTGCTCTTTAGGACCATGTAGTTTGTTTGTTTGTTCTTTCAATCTTGGTGCTTCATTCTTATGAGCCTTGCGATGCTTAGCTTGATGCCCAAAGTTTTTACAATAGTAACAATACCCAAGAAAAATAGTTTGGTACCTGTTTTGATAGCCATAGTTTGAACCAACATTCTTCCTTGGAGTTGCTCTTTCTTCAATTCTTGGTTTTGAGATGGGGCTTTGTTCCTGACGAGATGAATTTTCTTCTTTTGGATGGCAAGAGAGTATGTCGGCATAACTCCTTACATTATTCTTTGTGCTTGATGATTCTCCTTTGAAACCAATTCCAGATTTGTCATGTTGAGGTTTTTGAGTATTAAGAATGTTATCAAGTGCTAGAGAGCTTTGCCAACTCCTTTTGACTTGCTCCAATTCCTTTCTTAAAAATATTATTTTAGCTTCACGTTTTTCACAGATATCATCCTTCTCTTTTAGCTTATTGTTCAAGAAGTCTTCCCTTCTTTTTGCTTCCTCTTTCTCTATTTTGAGAGAAATTATCTTCTTTTGTAGATTCTCATTTTCTTCAATGGCACTCATTAGTAATCTATCCATGTTTCCTTCATCTTCCAGTTCTGAATCATCATCATTTGTAAATGCCATGAATAACGTTTCTTTGCTTCCAACATAGTTACGTTCGTCATCCGATTCATCATCACTTTCTTTGTGATGACGCATATTTCTAGTTGATTTCTTTTTGATGACTACAAATTCATCTTCATCATACTCATCTTGTTTGGAGAAGAAGTTCTTTTTATTAAACCCTTTCTTTTTGTACATAATCCTTTTAGAGTTCTCTTCATCATCACTATCATGTTTATGAGGACATTTTGCAACGTAATGACCTATTCTTCCACAGTTGAAACAAATAAGAGGGTACTTACCTTTTAGCTTAGATCCCTTCTTAAGTCTTCGTACAAATTGAGCTAATTCGGTTTCAGCATCAGATTCATCGTTGCTGCTATTCCATCATTTTCCTTTTTTTGTTGATTCTGAGGCTTTGAATGCTACTTCTTTGAAATTTGGACTTCCTTTCCTCATCTCATAGGCAATGAGAATTCCATGAAGTTCATCCATCTTGAGAGTATCTAGGTCCTTCATTTCTTCTATGGCACTTACTTTGGAGTCAAATCTGTCAGGAAGCGATCTCAGGATTTTTTGAACAATAGTGCTTTCTTCAATAATTTCTCCTAGCCCTTTAAGAGAGTTCACCACTTCAGCTACTCGGAGGAAGTATGATGCAATATCTTCTTCATCATCCATTTTTAGACTCTCGAATTGTCTTCTATAGGTTTGAAGCTTTGCCTTCTTAACTTTGGAGTCCCCATCATACAGGGAAACCAGCTTATCCCATACTTATTTGGCTGAGTCACAATTCATGACTTTCGTGAATTCAGAATCAGTAATTCCACTAGTGATGGAATTTAAAGCTTTGGTATTAGCAATGTAGGCTTTTCTTTTGTCTGGATCAGTTGGAAGACCGGAGGGAGCTTTGTACCCATCCAAAACAAAGTGCCATACTTCAGGACCAAGAGACATTAGATAGTAGGACATCCTCTTTTTCCAAAAACCGAAATTTGTTCCATCAAAGATAGGCAACTTCCCTGTTGCTTCTATGTTCTACATTGTGCCTAAGAATCCTTCTTCCAGCTGTTAGGCTGATAATGAAGAAGTTGGCTCGAATTCCAATTGTTGGAAATACTGAGAGGGGGGTAAATCAATATTTCTTTTCAATTGTTAATTTTTGCTAGTTAGATTCTTCACAATTAAAAACAGAGAGGTGTATAATAATAATATTATTAAGGATTAATAAGAACTTCAATCCTTTTTCAAATAATTGAATACAATAGATGTGTGAGGGTACCAACTTGTTGCCAAGCACCAACTTGGACTTTAATGAGGTTCCGACCTCTAGGGCTTCGACCCTATCTTCTTCAAGGCACCAACCTTGTGTTTAGGAGCTCCTACTCCAGGGACACCAATCCCTCTTTTCTTTTTATTGAATGATTGATTTTAGAGATGCTCCATGTATCAATCTGCGCCAGAATGGAACAAACTATACTGCTGCACTTGAGCTACTGTCTGCACTTTCATCTACTCCAATCCACACTTCTGCACTTAAGACATTGTATAATCAAGTTTGTAATAGCACAACTCTTTGACTTCAATTAGCTCCACCACTATACTTCACTGTAATGTCATCGAAATATGATCACCGTAGTAACACCGAAACTAGGATAGCAATGAATCATTGAACTATATTGCTGAATTGTAGCTCCGTCATAGCATCAAACAATAGTCTCTATTATAGCAACGAATTGTGGCTTCTTCAAGGCACCGAGTTGTAGCCTATATACTTCTGTCAAACAATATTCCTCTGCTGCAACACCGAGACCGTTTTCCAGAATTGTTATATTAATTCTCCACAAAAATTACCCTATCTAAGTCACATAAATTATGTACAGTTTCGAGCTAATATGCACCAGGTCCGAGGGTAGTATCTGGGGTGTCCAAGGTATGTTTGACTGTTTGTCTCCACAAAATATTGTCCTATACGAATCACAAAAATCATGTATAGGTCTGAGCTAATATCCACCAGGTCCGAGGGTAATATTGTGGTTGCCTGAAGGTGTTCGAGGTATGTTTGACTGTCTGTAGCTGCCTCAGTTAGCAATCATCTGATTTATAACCCAAAACCATTCCAGATTCATCCGTAGACCTTTTCTCCTTTTGATTCTTATGCGCCCTCTCTTTGGTTTCTTCAAGTTCACGAGTTGTAAACTGAATTGCTCTTTTCTGTAATGGATGACCGAATTAGATCCTGGAGAAATGAAGTAGCTCATGGTATTTATAGTTGTTTAGGCGTGGACAGTGATATCCCAAGGCAGGCCGACATGAGAGCTAGGACAGGGCAGCTCCAAGACAGGATTATTTTCGTAACTTGAAAAAATTCATATCTCCCAAACCGCTTGGAGTTTCCGGCCAAGTAAGAGCTCACATGAAAGCTAAAATTATGCTTTAAATGATGGTGAAGGTTTCATAGAGAATTTTTTCGTCCAAGGTAGGGAAAAATAATTTTCAATGTGGCAGGTCATTACAGGTGCAGAAATAGAGGTAGGGCAGGGTGTAGGCTTTTTCATGTAGTCCTCCATTGTCCAAATGATCATTTTAAGCATGGTCATTCATCATCATTTAGCATCCTATTGCCATCAAGGACAACCTTGCTTAACAACATGAGCACTCATTGCCACATCATGCTCAGTACCACTATCCCCTCTAGTTGCTGCTACCTTGGAATTTGAAGATTCCTTGTCCTTCCTCTTAGGACAAGTGCTGGCGAAGTGTCTAAGTTCGCCACATTTGAAGCACCGGACCTTGGATAGGGCCTTCTTCTTCTTCCCTTGCTATCGTTGTCCCTTTGATGCTAGGGCTGCATCCTCCTCCTCCTCCTTCTTCACCTTGACACCTCCGCTGCTGAATTCCTTCTTGGTCAGCCTCTGGATCTCCTCTTGTCGAAGGATAGCCCACATGTCACCCCAATTTGAGAGTTGTGCACTGCCCAAAATGCTTTGGACAAAGGTCTCCCACTCATCAGTGGCTGCATTCAGGGCAGTCCTCGCCAAGAGCCCTTCATCCAGAGTTGCCCCCATGGCAATCAACTGATCTCGGATCGTTTGCAATCTAGAGAAGAAGGGATCGATCTCCTCTCCCTTGTGCATCTGGAACATCCTCATTTGGTTCTCTAGAGGCATCTTCCGTTGGACGGAGCTACCTTGATACACCATGGTCAAAGCCGTCCACATCTCATGGGCTATCCTCTTCTCGGCAATGTGTGGGACCACGTGATCCTTCACCCCATCCATGATCAAGCGCTTTGCCTACGCCTGATTCTCATTGAACTTCTTCAGAGTGTCCGTATCGGTCGGCACAGCCAGGACATTTTCCGCGTGGTCTCTGATACCGTACTCCTCTAGGGCTGTCAGGATTCTAGCCTTCTAGATCGCAAAGTTGGACACACCTTCCAACCTATCTTGATCTCTCAGTCCGTACGGGGCCATCTCTGCTCCAAAAAACTGTCGAAGCGGGTACTCTTCTCCCTTCTATTGCTATTGCACTCAACAGAAGACTGGATCTAGGTTTCTTGGTGATAGAAACCCTCTAGAGATAATGCTCCCTCTAACAACTAATTTCCCTCCCGGAAATCCTCCGCGAATTCTACTGAATCATCCCTCCACGACCACCCTCCTGATCGAATCTCAGTCTTCTTGGCAAAATTTTGCTGAGGAACTGTTTCTCCTCACTTTTTCACCTTTGCTAGGCACTATTCCGCACTGACAGAACCGATGCCACACCAACAACTTCTGAAGATCAGAAAATACACTTCCAGCCCCGACAAACTACACATCGTCACTCCCTCTGGGACCACATCACCCTCCTGGTGATGCGTTAGCCTTTGCGTGAGCAGACTAGCTTAGTGTCCCTCTCCTAGTGCTGCGTCAGCCTCTGCATGAGTAAATGGGCTCTATGTCACCTTTCTGGATTTGTGTCAGCCTTTGCATGAGCAGACTGACTTTGTGTCACCCTTGCAGGGTCTATGCTATTCCTATGGTGCTGCACTGCCTTCTTCCGAATCTGTAGACTGACTCTGTGTCACCCTTGCAGGGTCTATGAAATCATGGTCTTGCGGCTGCCTTCTTAGAATTTGTCTTGTCCTGCCCTTCTGCAACAAATATCTTTAGCCCCCTTTCTTGATGGTTCAATTTGATTTGCAATGCTGAGTACTGCAATAATTTTCTAGCATAAATGCTAAATATTGATTTACTTCTCCTACTTGTTTTATTATGCACAAGTTATTTAACTGAAAATATTCAGAAAAACTATGAAGTAAACACAACTAGCAGCCTACACAAATATAGATCATTTATTGAACATCACGCACATATGACAAAGGACCCAGAGTTTTTGGACAAATGTCCCCGGAAAACCCAATGCGGGAAAACTGGTGCAACAAATATCAGGGTTTATTATTATTAAGCATCAATATTCTGAGTACATCTAGGGTGCCATAATCCGGCTCACCCAATAGAGAAAACCTTGGCTACAAAGAAAATATGTGAGATATAACTCACTCTCGCATGCAAGTCTTTGGGCTGATCCCTTTCAACAGCGGGTGAAACCTCGGCTAGCTCTTGCCACCGGTCTCTCTGTTTGCCCTTTGCGTGGGCGCGGCCCGAAATTTGCGTCACTATCTCTGCGCTTATGGGCTTCTCTTGGATGCGGTTTAGCCCTAAAACCCAGAACCCTAGCTTCCGATGAATTTCGGACTTTCCTTGGAGCTCTGCCTTTGCCCTTGTGTGGGGGTACATCCTCTCTAGTGGCTTGCCATCTACACCCTCGATGGTTGCGCTACCTCCCGCTAATCCTTGTTGTCCTTGCTCACGTGTTTTACTCTTGATCCTCTTTGAACAATCACGCATGTTTGCCCCTCACTACTTCTCTGAATCACTCGAGGATGCGATCTTCGTCCAGAGCAACTGCTCCATCAAAAGGAGTCGATCTCTTAGATTTTGTGTGTGTTCTCCAATTGACCCCAAGCCCTTCCTTTATACTTTTCTCGTTGACAAATCAATGGCTATGATCTTATCACTAATCAATGGCTAAGATTAAAAGAAGCTTGATCCACGTCACTTAGAATGTTCTCATCACATGTGTAAACTAATTCACTTTATTTTTTTTAATTTCCCTAAGTTAGACTTAGGGTCCCCATTAAAAAATTTAATTATTTGAATAAATTTTACACCAGATGGAATTTCTCCAAACGCTTTTCTGGGTCTTGGAGATCTCATGTGTTCTAGCCCCTCCACAAAGTTTTGGAGTTAGAGCACATTTGATGCTACCCCAAAATCTCAACACATGGTACATCCATCAAATGGCAAGTGGCATGTGATATAATGTTGGAATGGAAAGGGGCATTAGGGGAAAGCTCCAAGCCACATGCCATAATATAAGGGTAGATATAATAAGGGAAGCCCACACTTGGTTGTATGAATGTAAGAGGGAGAAATCATAGTACATGAGTTACCCCGACCTTTGTCTTTCCAACCTTCTTCATATGTATTTTTCATTTCATTTATTTTTCTTTTATAATTGCTTGGGGCTCCATGGCATGAGAGTATGATGTGTAAGATATACCAGTGAATATCGACTTAAGGTGGGGGAGTTCATCACCCACTACGGCTTGGTACAATAATGGGTTCCTTAATGATGAAGGGGGCCAATATGATGGGCCCTAGGAACTAGGGTGATGGCCATAAGGATAGGGGTAGAGCTCATGTTTTCCTTTTTCCCATGTGCTAAATTTGTATGTCCAAGCCATATTTTTTATTTTTTGGTAGATTTCCTGTTGAGAGTGGATAAATTATTTTTTTTCCTTTCTTTTTAGCTACATCATCCATTGGGGCATCGTTCCAAGCCCGACCCAAAGTGTGGAAAAGGGGAGGGGGAAGCTAACTCCTTGTGGAACCATATGGGAAGTATGGTGAAATGGGATATAATGAGTGGAAGGGAGTGATTTATATTGTACCACACAACCAAAATCAAGGTTTCCCATTTAGTGCCACTCGTAAAGCTAGTAGCCAACAAAGGAGATCCCACAAAACTAGGATACAAGGTTAACCATCAAATTGGACAGAGGAGACCATTGAAATTTGGTTATCAGAGGACAGGTGGTTCCCTAAGGCTTTGATCTTTGGCCTAGGGAAAAGTGTCCAAAAGTATTTCACTTTTTCTCCTAAAGTGACTTTATAAGTTATAAAGTCAAATCTAATTTAAAAGTGACTTTAAGTGATAAAGTTACTAAGTCTAATTTTAAGTGACTTTAATAAAGTCAATGTGAAATTAGAAAGTGAAAAGTGACTTTGGAAATAAATGACTAAGAGGGTCTTTATTAAAGTGGGGTGAATTAAAAAATAGAAAGTGAGAATTAAATGCACATTTAATCTTAGCCTTAGATCTAAAGCTTTCTCGGCCATTGGATTTATGGATTCCCCAAAAGTCACTTAGAGTTAGGTTAAAGGAAGAAAAGAGGGAAAAGATCATTAATTCTTTCATGAGCAGATTGAGAGAAGAGAAGAGAAAGCAAGGGAGAAATTTTTGAGTAGTGAGGAGGGCAGCAGCTAGAGACTTCAGCAAATCTGTACAACAACGAAGAGGCACAATTCCCAAGGCAAAAATCTGTAAAGCAGGAGTGGCACATTTTTCGAGGATGGAGGCATAGTTTTCTAGGAATCTGTACTGTAGCTTCAGCACAATTTTTTGGGCAGATTTTGGGCACGAAAATTGAGGAGAGGTACTACTGTTTGGTGGCACAGACTTAGAGGAAATCCATACAGTAGCAACACCGCATCTTTTGAGGCAGAAAGAGGCACAAAAATCAAGAAGGTACCGCTGTACCTTCCATACAACTGTACAGTTGGGCACATAAATCGAGAAGTACAACCAGCATTTAATGCTGTAAAATTTCTGTTTTGTTAGTTTACTGTTAGACACATTTTCCAATGCGGGGTACAAGCACAGAAATCGAGATAAGTACATTTGTTTTTTTTGGTAAGTTTGGTAGTACCTTTCATTTTTCACTTTTTTTCACCTTTTTTTTAACTCCATCTTCATAACATGTCCAGATACATCACCCCGATCGGGGAAGGGAATTGAACTTGTGATGAGTGTTATAACAACTCGCCTCATCACTGTTTAACCAAGACCCCACAGACGAGATAAGTACATTTGTTAAGTTGCTGGAATTTTTGCTGTATTTTCTGTCTCACTGTAAAAGCTATATTCAGAAATAAAGAAGAGCTTTCGAACTGGTTTTATCCAAGAGTTGTAGGGAGTTTTTCCAGGGTCATATTGACCGAAAATCTGCGTCTCAAATTTTTGTGTTTGGCTGATATATTTTTCTGAGTTTTTATTTCTGCATTTTCAACACTGTGAAATTTCCAGAATTTGTTTTTTTAGAAAATATTTATTTTTTCCAGCTTGTTGAATGTATGGTTATGGGAATGGGCATTTAACAATATAGGAGAAATAAGGAGAAATTGAAAATCGGAGTGGGTATTAAAATTTCTACATGGTATCAGAGCTAGTTTGCTGAAAAGTGCAGTTTGGGAGAGCAAAGAGAAAATTTACAGCAAGCTGATTTTACACACGGAAAACAGAGCCTTTACCACAACAGTGTCATTTTCAGTGTATTAGGACAGCAAGCATGTCTTTGGGCTTGAGGGTGGAGGATAGGTTGGATGGGCATAGCAACTACAGTGTATGGAAGGAAAGAATGCAGAGCATCTTTGAGGAGGCGAAATATTGACCATTATGGTAAGTACCAACAACACCACAGCCAGATGTGCCCCTCTTGATTACTATTCCAATTGTGGAGACATAACAAGAAGAATAACAAGGGTAAAGAGGCGATTACGGATGGTGTTAAATACCATTACCTTCCTCACGGAGAAGAGACTTGCTCATGAGATGTGGACAGCTTTGACCAATCTCTACTAGAGTACCAATTAGAACAGGAAAATGGTCCTAAGGGAGAAGTTGAAGGCCATTAAGATGGCAAAGACTGATAGTGCTACTGCATACCTCACAAATATCACTAATGTGAGAGATGAGTTGGCAGCAGTTGGAGAGGTCATTCCACCCACTAAGTTGGTGCGGATTGCAGTGAATGGCCTTCTCAGTTCATGGCTAAGCTTTGCTGATGGGATTGTTGCACGTGAGACCCTTCCCTCTTAAGAGAGGTTGTGGGATGATTGCATACAAAATGAAATAAAAAAGACCCAGCTTCGGGCAGCCAAACCAGTTGAGGAGGATGAAGATGTAGCACTGGTAGTAAGAGGCAAGAAAGGCAAGGGAAAGAAGCAAGCTTCCACAAGTAGTGGTGGGGGCAAAGGCAAAGGTAAAGGTAAGTAGCATTTGAACAAGGAGAAGGACTATTCTAAGGTGAAGTGTTGGAATTGTCAGAAGTTGGGACACTATGCAGTTGTGTGTCCGGAGAAGAAGAAGAAAGGAAAGGACAAGACCATGGCAGCATTAGTAGAGATAGAAGACTTTTCGGAGAGCTTTGACTGAGAGTTTGAGTTCATTGCTTGTGATTCCACTAGTGCAGGATCACCTGCCACGGAGGTTGAGAGGGAGTGTGCATTTCCCTCCACTAGCGAAGCATCTTCAGGTATTTGGTATGTTGACAGTGGGGCTTCACGTCATATGACAAGAGTCTGTGAGTACTTCTCAGAGCTTTCAGAGAGTGGCACTGATATAGAGGTAGTACTCGGAGACGACAACATTGTTAGAGCAGTCGGTGTGGGGACATTGACATTTGATAGGGAAAACAAATCTCCATTGAAGGTGTCAAATGTTCTATATGTGCCAGGGATGAAGAAGAACCTTATATCCGTCTCAGCATTGGAGGACAGAGGGTATGAGTTATTGTTCAGGAGAGGACAGGTGCTTATATATCCTAGGGGCGTTCTAGCTGATTTAGCTGGAGTGATTGTTGTACGCCATGCAAAGGTGTACAAGTTTGCGTTTCAGCCCCTTTTGGCATTGAGCAGTAGTACCGGCAGTAGAGCTAGGAGTTCAGAGTTGTGCGAGATTTGGCACCGCAGGATGGGGCACATGTATCATGGAGCCTTGAGGACATTGCGGGAGATCACTACAGGTGTGCCAGATTTTAGTACTGATCACATTGATACCTAAGTAACCGGATACTCCTAAAATGCCCTCGTATCCCCGAATCCCCGTGTCGGACACCTCTACGTATCGGATTCGGCCCCAATTCGAAGGACACGGCGTATCCGTACAGGGTACGGTCGGGATACGGCGTATCCGAAAAGGGACACGCCGTATCCCGACCGTACCCCGTCGGATACGCCCGCGGGTTCAAAAAAGCGTTGCTTTTTAATTATAAAGGGAGGCCTTTGCTCATTGTTTTTCACCAATTGAGGAGGATTTTTCAGGAGACGACATCAAGCCTAGGGCCCTAGTATTTATATATGATTCATGGTACTGTTAAATTCTTAAAGTAAAAGGATGAAAATGAAGATTCATCCTTTTACTTAAATTTTTAACATTACCATGAAATGACTCAGGATGTTTGAGAGTGGTTCCGACCTCATTGGATTTCATATGGAGAAAGTAGAATTTTAGATCTCATTCAAAATCCAGCAGACTTATCAGTTTTTCAGGATTTCAGGATTGGGCTATTGCAATGTTTCCATCGAATTTTGTCATATATTAGGGTATGGAACTCGTATTTAATCAAGAGCACCAATCCATTTGGCAGTGTTCTTATGTAACACATTTTGATTCTGATGACTTAATGAAAAAACTACAGTATCTTACTATCTTCAATCTTGTCTTTCTGAGTAAATTTGACGATTGTATCATGTATGGTGTATCAATGTATCATTGTAATTTGTATTATAGTATCAATGATAATGTATGACTCATGAGTATCTAATATCTATGTTTGAATCAATGAATTTTGTATGAATTTGTGCAAAAAATATCTAATTTTTAATATATATATATATATATATATATATATTTTAAAATATATATATATTTTTAATAAAATAATATATAACGTAACGTATCCCAGAAGTATCCTGTTCCGGGGTCACCGTACCCGTATCCGATACTTCGAATCTCGGTATCCCTGTATCCCCGTATCAGGTGACTTAGATTGATACATGTAGAGGATGTGTTATGGGCAAGTTTGCCAAATTCCCTTTTCCCAGCAGTGACAACAGATCGACTGGGATACTTGATTTGATTCATACCGATGTGAGCAGTCGGATGTCTCATGTTTCCTTGAGTGGATATGAGTATTATGTGTTATTCATTGATGATCACTCCAGGAGGACCTAGATTTATTTCTTGAAGACCAAGAGTGAGGTCTTCAAGCGGTTTCAGGAGTTCAGAGCTATTGTGGAGACTCACACAGGTCGGAAGATCAAGTCTGTCAGGTCGGACAATGGAGGGGAGTACACCCTTGGTGAGTTTGTTGATTATTGTGCGGAGGCAGGCATTCAGAGGGAGTTGACAGTTCCTTACAACCCCCAACAGAACGGGGTTGTAGAGAGGAAGAATAGATCCGTCGTTGGGGCTGCCAAAGCCATGCTACATGATCAGGAGTTACCATTGTTTTTGTGGGCAGAGGCCTGCAACATTGTTGTGTATTTGCAGAACAGGAGTCCGCATCGTGCCTTGGGGCATGTGACTCCGGAGGAGGCTTTTCTGGGAAGAAGCCTGATATTGGTCATTTTCGTATCTTTGGGTGTATTCCATACTCCTACGTACCCAAGGAGAAGAGGACCAAGCTAGAACCCACCAGAGAGAAGGGTATATTTGTGGGCTACAGTGAGACCTCGAAAGCCTTTCGGATTTATATTCCTACACAGAGGAGAGTTGTTGTCAGGCGGGGTGTGAAGTTCGAGGGGGACAGGGCTTTCAGGAGGTCACGTGAGTTAGAGTATCTGGATCAGCCAGACTCTCAGGAGCAGCTGAGTCAGTCACAGGGATCCAGTGGGCAGGGATCAGGAGGTACATCGATTACAGTGTCAGATCCATCAGTGAGCAGTGGCTCGCATGGTTAGAGGGGTGGTGCTTCGGGCAGCATGCAGAGTAGTCCGTAGAGCAGTTCACTAGGTAGTCCACTGATGGACAGTTCACACGGTACTTCAGCATCTACAGGTTCAAGTTCAGGTAGGAGGATAGCAGACAGACAGTCAGGAGTTCAGGCTCCTGATGAGGATGAGGGGTTTCATTCTCCTTTGGGAGAAGTGTGCTTAGGGAAGAAGAAGCCCAAGTGGCTTCAGGATACCTTGAGAGAGGCCACATCTGTTGTTGGGCCGAAGAGACTAGTCAAAGAGAGCAGACCACCTGAGAGGTTCTGTAGCTATATGGAAATGGTTGCCAACATTGTTGACTCTGAGTCTTCTAGCTATGAGGAGGTAGCTAGCCAGCAGGTCTGGAGAGAGGCCATGCAGGAGGAGTATTCTTCTATCATGAAAAATGATGTTTGGGAGGTGGTGCCGAGGCCTGAGGGAAAATCTGTGGTTACTTCTAGATGGCTTTACAAGGTAAAGCATGCTGCAAATGACAACATTGAGAAATTCAAGGCAAGGTTTGTGGCTAGAGAGTTCTCCCAGGTAGAGGGAGTAGATTATGAGGAGACCTTTGCTCCTGTGGCTCGATATACTTCCATTCGCTCCATTATATCGATAGCAGCAGTGATGGGTTGGAAGATCCACCAGATGGATGTGAAGACTGCATTTCTCAATGGCTTCATATAGGAGGAGGTGTACATTGAGCAGCCACAAGGCTTTGAGGCGCATGGGAAGGAGTCCCATGTATGCAGACTGAAGAAGGCCCTTTATGGCTTGAAGCAAGCTCTTAGAGCTTGGTACTCCAGGATTGATACGTACTTGCAGGAGATGGGTTTCAAAAAGAGTGATGCAGATTCGAACCTATACTTCATTGTAATAGGTGAGGAGCCTGTCATTTTGGTGTTGTATGTGGATGACTTGGTCATTATGGGTGCAGAGAGACTCATAGAGAGTTGCAAGAGAGATCTTGCCTCGGAGTTCGAGATGAAGGACATTGGCTTGATGGATTACTTTTTGGTTTTGGAGGTGTGGCAGGAGGAGGGGCATTTTTTCCTGGGACCGGGGAAGTATATTGTGGACATCCTTGGCAGATTCCATATGGAGGATTGTAAACCCATGTCGACACCTATGATCACCAACTGGAAGAAGCTTCACGCTTCAGATTCCGAGTTGGTGGATCCCCATTGTATAGACAACTGATTGGTTCCTTGATGTATTTGGTCAACACTAGACCAGATATATGTTTTGTTGTCAACACGATGAGCCAGTTCATGTGTGAGCCTAGGAGGTTGCACTGGGTTGCTGCAAAACAAATTTTGCGGTACTTGCAGGGGACAATGGAGTATGGTCTGGATTATAGGCAGGGAGATGGAGTGAGATTGGCAGGTTACACTGATTCTTATTGGGCAGGTTGTGCTTCTGATAGGAAGAGCACTTCAGGGTGCTGTTTTGGGTTGGATTCGGTAGTGGTGTCATGGTTCAGCCGAAAGCAGCAGTCAGTAGCATTGAGTTCAGCGGAAGCAGAGTACATGGTAGCTAGTTTAGCTAGTTGTGAGGCCATATGGCTTCGCAAGATGTTGTTTGGCTTATTAGGTCAGTTGTTGAGACCTTCAGTGATTTACTGTGATAATCAGAGTTGCATTAAACTCACAGAGAATCTAGTATTTTATGACAGGTCAATGCATATCGGCATCTGATATCATTTCATCATAGACTATGTTCAGAAGGGAGCTGTGAAGCTTGAGTATATTCCCACAGATGAGTAGGTAGCAGATATATTTACCAAAGCCTTATCACGAGGCAAGCATGTCTACTTTAGAGACAAGATGGGTGTGGTGAGGAACACAATCCTCGATAAGAGGGAGTGTTGAAATTTGGTTACCGGAGGACAGGTGGTTCCCTAAGGCTTTTTTGATCTTTGGCCTAGGGAAAAGTGTCCAAATGTATTTCACTTTTTCTCTTAACGTGACTTTATAAGTTATAAAGTCAAATCTAATTTAAAAGTGACTTTAAGTGATAAAGTTACTAAGTCTAATTCTAAAGTGATTTTAATAAAGTCAATGTGAAATTAGAAAGTGAAAAGTGACTTTGGAAATAAATGACTAAGAGGGTTTTTATTAAAGTGGGGTGCATTAAAAGATAGAAAGTGAGATTTAAATGCACATTTAATCTCAGCCCTAGATCTAAAGCTATCTCAGCCATTGGATTTAGGGATTCCCCAAAAGTCACTTAGGTTTAGGTTAAAGGAGGAAAAGAGGGAAAGATCATTCAGTCTTTCATGAGCAGATTGAGAGAAGGAGGAGAAGAGAGCTAGAGATATTTCTGGGTTTTGAGAAAGTGAAGGAGAGGAGTAGTTCATCAAATCCGTACAGCAGAGAGAGGCTGCACGCATTTCGAGTCAGCGGTCCGTACAACATTAATTAGCACGCATTTCGAGGAAGATTTCTGTACAACAGCTTGAGGCATGAATTTCGAGGAGAGGGACATCACAAAAATCGAGGAGAAGGTACAGCAAGCTAAAGGCACAATTTTTGAGATTGCTGGGCACTATTTTCGAGACAACAGACACGGTTTTCGAGGAGGCACTGCTGTACTTTTCCATACAGTCCGCACGACCGCACAATTAAGTATTGGGCATGAGTTTCAAGGCTGTTCAATGCTGTAATAAATTTCTGTTTTGATTGTTTTGCTGATTTGGCACATTTTCCGAGGTGGAGGCAAACACAGAAAACGAGATAAGTCTGTACATTGTTTGCTGGAATTTTTCCTGTATATTTCACTTCTCTGTAAAAGAATTTTCCAAAAATAAAGAAATGCTTTCGAACTGGTTTTTCCTAAGAGTTGTAGGGGGCTTTTCCAGTATCATATTGACCAAAAATCAGCGTGTCATTTTCCGTGTGTGGCTGAAAATATTTTTATGTTTTTTTTTTTTTTCCTGCAATTTCCAGCATTTGAAATTTCTAGAATTTGTGTTTTCAGAAAATAATTATTTTTCCAGCTTCTTGAATGTATGGTTATGGGAATGGGCATTTAACTTTATGGGAGAAATAAGGAGAAACTGAAAATCGGAGTGGGTTATTAAAATTTGTACAGAGACAAAAGTACAAACCAAGCCCACTCTTTTTGTTGAATCCCCCCACTAATCCATGCTCAAAAGTGTCCATGATAAGTAAACAAAAATACCCAACTACACAATTAAAAGCCATACCTTCGGGTTTAGAAGGCCCATCTTCAAACATATGATCATAATAGATGTGCGAGGGAGCATATGGTTGTCTCAGGTGGCGGAGATAGTGGCACATTGAGCTATCTGGTGGTTGCAAGGGGTTGTTAGATGTCCGCTGAGGACCATCTAGGAGAAAAAAATTCTCTTATGGGTGTCACCCATAGGTGGTGGGTAACACGGCCCTCTAGAAAATTATTGTGGCTTTCGGCAACTGAATCCACCACTTGCTCAGCCAAATTGAACTACGTCCTTGATGCTACTACGAAATCCCTGTGCAGACTCCAATCGAAATAGCTCGACCTCCTCTGCTGACTCTCCAGAACTGGAATCCTCCTCCGGAATCACTGTCTCTGCCCCTCTACGCCCCTTTTGGCTCGAACTCTTTTCCTCTGCTTGATCTCTGAAGCTAGATAGCTCGATCTACCAAGGTACTCGCACTACTGGCTTCTCTCATGTATATTGTGTTGATTTTATAACATCGGGAAGTGTTCCAAGTCTCATATTTGGTGGAGAGGCTTGGACAACAGTTATCCAGAGAACCCAGAAATCGTTTGTCGAAATTCCACTCAGATACGGATTTATTAAAATAATTAATTATTTTAATGCAGATCCTAAGTCTAAACTTAGGAAAATTAAATAATTAAAGGGTATTAATAAAGCAGAGTGGGAATCTTCTAGAAAACGAAGAACAAGTTATCTTTTAATCTGAGCCATTGATTAACGATATAATCTTGGCCGTTGATTCATTAGCGAGAAGACTATAAGAAGGGGCTTGAGAGTCATTTGGAAATCAAGACGAGGACATTCTCAGTACCCGAAGGAAATCGATTCTGAAGCAAGAGAATTTGATTTCAGTGGGTGAGTTTGTAGATTGTAGAAGCAGAAGGAGGAGGGAGGATTCAGTTAACGGAGAAGCAGAAGTCTGGAGGATGAAGCGAAGGGTGAGTTGATCGGTAGAAAGAACTCCTCCACGCAGAGTTACGCAGTCCAGGGAGAGACTGCACAGAGCTCTCACACTGGATGACGCAGAGGGTGTGGGAGGTCACCCCATGGGTCTGAAATTCTTCTGAAGGTTCTAGAAAATTCAGCTAGGTGTATGCTAATTTTACTTTGCTCATCAGGACTCTTGTAAATGAACTTTCCATTACTGAAGATAAATACAAAACTGTCATCTGCTGCACCTGTTTTCCCACATTGGGTTTTTCCGGCGACAATTGTCCACAAATAACTTTGTTCATATGGTTGTTTCGATTGCACTACTTGTGTAATTTTTTGTTCTTATGTTTTTGATTAGAGTGAAGTACTGCAAATGTGTTTATTTCAGAATTTACTGAAGCATCTGTAAATAACTTATCTCATAAGTAGGAGAAATAAACCAATCATTGCAGTAATAATTTTCAGACTTGAAAATTTCACATGGTATTAGAGCAAAAGGCTAAAACAGAAAGGGAGGATCTGCCATGGACCAGAGATCCGACATCCGAAAGGGTTCACGCAGTCAGAGGGACTCACGCAGTCCTCCAGACTAGAGGAGGATCTTGCTTGTATGTCGAGCAAAACTCCTCCAAGTGTTTGGTATATTGACAGTGGAGGATCTCCTCACATGACGAGGGTTCGAGAATGTTTTTCAAGCTACCAAAAAGAACAGATGAATTTCCAGATAACTATGGGAAACAAGGCAAAATGTACCCCCATTGGGAGAGGTACCATAACATTTCAGACAAAAGATGGCAACAAGATTCGGGCCATGAATGTTCTACATGTACCAAGGTTGGGGATGAATTTACTCTCAGTATCTCAGCTTCAGAACAAGGGCTATGACATATACTTTATTAGAGATAAGGTGTATGTCAAACACCCTAGCTGGAGCAAAAAGGCACAAATTGGTGTAAGGAGTCACAAGCTATATAAACTCCAGCTTGAATCGCCGGTGGCCCTGATTGGCATTACGAACGACAAAGATCTGAGTGAATTATGGGATAGAAGGATGGGGCATCTACATCATGGAGCCTTGAGGATTCTCAAGAATACTGTCATAGGGGCTCCTTAACTCAGCACGAGGGTAGATGATGTCTGCAGGGGGTGCGTACTGTTGAAAAGTGTAATTAGGTCGGTCTTCATGTTGACTATGTAATTATGTAATTATGTAAAAGAAGAAGTCAAATTAATATATATTTTTTGTTGTATGTGCTTCATGGGTTTCATGAGCATGATTTAGTAAGTAGAAGGACTTCTTCTTAATGTCCATTAGGTTTAAGTTAAGTATCAAGATCTAGTTTTTGTCATATGCTCCAAGACCTTGACAAGGTCCATGAGATAGTGAAGACAAACCTTTATCGTTGCTGAAGATAACACTCCATGAAGAAATTACAAGTTGGCCTCATTCTCCATGATCTAGTCGGCCTAATTCACAGTTGTATGGTCGACTTTATTGAAGGAATGTACTCTATATATATATGTGATCTGCGGTCACCATGAAGTCAAGTAATTGCGGATATTTGAGATCATAATGCGGGTAAGGAACATCGGACAATTTATGAGATTAAAATGCGAAGTACAGGACAAAAGTATAATGCAGATTCCTCTAAGAAATTGCAGACACATCTGAGGCAGTGTTTGCGAACTGTTGTGTGAAAGTTTTTGGCAGATAGCATTTAACTTAGTGCGAATCTACCTCAGGAATGAAGTGCGGATCTACCACAGGAATATAATGCGGATTTATCTCAAGAAGGATGCAGATATATATCTCTGAGTCACTGTGCGGATAAAGATAACATTCAGTGCGGAGAGAGGGGGTAGTAAAAAGTGCGGATCAGGATTATAAGTGCAGAAAGAAGGTTACGGTAAAGTACATGAAGGATAGTCAAGAACAGATTGTGGACAGTGAACTACAGGATTGCAAGAATAGTTTGTGGATGATCTAGTACAGGACTAAGGATAACAAGAGTTGTTGATTTGAAGATACAATTAGAGACAGTAATCATAAGTTGAAGAGGCAGTTATTGTGAGGAAGGTAAATCCCACTGTTCAAGCAGTACAACTACCAGCATATGCAAGATGAAAATCAAGGTCTCCAATGCTGATGCAGAACTAAGTAATTTGGTGAAGAGAAGATTCAAGGTCAAAGAAGCTGGATCAAGGTCTTGGAAGCACATCTAGGTCAAGGGTCTAAGTCCAGGTCATGGTACTTGTCATTTGAAGATCTATAAGAAGAATTCTTTGTGGGTTTTCCTCTCCAAGAGGGAGAGGTTTTTTCCCTGGCTTTAGGAGCCTAACTTTCGTGTCTTGTGCTTTTTGATAATTGACTTGATGAAAGATTAACTAAACTAAAAGAAGAGAAGACATAAGTATCACAAGTAAGGTCACAAGTAATTATCAAGAAGAGAATTTGTATTAACCTACATCCCTCCAAATTCTCAACATGGTATCGGAGCTAAGGTGCTAGAAAGGGCATAGAGACACTCAAGGGCCAGATTTCATGGATGGCATCAAAGCAAGGATTTGCTTAGAAGAAAGGTCAGACTTCCACAGTGAAAGAAATAAGACAGTATTATAGAACCATCTTAAATGTGCCAGCAGATCATTGAAGTATTGCCATCAAAAGCTTCAAGGCAAGTTACCTATCATCCTTGATCTTTCAAGGAAGCATCGGAATATCATCATCAATCACGATTCAAAGGAAGCTTCAGCCATCTTCAAAGTAAACAAGCTAGTAGAAGAAGAAAAGCATCTACTCAAGTAAGTATATCTATGACTCTAAATGAATCTATTAAAATATCTCCTTTGAAAAGAAAGAAACAAACTGTTTGGGGTTTCAAACTTTCCATAGAAGACAAGGACAATGATGTCATGCCAAATTCATGAAGGCATATATAAGAGTCCAAAGAATTCTTATAGAATCCATAAAAGACTTTATCATCTTTGATGTACAAAATCTAAAATCATCAAACAGAGTATATAAGAAATTAGTGGGGCTATTCTCTGTGAGTACTGTAGGAGAAGCAATCTCTATGATCAAATGTAGGAACTAGGAGAAGACTACAATTGTGCTAAAAGCTTTATGGGAAGAATGGGGAAAATTTCACTTCACAAGTATACGGGAAGATAGAAGTCATACCATTCCACGAATTAGGGTCTCTATGTAAATAGAGGAAACAAGATTGAAAGCCAAAGCTGTTACAGGATCAAGTGAAGGAATCAAGCCTTTGTAGCCATGTCCAGGAAGAAAGGAAGATTCGGTAAGTTTTGGTCCTCATAATAAAAGAAGAAATGTGGATGAAGCACGATGCCTTGGATTGATAAACTTGGGCATTAAAATAGAAATTGTCCTTAATCTGAAAAAGGACAAGAGAAATAGAAAAGAAGCCTATGTCTCTGAAATGAGGAAAGAGCCTGATAAAAAGAAGAAGCAAGGGATCTCCACTATTATTGAGATCATCTTCTCCTTTAAGTTATTTATGTTGGTTATATGATAGGAAGCAGTGTAGCATCCTGATGAAAGCATGGTAGGAGCTCCTGGTGAATCAGCTCCAGGAAAACCTCTCTGATAACATTACTAATGGAAAGCAATCATCAAGAGCAAGGGTCATCATGGAAATAGATTTCTGGGATATTGATGGAGCATGCCAAGAGAATGAAGCTCTTCATTCTTGAGAAATTGCTACAGGATGACTCAAGGGAAAAAGGGTATGAGGTATGTATATATTTATATGCTAACATTGGTTGCTGTGAAGTCATGTCATATGGTTGTAGGTAATTAACTTTTGTATTTAGAAGTATGATCTATGGAGGAGTATCTCTCAGTGCACAGACAGATGAAATCAACATAATATGTCCTCATGGAATATGAGGTGGTTGTATATAAACGAGAAACTAGAAAGGTTGTAAGTTCCTGGGAATGGAGAATGTGCAGAAAGGAAGAGATCATGAAATGCAACCATGTCAAGAGGCAGTTATCATCTGGAAGCCTAGAAGATGTGACTTGGAGATCTCCTGGGAAGATATGTAGACTTTGACAAAAGTCTGGTAAATAAGAAGACCCTTGACAAAACATATCATTAGGAGATGTGTCAATCTGTATGAAGGATGTCGATGCCTACAGGAAGATGTCATGGTGAAAGATCATCACTAAGGTAACTTTTGTTCTAAAAGTTCATATGTATATGTTTATCTGGATGAATTTATGCAGGGCTGCTAATCATAAGAAAGGATTTATGATCCTTGGGGATGATTTGAAGGAAAGCAGCATGGCATAACGGTGGACCAGATGAGGAAGACTGATGAATCACTTTCTGATAGTGGACATGACTCGTGACTGAAAGTGATGGATGATCTGTGCCCGATGAAGCCAAAAGTTGAATATTCCTCAATATCGAAATCCATGACATCGAGGAGAGGAACTCTTCATGAGTAGCTAGATTGCTGCTATAGGACCCTGGCTGATGAGGAGCCTGGTGGTAAGTTTCTTGCGTGAAAGAAACTTGAAATATGTCCTTCCCGTGTTAAGAGGGAGTGACGTATGTGATTCTCTATTACATGTGTTATGCATGAGACCAGGACTAACAGCCGTAAGTCTTAGTGAAGACCATGTGAAGAGAATGGATCGACACATTATTCTGGTCTTCACCTGGAAGACAGAATGGAGGATTGGGTAATCATATGGCATTCGATACTCTTTGAGAATGAGATAGGGCATTCAAGATAAGAGTAGTCGTGGACCGATATTCTTTGACGACTGGCTACCCAAGAGAAGAATAGTCCAAGAAGGTCATACTCTGGGAACACCTAGGTGGGGTATGTACGTTGGAGAGACAATGACTATGGTGTCTATTAGTCATGTGTCTCTCCAGCATTATATCCCATTCTGTCGTTGAGAGATGGGGCTGTTAGTCAAGGCCTTGCACTAGGACAATGCTGGTTGATATGATGCTAGACTGATGCGATTACCAATCCGATTCTTCTTATGAGATTCTTTAGTTTGAAAGTAACCATGTACCTGTATGAATACCTCCCTAGTTAAGAGGGAGTGTTGAAAAGTGTAACTAGGTCGGTCTTCATGTTGACTATGTAATTATGTAATTATGTAATTATGTAAAAGAAGTCAAATTAATATATATTTTTTGTTGTATGTGCTTCATGGGTTTCATGAGCATGATTTAGTAAGTAGAAGGACTTCTTCTTGTTGTCCATTAGGTTTAAGTTAAGTATCAAGATCTAGTTTTTGTCATATGCTCCAAGACCTTGACAAGGTCCATGAGATAGTGAAGACAAACCTTCAACGTTGCTGAAGAAAACACGCCATGAAAAAATTACAAGTCGGCCTCATTCTCCATGATCTAGTTGGCTTTATTGAAGGAATGTGCTCTATATATATATGTGATCTGCAGTCATCATGAAGTCAAGTAATTGCGGATATTTGAGATCATAATGTGGATAAGGAACATCGGACAAGTTCTGAGATTAAAATGCGAAGTACAGGACATAAGTATAATGCAGATTCCTCTGAGAAATTACAGGCACATCTAAGGCAGTGTTTGCGGACTGTTGTATGAAATTTTTTGGCGGATAGCATTTAACCTAGTGCGGATCTACCTCAGGAATGAAGTGTGGATCTACCACAGGAATATAATGTGGATTTATCTCAAGAAGCATGCGGATATATATCTCTGAGTCACTGTGCGGATAAAGATAACATTCAGTGCAGAGAGAGGGGGCAGTAAAAAGTGCAGATCAGGATTATAAGTGTAGAAAGAAGGTTACGGTGAAGTACAGGAAGGATAGTCAAGAACAGATTGTGGACAGTGAACTACAGGATTGCAAGAACAGTTTGTGGATGATCCAGTACAGGAGTAAGGATAACAAGAGTTGTTGATTTGAGGATACAATTAGAGACAATAATCATAAGTTAAAGAGGCAGTCATTGTGAAGAAGGTAAATCTATGATTTACCTTCCCACTGTTCAAGCAATACAACTACCAGCATATGCAAGATGAAAATCAAGGTCTCCAATGATGATGCAGAACTAAGTAATTTGGTGAAGAGAAGATTCAAGGTCAAAGAAGTTGGATCAAGGTCTTGGAAGCACATCTAGGTCAAGGGTCTAAGTCCAGGTCATGGTACTTGTCATTTGAAGATCTATAAGAAAAATTATTTGCGGGTTTTCCTCTCCAAGAGGGAGAGGTTTTTTCCCTGGCTCTAGGAGCCTAACTTTTGTGTCTTGTGCTTTTTGATAATTGACTTGATGAAAGATTAACTAAACTAAAAGAAGAGAAGACATAAGTATCACAAGTAAGGTCACAAGTAATTATCAAGAAGAGAATTTGTATTAACCTACAACCCTCCAAATTCTCAACACGTACTAGGGAAGTATGCTAAGGCATCATTTCCAAGAAGCAACAGCAGGGCCAAGGGTGTATTGGAGTTAATACACTTGGATATTTGCAGTCCAATGTCCACAACCGCTCTCAGTGGTGCAAAGTATTTTGGTACCTTCATTGATGATCATTCCAGGAAGACTTGGATCTATTTTTTGAAAACTAAAGATGAAGTCTTTGATCGGTTCAAAGAATTCAAAGCCTTGGTAGAAAACTCAACGAGAAAGAAGATCAAGAAGATGCGATCATATAATGGCGGAGAATAAATCGATAAGGACTTCACCAATTTCTGTGCAAGGGAAGGCATCAAGAGAGAATGGATAACTCCATACAATCGAGAGCAAAATGGAGTTGCAGAAAGGAAGAACCAGATCATAATAGAAGCTACAAGGGCAATGCTTTACAACCAAGATATGCCCAAATTCTTATGGATAGAGGCTTGCATTACAATGGTATATGTGTAGAACAGAGTTCCCCATAGAGCATTGGGGAAGGTGACTCCCGAGAGTGTGTTCACATGCAGCAAGCCAGAGGTGAGCCACATTAGGATATTTGGCAGCATAGTGTATTGCCACGTTCCAGATGAAAAGAGGAAGAAGCTGGATCAGACTGTAGAAAAGGGTTTTCTTGTGGGCTATAGTGAAAATGCGAAAGCATATCGCATTTATATTCCAGAGAGGAGGAAAATCATGGTAAGGAGGGATGTGAAATTCATGGAGGAGAGAGCCTTTAGGAAATCTCGATAAATGACTACAGATACGCAGATTGAGGAGGATCCACTAGTACAGCCTCAATGGCCTACAGAGGATGGGTCAAGTGCCTCTCCAAGGCACAAGGATTTTGAGGAGAGTTAATCCGAAGAATAACAGGAAGGAGAGCGGGTGAGACCGACCACCATCGATGGGAGACCAAGCAGAGAACTTCAAGAAATTCTAAAGGATGCAGAAGAATTTGTTGGAGCCCCTAGAGATGGGAAGAGGATACGGAAGAAACCAGACAGATACCAGGCACTGGTAGCTCAGGTTGGAGAACCTTCCAGCTTTCGAGAAGCAGCTCAGCATTAAGTGTGGGTGGATGCCATGGTGGAGAAGTATAGCTCCATCATGACAAACGATGTTTTGGAAGTAGTCCCTAGATCACAAGATAGATCAGTTGTAGGATCTCGGTGGATCTACAAGATCAAGTATGCTGTAGATGGCAATATAGAGAAGTTCAAGGCCAGATTTGTAGCTAAGGGTTACGCACAAAAGGAAGGCATTGATTATGAGGAAATCTTTGCCCCTGTAGCTCGCTACACTTCTATTAGATCTGTCATCTCTCTGGCAGCGCAGATGGGATGGGAGATTCACTAGATGGATGTCAAGACGAAGTTCTTGAACGGGGTGATAGAGGAGGAAGTGTACATAGAACAACCAGAGGGCTTCGAGACACATGAGCAGAAGACTCATGTTTGCAGGCTTAAGAAAGCCTTATATGGTTTAAAACAAGCCCCCAGGGCATGGTATGGGCGAATTGATAGCTACTTGTAGAAGATGGGGTTCGTCAAGAGTGATGCAGACCCCAACCTCTACTACTTAAGAGTAGGGGATGAGCCGTTAATTCTGGTACTATATGTGGATGATCTATTCCTCACTGGATCATCTAAGCTCATCAAGGACTGCAAGGAGAATCTGGCTATAGAATTTGACATGAAGTACCTGGGGTAGATGCACTATTTTCTTGGATTAGAAGTCTGGCAACAGAAGGGGGAAATCTTCTTGGGGCTAGGAAGATACACGACAAAAATCTTGAAGAGATTTCAGATGGAAGACTGTAGATCCATGGCCATGCCAATGATTACTAACTGGAAGAAGATAGGCACAACGGAAGATGATGAGGCTGATCCTACCTTGTATAGGCATCTCATCGGATCATTGATGTATCTGGTAAATACTAGACCAGACATCTGTTATGCAGTGAATACCCTCAGTGAGTTCATGGTGGAACCAAGGAGGGCTCACTGGGCAGCAGCCAAACATGTTCTCAGATATCTAAAGGGGACATTCGAGTATGGGTTGAAGTACACCAAGGGTAATGAGGTCCAATTGAGTGGGTTTACAGATGCAGATTGGGCTGGAAGCATAGTGGATCGAAAAAGTACCAGTTGGTACTGTTTCAGTCTCGGATCAGGAATGACCTCATGGTGCAGCAAGAAACAGAAGTCCGTAGCACTAAGTTCAGCCGAAGCAGAGTACATGGCAGCAAGCACAGCTTCGTGCGAGGCCATATGGCTTCGCAAGTTACTCTTGAACCTACTCAATAAGCGGATGGAACCGACCAGGATTATGTGTGATAATCAAAGTTGCATCGAGCTCTCTGAAAATCATGTGTTTCATGACCAGTCGAAACACATTGACATTCAGTGCCACTTCATCAGTGACTATGTCCAAAGGGGAGCAGTACAGTTGCAATACACTCCTACAGGGGAACACGTGGCATATAACCTCACGAAGGGTAATGAGGTCCAGTTGAGTGGAGTTACAGATGCAGATTGGGCTGGAAGCATAGTGGATCGAAAAAGTACCAGTGGGTACTGTTTTAGTCTCGGATCGGGAATGACCTCCTGGTGCAGCAGGAAACAAAAGTCCGTAGTACTAAGTTCAGCCGAGGCAGAGTACATGGCAGCAAGCACAGCTTCGTGCGAGGCCATATGGCTTCGCAAGTTACTCTTGAACCTACTCAATAAGCGGATGGAACCGACCGGGATTATGTGTGATAATCAGAGTTGCATCAAGCTCTCTGAAAATCATGATTTTCATGACCGGTCGAAACACATTAACATTCAGTGCCACTTCATCAGTGACTATGTCCAAAGGGGAGCAGTATAGTTGCGATACACTCCTACAGGGAACACGTGGCACATAACCTCACCAAGGCTTTGAGTAAGATTAAGTTCATGTACGACAGAGAGAAGATGGGGATGGTCAAGAACCCTTTCAATTAGAGGAATGGGTTCTCTACAAAAACAGAGGGAGCTGTAGTACGGATGAGGCAGTGGTAGAGATAGTGTTACAGGCAGCAGTACAGAGGGCAGCAACGCAGAGATGAGGGGCAACAACTAGGATAACAACAGCGCAGCAGATGTTATAGAGTCAGAGCAGTGCAGTGGTATCTTGCTTGAACACTTTCCTCGCTAAGAGGCAGTGTTGATTTTATAGCATCGGGAAGTGTTCCAAGTCTCATATTTGGTGGAGAGGCTTGGACAACAGTTATCCAGAGAACCCAAAAATCGTTTGAGGAAATTCCACTCGGATATGGATTTATTAAAATAATTAATTATTTTAATGCAGACCCTAAGTCTAAACCTAGGAAAATTAAATAATTAAAGGGTATTAATAAAGCAGATTGTGAATCTTCTAGAAAACGAAGATCAAGTCATCTTTTAATCTGAGCCATTGATTAACGATATAATCTTGGTCGTTGATTCATCAGCGAGAAGACTATAAGAAGGGGCTTGAGGGTCATTTGGAAATCAAGCCGGGGACATTCTCAGTACTCGAAGGAAATCGATTCTGAAGCAAGAGAATTCGATTTCAGTGGGTGAGTTTGTAGAGGCGTGTTTGCAGAAGCAGGAGGAGGATGGAGGATTCAGTTAACGGAGAAGCAGAAGTTTGGAGGATGAAGGGAAGGGTGAGTTGATCGGTAGCAAGAACCCCTCCACACAGAGTTATGCAGTCCAGGGAGAGACTGCGTAGAGCTTTCACGCTGGATGACGCAAAGGGTGTAGGAGGTCACCCCGAGGGTCTCAAATTCTTCTGAAGGTTCTAGAAAATTCAGCCAGGTGTATGCTAAATTTACTTTGCTCATCAGGACTCTTGTATATGAACTTTCTATTACTGAAGATAAATACAAAACCCTCATCTGTTGCATCGGTTTTCGCACATTGGGTTTTTCCAGGGACAATTGTCCAAAAATAACTGTGTTCATATGGTTGTTTTTATTGTGCTACTTGTGTAATTTTTTTGTTCTTATGCTTTTTATTAGAGTGAAGTACTGCAAAGGTGTTTATTTCAGAATTTACTGAAGCATATGTAAATAACTTATCTCATAAGTAGGAGAAATAAACCAATCATTGCAGTAATAATATTCGGACTTGAAATTCTCACATATTGCTCCAACCCCATCGACCTCCTCTTTTAATCTCTTGTTGGCTCACCAATGACCACGATTAAGTCCTCATCAACGACTAAGATAATCTCTAGGTCGATCCATGTGAGTCTCTAGAGAAATCTCACCTTTCTCAATTAATTGTTGTTAATTAATCATTTTTCATAAGTTAGACTTAGGAAAAATTTAATTATTGACTAATTTACTTAATTGAGCCATCTCTAGGTGTTTGCTCCTGAAACTTTTTCTAGGATTTAGAGGTCTCGTGTTTCTAAGTCTCTCTGACCAAAGTCGAGACTAGAACATAGGTCCGACGCTACAAAACTAAAAATCCCTCTTAGCGAGGAAGGTGTTCTCACTCTGTCTCATAACATTCTCCCATACACGATGTTGATGTATGAAAACTATGACAATCTTCCATTGTCCACCAATCACTGTGCAACTCTGATTCATTTGCCACAACTATAGTTGAACCACTCTGCCCCTGTGTTGTTGCTGACATTGAACTGTAAAACTGTACTGCTGCCAACTCTTCCACTGCACTGCATCTGATCTCATGTTGTTGCTTTGCTGCAATTGAAATCCAAAATAGTGAATCAACTGTGTGCATATGTTGGAATTGTCTCTTGAGTTTTGACTGTGTAATGACCCATATACCATTACAAACAGAGTGTGAATTATTAGCATGCATATGAGACATGCATATGATAGCTATGTATGCATGCATCACATGCACTACACTAGTATCCATATTAAATTATGAAGAATTTCCAAGCATAGGATAAACTACATAATTATTGAAAATACTAAATAAATACCTAACTCACAAAAATATATTGAAGTAGGTATTTATGTGTGTGTCGTCATCATAATAGGTAACCATAGAATATTATTCAAAATAAAAGATTAATGCTATATACTATACAAATTAAAATGTAATATAATTTATACAAAAATAAATGAAAGGACAATTATAAATAAAGGAAATTATCATTTAAAAAAAAAGATAGTATATATGGTATACAATGAAATTTAATAAAAGTGTATTAGGGAAAACAAAAAAAAAGGAATATAATGTGTTATATCTTATCTAACCGAACCAAATAATGAAGGTACACTACAACATTAATATTTACAAAGGGCGGTTGAGATTATATGCTCATGTTCCAAAAATAAGATGGTAAACTTGTCATCTTAGGATGGACCACTGCCTCTAATCATAAATACCTTATCCTCCTGACGAGGCCAACACAAAAGATGAACGAAAATGCAACCAACTGGGAGTGGAGGAGAGCCCTCGGTGGGGAAATATAAGGGGAATTAAGACGAAGTAAGAAAAAAGGGGGGAGAAGAGAGGAAGATTACACAATTGGGGAGCGAGTCTGCAAATTTAGGAATTTGAGCAATTATTCTTGGGGTTTTGGGCACGGGGGCCAAAAGACTTTCATTTCGAACTTTTCTGGATCTGGGAACCAGATAGGTAGAGGCTGGGAGGAAAAGGGTCGATTTCGTAGCTGGAGCGGGAGCATAAACGAACAAGAAACATCTCCAAACTGATTTCCACGTATTTTTCTACATTTAATTTTTAAATTGAAGTTCAAACTAATTGTTTGATAAATTGCACAGTTAGGGTTCTACAGACTGCTACTAGCCTCTACTCTGCACACTGAGTTTGTCTGCGTTGCAAATGCACTGTGCCCCTCAACTTTTGACTGCAACTAGTACTGCAACTGTTCCTAAAGAACTAACTGCATCAAGCTGACACTGATCCAACTTGCTACTGAATACTATGAGCCCTTGTAGCAAAGGTAATGATCCATGAGGAAACACATGTCTGATGCTCACCTCTATGGATCCTGCCCAAATCTCTACAACTCTGGGATCTAGAGCTCAATGTCTCCACACCTCTCTGCTGGAGGTATAACTGCATACAAATCGAATTCATTCTCCAACTTGGAAGACAAATTGTCTATTTCCGCTGAAGTTGTTGCTTGCTCCTACTTTCCTTCTTGTCCTTCGTCCTCTGACTGTCGTAGTGATCAAACTCACCACACTTGAATCATTGAATCTTTGACAGGTCTGTTTTCTTCTTGTCTCCTCCCTGTGAGACTTGTCCCTGACTAGGACCTTTCTTTTCCCTCCCTTTTGATGCAAGGGCTACATTCTCCTCTTCCTTCACCCCCTTTGGTTCTTTGTTGGTGATGCCACTGAGATTACTCTTGACTAGAGCAAGTCTCATCTCCTTGTTAGTTTTTGTAGCATCAGATGTGTTCTAGCCACAAAATTTGGTGGAGAGGCTAGAGTACATGAGATCTCCAAAATCCATAAATCATTTCTGGAAATTCCACCTAGAGATGGCTTAATTAGATTATTAACTGATTTCTAAATATTTCCTAAGTCTAAACTTAGGGAATATGCCAATATGGTTAATTAATCAGAATTAATTAATTCAAGTTGAGAATTGTCTAGAAACTCACACAGATCGACTTCAAGATGATCCTAGCCATTGATTAAGATTTAATCTTGGTCGTTGGAGTCCCAACAGAGGATTATAAGAAGAAGTCGATGGGCACTTTGAGAAGATACACCAGAAACACCAATAGTTTGATTTCCTTGGCAGATCGATTTCCAGAGAGCAACAACTGTTGCCAAAGAGCCAAAGATCGAAGCAGAGACAGTGTGGGGCAAAGACAATGAGCCAGAAGAATTTTTTGAGATTTGACGAGTGCATTGCAGAGAGGCAGAAAGAGCCACAATGAGGCTAACGGAGGAGTTACGTAGAAGACTCTAGAGGGCATTTCTATTTAGCTGGAGGAAGGGTTATTTCAGGTGCTAGTGGCCGAAAGAATTTCCAAAAAGCCAAGCCAGAGGATTCCAGACCAGCAGCAGTTAGTCAGAATCAGTCAGAGGCAGTTCCCAGACTAGTGTATTTCAGGCCTGCACAGAGGTTGACGCAGGGCCCATGCAGAGGCAGTTGGGAAGCCAGTTCAATTGGCTTGATTGAGCCAGGATTGCTTGTGGGGGTGAGAAATTTTTCTCACAATATTTTTGCCAATATTTTTCTCTGTTTGGATCAACGTTGCACAAAGCGGGGACGAAGCAGGGACCTTTTTTGGAAGCGGGGACACGGAAGCGTCATTTCCCAAAAATCTAGGAAGCGAAGCGTCTCGGAAGCGTCTACTATATATATATATATATATATATATTATATTTTTTTGCATTTAAATTAAAAAAAACATCCAAAACACCAGATTAGTTGTAGAAGATATGGAAACATGCATATTTGTACATAAATCAAGATAGATATGGCATCCATTGTACATTAATGATTAATTATTCGAGCATCAACCATCTAGAATCTAGATTCTTCTCCTCTTGTCTAGCCTTTGCCTCTACCTCGATGGTCTAGGATATTAGTCAACATTGCCCAATTTTGATCAAACTACCTAATGATTAATCCAAGCCTTAAAATATGGTAGAAAAAACTTAACATGCTTAATCGATGAAAGGGAATTTTTTGCTAACGACATGACAAACGAGTTCAACAATTAACACCACCAACACTAGGGTACATATAGGGCTTGATGCTCTTAATTAAATGCCAATCACATACCCTAATACATGATATAATCTAATGAAATGCCACAAGCCTATTGATCTTGAATTCCTGAAAACTGTTAAGTCTGCTGAATTTTGAATAGGGTATGAAATTCTATTTTCTCCATATGAAGTCCGATGAGGTTAGAACCACTCTCAAACATCCTGATTCATTTCATGGTAATGTGAAAAATTTAAGTAAAAGTGACATTCTCCTTTATTAAGAAGAAAATGAAAGATAAAGGAGAATGTCACTTTTACTTTAAGAAGTTAACATTACCATGAGGGAGCATCTAAGCCCCAACCCAGCTTAAGTCAAAGAAAAAAAAAAAATATATTTAGAACCCTGTGGAACAACTCATCTCCGTACAGATCCGTACAGAAATGGTCGTGATCTGTATGGATCCGACCTGGAAACGCCACGTTTCCGTACGCCGATCCACCGTGTGAAACGCGGTTCCGGCATACGGAAATGCAGATTGGGGCTAGACGTTTCCGAAATGGCAGGAACCATACGGTCAAGCCCGATCCACGTTTCATACGGTGGATCCCATATGGTTCTGTACGAGACGAGGATCGGGCGTTGGAGCCAGGGGAGAGGGGGGTGCGGGAACCTTTCCTGCATCACTGGTTTGGATTATCAGTTGGGAATCCATAGATTGTACTTAGATTTCATTGCTGCATAGTAATAAAAACCTTCAACTACTGCACCAGTATTCCCAAGTTGGGTTTTTGCGGCGACATTTGTCCAAAAATAACGGTATCATTTTTATGTGTGTGTGTTAGAATTTTCTCAGTTTCAAGTGCTATTATTTCCACATTTTTATTTGTGAAGGATGCAGTGTGTTTATTTTGATGTTGTTGTAGCAATAAACAGAATAATTAATTTATTAGTGAGAAGAAATAATACCAGGTGCTGTAATAGGATTTCATTTTTGAAATTTTCACATGGTATCAGAGTATCAGTGATCATTCGGGAAGCTCAAAAGCGGAAGAGAGAATTTCGCTGCTCAGAGGAAGCAACAGGACGAAATTCTATGCTTGATCATAGATGGCCAGTGCATGGCTTAGAGACCAGCATAGGTTGGATGGATCTTCCAACTATGTCATATGGAAGGCTAGGATGTCCTTCCTTCTAGATGAATATGGCCTGAAAGCCTACATAGATAATGTGGTGGCAGTTCCCCAGGATGCAAATCAACAGAAATAATACTAGAAGGAGATGGCGAAGGTGAAGCAGTTGATCCTGGATGTTGTCCGAGACCATATAGTCTCACATATAGCAGCCAAAGGAATGACCAAAGAGATGTGGAATGCTCTCTCCATGCTATATCAGGGCACTTCTGAGCAACGAAAGATATTCCTAGAAGAAAAGATGAGATGCATCAGGATGTAGAAGGGGGGGGGCATAGATCCCTTCCTCACCCGGATTTAGGAGGTCCGAGACCACTGCATCATAGATGGCCACTGCATGGCTTAGAGACCAGCATATGTTGGATGGATCTTCCAACTATGTCATATGGAAGGCTAGAATGTCCTTCCTTCTAGATGAATATGGCCTGAAAGCCTACATAGATAATGTGGTGGCAGTTCCCCAGGATGCAAATCAACAAAAAGAATACTGGAAGGAGATGGCGAAGGTGAAGCGGTTGATCCTGGATGGAGTCTGAGACCATATAGTCTCACATATAGCGGCCAAAGGAATGACCAAAGAGATGTGGGATGCTCTCTCCATGCTATATCAGGGCACTTCCGAGCAATGAAAGATATTCCTGGAAGAAAATATGAGATGCATCAGGATGTAGAAGGGGGGAGGCATAGATCCCTTCCTCACCCGGATTTAGGAGGTCCGAGACCAACTTGCAGCTGTTGGGGCAGTGCCTCAACCTTCAAAGCTAGTGCAGTTGGCACTAAACAGTGTCTTGGAGGATTGGATGGTCTTGTCCAAAGCATATTCGATAGAGACAAGCTACAAGAATGGGACAAGGTGTGGTCTGACTTGCAGCAGGAGTTGAGACGAGCTCTGCTAAAGAGTTCCATTGATGGCAACAACAATAGCAGTGGATCGAAGGTAGTGAAGGAGGAGGAGAATGTGGCCCTCACATCAAAGGGTCTCAATCAGGGGCAGGGGAAGAAAAGAAGGAAGAAGAAAGACCTATATGAGGTCAAGGTGCTTCAGGTGTGGCAAGAAGGATAAGAAGGAGAAGAAGGACCAGACAACAACACATGGTGAGATATATAGGTTGTCCTCCAGGTTGGAGGAAGACTTCGTGATGTTGGCATCCATACCTCCAGGAGTGAGGTGGGGTGACTTGGAGTTGTAGCCCTATAGAGCTATAAATTTGGGCAGGGTCCACTAAGGAGTCCATCTCATGTATCATTGCCTAGCTATGGGGGCTCACAGTATTTAGTAGCAGGATGGATGAGTGGCATTTGATGCAGTCAGAACTTGAGTGGCAGTTGCAAATCAGACGTTCGGGAGCGCAGTGTAGAGTTGGTAGTAGTGCAGAGTCAACGAAAACACAGATTCTTAACTGACAGTGCAGAGGCTAGTAGCAGTTAGATACTCAGGAGACAGATGCATCATACTGAACACAGTTGATTTAGTATTTCAGATGCTTCTCAGTTGCAGGTGTTGCAGTTGCCACATCAACATATGAGAGGGAGTTGCAGTGCAGATGCAGGGTTGGCAGCAACACAGATGCATCATTAGAGTTGTGCAGTGGTTGGTGGGTAGTATGGCCAAACATCAGTAGCGTGACAGGGGATGATACATAGACAGAGTGTTGTAGCAGGGTGTGCAACACTATAACACAATCCTTGCTAAGAGGGAGTGTTAGTTTTTGTAGCATCAGATGTGTTCTAGCCACGAAATTTGGTGGAGAGGCTAGAATACATGAGATATCCAAAACCCAGAAATCTTTTTTGGAAATTCCACCTAGAGATGGCTTAATTAGATTATTAACCGATTTTTATATATTTAATTAGATTATTAACCGATTTTTAAATATTTCCTAAGTCTAAAATTAGGGAATATGGTTAATTAATCAAAATTAATTCATTCAAGGTCAGAATTGTCTATTAACTCACACGGATCGACTTCAAAATGATCCTAGCCATTGATTAAGATTTAATCTTGGTTGTTGGAGTCCCAACAGAGGATTATAAGAAGTCGATGGGCACTTGGAGAAGACACACCAAAAACACCAGCAGTTTCATTTCCTTGGAAGATTGTTTTCCAGAAAGAAACAACAGTTGCCGGAGAGCTAGAGATCGAAGCAGAGACAATGAGCTAGAGGAAGTTTTCCAGATCCAGAAAGTGCATTGTAGAGAGGCAGAAAGAGCCACAATGAGGTTGATGCACAAGTTGCGCAGAAGCCTCTAGAGGGAATTTCAATTTAGGTGGAGGAAGGGTCATTTCAGGTGCTAGTGGTCGGAAGAATTTCCAGAGAGCCAAGCCAGAGGATTCCAGACCAGCGGTAGTCAGTCAGAAGCAGATCAGAGGCAATTCCCAGACCAAAGTATTTCAGGCCTGCGCATAGGTTGACGCAGGGCCCACACAGAGGCAGTTGGGAAGCCAGTTTGATTGGTTTGATTGAGCCAAGATTGCCTCTGGGGGTGAGAAAATTTTCTCACAATATTTCAACCAATATTTTTCTCTGTTTGGATTTCCAGTTGGGCATCAATATATTGTACTCAGATTTCACTGCTGCATAATAATAAAAACACTTAGCTGCTGCACCGATTTTCACAAGTTGGGTTTTTTCGGGGACATTTGTCGAAAAAAAATGGTGTCATTTTTATGTGTGTTTGTGCTAGAATTTTCTCAGTTTCCAGCACTATTATTTCCGTAGTTTTATTTGTGAAGGTTTTAGTGTGTTTATTTCGATGTTGTCGTAGCAATAAACTGAATTATTAATTTATCAGTTATAAGAAATAATACCAATTGCTGCAATAGGATTTGAATTTTGAAATATACACTCCTCCTGCATGAAATCTACCCACAATTGAACCCACTTGGTATTTGATATCATCCAATGATGCCTTGGACAAAAGTAGCCCATTACTCGGTGAAACTATTGATAGCTACACACACCAGTTCACTGTCTAGAGGTGTTTCTCCAACTGCGGAAATATCATTTCGGACATCCTGAATCGTAGTAAGGTAAGGAGTAACCCCTTCACCCTTCTTCATCCTAGTGTTCCTCAACTTCTCCTTTAGGAACATCTTCTGATTACCGAAAGGATTTTGGTAGCGTGATGCAAGAGCATCCCGCATTTCTTTGGTTGTATTCTTGGCCACTATGTGTGAGACTACATGATCTCGAACTCCATCGATGATCAACCTCTTCGCCTTGGCCATCTCCTTATGGTAATTCGCTAGCTGATCAACATATGTAGGTATGGTTACAACTCTTTCTGCGTACACCTTCAAACCATGCTCATTTAGTAGGGATGTCATTTTGGCTTTCCAGATACAATAGTTTGATGCCCCATCTAACCTGTCCTAGACTTTGAGCCCTGCTGAAGCCATTTTCTGCAAAACTCACACCTGGGAAATAAATAGGATTCTCTTCATCTCCTGCTCAGCTACATGCTTTGCAATTCGCACTCCTTCCTAGAATGGGCAGTTTTTCTTGTTGGTACTATGTCTGCAATTGGAAATTTCGAATTTCCTTCAAGAATGAAATTGGAAACCCTCTAAGAAAGATCTCTCGTGTGTGATTTTTTCTTCCACTCGACATTAATCTGCTACTGCAAAAACTGCTTCAAACCAACTGCACTCAGATTTGCTCCACAAATTTACTTATATGCTTTACTAGAACTGCTTCCCAGCTTCACCACTGCCTGCTAAAACTCCTATGGGACTTTGTGAATTTTCCTGCCACCTGCACTGGAAAATTGACCCCTTTTCCCAGCAGTTCGAACTACGTGCCTGGCTTTGTGCAAATCTAGAGAAATTTTATGGTTGCTCCCTCTGAACTGTGAATTTCTCCCTCTTTGTCTCTGAGCCACTGACCTGTCAAACTCGCTCTGATACCATGTGAAATTTTCCCTAAATTGCAGCAACTGGAATTAATTCTTGTAACTAATAAATTATGCAATTTATTTTGTTACTGCAAAATAACAAATTAATCACACTACAATTCTTCACAAATAAAAATGTTGCGGAAACAAATTGGAAACTGAGAAAATGCTAGCACACAAAATAAAATTTGACACAGTTATTTTTGGACAATTGTCCCCGGAAAAACCCAATGCGGGAAAATTGGTGCAGCAGATGAGGGTTTTATTATATGCAACAATGAAATTCTGAGTACAATCTAGATGTTTAATCTAGCAATCCAATATGAGAGAAATACAGGAAAAATAACTCAGGGAATTTTACCCTCCACAGGAAATCTTGGCTTAGTCTGGCCACTTGAACTGGCTAACTCGGATCCCTCACGCAACTTCTACACAAGCCTTGTGTAGTCTCTCACACGCACTCCTTGGATCTGCCTTGAATCTGCCTTTGACTGATTGTTGTTGCTTTGGAAATGATGCTCCGACCGTTTGGAAAATTATCTCGACTTTTAGCAACTGAATCGACCTCCTGCTTAGCCAAGTCGAACTACCTCCTTGAGGATACTGCGCAGCCTCCTGTGGAAATTACTCGGCCTCCTCTCCTAAGTCTCCAAGGCTGGAATCCTCCTCCAGAATCAATTTCTCTGGTCCTCTGCGTCTCTTCTAGCTCAAACTCTTTTCCTCTACTTGATCTCTGAAGCTGGATAGCTTGATCTGCCAAGGAACTTGTGCTACTGGCTTCTCTTGTGTATATTGCTCCAACCCCATCGACCTCCTATTATAATCTCTCGTTGGCTCACCAACGACCATGATTAAGTCCTCATCAACAACTAAGATCATCTCTGGGTTGATCCACGTGAGTTTATAGAGAAATCTCACCTTTCTCAATTAAATGTTGTTAATTAATCGTTTTTTCGAAGTTAGACTTAGGAAGAATTTAATTACTGACTAATTAACTTAATTGAGCCATATCTAGGTGTTTTCTCCTGAAACTTTTTCTGGGTTCTGGAGGTCTTGTGCTTCTAAGCCTCTGACCAAAGTCGAGACTAGAACACTTGTCTAGTGCTACAAAAATAACAGATCAGAAATGCATGAGACCAGCTTTGATGTGTCCAAATGAGGAGAAATGATCTCTTTTATATAGCCTTCAAGTGGGGCTTGAATGGGTGCTTCTTAGGGGCCTAGCCAACCTAGTGAATTTTGGAGGCAAATACAAATAAAAATTTCCATTTATTTTTCAAGATGAAAATACCGACCATGGCTACCATATGTTTCAACACCCCCTCTTAGCCAGGGAGGTACTTTTCATTCTTTCTCTCAAGATCAATGTTCTCGACTAATCATAGGTCTCACAGCCCACAGACTATGGAAGAGAGCACAAATACAAATCTCTCTCTCTTATCAGGATCAATCTCTCAAACCAATTTTATGTCTCACAACCCACAACCTAAGGGAGAGATCATCAATCCCATCATAAGGAAAGATACATTGCATCCATCTCAAATCATCTCCTCGACCATGAGGTCTCACAACACACAACCTAAGGGAGGAACCAACAATAAATCTCTCGGACCATAAGGTCTCGTGGTGCGCAACCTACAGACGAATCCACAATACATATCTCAAACCACACGGTCTCACGACACACAACCTATAGGAGGAATCAACACTACATATCCTGAACTACAAGGCCTCATGACACACCCTTTAGGAGGAATCAACAATACTTCTCCCAGGCCACAAGGTCTCATAACACATAGCCTATTTGAGAAATCAATAATACATCTCCTGGACCACAAGGTCTCACGGCATACAACCTACAAGAAGAATCAACAATACATCTCTCGGACCACAAGGTATCACGACACGCAACCTACAGGAGATGGTCCATAATATGATGATATGTAATCAATGCTCCTTCTTCAAGGGGATTCTTAGCCATTCCAGTTTCTTCATATCAACAACCTGTTCAACATCAAAAATGAAGCCATGATGAATCTCAGTACTTTAACAAACATTTCAACAAACAACGACATTCAATTGTTCATTCAGCTTCAACCAGGGCTTCTCTCGGAAGCAAACATCATTAGCTATTAGCAGACAATAATAGACTTCAGCAGTGGCTTCTCACAGAAGAAATCATCGACAACCACAAAAGCGAATATCAATATCGATAGTCGAATCCAGCAGATAATAAATGGCTTTTCTCAGAAATAGGCACCAATAGACCATAATCGAATCTAACAAATAATAAGTGGCTTGTCACAGAAGCAGGCATCAACCATAGTAGAATCCAATTGACCATAATCAAATTCAGCAGATAATAATACAATTTAGCAGAAACAAACATCATCAAATAGATCAACGAACTAATCAAGGAATCAACCAAGTCAATATCACAGTCTTGCAACTTCTTCAAATCATTCATCAGGGAGATGTCGATGGTCTTGTAGTGCATTGTGCCAAAGATATCACCAGGATCATGCCTTTACAAAAGCAACTCCCCCTTGCATAGAATTCCTCCTCATGCTTCAATCAGACTGATCTTGTCTGCCCTCTGAGTACAGAGCCTATCATGAGTCTTTTTGTCACATTGTTCTTTCATCATTTCCAAAGATTTGCCACACCTTGGAAGTCTTCATTATGTAGCTGCAATCCTCACGAGGAGGTTATGGAAGAACACGAACAACCAAGCACGCCAAGAGACTAATAATGAAACAATCAAGATAATACTTATCTTTTTAGAGTGTGTCAGCTCCCTCTTGATCTTAGTGTTCTCAGATTGAGTCAATCTCATCACATCATCAAGGAGTCCATACCATCATCATTGAGTTCACACTATTAAGGAGTTCTCATCATCAGAAAAGAGTTCGCGGAGTCTAAATCATCAAGGGATCCATATCATCATCATCATCAAGGAGTCTACATCATCAATGAGTTCACATCATCATCATCATCAAGGATTCTACATCATCAATGAGTTCACAACATCGTCATCATCAAGGAGTCTACATTATCAACGCGTCCATATCATCATCATCAAGGAATTTACAACTTTAACGGGTCCAAATATTCATCATCATCAAGTAGTCCACATTGTTAAGGAATCATTATGATCATATCATCACGGAGTTCTTGTCATCATCAAAAAGTTGACCATATCATCATCAAGAAGTAGACCTTGTCCATATCATCAAAGAGTCCTCATAAGTAGTACATATTATCTATATTATCAGGGAGTCCATATCATCATCAAGCAGTTCAATTCATCATCATGAGTCCACATCATCAATATCATCATCAATGAGTCCACGTCATCTTTATCATCATCCACGAGTCCACATCATCAATGAGTCCACATCATCTTTATCATCATCCACGAGTCCACATTATCAATAAGACTTTTCAACTCCCTCTTAATCTTAGTCCTCGTTGTGGAAATTTCTGAATCTTTACACTTGATGCAGAAATTTTTACTGTTAATCTGGTTATGCTCCTCCTACTTAGATACGTTATTAACTGAATAAATTCAAGTTAAAATCGAAACAAAACACATAACAAATCTCCACCAATCCAGATCTAAGACAAGTTCATGCACACATAGACAAAGTGACACAGTTATTTTTGGACAAATAGTCCTCGGAAAAACCCAATGCGGGAAAACCGGTCTTCTGGCTGCTAGAGGGTTTTATTATTAAAATTTTCTGAATACAACAAGCCTGGGTTCCAGATTTGGAAAACCCGACAGAGAAATAATAGATATACAACTCACTAGCTGATCTAGGGCCAAAATAATGATTGATCCACACCCTCAAATGGGATTTACAGAACTCAACCAAAATTAGGGCCTAAAAACCCCAGCGCTGCCCATAAAACCTCTGCGTCAGCCTCTGAAGCCCCTCTGACCCTCAGCGCTGCTTCAGAAAGGTCTACGTTACCCCAGATTGGGTGACGCAGGCCTTATGCTGCCCCTTAGGGTCTCTGCGTAACCCCTGAGGGTTTCTTGCAGCAATTACGTTGTCCTTGAGGGACTGCGCACCCGCAGCGTGCTGTCGCTCTCCCGCCGTTGCCTCCCGCTCGCGCTCTAAGCCGATCTCCGCCCGTCGATTCTAGACCCCGGACCGATCATCCCCTTGGCCCAAATTCCCCTCCTCCAGCCTAAAATACTCAGGCATTCTTAGCAAACCTACCAGAATCCCGCTTAGCTTCGAAGGCATTGCCTCTTTGTGTCTTCGACAAATGACCCCAAGCCTTTCCTTTAGACCTTCGTTGGAAAACCAACGACAATTATCAGATCTTGAATCAATGGCTATGAATAAAAGAAAGCTTGATCCGTGTGACTTAAGACAATTTCATCACATGTTTAATTAAATTCACTTTAATTATTTTATTTTCTTAAGTTTTAACTTAGGAAATACATTAAAATAATTAATTAATTTAATATCTCCTAAACCAGATGAAATTTCCAAAATCCATTTATGGGTCTTGTAGATCAGGTGAACTCTAGTCCTTCCTCAAAATTTGGGACCTAGAGCACAACTGATGCTACCCCAAATACACAAAATCTCAACACTCCCTCTCAGCATCAAGGGTGTGCTCTAGCAATACATCACACTTATGCATTACATGATTTTGGGCACTAGTTCTGTGCTACTGAAGCTTGGCCTCCTGCCACTCAACTCTCGCACCGTTGTCGCTATTTTGTACCGTCGCCCATGACTCGCCACCGGCAAAACTGCATCATAATTCCCTCTCAATACGCCGCATCCGTGCCGCCAAAGACCGGCCACCGTTGACCGCGCACCGCAACTTCGCTGTTGAGAAACAATCCGAATCTCTTGCCCAATCTTTGACAGACAAGTCGATGGGCTACATCCTCATCACCGAAGTTCCACATAGGCTATAGATCCGTGCCGGCATCCGAAGGATGATGGCCGCCTACAACTCGCACCATTAAATTTATCAACCCCTCAGGCTGAAAGTTAAATCTCTCACGTTGTTGCTGCATTGCGCTGTCCCTCTGAAGCCTTCTGCGCTGCTGCAGCTCTGCACTACGTAAATAGCTCTGCTTTGCGCTGCTAAAGTCACATTAGCCTCTGCGCTACTGCTGCTTTGCTCTGCCCTGCTTCTCCCAGTCTTTAGACCTGCCTCTGCTTCATCTGTGATCTATGCACCCACTACTCCACTTGTCCCGCTACTATCTTAAGGCTGCCGTAGCTCGCATGTGATCCAAGAGTTGAGCTACTCAAGGATCCCGCCTTACTTCTATGTAGCTCCTCTACATATCCATGTCACCCCACCTCCGTGGTTCATGAGCACTCATGGCTGCATCATCTTATGACCCATCATCTGCCACAGCAGCTTTGGAAGAAGATGCTTCCTTGTCCTTTTTCTTTTGAGGACAATTGTTGGCAAAATGTTCCATTTCCCCACACTGGAAGCACTTGATCTTTGAGAGATCTTTCTTCTTCTTTGGTTGCTTCTTCGATGCCAAGGCTGCATCTTCCTCATCTTCCTTATTCACTTTGCTCGATCCAGAGCTATACTGCTTCTTGGTGAATCTGCAGAGTTCTTCTTGACGCAGAACTGACCACAAGCTGTTCCAATCTAGGAGGTCCGCTTTGCCCAAGATACTTTGGACAAAGGTTTTCCACACATCCGTGATTGCATTTAGGGCAGTCCTAACCATCACATCGTCTTCCACCTTAGCACTAGTTGCAGTCAACTGATCTCTGATCGACTGCAGTCTGAATAGGAAATGCTCCATGTCTTCTCCCTTGGCCATCATGAATGACCTCATCTGTGTCTCCAACAACATCTTCCTTTGGACAGATTTTCCCTCATATAGGGAGATCAAGGCCTTCCACATCTCATTGGTTGTCTTCTTCTCAGCTAAGTGTGGTACAATATCGTCCTTGATTCCACCCATAATCAGCCACTTGGCATGCCCAACAGCCTCCTTATGCTTTCGAAGGAGATCCAGATCTGTCGGTGTGGCCAGAGTTTGCTCTGCATGGTCTCTAAGATTGTATGCCTCAAGGACTATCAAGATCCTTGCCTTCCAAACTGAAAAGTTTGAGAGGCCATCCAGCCTGTCCTGATCACGCAGTCCATGAGGAGCCATCTACTTAGAATGTGTCGGAACTTCCTTTTCTCTTTGCTAGAGAAATGGATCTAAGGCCCTTGGTGAAATAGGCACCTTCTGCTCCCTCTAACAACTGATTTCCCTCCTTGGAAATCTACCAAATCAACTGTGATTCAGTTCTCTTTGATCCTTTGATCAAACTACAAGTTTCTTTTGGCTAGAAACTCTATGAGAAGCTAATCTCCTCCCGCTCTTTGTCACTTGTGCTAAGGCTAAAAATCTGAAAACTTCAGAAATTTAACCCCACCAACACCTTCTCAATTTCTGCAGCTTTTCTGGATCTGACAGATTTAGATCTGCATCATACTGGCTGGCTTCAGAGTAGTCCAGCGTTTTTTCTGAGTTGCCTCTGCGCAGTAATTGCGTGGGCTTGCTAGGAGATAGCGTTAGAAGCGCCACCCTTCCCTCTGCGTGAATCTGCCTCTGAAAACTGCGCTGTCCCTTCATACTTGTGTTTCTGTTGCTTTTCCAACTGCTTCCTGCAGCTAGAACCTTCAGATTCTTGCTGGTGGCCCTCCTAGATCTGCAATTGCTCGTATACCATGTGGAAATTTCTGAATCTTTACACTTTATGCAGAAATTTTTTCTATTAATTTGGTTATGCTCGTCCTACTTAGATCTAAGTTATTAACTGAATAAATTCAAGTTAAAATCGAAGCAAAACACATAACAGATCTCTACCAATCCAGATCTAAGACAAGTTCATGTGCACATAGAGTAAGTGACACAGTTATTTCTGGACAAATAGTCCCTGGAAAAACCCAATGCATGGAAACCGGTCTTCTGGATTTTTGAGGGTTTTATTATTAAGAATTTTCTGATTACAACAAGCCTGGGTTCCAGATTTGGAAAACTCGACAGGGAAATAATAGATCTACAACTCACTGGCAAAATAATGACTGATCTACACCCTCAAACGGGATTTACAGAACTCAGCCAAAATTAGGGCCTAGAAACCCTAGCGTTGCCCTTGAAGCCTCTGCGTCAGCCTCTGAACCGCCTCTGACCCTCAGTGCTGCTCCGGAAAGGTCTGCGTTACCCCAGACTGGGTAACGCAGGCCTTACGCTGCCTCTTAGGGTCTCTGCGTAACCCCTGAGGGTTTCCTGCAGCAATTACGTTGTCCTTGAGGGACTGCGCAACACCTGTGTAGCACAAGTTGCTGCTCTCCTACTGCTGCTCTCCTGCTTCTCTGCGCTGCCTCTCTGAGTTGATCTCTGCCTTTTGCTGATTCTAGACCCTGGGATCAGATCATCCCCTTGGCCTAAATTCCCTTCTCTGCAGCTGAAACAATTATGAGTATTCTTAGCAAACCCGCCCTAGAATCTCAGCTTAGCTTCAGTGCTTTGCCTCTGTGTGTCTTTACAAATGACCCCAAGCCTTTCCTTTATACCTTTCTCATTGGAAAACCAACAGTCATGATCAAATCTTGAATCAATGGCTAAGATTAAAAGAAAGCTTGATCCGTGTGACTTAAGACAATTTCATCACATGTTTAATTAAATTCACTTTAATTATTTAAATTCCCTAAGTTTTAACTTAGGAAATACATTAAAATAATTAATTAATTGAATATCTCCTAAACCAGATGAAATTTCCCAAATAAATTTTTGGGTCTTGTAGTTCAAGTGTACTCTAGTCCCTCCACAAAATTTGGGAGTTAGAGCACAACTAATGCTGCCCCAAATACACAAAATCTCAACACTCAGGTCTATCAACCTTTCACATCATCAATGAGTCTACATCATCATCATCAACAACATCAACGAGTCCACATCATCATCATCATCAACATTATCAACGAATTCACATCCTCTAGAACATTAAGGATTCTATATCAACATCAAGAGATCCACGTCATCCAGAAATCCATATCAGCATCAAGAGATCCACATCATTTAGGAAGTCCGTATTAGCATCAAGAGATCCACATCATCAAGAAATCCATATCAGCATCAAGAGATCCACATCATTTAGGAGATAGGGTTTCTTTGAACATAATCAGTTCTAGGATTTGGTCCATAAGCCTTAGATTTTCTTCTTCAGGCCCTACCTAGGGTTCATAATGATAAATAATCCAACGTTAATAATGATTACAAGAAAGAAATATAAGATACTTATCTTTTTGAGATCATGACATCGCCCTCTTAATCTTTGGTCTCCCTTTTAGGATTCTTGTATCAAACCTGCAAATCAACTTAATCATCAAGATATCAGATCTTCTTAAGCGGAGGCAATTAATTTACAACCCCAATCGTAGATGAGGTTACCAATTCATTGGCTAGGGTTTTAGCTTCAAACCATGCATTCTTTTAAACTTCATAATTTTCAATATCAACAATCCTAGCGTTTCACAAACCCTAGGGCTTATTTCTTAAACCCTTTATTAGGGTTTTGCTAACCCAAAATATCAGATTCTCAACAATAATCTGATCAAGCTTTCTCCTCTTAATCTTTCTTTCTTCTTTGCTTGAATAAAGAGCTCAAGGTAGAAATCAATGTATGAAGACTTGCAACTTGTCAGCAATGTATACAAGCGTTGTAAAATATCTTCACGAAAATTTCTTTTATCACGACATAGAATATTTCCTCATGCAATATCATCAAGGTCTTTGAAATATATATACAGGCGTCAACATTTCAGGAAAAGATCTAAGACTCCCATCATTCTAGCGTTCTGGCTCTGTATGAATTTGTTCATATTAAGCAACACATCAATAGCAGAGAGGTCGATTTTCAGGACAGTCAGGTCGGTTGCGTTAATTGCACCTACACTCACATATATATGAAATAGTTTCGATTCATGTCAACAACAAACCTCAATAGAAGTTCAGAACCTATCACCAGGAGTTTTAGATTCTTCTTATGTAACAACTTCGGTTCTCTTCATAACAGTGTAGCTTCATGTCTTCAGGACTTCAAATAGAACCCCATTAGAATACGCAATCACTATTGCTCGACGTAAACCAATTGGTGATCTTGGATCCTTCTTATACTGTAGACAATTCCCATAGGAATTACCTGGATCTCCACTTCGGATCACATTAGTAGATTTGAATGGTTCTCCACATAGATTCAATCTCTTATGGAAAGACCACCACATAATAAAAGTAGCATATAGCTGGTCCTTTACATGCAATTTTTTTTCAAGGAAAAATGCTTTAATTTTGAACTTTTTGATCTTTAATAAGAGTCCAGAGACTCAGATTCTCTTATCACAATTTAAACATGAACCAAATGAGATAAATGTTATTTACTTAAATTTCCTTATTGATGCCTTCTTCTTAGATGCCTACATATAGATGAGCATATCGGATCTTAATGAGATCATCGAAGGAGGACGAGAGGGAAGCTTATAGCCTTAGATAAGTTCAGACACCATCCCAAAAGAAATCACATAACACCATAGAGGCGTGCATCTAATTACAACGATGAATAACATAAAAAATATAGTGTCATAGAGCTCGCACGAAGCCACTCGAATCTAACATTAAAGGATGGTACTGAGATCACAACCAACACTTAAATGACAAGCCATAAAGAATATAGTAACCCCAGGTCCACATGTTCAATGCAAATTCTTGATTTGTAAATATGAATATGCCACAAAGATGCTCAGATGACCACAAAGATAGGATCTGGTCGATTCTTTATCCAACTCGAGTATGTGGATACGCTTCAAAGTAATAGCTTGTTGACATAGTAAGCTCAAATTTCACATAAGTATTTTTTTTAGGTCTTCATGTATATATAGAACTTTGATTAAGCTCAGGCAACCTCACAGTTCTGTGAATTTCATGAAGAGTTTATGCCATAGGATTATGCATGACATATAGAAGAGATGTTCATCTTGTTAGCACCCTATAATTGAACCTCTAGTCTGAGAAAAGGTTTACAAGGGTAACCACAAACCTCTTTGGGCTAGAAATTGGTCCTTTCTAACCGAAGGGGGTCCCTCAATTGAAAATGTCCAAATGTAAGGAACACTAAAGCTTAAAGACACCCGATAGAGACCAAATCTGAAAATAGGTAAATAGGATTTTGATGATAGTGGTTAGTAGACTTGAGAGGGAGGGCCACTGGGCATGAAACTATAATTCAGATCTCTACACAAAAATACTAGTGCTTACATAAGACACTTGTAAAAACAGAGGCAAGGAAGGTATATATTTCAAAGTTATGACATCAGTTGTAGCATAGTGAATGTATTTTGAAAGAAAACAAGAAAATGCACAACAATATCTAAACACATGCGACAGAGCACTGCATGAATTCTGCAACATACATTTATGACCTAATATCGAGTAGAAATACAATGATGGAGCACCTAACTGAGGGTGAATTCCATCATAATTAAGAAAGAAAAACAATTATCCAGAGCATCAAGATAGATGAATTCTGAAAAAATGTTTTACAGAGCCAATTTAAAAGCGAGAATGTAACAAAACAATTGAGATTAACATTACACATAAGAAGGGGCACAAAACTCGAAACACATACCACATGAAACTCTGAATCAAAGTGACAAAACTCTGCACTGATATTTTATTTCAAAGAACAACAAGCACATGCACAAGGCTTCTCCAAATCGAAACCCTTTCTCTATGTTCTGTTTGGTTTTTATACATTTAAAGCAAAGTAAAAAACATCACTAGATACACTGTATCTGCTATCCACTGAGTGGATCGAAACCAATTGAAATTAGAAACATCAAGCTTTAAAAGCTAAAACTAAGATAAAGCTAAAAATACAACTGCAACATCATTTTTGACAAAATCCGCCTTATCTTATTTTCTTATCTGATCCCTATCCATTATTTTCTATCCATATCACCAACATTACAATAGCAAGGTCCAGATTTGACTGAAAAGACAAAAAAAACTGAATGATGAGTTTGCGCAACAATTGCACAGTAGGCTCTACCTAAGCATAGATACACGCTGCACCGATTGAAACCGAGCTGATGGGGATTATGACAAGGATGCTGAGTTGGAGTAGGACCCATCTGATGTCTCCTTCCATGCGTGTAAACCTCAGAATTGCCCAGTCAATACTTGCGCAACAAAATTGGACCATGCACTAATCTGGTTTGGAAAAACTGCCAAAACGGAGTCCCAAAGTGACCCCCATAACTCCCAAACTGTAACACCTGTGTAAAAGTGATGGGGGGTTTTTTAGATGAACTTGTTTTTGAGAAAAACCTCTCTCAGTTTCCTCAAATTCTACCCCAGCTCCTCAGAATCTGTTCCCCAAAATCATGACTAAAACAGTAAATTGCACAGTTTGAAAAATAGGCTTTGAAGATGCATTTGAATCTCCCAACCTATGACACCTGTGCTGAAAATGAAGGAGGTTTTTGTTCTTTGGTCTGTGCCTAAGAAAATGGTCTTTCCGTGTTTTGAAATTTGACTCCATTTGGTCAGAAAAAGCTTTTGAAAATGATGACTAAAACAGTCAATTTCGGAGCAAATTCATAGCAGTGTAGCAGACCTCCATGGTTGATATGGTTGCAGAACTTTCTTGTAAAAATAGAGAAAATGGGTATGTTTGGAATGGCAGTGTAATGGTGTAGAACTCTTGAAATAGTTTTTTCAATGCCTGTAGACCTTCAAGATAGCTGACCCCAACTTGCGCAACAGATGCACAACAGATTGTTTCCCATGAGCTTTGAATGTTCCCCTTCGGCTTCTGAAACCTTCTTGCACCTTGACACTACTTCAGAGATTGGAATGAATCACATATGAGGGAGAATGACATAGGTTCAAGGAGATTTGAATTTATGCCACCCAAAACTCTTTTCTTGTCATGATAGTGGTTTTGAATGATGACATGAGATGATACTTTTACAATCATGAGTGGGACATGACACTGATTGACTTCATAACTAACTCTAAATGACTCATATGACTGACATGACCTCCTCAACTGGCTTATAATAGCTTTAACCACTGATGATTATTATTTTTTAATGCTGACTCCTCATGGACCCTTCATGACCTTACAAATTCGAATTAAGGCTAATAGACTCCTTTTTGACACAAATTCTTACAGGGACACTAGACAATGATCCTTTAGACTATGACAGCAACAGTTCAAAGGCTAAATATCTACAAAAAATCCCAAAATGAATAAAAGAGGCGAAGACATTTGATCCCTAGACCCTGGGACCTTAACACATCCTTTAATTAATGACAGTCGCAAAGTTTGTAAGCAAAGAGCCTTGCATGCACATGGAAACAATTCATAATGTCGTATATTGCTGTGAGTGACAACCTTCGCATATACCATAGAGTTGTGGAGCCACAGAAGGGAGAGTATGATCTGAAATTCACATGAAAACAGATTGTGTTTCACAAATATATCCCCTTGACACTTAGGCCTCAGATTCATATGTCCGCACAAATTTCTTTTGACCAAGAGACTTAGATAAGCCTAGAACTTCGCATATTGATTCAAAGATAATAAAATGCCAGAGGTAGCTTGTATTTTACGCTGTAATTTTTGTCATAAACAGAGATGTAATGCCACAATGATTCAACCTATATTGCAGGTCTCTACGAGTCTACTGTTGGGTTTAGATGCCACAAGAAGTTAGAATGCCTTCAACAATCAGAGATAATACTGCCCAGGCCTTTGCTATCCTTCCAGAAACTGCCTTCTGATCTTCAACCTCGCTCTTAAGTGCCTCCCAGCTCTGATACCATGTTGAATTTTGACTAGGGAAATGCTTCGTGTTAGGGAAGAGGGTATAGATCCGACAAATAAATAAAACCTAAAATCTGAAAATAAACAGAGGGAACCGAAATAAACGGAACTATTAACAAAAATAACTGCAAAACAGATGCTTTATACCTCCAGATCTACACTGTCATAACTTGGGCAGCCGGAAACCTTTTCGCATGAAACGAAAGGCGTTCCTCATTGTAACAGACGCTCCAGACACAACCGAGCTGTTCTCCAAGCCCAAAAATGTTCAAAAATAGTAGATCTACAAAACGGCATTCGCATGCAGTCAAACCGGCTTTGGATTTTGATCAACAACGGACGCGGCCCTGCATACTCTGTATTTGTTTCCGCCTTCCATTCCACTAGAGAAGCCATCATCTCTTCAGGAACCACCTACAAGAATCCCTCTTTTGATTCCTTCTGCGATTCTTTGATAAGAGAACAAGAAAAACTCTTACACCTTGGTCTTATCACTTCTGGAAACGCTTCTAAGAAAGCCTTAGCAGCCCAACATCAATCATATCAAAATAATCCCAAGAAGCAATATCCTAAAAATTATGGTCCGAAACCAAACAAGGGTCCTAAGAAATTTCAGCCACAAGCTGAAAAAACAACTCGCCAAAATGATAAGGCATATAAAAACAAAGGAAAGAAGACAGATAGACATTGCAACTTTTGCAATCGTGATGGCCATTTAGAGTCCAAATGTTTTAAGAAGATGGAATCCTTAGAAGCAGCAATGAATAAGCACAACATCAATTTGGAGCAATCTTCACCTTCATCTTCGAAATGGCACTTTCTACTTGTGGTTGTCAAGCATCAAGATCTGGTCATTCATTAAATGTATCTTCCTCTTCTCATTATCATGAGTGGCTCATTGATTTCAGAGCTTCTTATCACATGGCCAAAAATAAAGCCCTATTTTCTTCTTTAAATGATTGTAACACCAAACATATTTATGTTGGTGATGATAGATCTCTTAGTGTTGTAGGATCCGGAACCATTCATCTAGATAATGGCCAGTTTGTTGAGTAAATTTCATGTTCTGGCCCAACTTGCAACCTTTTTCTCTCGTTTTTCGTATAACTTATTCGGTAACTATTAAATAGTAGAATTCTCACCTCATGATGTTGTAATCAAGGACCTCAAATATCCTAAACATATTTTAGCTACTGACATTGCCGATGATTCCACAAGGTTTTATGAGTTTGACAACTTTGGGTCATCATGTCTTCCCTCCGTTTTTGTTGCTCATAATGATGATGTGAGCAAACTTTGGCATGAGCGATTTGGTCACTTAAACTATCGCTCTCTTCAAACTCTATGTAAGGAAAATATGGTGACGAGTCTTCCTATGGTATCTTACCGAGATGGTGTTTTCTCTAGATGTGTACTCGGAAAACATCATCGAGATAGTTTTGACAAATGTGCCTCTTGGCACGCTTCAACCCCTTTGCAGCTTGTGCACAGTGATTTGTGTGGTCCACTGCTGTTTCTTTTTTTTTAATTGCGTACTTGTCCCTTCATTGATGATTTTTCCGTACGCACTTGGGTATACTTCTTAAAACTCAAGAGCGAAGTTTTTAACATGTTCTTGGCCTTTAAGGCCTTTGTTGAAAAACAATCTGGACATCAAATTTTTAAGTTAAGATATGACAATGGAGGAGAATATGTTAACAACAAATTTATCAACTTTTGCACTGAGTGTGGTATTCAATTGCAACATACTGTTCCATATACTCCACAACAAAATGGTGTAGTTGAAAGGAAGAATCGCACTCTAAAAGAAATGGCTAATTGTATGCTTCAATCTAAAGGACTTAGTCTTAATTTTTGGGCAGAAGCAATTAACTGTGCAAATTACATAGTAAATCGCACTCCTACTAAGGTTTTAAGGAATATAACTCCAGAAGAAGCCTGGAGCTCAATCAAACCAGATGTAAGTCACTTTCGTGTTTTTGGAAGTGATGCTTGGGCCCATATTCCAAATGCGAAACATAAAGCCTTAGAACCTAAGAGTCAAAAATGCAATTTTATTGGATATTCTGAAGATGTCAAAGGATATAGACTTCTTCAACCAAAATCCAAAAATATAATCATTAGAAGAGATGTAAAATTTGATGAAAATATATCGGCCTGTGAGCCTAGTTCGGCGGGTGTGCCACCTTTGGCCTGCAAGAAACATATGTAACTTTTCTTTTTATATTATAAATTGCCCGAAGTGGCCGCATTGGCTCAGGTCGTGGACTGTTTCCCTCTTTGAGGGTTTTAACCACGTGATTATATTGGTGTACTGATTTGTGATCTGTTTGTGAGTCGTGACCTTTGGTTCTTGATCTACGAAACTTACCCTGTAAATTCCTACACTTGAACATTTTTCTCACACAGATAACAATTATTAGCATTAGAATTTTACGTCATTAAAAACAGTGTTAAGAAAATTTATTCATAAGCATGAAAGAGTAATAGGAAAACATCAAGAGACCATGAGACAGTAAGGCGAGACAAAAATTTAGTCACATAGCCAGGGCAAAACCCACAAAGGGAAAACCCAAAAAATTTCTTCCTTATGAGAGAGAGAGAGTTTCCAAATTCATCTATATATCTTAAATAGAAATTACAAAATAATAAGCAAACCAGTAATCAAAATCGTGATGAAGTGCCATGTCAAAATTCAAGTCCCTGAAATTTCAGCACTCCTTAGAGTTTCAACCTCCTGAAATTTCGACCCTCCTGTAATTCTGCTAGATCAGCTAAGAAACCAGATTCGCTCAAGACCCCAGCCATGTCCCGAACCCCACGAATCAGACATGATTCGACGAGACACGTGTCCTCTGATCGTGTCCAACTTGTGGGATTCGATTAGACACGTGTCCTCTGATCGTGTCCCATCGTGTTCCGATTTCGGGACACGTGTCCCTTGGAAATGCATGCAGATTTGCGTGGAAATGCGTGTCGATTTGCAGGATATGATGTGATTAGAGACAAGGGGGCGAAGAAGCCCTATTCTTGGTAGGAAACTCACGGGGCAACAAGCCCCTCCTCTACAACAATTAGCCGTGAGGCTCCTCTCTCAGGTGACTTCATCCTCTTGTTGCGAGATGAATTGGAGCACATATGGGAATTTGTATAATGTCAAGAAGAGAAGGATTGAGCAGTCTAGGGCAGAGACAATGGTGTATGTGCACACCAACCTTCGTCTTATTTATAGGCAGGGGGGTGAGTGGATGAAGGGAAAGACAAAGATGTGGGATGTCCTTCCTGATGATATGGGTTTGGGTAGCAGTGTTGAGTTGGCATTGGCCAACTTGCATCTTAATGAGCCAGTGTTAGAGCCTATCACTTTTCATGATGGTGATATTGTTGAGGGCTCATCCTCCACACCAGCATATGCAGAGATGACATTGGATAAAGAGGAGGATGCAGCAGAGGAGAGGAATGGTGACCATGATGATGACAATGTTGATTTTTGTAGCATCAGAAAGTTTTCCAAGTCTCAAACTTTGCAAGGAGGCTTGGACAACAGTATTCCAAATAACCCAGAAACCGTTTGTGGAAATTCCACTCGGTTCTTGACTTATTAAAATAATTAATTATTTTAATGAAGACCCTAAGTCCAAACTTAGGGAAATGAAATAATTAAAGGGTATTAATAAGTCAGAGTGTGAATCTTCTAGAAAACAAAGATCAAGTCAAGTTTTAATCTTAGCCATTGATTAATCTTCTAGTTTGGGCCGTTGATTTTCCAATGAGAAGATTATAAAAGAAGGCTTGAGGGTCATTTGAAAAACACGTCGGGCATACACTCAGTACCCGAAGGAGATCGATTCTGAAGTAAAAGAATTCAATTTCAGTGGGAGAGTTGTAGGGCAAAATTTGCAGATGCAGAAGGAGGAGGGAGTCAGCAAGTGACTGAGGTCGGGACATAGGGAAGTAGTGGGCCACAGGAGGCAGCTCTGGGTTGCAGCGCAGTGAAACCACACAGACTTACGTAGTCCAATGCTGGGATTGCGCAGAGAAACACACAGACAGGTACAGGAGATAACAAAGGCTGATCAGGGTGTCAGAGATTTGTCGGAAGGAGCCGAGAATTCTGTCTCAGGTGTTTCAGATTTTATCTGCTGGTATTTTTCCTTGTAAAGAAATCATTTGCTGAATAATTTAATAAAACCCTCATCTGCTGCACCAGTTTTCCCGCATTGGGTTTTTCCGAGGACAATTGTCCAAAAATAACTGTGTACATGTGATTGATTCTTGTGCTTATGTCCTTTACTATTCATTTCTCTGCACATATAGTTGTGAATGTTGTAGTAGTATTTATTTCGATATTTTCTAGAAGATTTCTGAAAATAACTTATTGAAATAATAAGTAGGAGGAATAAATCTATCACTGCAACTGTATAGTTTTCAGATCGAAAATTTCACATGGTATCAGAGTTAGAGATGAGTAACAGTAACGAAGAATCGACTAGTGGACAAAAGTCTACCTTTGCAGCAGCAGCGCAGAAGGGTTCACATAGTTCTCCAGGGAGGGAAAGAAGCATGATAGAATAGATGGATCACGATGTCTTTGTTCTGGCATCCAGACTTGAAGAAGAATTTGCTTGCGTATCAAGCACTGCTTCTTCTGATGTCTGATATATTGACAGTGGATCTTTTGCTCACATGACTGGAGTACGGGAATGTTTTTTCAACTGCCGAGAGGAGCAGATTAGTTTTAAAATAACCATGGGTAATAAAGCAAAATGTACCCCTATTAGGAGAGGTACCGTAGTTTTTCAGACCGAGGCTGGAAATAAGATCCGGGCCACTAATGTACAACTACATGTGCCCGGGTTGGGGAGAAACTTGCTTTCAGTGTCTTAGCTTCAAAACCAAGGTTATGACATCTACTTTATTGGCAATAGGGTCTACGTCAAACATCCCAATTGGAAGGAGAAGGCACAGATCGGGGTAAGAAGCAACAAACTTTACAAGTTGCAACTTGAATCCCCAATGGCACTCGTCGACAGTGCAGATGAAACGGACCTGAATGAACTATGGCACAGAAGAATGGGACATTTGCATCATGGGTTAAAAATTCTCCAGAAGACTGTCAGAAGAGTTCTAGAGCTGATCACTAGACGAGATGATGTCTGCAAGGGGTGCGTATTGGGAAAGTATGCCAAGGCAGCGTGTCAGATATGCAACAATAGGGCCAAGGGTTTATTGGACTTGATACACTCGGCTATCTGTGGACCAATGTCCACTAGAGCTCTTAGTGGTGCCGAGTACTTTGTCACCTTCATTGATGACCATTCCAGGAAAACCTGGATCTACTTTTTGAAGACCAAGGATGAAGTCTTTAGTCGGTTTAAAGAGTTTAAGGCTTTGGTAGAAAATTTGACAGGAAAGCGGATCAAGGTGTTGCAATCAGACAATCGTGGTCAATACATAGATAAGGAATTCACTGGGTTTTGCGCAAGGGAAGGTATGAAAAGAGAGTGGATAGCTCCATACAATCCGGAGCATAATGGTGTGGCAGAAAGGAAAAACAGGACTATTGTCGAAGCAACAAGGGCAATGCTGTATGACCAAGACATGCCCAAATATTTGTGGGTTGAAGCTTGTAATACAACTATTTATGTTCAGAACAGGACTCCTCACGTTGCATTGGGAAAGATCACGCCGAAAAGTGTCTTCACTGGCAGTAAGCCTGAAGTGAGTCACTTTAGGATCGTCGACAGTAAAGTTTACTGTCATGTGCCCAGTGAGAAGAGGAAGAAGTTGGAAATGACTACAAAAAAAGGGTATCTGGTAGGATACAGTGAGAATGCAAAGGCGTATCGTATCTACATTCCTGAGAGCAGGAAAGTCGTAGTGCGGAGGGATGTAAAATTCATGGAGGAGAAGGCCTTCAAAAGGTCCCGCGAGTTTCCTTCTGCTACGCAGTCTAAGGAGGAGCCTCTGGTTCAGCCCCAACAACCAACGACAGAAAATTTAGTTGCCTCTCCAAGGCATGGGGATCCAAGGGACATGTCTCCCAAGGATTTGCAAGAGGGAGAGCCGGTAAATCCGCCCACCACTAGTGGAAGAACGAGCAGGGAACTACGACAGATTCTGAAAGATGCAGAAGACTTTCTCGGAGTCCCCCGAAATGAGAAGAGATAGCGTAAGTAGCCTGAGAGGTATCAAGCCTTGGTTGCTCAAGTAGGAGAACCTACCAGTTTTCGGGAAGCAGCTTAGCACCAAGTGTGGGTTGATGCAATGGTGGAAGAGTACAGTTCCATCATGACAAATGATGTCTGGGAAGTGGTCCCTAGACCTCAGGAAAGATCATTTGTAGGATCAAGGTGGATCTACAAGGTCAAGTATGCTGCAGATGGTAGCATCGAGAAATTTAAAGCCAGGTTTGTGACTAAGGGGTATGCTCAAAAGGAAGGGATCGATTATGAGGAAACCTTTACCCCAGTAGCCAGATACACCTCTATCAGATCCATGATATCCCTTGTTGCGCAAATGGGATGGGAGATTCACCAGATGGACGTTAAGACGACATTCTTGAACAAGGTGATAGAGGAAGAGGTGTATATAGAACAACCAAAGGGCTTCAAGATGCATGATCAGAAGACTCATGTGTGCAGACTAAAGAAAGCATTGTATGGATTGAAGCAAGCTCCTAGAGCCTGGTATGGTCGAATTGACAGCTACTTGCGGAAAATGGGATTCGTCTGTGAAAAATCCTAGATTTGGATTCCTACTGTAACAAATCTGAATTACTTCTATTATTTGATAATTGTTTCATTACATTGAAATACTGAAGTAATTACTGAAGCAGTCTACACAAATAATACTGCGGAATAAATCTAAGTGCTGAAACAATCTGAACAAAATACAATGAAAAACAACCACATTGACACAATTATTTATGGACCAAGTCCCCGGAAAAACCCAACTTGGGAAAACCGATGCAGCAGATCTGAGGGTTTGTATTATTAAGTAGCAAAATCTTGAATACAACTAGGGTGCCAACATTCGGCAAACCCTTTAGAGAAATCTAGACAGCAAAAATGACTGAGATATACCTCACTCAGCAAGTCTCCGGTTGATCAAAACAGCGTTGATGAAGCCCTCACTGCCTCTGTGTGATTTCTTACGCTAGATCTGCCTAAGCCTGCGTAGGCAAGCTAGAGGGACTGCATCACCCCTTCCTGTAGCTGATCTGAAGCTGGATCTTGGCCCTCCTAGCTCAAAACCTAGCCTCTATCTTTCTCCGGGCTGACTCCAAGAGACATTGCGCTGGCTCTACGTGATTCTCTGCAGTAACTGCGTCATCCTAGCCAGAAACTGCGTTGTCTCACTCCTGCGTTGATGTTGCTCCTCTCTGAAATGTATTCTTGGCCCTCTTGACCAATCTCTGCTTCTACCCCTCTCTGGATCTGATCACTGAATCAAATCACTTAGCAAACCCAACCCTAGTGATTTGTTCTTGATTAAAACTTGTGTCTCCTCACACAAATTCGAAAATGCTCAATGGCTCAAGTGTCAAGTGTGTTTTCCATAGGCCCCTCACCCTCCTTCTTATAATCTTTCATTGACTCTTCAACGGCCAAGATCAAGGGCTAAGATTAACTTGGAGGTGATCCATGACTTTATCTAGAAGATTATCACTTGATTTAATTAATACACTTTAATTAATCAGTTTCCCTATGTTTAGACTTAGGAAAACATTAAAAACGATTAATTAATTTAATTAAATCATCTCTAAGTGGAATTTTCCAAAACTATTTCTGGGTTTTATGGAATATATGTTTCTTAGCCGATATACAAAATTACAAGGCTAGAGCAGATCTGATACTACCAAAAATCAACACTCCCTCTTAGCGAGGAAAGTGCTCTAGCAAGACAACTCAATGTGCTGCTGATATGACTTCTATAACATACGCTGCTGTGCTGTTGATGCTGCTCACCAACACAATGTAAAAAATGTTGCAATTGTACTGCTGTTGACTTTGCATACTGCTGCCAACTACCACTGTACTGCAACTCCCTCTAAATTCTGCAACCACGCTGCTGCACTGCATGAGCACTATTCTGCATTGCGTGAGCACCACTCTGCACTGCACTGCCTCTCTGTGCACTGCACTGCTGCTACTGTTGCTCATTGCAACAGAAAAAACATCCGAAATTGGGCAAGTAGATCTGCAATTGAAAAAATAAGACTAACTGCCGCTAGTTTCTGCACTAGCTCTCTAAATACACTGCGTTGTTGTTGCTTTGCATTGCGTGAGCACTGCTCTGTACTAGTGTGCACTGTGATGTTGCTGTTGCTCCCTCTCTACGCTGATCAGGCTCTAGTGCTGCTAGCCACTGCATCATCTCATCATCTTTTGCTGCAACTGTCCATCTTGCTACGGTCTTTAGGTTGTCGTAGCTCACATGTGATCCAAGAGTTCGGAAATACTCAAGGATCTCGCCTCCTTGTAGATTCTGGATCTACAACTCCCAATCAGCCCACTCTTCTCCTTTTGGAATATGAGCTAACATAGCACAATCTTTCTCTGCCTCAATCTTGGCAGCTCCTGCATGTGGATCTTCCTTCTCCTCTTTATCATTTTTCTTGAGAGGACATTGTGTGGCATACTGCCCCATTTCCCCACACCGGAAGCACTTGATCTTAGATAGATCTTTCTTCTTCTGCTTCGGTTGCCCTTTTGATGCAAGGGCAGTGTTGTCTTCTTCCTCCCTCTTGACTTTTGAACTACTACTTCCATCCACCAAGTGGATTTTCAGGAGATCTCTTCTCAACTCCTCTTGCTGTAATGCTACCCACATTGCTTCCCATCCTGGAAGCTTTTCTCTGCCCAATATACTTTGGACAAAGACTTGATAATCCTTTGAAATAGAGTTTAGTGTGAGCCTTACTAGCTCTGAGTCTTTAGGAGTAGATCCTACTGCAGACAGTTGATATCGGTTTTCCTGAATCCGAGACAAGGAGGAGTCAAAACGCTCTCCCTTCTTCATCCTGGTATTTCACATCTTCTCTTCAAGGTACATCTTCCACTGCTCGGAAGATCCTTTGTACAACTTTTCTAGCCCTACCCACATTTCTCTAACAGTGTTTTTGGCTGCTATGTGAGGTACAATGTGATCCTTCACTCCATCTAGGATCAATCTCTTGGCTCTAGACATATTCTTCTTAAACTGCCTCAGGTGTGCTGCATCAAGAGGTTCTGCAACTGCGCTGTCTATGAGGGCTTTCAGATCGTGTTCATCAAGGAGAAATTCTATCCTTGATTTCCAGATAACATAGTTGGAGGCACACTCCAATCTATCTTGGTCACGCAATCTGTTGTTGGCCATCTCCTCAACTTTCGATACCTTGCTCTAACCTTCTACTCAGCTTGACTTACGCACTCCTTGTGGAGTAAGTCACTTCTTCTGCTGCTGCATGGGAAAAACTGAGTTTCTTTGACTAAGAAACCCTCTGAGGTCAAGAAATCCCCAACTGTGTTTTTCAGAATTTTCTGACGCTTATGCACTAGCTCTTACTACTGGACAGTAACTGCGTCCTTCAGCTACGCTGCTTCTTCTGCAACTGAAAAAGCTTACCCCTCTATCCACTCTCTCAGAGGGAGCCTTTTCTGCACTGGAATGCCCTCCTGGCCTGGACAACGTAATTTTCTGGAAGGGTTTGCTGCTGCTTACGCATATCCTAGACTCTACTGCGCTGATTTGCTAGTTCTCTTCGTTTCTCCTGCACTTCAGCTTAAATAAGCTCTGATACCATGTGAAAAATCCCAGATCTGGATTCCTACTGCAACAAATCTGAATTACTTCTCCTATTATTTGATAATTGTTTCATTACATTGAAATACCGAAGTAATTACTGAAGCAGTCTACACAAAAAATACTATGGAATAAATCTAAATGCTGAAACAATCTGAACAAAATACAATGAAAAACAACCACATTGACATAGTTATTTTTTGACTAAGTCCCCGGAAAAACCCAACTTGGGAAAACCGGTGCAGCAGATATAAGGGTTTGTATTATTAAGCAGTAGAATCTTGAATACAACTAGGGTGCCAACATCCGGCAAACCCTTTAGAGAAATCTAGACAGCAAAAATGACTAAGATATACCTCACTCAGCAAGTCTCCGGCTGATCAAAACAGCGATGATGAAGCCCTCACTGCCTCTGTGTGATTGCTTACGCTGGATCTGCGTAACCATGCATAGGCAAGCTAGAGGGACTGCGTCACCCCTTCCTGTAGCTGATCCGGCTGATCTGAAGCTGGATCTTGGCCATCCTGGCTCAAAACCCCAGCCTCTATCTTTCTCCGGACTGACTCCAAGAGACACTGCGCTGGCTCTGCGTGATTCTCTGCAGTAACTACGTCACCCTAGCCAAAAATTGCGATGTCTCTCTCCTGCGTTGATGCTGCCTCTCTCTTAAATGTATTCTTGTCCCTCCTGACCAATCTCTGCTTCTGCCCCTGTTCGGATCTGATCAGTGAATCAAATCACTTAGCAAACCCAGCCCTAGTGATTTTTTCTTGATCAAACGCTGTGTCTCCTCACACAAATTCGAAAATGCTCAATGGCTCAAGTGTCAAGTGTGTTTTCCATAGGCCCCTCACCCTCCTTATAATCATTCATTGACTCTTCAACGACTAAGATCAAGGGCTAAGATTAACTTGGAGGTGATCCATGAGTTTATCTAGAAGATTCTCACTTGATTTAATTAATACACTTTAATTAATCAGTTTCCCTAAGTTTAGACTTAGGAAAACATTAAAAACGATTAATTAATTTAATTAAATCATCTCGAAGTGGAATTTTCCAAAACCATTTCTATGTTTTATGGAATACATGTGTCTTAGCCTATATACAAAATTACAAGGCTAGAGCACATCCGATGCTACCAAAAATCAACATCGTCAAGAGTGACGCAGATCCCAATCTCTACTATCAAAGAGTGGGGAGTGAACCTCTAATACTGGTTTTATATGTAGATGATCTATTCTTGTCAGGATCATCAAGTCTCATTACAGACTGCAAGAAGAATTTGGCTAAGGAATTTGACCTGAAGAATCTAGGACAGCTGCACTATTTTCTGGTGTTGGACGTTTGGCAGCAAAATGGGGAGATCTTTCTTGGTCAAGGAAGATACACTACAAAGATTCTGAAGAGATTTCAAATGGAAGATTGTAGACCCATGACGACTCAAATTATCACCAACTGGAAAAAAATCGACACGTCCGAAAACGATGAGGCTGATCCTACGTTATATAGGCAGCTCATAGGATCGTTGATGTATCTGGTGAACACAAGGCCAGACATCTATTATGCTGTAAATACCCTCAGTCAGTTCATGGTAGTACCTAAGAGGGCTCATTAGGTAGCGACCAAGCATGTTCTCACGTACCTTCAAGGAACAGTCGAGCTTGGATTGAAGTAGACCTGTAGCAATGATGTCATGTTGAGTGCTTTCACCGACACAGATTGGGCTGGGAGTTCAGTAGATCGGAAGAGTACCAGTGGGTATTGTTTTAGTCTAGAATTAGGAATGAATTCCTGGTGCAGCAGGAAACAGAAGTCCGTGGCACTGAGCTCAGTAGAAGCAGAGTATATGGCAGCCAATACAGCTTTGTGTGAGGCCATATGGCTTCGAAAATTGCTGGTGAACCTACTTAAGAAGAAAATGGAAGTGGCCAATATCTTATGCGATAATCAAATTTGCATCAAGCTCTCTGAAAATCCTATGTTTCATGATCGGTCGAAGCACATTGATATCAGGTGTCACTTCATCAAGGACTGTGTACAACGTGGAGTTGTTCAGTTGGAGTACACTCCAACAGGAGAACAGGTGGCAAACATTCTCACAAAAGCTCTGGGGTAGACTAAGTTTGTCTACTTCAGAGAGAAGATGGGGATGATGAAGAATCCATTCTAGTAGCAAGAATGGATAGGATCAGTATTCAGAGGGAGCTGTAGTACAAATGCAGCAGTGACAGTGGCAGTGTCAAAGGCAGCAATACAGAGGGCAGCAGCGCAGCAAATGAGGGGCAGCGTTCAAAGATCAGCAGCGCAAAGGGTGCTTCAAAAATAGAGCAGCATGCAACATGCATATTGTTGGAACACCTTCCTCGCTAAGAGGGTGTGTTGATTTTTGTAGCATCAGAAAGTGTTCCAAGTCTCAAACTTTGCAAGGAGGCTTGGACAACAGTATTCCAAAGAACTCAAAAATCGTTTGTGGAAATTCTACTCGGTTCATGACTTATTAAAATAATTAATTATTTTAATGAAGACCCTAAGTCTAAACTTAGGGAAATGAAATAATTAAAGGGTGTTAATAAGTCAGAGTGGGAATCTTCTAGAAAACAAAGATCAAGTCAAGTTTTAATCTTAGCCATTGATTAATCTTCTATTCTCGCTCGTTGATTCTCCAATGAGAAGATTATAAAAGAAGGCTTGAGGGTCATTTGGAAAACAAGCCAGGCATACACTTAGTACTTGAAGGAGATCGATTTTGAAGTAGGAGAATTCGATTTCAGTGGGAGAGTTGTAGGGAAAAGATTTGCATATGCAAAGGGAGGAGGGAGTCAGCAAGTGACTGAGGTCAGGGACAGAGGGAAGCAATGGGCCACAAGAGGCAGCTTTGGGTTGCAGCGTAGTGAACCCACGCAGACCCTACGTAGACTTAAGCAGTCCAGCACTGGGACTGCGTAGAGAAACACGCAGACAGGCACAGGAGATAGCAGACGCTGATCAGGGTGTTAGAGATTTGTCAGAAGGAGCCGAGAATTCTGTCTCAGGTGTTTCAGATTTTATCTTCCGGTATTTTTCCTTATAAAGAAATCATTTGCTAAAGAATTTAATAAAACCCTGATCTGCTGCAATGGTTTTCCCGCATCAGGTTTTTCTGGGGACAATTGTCCAAAAATAACTGTGTACATGTGATTGATTCTTGTGCTTATGTCCTTTACTGTTCATTTCTCTACATATATAGTTGTGAATGTTGCAGTAGTATTTATTTCGATATTTGCCAGAAGATTTTTGAAAATAACTTATTGAAATAATAGGTAGGAGGAATAAATCTATCACTGCAACTATATAGTTTTCAGATTGAAAATTTCACAGACAATTATGTCGATTTTGATGATGATTATTGTTGACTCATGAGCTACCTACTGCCTTGAGGCTTGTAGTTGTTTTGTATTTGCTATTTCTATTTGCCATTGCCATTGCTACTACCTATGTAACACATTTTGATCTTGATGACATAATGAGAAAACTACACTTTGAAGTTTCTTGTATTTCTCCTATTGGATCATTGATGAATCTGTCACAATTGTATTTGTATGCATAATGTTTATAAAACTTACAAATTATAAATTTACAATGTCTGAATTTGTATCATGAATAAGAATTTGTGTAAGAAATATCTAATTTTTAATATATATATATATATATATATATATATATATATATATATAACGTGTCCTATTCCAGGGGGTCAACGTGCCATCTCGGACACTCGAATTTTCGTGTCCTGCGTGTCTTTTGTCCCCGTGTCAGGTGACTTAGTGGATCAAAGGATGCATGAAACCACGTTTGATGTGTCCAAATGAGGAGAAATGTTCTTTTTTATATAGCCTTCAAGTGGGGGTCGAATGGGTGCCTCTTAGGGGCCTAGCTGACCTAATAAATTTTGGAGGTAAATAAAAAATTAAATTTCCATTTATTTTTCAAGATGAAAATTCTGACCATGGCTACCATATTTTTCAACACTTGGGACACAATTATTTGATGTTTTTGTTACTTCAGATCTTAAAAAAATTGAGAAAAAAAGTAGGTTTTTGTATTTTTTTTTTAAATTTTAACAATGTTTGCCAAATTTTATTGATATTTTCCTAATTTTTACTATTTTTTTCTTTTCCGGACCCTTGCCAATTTTATCCTGATAATGATGTCAGCAACATAGATTTACATAAAATATTTTTGCATGGAAAGGTGCTCTACAACCCAGGGTTAGGGAGATGTTCACGTGAATGAGATCGTTAAATTTAAAATTTAAAAAAAGAAGAGAAATTAATGTCAGCTCAATTAAAATTAAAAATATATATAGGATATATTTGATGTCAGCTCAGTTAAAATTAAAAATATATGTATATGCAAAGCATCAACAAACAATTTGAACAGAGGAAATTACAAAATAACTAAGGAATACAAAACATAAAAAAATAACAAATTCAATAATAAACACATAAATATAAATAAGAACATTTATGTATAGAGAGAGAGAGAGATGTGAAAATTATATAAATATAAATAATATTTAAAAATCAGCATAGATTCATCTTAACTGCGGATCTACCAAGCATGAGAGGAATCAAGTCTCTTGAGATGCAAACATTTCCTCAAGTTTTGCACTTACAAAGAAGTTTGCATCTTAAGAGATTTCAGCCAGCTTGGTGCTTGGTAGATCTGGAGTTAAAATGGATCTATGTTGGTTATTCACTTTCCAGCATTGTCTATGTAGATGTGTTCATCCTACTTTATTTCTTCAATGCAGTTCAGATATTTTTGTTATGAATAGATTATTCTCTCTTTAGTCAATTCAGAGTTTATAGCTGCAAATCCATTTTCAGTTGATAAAAGTTGTTTCATGATAAAAGTTGATGTTCTGAAATTTTTTCTCTGATTCATATTTCAAGATTCAAAGAACTATTATTTAGCACTAGGAAATTTTAATTCTCCGGGCTTTTGTTTTGGTATTTTTCCTATTATAGAACATCGTGCTACCTTTCAAAAGCCAGCCAGCATTCTACAGAGCCTACTGGTTGAAGCAACTTAGAGCAAGATCTTTCTTTTCGTGTGGTAGCTTTGGGGTTGGCTGAGAGGTTCAAATTGAAGTTACTAATTTGCCACAGCATTGCATAACCTGTTTGTTTTCTCATTTTTTCAGATCCTTATAGATTGTAGTGGGGAGGGAGAAGAAAAGAATCCAGAGACAGCATTCTCAAACAAAAAGACCGCCCTGCTACAACTTGTGGAGCAGAATCCTGTTCAGAAAACCCTTATCTTCTGCAACAAGGTCTCAATTTCTGCTACATATCTGAAGGTTTTCTCTGCAATAAGTATGGAATGCTTTTCTAGACATAATGTTTGAGTGTGCTCTGGTCACAGATTGAAACATGCAGGAAGGTAGAGAACATCCTAAAACGGTTTGATCGAAAAGGCACGAAGATCTGTGTCCTTCCATTCCATGCAGCTGTATCACAAGAATGTCGCATTTCAAGTTTAGAGCATTTCCTTGATTCCCATTCTGAAAAGGCTTTATTTCTCATTTGCACTGACAGGTATGAGTGTCTTCTCCTCTTTTGATCTGATGATCAATGCAGTTCCAGTTCATATCAAAATGTTTAGTGTTTTCTGTACTTGGTTGTTCCTATTGCTGCAGAACCTTATATCTAAACTACGCATGTTCGCTTCTGCAGAGCTTCTCGAGGCATTGACATTATTAATGTGGACCATGTCGTGCTTTTTGATTTTCCTCGTGATCCAAGCGAATATGTGCGTCGAGTTGGAAGGACAGCTCGTGGAGCAGGTGGCAGAGGAAAGGCTTTCATCTTTGTTGTAGGTAAACAGGTCTCACTAGCCCTTCGAATCATTGATAGAAATGAGAAAGGTCACCCTTTACATGCTTTGCCTGACTCATAACTGCAAGGGGCAACTACTAGATATATATATCTTCGTTTTGCTAAAGGAAGCACAATGTATTTGGAGCAACCTGCTGGAGCGCTCTTAAGGTCAAGATACAGATATTGGAAGATCTCAACATAAAATGGAATCTTGTGGAAATCAAGAGCACGAGCTGAAATAATTTATATTCCGGTGCAAAGCTCGTTCTATGCATAATTAAACACGAGGTGTCATTTTTTTATCATCCCATGGCCATCCAATTTCTGTATAAAGCTGCAAGTTTTCCTTTTTTACAACTTGACTCTGATATTTTGGTTTACTATTCTTAAACTGGAGAGGGGTTTCAACCTCCACTTGAATTGAGAATCTCATTTCTTTTCAAACTATTCTTTGCATGGAGATACCCATTTGGCAGGGAAGAAAGCATAGTGTATCTGCATGGAATGCAAATTGTATAGGTTCATTTACTCCAAATTTCATGGTCTTGGTTTAATGTATCCTTGTACCTCTCAGGTTAATATTTATTTATAGCTTGGCGCCACTGATTGACTTGAACATTGATACGTAATTGTCTTGGGAAAACCAACATGGCTATTGATGTCTTTTACATAAAATGGCTGTACTCCAATCGCAGTACTTAAGCTAACAAGAGAAGTATTTCTTATTTTTCTAACGTCCAAGATTTCATTGGATATCTTGTTAATGATGAATAAGGGGCTAAGATTTTAATACTAGACAGTGTCTTAGATGTGCAATGGTAAGTACGTACTGGAGGATTCTGTAGCAGAAATGACCTAGTTATACAAGCCATTGACGGTCAGACTGTTATCAACTGGCTTACATGACCAAGAACTCCACATTCATGTTCCATCTTCTTGTTTGATAAACTAGCTTAGCACTTGTCAAATAGCATTTTGGTATACTATCTGAGAGCCAAGTTATTCTCATCCGAAAATGAAAACTGCAAAATAAAGTGGTAATATATATTTATAATTACTTCGAATTTTATCATTCTTTCTTCCACTCAAATTTTATCGTTCTTTCTTCCACGACTTGATTGTATCAGCAATAAAGGTAAGGTACCCCTAATAGAAGCACATCTTCGGTTGTGATTGTAGAGTGAACTTATTCAAAAGTATGATCATCCGAAGCAACTCAAATTTGACTTGTAGTATTCATAAGTTGAGAGGTTCATTCAGTCGAATGTGAATGCGATGTGTAAGTATATCTATCTTCTTAAAATATAAGTAAAATATTCTCTAAATAGAAAAGCAATGTTGGCTATAATAAAAAAGAAAAAATGTGTTATTCATATTTAATTAGTTGTTCATATGACCTAGTATAATTTCATGTAAAATAATTAAAAGCAAAAAAAAGAGGTAAGATGTTTAAAGTTTATAATTTTCAAAAGTATTTTAACACATTGTATCAATTTCATATATATCTATATATAGAAAAAATGTTAAAAAATAAAATATTTTGATGTATAGAATAAAATATCCAATGTAGATTATGAATAAAATATTTTAATATAAATTGATATTAACATATACTTGAAATATATTAACAACAACAAAAACAGTTTAATGTGTGCTGATAAAATGACTAAATGCATATGTTATGTAATATCTATAACATTCAAAATACAATTTAAACAATAAAAATTTACACATTGTTTTTTGGACTCCAAAATAAGTTTGCACTTGAAGAAATTTGATGCCTCTGGGCTCATGTCATATCTGTAGTTAAGATGGATCTATGCTGGTTATATGCTATTTAAAGGAAATTGACAGTTTCGTGGATTATATAGCTATCTTAGTTTTACCCTATTATGAATGCGCATTTGTGCTTTTACTTACATAACCATGGTATTCTTTTAATTTTTTGATATGTGTGTCTCATATTCTTTGATTGTAAATGACCAATTACTTACATGGTTGTATTATCTATGTCTTCCATTGTCATCAGAATGTAAGTCTGTTTTATTATGATAGTATCAAGTAGGTTATCTTGTCTTAAACCTTACTAGTATATCTATCAAAGTTGTGGGTTTGATTAACTTTTATGGGAGACAAGCCTTCGTATAATATTTTCGATGTGAATAGTTTGTGATCTAAATTGGTTTGAAGATGATAAATAGTTAATTGTATGTTTTGATGTTGGACAACATTTCAACAATAGAGTTCATAAATTTAATGTGAAATTGAAATTTATCGATAAGATTTTTGGAAGCTTCAACTTTAATATATATATTGTAAAATCTACTAAGTTTCATTAACAATTTTTGAAAGTGATTATTGATGGAATTAAAAAAAATTACTTATCTGATGAAAATATGCTATTAATCTAGAGCCATATAGATTGTTAATAAGGGAAATTAAGTGATATGTTGGCCGCTTGTAAGACTTCATCTTTATGTTTTTTTGAGATATGTTATAGAGTTTTTATATAATGATTGCACAAGGGATGTTTTATGATGGCACCCTAATTTTGTAAAATAGGACCTTGAACTAAAATGGGAAGGGTTGCATGAGAATATTTGTTAGGTTGATTACTTTATTATCTTATGGACGTTAAATTAAAATCGTGAAAAGTGCATTTAAATTAAAATATGAGTTAAATCTTTGCAAAACAATGAGAAGAAAGAAGGGTGACATATGATATGCCTAAAAGAACAATTCCATACACTTCATTTATTTGAGCAAAGATGTAACATGAGAGAGAGGAGAGTGTTAACCTATATATTAATAATGAGGAACTCAAACTTAAAGACCAATAAAAGTAGTAATCGGGTCTAGATTATTGATCTTGTTCGGCTTTAAAATTGCATATTACTTCTCTTTTGATTTAGATGGGGCTCGTAGGGGGTTTTGTTGCTTCAAAATTGCATATTGCTTCTCATCTTTATCTACTTCGAGCTATTGAGATATTTTATTTTTGCATAATACTCATCCTTTATTAGATTTTTTTATTTTATTTGGGACAATGTTACTCTTGAGAATAAGCACCTTTGTCATATCATTATTTGAGCTATTTGGTGAATCTTTTATATGACAATCAATTTCATAAGCTTGTCTATGCAAAGAAGGTAGAGAATATGCAAAAAAATGTTGTCATAACTAAGGTTCAATTCACACGTGTATAGAATAATAAAATATGACAAATCATAATCAAACCAAATAAATAAAACTAAAACTTACATGAGATTTAATAGTGGAGTCTATCTTCCAACACTTACAATGAAGCTCCAAAATAGCTTTGGAACATCATATTTTCTCTCAAAGGGGAAATGAACTTTCTATTTATGCAAACTAACCTTATGAAAACATCGATCAAAATAGTAATATAATTGATGATTCTTCTCAAAAGTTAATTAATTATTATACACCAACATATATAATTAAAAATGATTCCGTGAGGATACATAAAATGGGCACTATAATGAGGTAAATACTCCAACGACTCTTTAAAGATTCCATGAATGCTTATATCCAAAACCTCATATGTTGTCACTAAGAAATGTTAGACATCTTAGCATTTTTCCTTAATATTAGCCATAGACATGATACAAAATACATAAAAAAACATCTAAACGAAGAGGAATACGATATTCCATAATATCCCTTCTTAATGGAAACTTCTATGCTAATCATGGATCTCAACTACTATGCTAATCACGGATTTCAACTTTAGAAACTTATCTTTGTTCAAGGTCTCTGAGTTAGTGAATCTTTGGATCCACATGCTTAGTCTATTTTAACATGAAAAATCGGATTCTTCGTTAAGTGAATTTCACTCTAGTTGTTCCATATTTATTAATATATTAACCAAGAGGTGAAATTTTCCACTATATACCATCAATTTCTAATATTTGCTACTTTCCAATGACTTTACCTTGGATTTTACATATATTTAGCAATTAAGCCAACGACAAAGCATATGTTTAGTTTAGAATGAGCCAAATAAAATAAAAAAGAATCAACAAGTTTTCTGTACAAAGTAGGATCAACTTCCTTTGATGATAAGATGTTGATATCTTTATAGAAAAATTGAAAAGAAATTTGAGCACTTCTATAATTATCCATTCCAAATTTTTCATGACCATCAAAAGCATATTTATGTATAAATATAGAATGTTATCATCATGTCGTCAAATTTGCATCCTAATAAAATCATGAAGTAGGCTAGACTCATTAACATGAAATGTTTTCTTCAAGTTGGTCCTTAAAGCTTTTCTCATTCCAACATCATTACAAGAAATCACCATTTATGATTTTTATATAAACATTATGATTTGATCTACATGTTTTCAAACCAATCTTAAAAGTTGGCTCATCAATGATAATTTCAACTTGCAAAAATACTTAGGATTTTGCTTGTCAAACAAAGTCAATTGGTTTGTTGAAAGTAATTTCCTTAGGAATCACTATCCCAAAATACACTTTAAACATTTATTTGATAAATTTTTCATTTTAAAAATGATGGTAAGAACAAGAATATTATTTTGGCATTCATTTTTAATTATAGAGAACTTTTTTTCATAATCAATTTGTTTTGTGTGAGTAGTCCTTAGCAATTAATCTCAATCTATATTTACCAGTTTGGCTATTTAAATTACAATTAGCTTCTTTGATTATTTGTAATTATTCAAATATTTACCTCGTAGGATTAATATTAACTCCCTAGTTTTATTTTTTGTAAATGTATTAAAGCCTTGTTTTATAACATTTTGTATTAGTTTTTTACCTTTAGCGTGTTCTGAAGGCCCTAAATCTTTTGAAGCTATTACCTTAGCTACCTTAGCCTTGAGAACATCATCTTTGTGGCCTCCACTTCTTTGCTCAGAAATATTACTTACATCAACACTTATAAGCCTCAATGGCTTTCGCAACTCATTTAGGAAAATCATGCTACTACTTGAACATTACACTATGAAGTCCACCATCATTTGAAAAAATATCCATAATATCGGTATTAACTAATTGAATGCTAGAACTTTAATTAGTTGAAATGCACTCATTGCTAGGATTATCATCAACCATGCCATCATTATCATTTGAAGTATGAAAATAATCATCATCAACATAACCAATCAACTCAATGAAGAAAATATTTGTAGAAGTATGAGGGTTAAAAGGAGAATTTTTTTCATCAAAATTCAATTTCTTGCATACAAACACATTGGTGATCTTTGAATTATATATCGTAGACCTTTTACTCACTACATTCATCACAAATGTGTTTCTTGTAATTATATTCAACTTTGTTGTTTTCTCATGAGATGTGTATGCCTAATTAACATTAACAAAGATCATGAAATAGAAAAATGTAGTGTTTTCACCACTCCATTTTCTTGTGGGATAAGATCCCTCATGTCTCTAGTGGCATCCCTATTTAAATATGTGCAACACATACCACTGCTTCACCTAAATGATAATTTACCCATAGCTAAATAAAATGTACACAACTATCCAAAGTCCATTTAGTGGAATCTCTAGCACTAAATACATTTGTTGAAGCAATAAAACCTTTAGAAGTAACCCATTTACTTTTAATAGTCCCATTAAAATAATTTTTAATGTGTATTTTTAACAACAATTATATACTTATATTGTTTGGAAAAATATTAATTTTCATTGATTTAAAAGAAAATGATTTCATATAGATGGAAAAAAAATCTTATTTGAAAAATTAGAAGTAAAAAAATTTGAGTCACATTTGTGTTAAAATACCAAATTAATTTTTTCTCGCGTGTCCATATTATATGTAGACAAAAATAACTCAATGCAACTAAGTTGAATGAGTCTCCACAACTTGCACTTTTCTCACTTCTCATCTTATTAGACCTAAGTGGTATCTCTTGATAATTTGATAGCTCACTAGAAAATTCTCTCCTTTGGCCAACCTTCCTCATCAAGAAAGACCCCTCCTAGCACTTGTAGGGATTTAATTCCGTAAAGGAAAAATGTATTTTTAAAGTGAAAACCCACAATGACACAAAAGTCCAAGTCACCCTAGAAGACAAATTAGCCCTCCTCCAACACCTATAAATACAAGTCAAGGCACATAATTTTGGAACGTCACATAAAGTATCTCTCTCTTCTCTCTATTGGGTAATACATCTGAAATATTGTAGGTTCTCTTCATGTGTGAAAAGGAGAAGTCTATTTGTTTCTATTGACTGAGTTGTACTTTCCTTTGGGAGACTTTGACCAGTGTTGACCAACATTGTCTTGGAACCTTTTAACTTGGTTTGACCAAATGTTTGAGGAGGCCACATTTATTGCCATAAAAATCAAGGATTTCTAGGCACTTCGACTTACATTGACAACAGTACTTTGACCTGTGTTGACTACTGACTAGCTGAAGCTTTGATTGTAAATTTTCTCCTTTTGACAGAGAATTATTGCACTATTTTGGGATGACATTGGCAATCATTAGAGGTTGAATACTTTGACTGTTGACCGAGCTCTTGGAGGGAAATTTGACCAGGGCACATTTTCACTGTTGTTGACTCTGACAAAATTGAAAATTTTGACTTTGACCAGATTTAGCTTAGGACATATTTGATTATTGTCTCATCATTTGATATTGGTTGGATGAATTTGTCGATAGTCAAAGAATTGTATTTGACTCTTGGTTGATGAATTTGGAACATTGTACTCTCTCCTAAAATTTTTATGACAATTTAATAAAAAGAAGAATTTGAAAGGGTTTTCCCCCTTGTGGGATTTTCCCCTTGTCTTTGACCAATTCTTGAGTCTTTTGTCATTTTTTTATTCTCTCTTATTGTACATTGCATTTACTATTTTATCTACAATTACTATTTATTATTGGATGATTGAATTGATTGTTAATTGAAGTTAAGAATTGGGCTAAAGTGATTGTAACAACATAAAACAACGGAAAATTAACATCTCTTCTTTGTGCCAAGGATTACAAAGGTTTTGTTTTTTGTCTTTATTAGTGTTATTATTTGCAATAAAAAAAAAATTGTTTCATCTACGTGAAAGGATTTTGCTACAAAAATCAACCAACAAACAAAGTTGTGTTACAATGTTTATGGTCTTTAGGGAATTGTAGTATTTGTATGGTAGAATAACAAAATTAAATCGTTCTTGCACAAATTGTAAGTAGATGAAATTCATCCAGCAAACTTTGTTTTATTATGATGTAACTAGATGAGCCTCCTTAACCTACACTTTTATGATTTACTATCTTACTTGGCATAGGTGTTATTTCTTCTTTGCATTAAATATTACAAAGGTTTTCTTACTTTTCATTACTATTATTTGCGATAATATAAAATGAAATTAAAGTTAAAAATATATATATTGTTTCATTTATGTGAAAAAGTATCTTGTGTTACTTATAAACTCTATTAGGTTGTATGTCTCTCTATTTTCTTATGTATAGGAAGAAGACTTCAACATTGGTTTAATTGGGTTAGCTAAATTGCCCCTTCTCAAACTACTATATATTTTATGTGCATGGGTGAAATTGGTATAGGAAGTCTTGAAGAGAATTCATTTTTCGTTTTTGGAATATTTATTTTAATTCCTTAATACAACCTACCTTTGTGTTATAGCGAGTCCATGCCCAACAATATGCCATATCGACCCAATGTGAGCACATTCAAGTGATTTGTCACGGTCATGTCACTGAGTCCAATTGCACATGAATTCTGCCAATGATTGATCCTTCTTCTTGCCCCTGTTTCCAATTGAACCAACCATGGTTCTCTATGTAGTTACTTTTCCAACCTTCACTTTTAAACAAGTTCTCGACTAAAATATCTATAATTAGAACTTGGATCAATAAAAACATAAACAAATTGCTCTTGTAGCTTACCTTCCATCCAAATGATGGATGACTAGTGATATTCTTGGTGGTTGTCCAATGATGCGTATACCCTTGGCATAATTTGAGCTACTTCATTGACTGTGCTTACCTCCTGAGCATTGTATATTTTTGGTCCAACCTCCTGCTGATATGGACAATCTATTCTCGTATGGATCCCACCAAAGGTCCAACATTTGAGTGGTTCTCGAACTTCGATCTTGGGTTTTTATGACACTGGTTGTTGTACACTTCCATTAATGACAATGTTGGAGTTCTATTGAGACTTCCTCTTGGAGTACTCAAAGGTTCTCCTCTAGGCACTATGTCCTCACTTACTTTCCTGGGCCTCTTTTGGGATCCACTACCATCCACCCCATTAGTATTTTATTCTGATTCTCGAGGGCTTTTCCTGTCTCTATGACTAATCCTTATTTCAGATTTCCTTCACTTTTTCAAGTCCAAGAGACTTTGGAGGATGACCGCATTGATATCAACCGTCCTCTCTTGGGATCTTAGCAACTTTCATTTTCAGCCTTAAAGCTTCTCACCTAATCTCGAAGACTTCTCAGGGTGTCCATCCAATCGCTCCCCCTTTCCCAACTGATCTCTCTTCATCATTGATTCTAACCCCATCACTTCCATGATGGGACTGATCAGAACTATATTCAACCATTCTGTTTCTCATCACTGTATCTTTTCTATGATATGTTTTTTGTGGCGTTCTGTCAATCACACACATTGTTAGAAATTTACAAAAAAAAACATTTAAACACAAATCAGGATCATGAGTTTGCATTCACAGAGTATCATGGGGGTTTCTGTGGTAACTAACAACCATGTTAACATACAAGCCACTTATAAATCATATGAAACAATAATTTAATAATGAAATTGTACATAACTGATAACAAACGTACCCACAATTGCAATTTTGCTTATCCTAACATAATTTCAGACAATCACCAAGCATAATCTAAACTGACTAAATATTCTATAATTAGTTAATGAAACTTCCTCACTTACCTATGAAGAAGCCTATCCAGTCCAAGTATTTGAACCGGGATGCTCTGATACCACTCTGGCATGCACCCGACCCCTTCATTCGACATTAGAGAAATGGGGTAAAGGATTTTAGGTGTGCTTCCTTTACTTTGAATACACACACAGACACATTATGTATGAATCTAGGACCCTCTCAACACCTCGACTCCCAACGTATGGTTTCCCCCTAGAATCAATCCGCCTAGCTGACGTGTCACGTCTTTAGAACCCTTAAGGTGCATCGAATTTCCTAGTCGAGTTCCCCTCGGAACCTGATCTATCAGCTAACGGGTGCGCCAAATATCACACTAACAACCATGTCATCCTCCAAGTGCTACCTTTGATGGGTCCTTGTGGCTCCCATAGCCTTGACAAATCCATCCGATTATTTTTAGGCGACGACCCTAAGGAGGTAGAGAGATTTTCGTTAGCCCCTGTGCCATCAACTGAGGTTCCTGGGGTTTGGGATTTTCCTGGGAAATTCCACCTTTACGGGGTTTTCAACGTCTAGGGTCTAACCATTTCTCAGGTGGCATCACACTGACATCATCCATACCCTATCCAAACTTAAGAGGGGTTCACGTGTTGACCGTAAGTGGCTCGTTGGGGTACATAAGACATCCCAATTCTAGCCAAGTGTCCTTCAAGGTGTCGTGCCAATGTTATCTCTACGTGAAGGGAAAATCCTTTGGTAATTGGTTTCGTACTCAATTCATGCTAGTGTATGAGATCCTCAAACCTAAAAAATTTTAATACACCTTCTGTACAAATCCCTGTGGCTTTGACCTTCTGGGCTTCCGTGGTGGCCCCTTCCGACAACCTTTCCTTGCCCGACGGTCTGGGTAATGGAGAAATATTTGTCAAAGTCTCTTGACAGAACACCAACACCTTTTTCCCACTAAGTATGTGTCTCTAATTTAAATTCTCTTCCATCTTTCATCTCGACGACCTTTTTCCCTATCATTCTGACAAATCTTGTGAAGGGAATCTAACTCCACCAATAAAAAGTCTCTTGACTAGGGTTTTGTAGATTTTGGGGATAAGGTCAACCCCAACTTCTTCTATAAGGTCATGGCCTCCTTCCTTTGTGCTACAACAAATCCTTCCTTCTCATTTCCATCATGACTTTGTCGAAGGCCTCTGACTCTACATCATGTAGTTCCTTAGATGGAGAGCTTCACAGCCTTCCCGACTACAATTTATGTTGTTGTGCAAGCTTCTTCGATCTAGGAATGCAGGCTATAACTCTTTGTCATGGGTCTCATTGACCTTCTGATGCAATTTACAGTTTCACCATGATGCCCTTGGTTCCCTAGGGAAATTTACAATATTATCCCTCTCGATTTTAAGTGATTGGTTCTTCAGGGAGTTCATGGCCTGCGAGTCTTCCCATCCCATGGGAAGGGAATGTCGCCATGGGAGGCATAGGCACTCTTGTGTGGATTACCTACCATATACTTGGTGCAGACTCTGAGGAGGTTCTAACCTCACCTTCCACACGTCATTAGTAGCAGACCCTATACTAGGCCCGCAAAAAACTGGATGTCGATACGTAGAGCCATTGGGTGCATCGGTCATCACCTTACGATGACGACAACAATTATCCAACCTGTTGAAAATGTAAGGCTAAAGGTCATTGAGGTAAAGCTGGTGACTCAAATGTTACCAAGGATAACTCCCTTTGGCATTAAGTTCATGCTCATCGAGCAACACAACAACTTTTAATGTGACCCCGAAGATCTCACAAATGAATAAAAACCCTACTATGAAGAGGGACCTATTTGTACTCCTATATTAATAAAATGGTCTTAGAACCCACTATTCTTCCAGTGTTAATCCAAGCTCTCATGGCTCGATCGTGATTTTCAATGAGTTCCGTATTTTATTATTCATCTATTAATACGTTGTTTCCCACATAGCCAAGCATATGCATAAATCTAGACTCAGTACTAAATTATGGCTTAGTACTCATTAACATGCAGGTTCTTAAGCTTTTAAGTTCCAAAGGTTTCATTCCTACCATTAGCAGTTGTTAGACATATTTCACATTCATCTTTCTCGCACATTCATGCATATATTCAACACATACGCATGCATGTATATAATCATATTAATATATCCCACAAGGAATGTAACACATATTCCATTTTCATCAACATAATGTAGTCCCTAAGTTCAAAACCATTATCGACAACATAGTAACATCATTCATCAAAAGTTGAACAATATGCACGGCTACTTATCTTGGAATATTTGGGGCAACTGATCTTGGGACAAGGACTCTTCACCCGATTGTAGACAATTGTAGTCACACATACTTGCATCTGTCACCCCTGAGCCATATTCCAGAGTCTGGGTGGTTTCTTACTTCAGGGACTAACACACCAATGACTTCCTTCATCATTCGCACCAATTGGAAACTTCTTACTTGGTCAGCACCAGGAGTCTAGAGATGCCCCACCTCACCCCCAGGTGCTCACACAATGATTCACCCCCTTCTAGGGAGTCTAGAATCCACTGTTCCATCAGGTTGGTAACCAATGGCCTTCATTCTAGTATTTCTCAACTTCTTTTTCAAGATGGCCTCTACCCAAGCTATAACATGACTCTAGCATTTTTTATCTCAACCCACAACCTCTAGGAGACCAAAGTCGTTGCACGGATCCAAATATTCCATCCCAAACCATAGCCTCTAGGGACCCAAGCTATTACAGGGCTTCAAATATATCTATCTCAACCCAAATCCGCGAGGGACCCAACATGTTACAAGGATCCAGGGATTATATCTCAACCCACAACCTCCAGGGACCCAAGTTGTTACAAGGCTCTGAAGAGTAGCAACTCAACCCACAACCTCCAGGGATATGAGCCAATCCCCTTCTCTTCTCTCCTCTTCAACACTACCTCAGGAGAGCCCGTGCTTAATCTCACCCTCCTCTAGTTCACTTTGCTACCATTTCTCTTATTCTCTCTGCAATTGTTTCTCCCACTCTCTCATTTATTTTTTATTTCTCCTTTTTATTTCACATCCAACCTTTTCTTGGTATCTTCCTTGACCACCATTAATATTGAATCCTTCCTAGCCTACAACACATAGTCCCTTCATAAATTCATGTCCTTTATTTCTTGTGGTTGCTTCCCAAGCAACACGGGCCTACATACTTCTTCTTTCTGCTCATTTAATTTCAAGATATCTTTTATCAATTCATGCACTGACCAACTTTTAATGCCTTTCCTCCATTTTTAGGTTTCTTTGTTGCATAAGAAACCATAATGTCCCAAGCAAGTGAGTCCCTTCACATCTCTGGAATTAGTGTCCCCTGACTCAGTCCCCCTTTTTTCTTTCAATTTGTCGCATAATAAAAAAAAAATTAACACGAAAGAGTACATATTATAATAATTATGCACTCGACCATGACAAAAAATCAGGTAATTTAAAATTCAATTGCATCTCTCAGCATCTTAAACGATAGATGATGGCTATCTAAGAAACCTCGGTTACAAAAAGAAAATATCAAAACAATATTGCACTCTTATTATTCTACTAGTGTATACTCAATAGAATAGAGAGAGCAGAAAGATACATAAGAAAAATGACATAACAACACAAACCAGTCTTCAGGAACGATAGGACGGTTAAGTTCTAGGCTGAGTATTTATTCTGCATGCGCAGAATTCTATTTGGAAAACTGAATTTGGAGGTCCTCAAGCATGCTTCTGATTGCGCCAAATTCATCTTCCAACTACCCAATTGGCTTGCTATTTTCCATTATCCACTCCTATTTCTCACTCACTGCTTCCCTCTACTGGTGCAGGATAATTTTCAATTCAACTATATCTACACACAATTCCATGTTTTCAAGTGAACATGTTTCATAGGAAGGAGGAGAGGTGGCTAGGGGAGGGAATTTGACCCAGTCATGCGCACCTCTTTTAGACACCCTACCCGAGCGAGGATGATGACCACCCGAGGAACCCGTTTCCATTGAAATTAGCCCAATTGGGTAGTTGTTGGATTTCTTTCCCAAGCCCCATGCATATTGGTAAACAAGTATTCCTTTGGTATTAATGAGAATCCCTCCCCCTCTTGCTACCCCAATTTGTCACATAATATTTACAATACATTTACAATTCCATTTGCATATGAGCTTCCGGTGGGGATGTTAAAAGAACTAAGAGAGGTAGATATATGCATGGCAATATCTGCCTCTTCCTGCCACTACATCAATAAAGATATCCCCCCAAATTGCTTCATAAATCTTATGGTTTCCAATGTAAGGAGAAGAGGGGAATGTAAGGGTGTTAACTTGAAATCCCATATAGATTTTCATTCTCTTTGAAACATACCCATGGACTCACATTTATACGTGAGAAGGAATAGGAAAGGAATAATAAATGGAAAATATTGTCATCCTGCCATATCATTAATGATAGTTTGTCCTGTTTCTAGAAGACAATCTCAATTTTACTACTTTCTTGCTTCCTTTTTTTAACCTATGAAGATGTGATATAAGGAATTATCATGAAATAGTCTAGTACACCTTGAATTTTGCATGAAATAAGGATGATATGCTTATTCTTAGGAAGAGAGCCTCTTTTTAAATGTTGGATGGTTAGAAAGGCATCTCCAAGGATTACTATTTTGGAGATATTCTTTTATTTACCCAAGAAAGGCATGTATAGAAGCCCATACATTTCGTATAGATTGTATGTCCTCTTTCCAACCCCCCATGAATACTTAACTTAACTTCTAGATTTCCTTTGGGATTGAAGAAAATTCTCCCCCCTCCTGCCATCCCTAACCAAAAAGGAATATTAATAGATTCACAATCTCAATTTCTTTTTGATTGGAAATATTTTCAAATCTAATGAAAATCATGTCAAAACATATGGTTCCAAATAATTAGAATATATTTCATTGAACATTTCCATTCACACTTTGATTCATTTTAAAAGAGTACAAATAACTGAATTTTTGAAAAAATGAAAAAAATAGAGTAAACATTTAAATTATTGAAAAACAGGTGGAGTTGTAAAAAAAAAGAGTTTTTCAAACTATACTTCACTTCATAAAAATCCACATTGCACTAAATTATATGAAATGTACAAATCATAAACTTTATATATAAACACAAAAAATAATTCACTCCATAAAAATCCCTAATTATACTATAATATATGTACAAAACCTAAAACCTAAAATTTATGCACAAACACTAAGTATAATCCTTAGAGCTGGTGTTGATTGAGACATGTTTAACAACAATTTTAAATGTGTTTATTCCATTGTGGTTCAATAATGTGTTTGTTAAAGTTTCCTTTGTAAGTTACCAGACACCTCACCATCCAACCCATCCTCAATAGTATAAACGTGAAGTATAATCATTAGAAGTGTTGATTGAGACACATTTAACAACATTTAGAAATGTGTTTATTTCATTGTGATTAATAATAGGTTTGTTAGGGTTTCCCATTCTAAGTAATCAAGTACCTCATCCTCCAACCCATATGTAAGAGTAATATATTAGTTAGGGTTTAAGGACATGTTTTAGGCTCGAAAATATCTGCCTCAACATCGAGGAAACCACCCAGTTAGGAACTTAAAGCAACTTCTTTTCTGTTTGGAGTAGTCACTATGACTGGGGATAATGGGATCGGTTTCCCTTGAAAAATGTATAAATGGAAGTAAGCGACTGAAGGACAATCATATAATCAACTGATAGACAAGTCAGTGATCTAGTTGCATCTCATCACTGAAGCACCCTCTGCTACTGCTCTGTGCTATCTCTCAAAAGCTCAGCACTGTCTGTTGCACTGCACTGTGTAAGCACTGCATCTACGCTGCTAAAATCCCATCAGCCTCTGCGTTGTTGCTTCCATGTTGCTGCTGCCTCTCCTCTGCGCTGCTCTGGACTTCAGCATCCAAACGCTGCCTCTGCTTCTCCATGATATTATGCACCCATTGACTCCAATCATCTTGCTATTGTCTTAAGGCTCCCATAGCTTGTATGTTATCCAAAAGTTTGGGCACCTAAAGGATAATGCCTTCACCATATGTAGTTGATCTATAGATCTATAGCGGCCCACCTCTTCTCTCAAGGAACATGAGCACTCATGGCCACATCATCTTCACTTCCATTGCCCCCTGTAGCTGCTGTTGCATTAGAATTTGAAGCTTCCTTGTCCTTCCTCTTAGGACAAGCATTGGCGAATTGTCCAATTTCACCACATTTGAAGCACCAAACCTTGGATAGGTACTTCTTATTCTTCCCTTTTTGCTGTTGTCCCTTAGATGCTAGGGCTACATCCTCCTCCTTTTTTTATCTTGACTCCTCTGCTACTAAATTCCATCTTGGTCACCCTTCGGATCTCCTCCTATCGAAGTATTTCCCACATGTCTCCCCAATTTTGGAGTTGTGCTCTGCCCAAGATACTTTGGAAAAAGGTCTCCCACTCATCAATGAATGCATTCAGGGCAGTCCTGACCATGAGCCCATCATCCATATTTTCCCCCATGGCAATCAGCTGGTCTCGGATAGTTTGCAATCCGAAGAGGAAGGGATTGATCTCCTCTCTCTTGTGCATATGGAACATCTACATATGTTTCTCTAGAAGCATCTTCCGCTGGACAGAGCTCCCTTGATACAACACAGTTAGAGTTGTCCACACCTCATTTGTCGTCTTATTCTCGGAAATGTGTGGGACCACGTGATCCTTTACTCCATCCATGATCAAGCACTTTGCCTGTGCCTGATTTTTGTTGAACTTATTCAGAGCATCTGCATCGGTCTGCACAACTAGGACATTATTTGTGTGTTCTTTGATGCCATACTCATCCAGGACTATCAGGATTATGGCTTTCCATATCGCAAAGTTAGACACATCGTCTAACCTATCTTGATCTCTCAGTCTGTACGAGGCCATCTCTGCTCAAACAGTCGAAACAAGTCCTCTTCTCCTTCTACTGCTGCTGCACTCAATAGACAATCGAATCTGGGTTTCTTGGTGATAGAAACCCTCTAGAGAAACTACTCCCTCTGACAACTGATTTCCCTCCTGAAAATCCTCCGCCAATTCTGTCGAATCAGCCCTCTACGATCACCCTCTTGATCGAATCTCAGATTTCTTGGTAAAAATATACTGAGGGACTGTTTCCCCTTACTTTTTCACCTTTGTTAGGCACTCTTCTGCACCGACAAAAACGTTGCCCCACCAGCAACTTCGAAGATTGGAAGCTGCACTTCCAGCCCCAGAAACTAGCACAACGTATCTCAACCTCGGACTATGTCACCCTTTATGGCTTGCGTTAGCCTAGCGTGAGCCTGATAGGATCTGTGTCACACTTTACGTCTTGCGTTAGCCTAGCGTGAGCCTGATAGGATCTGTGTCACCAACTAGGGCCTGTGTCAGCCTCTACATCAGCGCTGTGTGAGCAGAATGGCTCTACGTCCCTTCTGCTGGGTCTGCGCCCCTCCTGGTGCTGCACTACTTTCTCTCGGATCTATGTTGCTTCAGCTGCCCTTCCTACAGAAAAAATATTCAGCCTATTTCTGATGGCTTCACCTTGATCTACAATCACTCTAATACCATGTGAAAATTTATCAATACAAAATTACAGAAACCCTATTGTAGTATATTGATTTACTTCTCCTACTTGTGATTTAAGTATACAAGTTATTTTAAGAAAATATTGAAGTAAACACAACTAGTAGCCTACACATTTACAGATCATTTACTGAAACATAGTGCACACATGACAAAGGACACACATGATTTTTCAGACAAATGTCCCCGGAAATACCCAATGCGGGACAACCAGTGCAATAGTACTTAGGGTTTATTATTATTAAGCAAAAATATTCTAATTACATCTAGGGTGCGATAATCCAACTCACACAACAGAGAAAACCTCATAAAACAAAGACAAATGTGAGTTTTACCTCACTCTACAAGTCTCGGTTGATCCGGATCGGTCACTAGCGAAACCCCAAATAGCTCTGCGCAGTCTCTATGTTGCCACTGTGTAAGATTGTGTGGCCCTGGCTGAGGGACTACGTCACCCACAGGGGCTTCACTCAATGAACCTCTAACATATCACGTGTGATCATATCATATTAAAAAATATCCTTAATTTGAGTACATATTGGAAAATGCCTCTAAATATCACATTATTTAACCCCCTACCGATATAAACCCAATACACCTTCCCAATTTAAAAAGGCCCTACTTTCATTATATATTGTAGGTATTCATTTTTTCATTAACATATTTAACCCATTTATATTTTTTCATTAAATTTGAGCTCCATTTTTTATACTTACCAATTTAAAAACCCTTTACCCCTTATATATCCCCCAATATGTTATGTCATTTTTTCCTCATTATATATCACCCAATATGAACCCACGTGCTATAGTATTTCTCCCGTAGTGAATCCCACATGGTGTCACCCTTCCTTTGCGTTGATCAGCTCCTCCGGGAATCGAGTTTCGACCCTGTCGACTTAGAAACCCTGATCTCCAACTAATTTTTCACTGTCCCTTGGAGGCTCTACGCTGCCCCTGCATGAGCCCTGCATGGGCCTGCATCACACTCCCTAATGGTTGTGATGCCTCCTCTGTGTCTCTGCGACCCTTGCTCTGATTTTTACTCTTGGTCCTTCAACCAATCACTGCATCTTCTCCTCACTTCTTCTCTGAATCACTCAGATCTGATCTTCATCCAAGCACTGCTCTGTCAGAAGAATTTAATATCTTAGACTTTGTGTGTATTATCCAACTCACTCCAAGCCTTCCTTTAATAATTTTCTCATTGAGAAATCAACGACCATGATATAATCACTAATCAATGACTAATATTAGAGAAATATTTATCCACGTCACTTAGAACATTCTCACCACGTGTAAATTAATTCACTTTAATTTTTTAATTTCCCTAAGTTAAACTTAGGGTCCCCATTAAAAAATTTAATTATTTGAATAACTTTTACACTAGGTGGAATTTATCCAAACGATTTCTGGGTCTTGGAGATCTCAAGTGTTATAGCCCTTCCACAAAGTTTCAGAGCTAGAGCACATTCGATGCTACCCCAAAATCTCAAAAATAATATGTTCTCAAATAAGACAATTGATTCACTAATGAATCACTTGATTTGCATAAGTCATTGATCGTTGCCAATTCCCGGCAGAAGATAACTTGTTGTTGAGTAAGGAGAGTGTTTAGCTCTCCTGCAGGCTGCTTCTCTCTTAAATTCATCTATCTCGTGATTTTCTTTCAAATTATCTATCTTTTTTTGTAGCTTCTGAATTTGTGTCCCTGATTTTCAGATCAACTTTATGTTGAAGCCTCAAATCATTGAAGTTATTTTGAAGCTCTTCAAGATGAAATTGTCATTGTTGTTCAATGATTTGTTTCTCATTCTCTAGACTCTATTCTATTTGCACAATTATTTTGTTTTTCTCCCTCAGGAGTTGTTGTACTTCTAAGGCTTTATCAATGGTGGCAATGGCATATGCCCCTACAAACTATGAGAGTCTACCAATATCATCTTCAGCGGTGGATTTTTCACCTTTCCATACTACTTGAAAAGAAGTATTTGCAGGAACTAAGGAATGTGATTGATCCATTCTCCTCGTTTTCCTCTGTCTACTGACCACAATTTTGTGTTTAGGACTATAAAATGCATCTATAGGATGGATTTGTTCTATTTTTAGGATGACCTGTAAGGTTGGAAAAGATGTAATTATTTCCAAACCATCGGTGCCCATGGTGTTATCGGAAGCTCGAGTAGTGAGCGACGTCTTCCCATTACTTTTAAGGGTTTGCGTAATTTCCTTTTGCAATGGAGTCTTTAATTCTTGAGTCCATGTTGTATGTATAGCCTAATTAATTTTTTCCCAAATCTCATCCAAATTGTTGTAAATTTGAGGTTCTTTGGTCTGATCAATAGATGAAGAGCTTGTTTCCTTTGTTGAGATGCATCAATATCCTTTGTTGAAATAATCAGGGCTTTATCTTTCTTTGTGTTTTATTGAGGAATTCTCAACAAATCCAAAGGAAGATTGGTTATTATTTTGTTCTGATATTGGTTAAAATAATCCAATTATTCAGGAATAAGATGTGTTTTTTCTAACCTTTCAAACTGTGCATAGGTAGAATCTTATTCAAACAAATCATCAAACTTGTCTGGTTCATTCATAAATTGTGTGATATTAGCTTGCGATGTGACATTCTTAGCAATATCATTAGGATCAAACTGTCTGTTGGGGACAGTTGGGAATTTTAAACATAGAATTTGATCAATTTGAAGAACAACATGCTTGAAATTGTCTAGGGCATAAACTCCACGGGAAATAGGAAAGGAAGGCCACATATAATTTTTAGCATGGTTTGGTACTTTCGAGAGGTTGTTTGTAACAATTTGATAAGCTATTTCTCGAGCTAAAATCTTATCGGGCATATAGAGAGACAACACATGAGGGTTGGATAGGCTCCCAAAGACCCGGATATAAGTAAATTATTCCTCCCCAAACCATCTCCCTATAGATAAAATGTCTTTATTGGCTTCTTTGGAAAGTCTGGGGTTTTCTCTTCAAAGACATCTTGACAGATCAGAAGCATAACTCCATGGAAGATTTTGTATAAATGTGGTTGGAATTTAGATTCCCATAGTATATCATGGTATATATGAATGGTTGCAACGTCTTCGATGGTCCATCTCCGTCCCATGGATGTGAAATTGGAAGTGAAATAAACAACGTCCATTATATAAGCACTCATGTAAATTGGGGGAAAAATTTTCGGAGAACAACTATGTTTGTTTCTATAATAAAGGATTTGGGAAGCTATACTATCATATAATATATTTTCCCAATCCATTATGTATCCATCTGAGGCAACATCTATCAAACGTACCCACTGGGTTGTGAACTTCTATGTATTAGGATATCCATACAACCTACACATCATGGAAACTATATAATAGTACGGCCCAACAAGAGAGGAAATATAATACATACCCTTATAATCCCACTCGTGCTTATTAGGATCTCTTCTCCACTTCTTGATGGGATCTGCTTGATCTTCATTTTCCTTCATGAACTTCTGAATTTTTTTTGTGTTGTATTTATTTTGGGGCGGCGACAAGTGATACATTTTCCTTAAATCCTCACTGGTAAATGACCCAATTACTGTTTGCTTATAATTTAGAAAACTTCTCTTTGAAATATTCAAATTTTCGATGACCCATTTAGTCATGTATGTGTATGGCAAGATATTTGGTCGGGTCACAATTCTTTGTAGAAAAGAATTTGTAACATCGCTCTATGTTGACTCAGAAGTGGATGTAGAGTCATATGCTATAGTTTTTCTCCCTACTACCCTAGGGTTTTCATATTCAAAATTTTTTTATATAGCTTCCCATGAAGAAATTATATCATCTGGAGTGCACGAGGTGTCTGAAAATAGCAGGAGAATTTCGATAGTTTCCAGAAGAGGCGAAGGCTTTTGTTGTTGTCTTACATGCTTCTTCTTTTCCTTAGTAGTTTTATACATTTCCTCTGTATTATGTTTGTCAGGGATAGCATGTGATAAAACACAGTAATGAGCACAAAATTCTTAATTTGAAGAATTAACAAAGGACATGAATTATTGGTTATGAATTTGTGCTTTTATGAGAAAAATCTATCAACATTAAATCACAACAAATCATAATCCTTTACGACTTCGAAAACATCAATTCACTATCCTTGGCCATTAATTGATGAAGCATGGGTTCATATGGGATTTTGTACATGTCAGCATATCGGAGGTTTGATATCAGATAAATCCTTAGGTTGTAACTTTGAAACATGCGGAATCCTTTTCCCGATAGGATTTTTATTATGTAATGACTATGTGGATAGGCGGGAAACATTATCACGGATTTCATGTAGCGATTTTCATATCGGGGGTTTTATATGAGTGACATCCCATCAAAGGTTGTGATATGGTTGTTACGATATCAGGAGGAAGGGCTTATCGAATATTGGAGGAAATAGGAATATCGGAGTATCAGAGGAATGAGGCTATCGAAGGAATGAGAATATCGGAGATCGGGGATTTTTGGAGGATGCTCATATGGAAACCCTCAATAAGGGAACTTCAAAATGCCACGTAGTATTTCTGTGGGGTCCAACCTTTAATTAATATTTTTTCAAGAATGCTTTATTACTTTAAGGCTTCTAAAACTTACTTGGAACTCTTAATCAAAGGATTGATATCGAAGATTTATTTGAGAGGCATGGTGTAAATAAAATTTCTGATGTTCTGATCCTGATAAGTGTAAAACCCTATGAGCATGTTTTTTCCTTGATTGATTTATTTAAAAATCTAAACTCCGATATACAATTCCGATAGGGGGATTTTCTCATTTGAAGTCAATTTTTTGATAACCCAAAACTACAATTGTCCTATTTTATTCAAATAAATGTATTTTTATCTAAAAAATTAAAAGGGTCCCCATTATTTATTAGTTCTAATATTAACTATAATGGGGTTTTTCGAGTACTACAACAATTGGCGATAGAATGGGTGAAGCGGTTATCTCTATAATAATGGATGAAACTTAAACTTCGCAAAGAAAAATTAGAAAGATAAAAATATTTTGAAATTTAAATTGATAAGGATAACTCTGAATAAAAGAACTCATTACTCTGTAAAGTTCTCGAAACTTGTATAGATAAAAATCCTTATTATCTTTTTTAGTCATTAATTTGTTTTAAAGATAAAGTAGAAGACTATTGAAACTTAGTATTTTGTAATAGATAATTTGTCACTGGTAGAGCCACTATATCAGCAGGCATCCATAGCCTCGACAGGGATACCATTTAACAAAAAATGAACTAGTATCCCATCAACTTAAAGTAATATTCTTAGAGGTAATGAAATTTCTCTTAAGTTTCCTTTTATATTTTATTAAAAGCCATTGTCCTGGTTTGGTGAAAAGATCATGACAATGCCATTCAAAATTTATAATGAGATTGAACAAGTCAGCTCATGTTGAGACCTCTTGTCTTATAATTATAGAACTGCAAGCCATTATCCTGGTTTGATGGCCAAATATGATGATGTCAACCATAATTAGTTTCCCATGATCATCGTAAGTAGGCTCGTGTTGAGACCTGTTATCTTCTAAGTTTTGTATATTTTTGAATTACACTCTAAAAATGTACAATTAGTGGATGGGAAGGTAAATTTACTCAAGATTTTTGGATGATAATTGGAGTCAAATGATGATAAAGTATCTAAATGACCTTTACTTTTTAAAGGAAACCTTTCATGACCAATCATAAGACAGGTAGATCTTTTTAAAGTTTCAAGTTATGAGGTTTTACAAATTAATGGATATGTAAGATTTCAAAGATTTATGATAGGTGAAATACTAAATTTCAGTCTTATAATTATCTTTTCAAAACTTATTCCTTAATCATTCAAGCTTCAATAATTATGAGAGACTACAACAGAATCAATGTGAAGCCAAATTATATTACCTAACAACTAGGGCTAAAAGACACTCATATGTACATATTATTATTTACATATTTTACAACAGAAGGAGTGTTCTTTTTAATTTTATTTTTTTTAGAATTAGTCCATGCATGGGAAGATAATCCCTCTTTCCCTGTAGATATTTCAAAATTAAGGTTGAAGGACCTAGTTTCTTAATGATTTGAAATGGGCCAAGCCACAACTTTTGGTATTTAGTGTGTTTGCCTTTTTCTTCATGGGCCTTATCCCATTTCATAACTAAATATCCAATTTCAAAATTTTTATTTTTATCTTAATCAAATGTAGACTTGACCAATTGTTGATGATGAGCATCAACCTGTCTACATTTATTTCTCTCTTATTCTAACTTAAGTATTTGTGATATTCTTAATTGTAAAGAAGAAGTAGGTTTTTCTTCAATAAATTGCACTAGGGCTAGTAAGGGAAGGGTTAAATTAGGAGGCAGGATAACTTCTTTCCCATACACTAAATGAAAAGGAGAAGTTCCTATAGAGGTCTTCTGAGTAATTCTATTAGCCCACAATGCAAACAATAAAGCTTTCTACCAATTTATTTGATTTTGGTCAATTGTTCATTTGATGATTCTTATGAGGTTTTTATTAGTAGAATTTTGTAAACCATTTCTTTGTGGGTAGTAGTTTGCAAAATATTTTAACTTAAATCTTATTTTAAAAGAAAATTCAGTTATGGTGTTTCCGGGAAAATAAGAGGCATTGTCAGAAATAACAGCATGAAGAAGATCAAACCTAGTTATAATGAATTGATCAATAAATTCAATAATTCTTTCGGAATTTTCCACCTTTAATAGTATTGCTTCCACCCATTTTATAAAGTAATCCATAGAAGTCAAGATGTATTTATGTATTTTAGATTATTGAGGAACGATATCACCTATGATATCCAATCCCCATTGTTCGAAGGGTTGTTTGATGTTGACCGGTTGCAAATCCAGGGCTGGTTTCTTTTGTCTCCCTATAACAGTTTGGAAAATTTTTACATTTTCTGACATAAGTATGAGTGCCTTTGAACAAAGTTTTCCAATAATAACCAACATGTAGGATCTTATGAGAAGTGGTGTCTCTGTTGTAGTGTCCACCTTGTAGCTCCTGGAAAACCTTTTTCGCTTCAGGTTTTTCCAAACAGCTTAATATAACAAAATCATAATTCTTTCTAAATAAAAAATATTCAATAAGTTGGTACTGATTAGATTTTAGTCTTAGGGCTCTTTTTCTCTTATAATTGAGTTTAGATGGAGCATAACCATTTTTTAAATAAATGATCAAATCAACATACTGATATTCAGTGTCGATGGGACATACCTCTATGAGTTGGACATTAGTACCTAAATCTTCATCAACTGATGTATCATTGGATCGAGTAATCCATCTGCAAAAAAATTGCTCTTACTATTTTATTAGGTTCTATATATAAGTCATATTCTTGCAATGCAGTGACCCAATTAGCTCTTTTCTCCTCTATTTCCTTTTGGATAAGAAATTGTATGATTGCTGGAAAGGGGAAAACTAATTTTGTATGAGTTTTTAAGAGGAAAGGTCTGAAATTCTTGAGCGAATTGAAAACTACAAATGCTTGCTTTTACACCTCTAGGTAATTTAATTCTCCTCCCTATAAGTTAGAACTAAAGAAATAAATAGGATCTTAAACCTTTTGTTCATTGGTTTGTGTCAATATTGTTGCATAGGATTTTTCAGAGGCAAAAGTGTTTAGAACAAATTATGTAGAAAAATTAGGGGTTGAAAAAGAAGGAGCATCTATGATTGCTTGTTTTATTGATTCAAATGCTTCTTTTTCAATCTAAGCAAGTCTGGTTATCCAACACAATATCAAAACAAGACTGCCCTCTTATTATTCTACTAGTGTATAATCAATAGAATTTCAAGAGCAAAGATATACATAAGAAACCACACATAACAACACAAAATAGTCTTCGGGAACGATAGGATGGTTAAGGTCCAAGCCCAATATTTCTTCTGCATGCGAAGAAAACTGCTTAGAAAACTAATTTGGAGGTCCTCAAGCATGCTTATGAGCACCCCAACTTCATCTTCCATCTGCCCAATTGGATTTCTCTTTTCCATTATCCACTACTAGTTCTCATTGATCGCTTCCCTCTACTGGTGAAGGATAATCTGGAATTCAAATATATCAACACGTAATTACACGATTTCACCTGAACATGTTTCGTAGGAAGGAGGAGAGAAGGTGTCCAGGGGAGGAATTTTACCCAGTCATGCAAACCTCTTTTAGCCACCCTAGCCGAGCGAGGATGACGACCACCTGAGGAACCCCTTTCCATTGCAATTAGCCCGATTGGTTAGTTGTTGGATTTATTTCCAGAGCCCTAGGAATATTGGTAAACAAGTATTCCATTGGTGTTAAAGATAATCCCTTCCCCTCCTTCCACTCCAATTTGTCAAACACTATTTAAAATACTCCTAAAATTCCATTTGCATATGAGCTTCTAGTGGGGATGTTAAAAGAACTGAGAGAGACAGATATATATATATACACTAGAAAATTTGGCGGAAATTCTGACGGCCAATTCATCGCTATTCCGACACATAGTCATCGCAAGAGCAACAGTTCGAGGGTGGACAAAATGTGGTTTGTCATGCCGTCGCAGTTCCGACGCACGTAAAAAGTGTCGCACTATCGACACTTCTTCTGTCGCTTCCGAACAAGCGTCACTCTTCCGATGTCTCACAAACTGTCATGCCTCCGACGTTTGTAAACTGTCGCACTTCTGACGCAATGTGGTCCGACGTTTTGAACGTCGCTCTTCCGACGTTTGTAAACGGTCGCAATTCCGATGCAACGTGGTCCGACGTTTTGGACGTCGCTCTTCCAACGTCTATAAGATGTCGCAATTCCGACGAAATGTGGTCCGACGTTTGGAACATCGTTCTTTCGACGCTTGTAATCTGTCGTAATTCCGACGAAATGTGGTCCGACGTTTTTATATTGTCTCTCTTCCGACGTTTCTGGGTTGTCGCAGTTCCGACGTCTACAAGGCGTCGGTAGACCGACGGAGGGTTCAATTTTAAAAAAAAAAATGAAACTTTAAAAGACAAGAAACGTTGTTTTGAATATATTATATGAAGTAAAACAGTCCATGAAGTCATTACATTTTCACATCTGAAGATTGGAACCCAAATATCCATCCAGAAAAGTGGAAGTCCCACCTCAGACAATGATAGAAAAATACCCCATGTCACCTACAGGGACATGATATAAAACCCAGTAACGGTCCACATGGAGATTATCTACAAATCTGAGAAAGCATCCAAATATGCCCGAGGCATCTATAAGAAAGTGAAATAGCAGTATGTAGAATAGTAAAGCAACAGATAGAGTACCGACGTCCATTGTTCCAAATACAAATTAAAGTACCCAAAAACCTGCAACAGAGAAAAACGCTAATCATGTGAGGAGTGTGATATGTCCAAAATATAAAAATACCATCAGACCATATCAATAAACCAGCAACATAGACCAGCATTGCTAGTTTTGAAGGCAGAGTGATAAACATTAATCATTTTTTTTTTTCACAAGAGAAAAAACAATGTTTTGAATATATTATATGAAGTAAAACAGTCCATGAAGTCATTACATTTTCACATCTGAAGATTGGAACCCAAATATCCATCCAGAAAAGTGGAAGTCCCACCCCAGACAATGATAGAAAAATACCACATGTCACATACAGCGACTTGATATAAAACCCAGTAACGGTCCACATGGAGATTATCGACAATCTGAGAAAGCATCCAAATATGCCAGAGGCATCTATAAGAAAGTGAAATAGCAGTATGTAGAATAGTAAAGCAACAGATAGAGTACGTACCGACGTCCATTGTTCCAAATACAAATTAAAGTACCCAAAATCCTTGAACAGAGAAAACGCTAATCATGTGAGGAGTGTGATATGTCCAAAATATAAAAAGACCATCAGACCATATCAATAAACCAGCAACATAGACCAGCATCGCTAGTTTTGAAGGCAAAGTGATAAAAATTAATCATTTTTTTTTCACAAGAGAAAAAAAGTTGTTTTGAATATATTATATGAAGTAAAACAGTCCATGATTACATTTTCACATCTGAATATTGGAACCAAAATATCCATCCAGAAAAGTGGAAGTCCCACCCCAGACAGTGATAGAAAAATAACCCATGTCACATATAGGGACTTGATATAAAACCCAGTAACGGTCCACATGGAGATTATCGACAATCTGAGAAAGCATCCAAATATGCCCGAGGCATCTATAAGAAAGTGAAATAGCAGTATGTAGAATAGTAAAGCAATAGATAGAGTACCGACGTCCATTGTTCCAAATACAAATTAAAGTACCCAAAATCCCGCAACAGAGAAAAACGCTAATCATGTGAGGAGTGTGATATGTCCAAAATATAAAAAGACCATCAGACCATATCAATAAACCAGCAACATAGACCAACATCGCTAGTTTTGAAGGCAGAGTGATAAACAATCATTTTTTTTTCACAAGAGAAAAAAATGTTGTTTTGAATATATTATATGAAGTAAAACAGTCCATGAAGTCATTACATTTTCACATCTGAAGATTGGAACCCAAATATCCATCCAGAAATGTGGAAATCCCACCCCAGACAGTGATAGAAAAATACCCCATGTCACATACAGGGACTTGATATTAAACCCAGTAACGGTCCACATGGAGATTATCGACAATCCGAGAAAGCATCCAAATATGCCCGAGGCATCTATAAGAAAGTGAAATAGCAGTATGTAGAATAGTAAAGCAACAGATAGAGTACCGACGTCCATTGTTCCAAATACAAATTAAAGTACCCAAAATCCCTGAACAGAGAAAAACGCTAATCATGTGAGGAGTGTGATATGTCCAAAATATAAAAAGACCATCAGACCATATCAATAAACTAGCAACATAGACCAGCATCGCTAGTTTTGAAGGCAGAGTGATAAACATTAATCATTTTTTTTTTCACAAGAGAAAACGTTGTTTTGAATATATTATATGAAGTAAAACAGTCCATGAAGTCATTACATTTTCACATCTGAAGATTGGAACCCAAATATCCATCCAGAAAAGTGGAATTCCCACCCCAGACAATGATAGAAAAATACCCCATGTCACATACAGGGACTTGATATAAAACCCAATAACGGTCCACATGGAGATTATCGACAATCTGAGAAAGCATCCAAATATGCCCGAGGCATCTATAAGAAAGTGAAATAGCAGTATGTAGAATAGTAAAGCAACAGATAGAGTATCGTCGTCCATTGTTCCAAATACAAATTAAAGTACCCAAAATCCTTGAACAGAGAAAAACGCTAATCATGTGAGGAGTGTGATATGTCCAAAATATAAAAAGACCATCAGACCATATCAATAAACCATCAACATAGACCAACATCGCTAGTTTTGAAGGCAGAGTGATAAACATTAATCATTTTTTTTTCACAAGAGAAAAAATGTTGTTTTGAATATATTATATGAAGTAAAACAGTCCATGAAGTCATTACATTTTCACATCCGAAGATTGGAACCCAAATATCCATCCAGAAAAGTGGAAGTCCCACCCCAGACAATGATAGAAAAATACCCCATGTCACATACAGGGACATGATATAAAATCCAGTAACGATCCACATGGAGATTATCGACAATCTGAGAAAGCATTCAAATATGCCCGAGGCATCTATAAGAAAGTGAAATAGCAGTATGTAGAACAGTAAAGCAACAGATAGAGTACCGACGTCCATTGTTCCAAATACAAATTAAAGTACCTAAAATCCTTGAACAAATCAAGAAAAACGCTAATCATGTGAGAATTCTAAGTAAAGTTAATCTATTAACATTGCGAATAAAATTACACCGAAGTCAAAAACATTTCCTGGCCATACACATGGCAAATTTGTCATCAAAAAATCAAAATATTAAGAAGACTGCCCTCATACGGGGAAACCAGTCTTGAACGTTTAATTTACAGAATTCAAAAATATTACAAAGGTCCAGCATAGTAAAATAATCTAAAAGCAGCCCAATTAAGTGGGCCTGCTAAGCAAGAAAAACAAATTAACCAAACTACTCCTCTGGTGGTTCCTCCACGATTCGGCACCATCCTTTAGAAGGTTCAGGATCGCTAGGTGCTACCTCCACATGCATGCCACGGCTCCCCTCCTGAAGGCCCGAATGCTGGCCAGCTTTTTCCGAGCTCAGACCCGCCGGACGGGTGCATTCTTCCTCCGTTTGGGCCTCCTCGCGGAAGACCACAGTGACTAAAGCCGTGATTCGCAGGCGGTTGAGAGAGAAATTAAAGGAAAATTGCGCAGTGCGCGTCGTGGGAGAAGGTGAACTAGCGGTGGGGAAGCAAGGAGCAGGGGAATCCATACGGTGGCCAGATCCTACAAGACGACCCCGCCCACTCCTAGTATTTGGATATCGACCTGTGTAATAATCACTGGACTGGCCGGAAGTCGACTCTGTTGAGGGGCTGGAGGGAGCGCGCAGGGGTTGACCTCTAGTGCTCCCCTTGCGGCAACGCATCCTACGACGCACACGAGGCATGGGTGAAATCTCAGGCGCAGTGGGCACAAGAGGAGACGGAGAAGCATAATTCCAATTAACAGAAGAAGATAGACAGAGACAGAACCGAGAGAAATGAAAATATGCATCAAGGTCTAGGCAGCAGTTCAGCTGGCCACTTCTCCTTATCGTCACAGTTAGAAGGCAGTGTAATCCAGCAACCGACTTGTCTAAAAAACCATGGCTAAACGCCATTTTTTCGACCCGACTGCAATGCAATCAAAGGACGCCCGTCATAATTAATCTCTGATCATTAATAACGAGAGCCGAAGGCTGGATCAAATTGGAGCGTGCGGAATCTCTAAGAGGAGTGGAGGTCCGATCTTGAACAGTGTTAAAAATTAATTAATGCAGATTTGATGTGAAAACTTAATTGAACAACATTAAATGTTAATGCGATTGATATGAAATCGCCATATCCATGTCCCATCGCCTTAAACGCCATCGAATGCACCCGCAGCCGGGAGCAGGGCAAGTTTTTATTGAGGACACGTGGCATAAATTGATTGGAGCGGATCTTTGTTTGGGCCACTCGCGCAGTGGAAATCCGGACCCGAAAAATATTAGGGCGAATTTGATAAGAAATTCGCGTCACAACTTCCCTCCGTACGCCAGCCCAACTTCGGACCCGAAAAAGATTAGGGCGGAATTAATTTGGTTTTCGTGTCACAAAATTGGCCGACGTCAGCAGGCTATTTTGGAATGCGAATTTGGTTTGAATTATGGTTTATCGCCGTTTGAAGTCCGATGGGCTCGACTTAAGAACAATTTTGTTTGATCCCATATTATAAAATTTGTGTTGGTTTTCTTTGATAATACACATATTTATAATAAATCATGGGAATACCACACTAAACATGTGGAAAATTTATATAAATAATTATTGAGAACAATCATTTTTATGTAAAAATATCCAAGGCGAGGTCTGTGTAGAGAACCGGGGTCGTGAAAATTGTTCAAATATAAAAATCCCGCTTAATAAAGAGACAAAATTGTTGTGCTTTTGGAACTTGACCCGAGGATTGGACATGAGTTAACAAACAAAAGGATAGCAGAACCAGACTTGCACCCGTGGTCAAGCCCTCTACCAAAACCACGAGCGGAATCACAAAAGCGGGTTGCCCATATCGCATCGCTTTTGCGGAGTAGGTGGTATTTCCTATTCGCGAGCGATTCCATAGGGAATTCGACACGTGGCGAAGTGACCCCCGGAAAACCACTGTTTAACCCATGCCATCGCACGTTAAAGCCCGACGTTGGAAGCCGAGCGAAATTTCCAAGAGACGTTGATTTGGAGAAGGGCCATCGGACGGTGGTCACATGTTGAACTTTCCCGGAGGTTAACTAAGGTGTGAGGAGGATAGCCAGGTACGATACGAGTGTTTGATTTGTTATTGATATATATAGGTGGGGCCGGAGTATAATGAAATTGTTTAATTAAACGATTGGCGGATAATTAGCATAATTCTGGAGCGTGATTGTTGTAAGGCTGGGTGGTGAAATATAGAGCCGAAAGTTCATTACAGGTTATTTATTTAAAAAGAAACGTGGAGTATAAATACAAATTGTTGAAATTTAAACATTGGTTATAAGGATTGGAGATAATATAAAGTCGGGAATATAAATTAAAGTCCAACCATTGTGGATAGTATTTATTTATCAAATTCTACGAATTTGATAAATAAACCCGAAGAAAGAAGAAGTCAATTAAGACTCAGGCTGGAGGAAAAGAACGGGGTAAACCAAGGGAAAATGCTGACAGAGAGATTTTAGACACACCAGCTCTCCTTGGGGGTCCAATTTCAGTTTTTTTGCGTCACACGATGATCTCTCTTCTCCGGCATTTACTTGTATTGAAGATCACTATTCTAGGAATAAGGAGTTATTTTCTCCAAAAATAACCCTAGCCAAACATTGACAATGCATCAAGGATATCTTTCTATGCTTCATAAGTACATATGTTCTACTTCTAAATCATGTCTTGGAAGTGGTTGTTTTTTTGGAAATTATTCACCAGCTTGTTTCATACCAAAGACTTTTTCTCATTTTCAGCATCCAATACATGAAAAAGATAATGGTTTAAAACAACATAAATATTTGAAATTTTTCAAGAATTGTCTGGCACACTTTGAATATGAATTTTGAAGTCAAGTGCATGATGCTGTATAAGATCAAGTGTCATTTTGAATACCAAATGTTTCACAAGAAACTTCTCAACATGCTACCCTGCAGTAAAGATTAAATGACAATATTGCATCAACTATTTCCATAATAAAAGTGCACCTCGGCCATAAGACTAAACAACTACAAATGTTGTAGATCTAACAAGACCACACAATCAAATGTATTCCACAAGGCCAATACTGTATGAAAATGAAAAGGAGTTTGCAACCAAAAATACCTTAGGCAACTAATTCAATTAGATACACCAAACCATCAGCAAAAAGGAAAACCAGCCTACTCAAAAGGCAAGCGTTTACCTCATTTGACAAAATTTTGAGTTCCGAAACAAGGGCCTTTATTGTCTTGTCAATGCCCCTAGTAATTTGAATGGGGTTTGCACCTGCTGCAACAACCTAAACAAAAAAGTTTCATTTCAAATTATTTTCCACAAATTTAAGATACAACCATTGTCAGTTTTGTATTTCCTAACAAGCTCATAAATTTTGACAAAAGAACCAAAATTTTTTAATACCCGATAGCAATTTTTTCACTCAAAAACTATCTTAGACTCAATAAGCCCAACCCAAAACTAAAAAACCAAACACCATAAGACCCTACAAAAATTAATAGATGATCTTAATCCAGTACTATCGACAAAAAGTTACCTTTACACCCTCACTTATTAAACCCTGTGCTGTTGAATTTTAACTTCAACTGTTGCAGCAGAAGGACAGATGCAACAACAACATTTTTTTTTGGAGGTTGCTTGCATGCCATCCAGAAATTTAATTCAACATTTAAAATTCCTGCAAGTTTTTTTTGTAGACGGCCGCAGCCATATTTCTGTACAGGATTGTATTTAAACACAACAACCAGCATTAACGCAATTCACCAACTAGAAATTAAACAAACATAAATTTACCCCCCAGTTTTGTAAATTCAAAAGGAGGACATGTGGAGCATTAATATTGGATCGCATGAAATTGAAGGGAATCTGAAAACCTGAAAACCGGACCCAAATTTTTTATAGGGCACATTGGATTGAGAATTCGAGTTAAAATTAGGCAGACATCAGCATCCCATTTTGGAATGCGAATTTGGTTTGAAATTCAATCTATTCAGACTTTTGAAGTCCGACGGAAAGGGTTCTTTAATGTTTTGATAGTTTAATATATACATATGTTTTAAACATATGTTATATATATATCATATGTGAAATGAAAGGTGGGCCATAGAATTTATTTTTAATTTTATTTTTTTTAAAAGAGGGTTTATTATAATATTTTTTATATGTTACGGCATATAAAAATAAAAAGGTCGAAAAAGCTTGGTAGTTTTTTTTATAGACAGTACGTAAATTTTTTATTACACAGCAGTGTGTAAAAAGTGAAAGACTAAGTGTAACTTTTTAAGTGTGTATGCACAGCAGTGCGAAAGGGAAAAACACAGCAGAGTCTTTTAGAGACAGAGTATGTTTGTTTTGAACAGACAGTGAGTTGGTTTTATGCACTGCATTTTGTAGCAGTCATAATTTTGTAATCCCTCTCAGTGAGGAAGTAGTGTAATAGTTTTTTTTTGAGTTATTGAAGGGAATAGAAGTTTTTTTTCAAAGTATTGAAACTCTGTCTCATGTCAAAGAAATTTTTATTTTCTCTGTGTTAGAGGAAGGGAGATTTATTCTCCATTCATTGTTCTGGAATTTTTCAATATTCCAACATGTGCAAGAACAACAAATGTTGTGGTTCCATCCCCAGCTAAATCATTTTTCTTTTCCGGATCTTGCCTTACTAACTTGGCCCCAATATTTTCAACTGGGTCCTCTAATTCAACCAATAAAAAGGCCAAAACCATAGCATTGAGATACATTTCATTACACTGTCAATAACAATTAAATTTGACTTAGCCATAACCCTTTCCTTTTATTGTTATGAAAAGCTTTATGCATTACTCTAATGTGGCTTGTCCATAGGCCAAGTAGACCACTGGGTAACAAATATGTTTCCTTTCACCTTTGAGTTTTCAAATTATGCCTACCAAATCTAAGACATTTAAGAGGGGGAACTAATACAACATTAAAAAGAAAACCAAAGCACACATCTACAAATTACCTCCTTAGCTACTGTCACACCATCATTAACTATTTTCGGAGAACCATGCTTGCTCTCCAAGACAACATTTTCCCTTCGCCCCAAGGGTGACTCCAACAAGATCAGCAAGTTTGTTCACACCGCCTGCAAGACAAATTGACAATGCTTTCAGTAAGTGTGCAATTGAATGCCAGACCATATGCCAAAACAACCCTCCATGAAAAATTAAAATAACACATTAAAATAGAATATAAGTGGACAAGGAAAGATCCACCGCAGTGAAGTTTCACGTGTAGGTGACCTTCCTTTAAACATAATTTTTTCTCTGACTTGCAATTTTTTTGTCACTGAGCCATCCTTGTTGAAGTACAACTCCTTTTCCATAGCTCTTGTGTTAAATACCTTCTCTCTGTCGCGTAATCTCATAGTCCCTCTTCTGCTTGAGTGATTAAAGGAAATGGGTGAAAAAACTGAAAGAGAAGACAATTGTATGCCATAATTATCAAACATTGCACCCAACTTCTTCCCCTTTCCATTGTTACCCAATGAGGTAGATGTGGAAATTGTTGTCATACCGCCCAAAGCAGAGGCCATCTTCTCTTATGCTGAATATAGAATTACAAGATCTTCATATTAGTATGAACCTTAAAAAACATGACTCCCATTGCTAAAACCACTTTTAAGTTGTAACAGGCAAACTAAACAACTATCGCAACTTTTGGCAACTTCTCGAGCATTAAGAGAGAAACAACCAAAGAGAAATACAACCAAAATCCTCATTTTAATGAGACCGGACTATATATTTGCATTAAGATAATAGAAAGAAATCACGACTATATTAAGGCCAACACAAAACAATCTTTAACTAGTGTCTCTCGCGGCCTTCAGGTTGCCATGCTAGAGGTTGCATATTTTTAATTTAAATTATTGACCTCTCATGCCCATCTATGAATGTATCCAATGGGATATCTACATCAAATGCTCCTTTATATCCCCAAAAAAAAATTCCCTACTACAAGAGCACCAGTATTGATGGATCACCCCACACCATCCCACCCACTAGAAACAGTGAAAAAGGAAACCCGAGAAAACTTCTGAAATATCTCAAGATGACTATATGGGTGGTTCTTATGAATCAACCAACCATTCATAACATGCTCATCAATCCAAACCATGAGTATTATGTGACGATATTCAAGCAGGCACTGAATCGGATTTCTGAAGCTATGTTAGAGAAACCCCAAACTCTCACTGAAAATAGGTGAAATGTGGCACCACTCAGAGATTGACATGTGCCAATTGGTACAAGTGGTAGACAATTGGCATGCTCAAACAACGAGGTGATGCATGAATGACATGAGGGAGAAAATATCAGAAAAGCCCCAAATTTGGAGAACTAAAGCTCATCACCAACCTGAGATTGACAACTTTACATGATGTAACCTATGAAATCGTAAATGGAGAAATCATAGTAACAATAAAGTAACCTATGTAAAAATAAAGTCGGATTCATCCCGGGAGTGGTAATGGGAGAAATCATAGTGAACAATAGGAAACATGCAGAGTTGCTTACAATCAAATAGATGAAAAAACACATACAAAAAACCTAGATAATAATCATGAACAAGATTAATATTAAATTATGAACTGTAAAGGAACTTACAAATGTGACATTACGAACCTGGTCAAGCACACAAACAAAAATATGCTGGACATGACCCTGGTTGACAAGTTGTATTGCTCATGATGCAAGAGGATTTGTACCTGCACTGCCAAGTCAATCAAAATCCATCATTATCTATACAATAAATACAAGTAATTGATGTAGTATTTTTTACTCTAAGATGCATTCTTATGACAATGTTAGAACATATGTTGAAAATGTCAAAACATACCTGAATAAGCTCCTCTTCGTTTCAAGAACAATTTATTGGAGTCGCATGAACTTGGAACAAGCCTCCCACGATCTGAAAGAGTAGCAAATAAGTCAACATTGACTTTTTTGTTGCTACGCTAGATCCAGGGAGGTTTGCTCCAAGATTAAATCACTCCAATAAATTATTCTCTACTAAACAGGGCCAACCACATGAAGGTGGAAGCTCTTATGGCCCCTCCCCCCCCTCACATCACTCTCAATTCCCCAATACCCAATCTATATTTCATTTTTTACTTTCATGAGCATAAAAAAAAACATTCAATAACTAATAAAAAAACAATTCAACAAAAAGTACGCAAGGAAACATTGCAATTAATGTTTGACATAAAAATAGTATGATAAATGAGTTTTTTATATAACGCAAAAAACGTTCCAAGTATGGTAACGTTTGTCTTATAATAATACAATATTTTACATTGTCAAATTTTCTTTTCTTCTTCCTATTTTTAAAGCTCCTAATTACATCATCAATATCATCGTGCTCTGCTCCTGTTTCGTGCCTTTCAACCCACACTGCTGACCTAGTTGCGTATTCACGATGTCTGGGCTCATCCAGTGACGGGGCATTGCCTACAAAAATAGATAATATTAAATTTTAATTGTCAGTTTTTAAATATCATTGAACTAGTTCGGTAATATTAATAAAAAAAATTGCAATGAGATTATTTACCTGGTGCACCAATTGTCGCCGCTGACCTAGTTGCGTTGTCACGATGTCTGGTCTCATCCAGTGATGGGGCATCGCCTACAAAAACAGATAATATTAAATTTTAATTGTTAGTTTTTAAATATCATTGAACTAGTTCAATAATATTAATAAAAAAAATTGCAATGAGATTATTTACCTGGTGCACCAGTTATCGCCGCTGACCTAGTTGTGTTGTCACGATGTCTGGTCTCATCCAGTGACAGGGCATCGCCTACAAAAACAGATAATATTAAATTTTAATTATCAGTTTTTAAATATCATTGAACTAGTTCGGTAATATTAATAAAAAAAATTGCAATGAGATAATTTACCTGGTGCACCAGTTGTCGCCGTTGAGACTGTTGCCCTGTCTTCCTCTCTGGTGGTAAGATACTCAAGGGAAACATTCTCTGTCATTTAAACAAAAAACGTTATAAGGACAACCATCAAGGTATAATAAGAAAAAATTATAAGTGGAAATTAATTACCGTCACGGCCCTCACTGATAGCAGCATTGTCGGCCTGGTCCCCACTACAATGATCAGGTTGCACGAGAGGATCATCTACATTTGGCTCTAAAACTGGGTTATTTGCCTTGTCGGTAGTGCTGCTCCCCTGATTTAAACAAAGTTGTTAGACATTAAATTTATGGACGAAAACAAAAATATTGAAAGGTTAATGTTTTACCTTATCAGGCATTCTAGATCTTGGGACCTACCCCAAGCTTCTGCGATGTTCAACTACAGCTTGATAGCCAAAACGGAAAGCGATATTTTTATCTTCCTCTGTAGTTTCTGTTCCGAAGTCATCACCCTACATTACATATGATTGTGTATTTTTAATCATATCTGATAGGATTACAAAAACGTTGAAAGGCGATACAATTAATTATAAGATGTTTAGCTACTTAATTACAATTCTTGCAGCTAATTTCAAGTAGCCACCCTGGCCGAGCTTGTGATGGCCCTTTTTCTCAATCTTAGCTTTGGTTGCCTTTGAGGTGTCAGGCAACCTAGCATCAAAAGATTGAAGTCAGATATGACGTAGCACACTTTTATTTTAGACATAAAGAAAATTAAAGCTACTGAATTAAAGTTGTAATTTACCTTGCGGGTCCAGTTGGCATTTTTCCTTCTTTCTTTGCCCTTTTCTCTTTTCCGTCATGGATGAGTGCTCTCCACTCACTCTCCGAAACTGCGAGAGGACGCTCATATCTAGGGTTAAATTGCAATTGCGTCCTATAGGTGTCCCTGGTATATTTCAAATATTTGCCGGCTACCTGAGCCACCGCTTTTCTGTCAAATGTGCCGACCCCAAAAAGGGCTTCTAGATAATCTAGATGTTCTTTTTTCAGGTTGGAATTCTGGGAATTCCACCCTGTACGTATGGTTGGGCCAAAAATTACCAACGCATGGCTCTTCAGAATCCTGTAGAACTCATTGTTTCCTACACAGAATAAAACCAAAAAAAGAAGAAGATATTATCATTAATTTAAAAATAAAAATCATGATAAATATGTTTTAGATAAAGTACATGAAATAGTTAAAATATTAAAATTTACCTGGGAGTTGTAAATGCTTTATAGGGACACCTTCATCGTTCACCAACAACGTGCCATTAATGGTCCCTGTGGAGCTGACACGTGTAGCTCCAGGAAACGCAATAATGTAGTTGGCCATATCAACCTCATCATTGCCAACACGTTCAACGGTTGGCTGGGTGTCTGCTTGGGCAGGGTGTGTTTCTTGGCTGGCACCTAAAGGAGTAGAAGGTGTACGAGAGGGTTGTTGGGCAATATCTTGCCCTTGTGTCCCACTACCACCAACACCGGGTTCAGCAAGTGCCAGAAAATGCTACATACAAAAGAACCTTTTGTTAGTTTAGTCAATGTAAAAATTAAAAATCAAACTATCACAATTCATCTCATGCAGAACAAAAAAAATATCCTTTTGACTTTTTATTATTACCCGATATCTTTCTAGCTGCCTCATAAGATGTTGTATCCTCTCTTCTGTTTCAGGTGTTTGAGGCGCGTCTATCAAAGCATTAAATTCCGACCTTTCATCTCGTGCCTTTTTTGCAACAACAACACTGGAGATAGGGATGAAGAAAGCTCTTCCTCAAAGAGGGAATCATCAGGCGTACCATGGCTAGGTGTCTGCATATTTGAACAAAATTAATATTATTTCAATTATGTAAATAACTAAAATACCTAAAGATAGAGCAATGCTGGCACTTTACATGTTCTTCCGCCGGCCTCTTTCCGCGATCATCCTGTCTCGGGGTTGTTCCTGCACTGCTCTGATCAGTCTGCCACATTGCAATAAAATTATAAATGTAAAAACTTGAAAACAATATCTAACTTGAAAACACAAAAATGAAAACTGAAATAATTTCTAATAAGACACCGGAAGACAGAGTTAGAGTTTCAAATATGCCTTGCATTGAATTCAGTCCTGGAAACATTTCATTGCACATTAAGGCACCCAAACATTCAATCCACAAATGATATATTTAAGTAGGCTTCTCCTATTCTGGGAAAACACCATACCTATAATGCATTCACTTGCATGTATAAAGGAAAAGGAAAACATGTTTTCATACAACGGTGACAAAGGCATCTTGGGGAAAGGTATCTTCACTTTTTATTTATGTTGTTCACCCACACCACTCTCGTGTTTTCACTAATCCCGTTTTGTCATTTTTGGATTCAAATTAAGTTAAGGCCTTAAGTATTTTTTGACCTTTCGGTGTAGTTTTTATAAGTGGCATGTATGGATTTTCCATTAATTCTGCACTTTTTCTCTTCATGCGCATGTTTCCCCGGAAATCAAATGCATGATTTAGTCCCATACATTTAACAAGTTGTTGGATCAACTCCATAGGAAATATCATGTTTCCTATTCAATCAAAATTTATCTCAGTTAGGGTAGGTAGGAAGGTTTTCCTTTGTATTAATAGGGCACTTCTAGCTTGCATTTTTATTATATCTTTCAAATTTAGTGTCGTTTCAATTAGGGCATGATTTTTTGCAACTTTCAAGGTGAGAATGAACAAAGACAAATTTTTTTGATGGATGACTGTATATGACTCCATGGCCAGAGGAAAAGGCACTAATCTACTTCTTCAAATATCTATAGTTCTCATTCACCTCATATGGAGATGGTCCCCGATTTTGAGCCAAATGTTGCAGCAAAAAGTTCCCCCCCTCCATAATTTGATATTCAATGGAAATTTCTTAAATTGATGATGGGGCATGATTATGGAACATTGGCACATACATATGTAATGGAATTCCAAGATCATGATATATGTTTGAATATGTTTATGGCAATGTTCCACCAAGTCCCCTGGAGGTGGGAGCGAGGGGGCGAGGGAGCGCGAGAGTGGCCTATGCAAAAGCTCTCTACCAATTTTCAAGAAACGTGAGGGGACGTCGGGGTCATAAAAATTATAAAATTTAATATTTAAAATGTAACTATATTTTTGCAAGGAATGTATATACAGTCATCATACACTTGCATCATGAAAGATAAATCATAAATTATAAAATTACAAATCGATGAATGATGAATCATATAATTGAAACAAATTTAAAAGTTAAAAGTTAAAACATACATCATACAATCATGCATGTAAGTTTGTAAGTTTGTAACTATATAATCATTAAAGTAACTACTAACAATGTACAATGAAAATAAAGTTTAAGATATCATATGACATATTATATCAAGATTCAAAATAGAGTTTAAACTGAAGTTTACAACTCAAGTCTCAAACATAAAACTTAAACGCAAATAAGTTATGTCTGAAACATAAAACATAAAACATAACATATGAATATCAAATGATATCATCATAATGATAAATGAGCATAAATGCTCAAGTTAATGCCCCACTAGTCTCTGCATCCAACTTCTGCACGAATATATCAAGATCAACCATGTCACCATCTGAATCATAATCACTTGGATTCTCAAATATGCTAAGTGGCACATCAACTTTTAACACGAAACCATAAACTAAAAGGGGCGGTGAGGGGATGTGAGGGGGCGTGAAGGGGGGTGTGAGGGGGCGTGAGGGGGCGTGAAAGGGGGTGTGCGGGGGCGTGAGGGGGCGTGAGGGAAACATCCCCTAGAAGTCCCCAAGACCCCGGAGCGCGAGGGGGCGAGGAATCTAGACCCCTAGGTGGGGGGGCGAGACCCTGTGTAACACTGGTTTATGGAGGTGGTGGAGCAAAAAAGAGCTCAAATAGAGCTGAAATTTTTCACATAAAAAGGACTGTGGGCTTGACTAATGGTTCCATTTAAAAATGATATCTAGACAGAGAATAAGTGTAGCATGCAAACATGCATTGAAAATCCATCTGAGTTTGCATTGTATTACTTATGATGGATTCAAATTTGGGTTTCAAAATGCCAGGTTATGGCATGATTTTGTCGAGAAACCTTTAGTTGGATTCTCATGTTGGTTTAATTTATATTTTAAGTTTGTTTTGCAATCTTTGGGTGATAGTAACTCATGAACTAGGTTACCAATGTGTAACAATCATATTTCAAGAATAAAGTTGTGATTTTTTTATATTATTATTATTATCTATTAGCTACGAGTGTTGACACCTAATGCCTGGAATTTTGACATCTTGATAGCATGGATAATTTCAAAAATGTTTCTAGTAATGTTAACATAATAACTATCATTATGTGTCTTCACTTTTGTCACCATAATAGACCTGTGATATGGACTCATCACACAAATTCATATGCTATGTCCCAACAAGTTCAAACTGGTTGAACCTACCTCATAGTGTGGTTATTAAGGACAAGTTGCTTGATATATAACTTGATAGCATAGACCACGTTGCAGTTCTAAAAAGAATCCTCAAGTGTCAAAAAAACTTCACAATATGTTCTACTATAAAGCCTTTTGGGATACTTGAAATAATATATGTATCATTGATGAATTTTAAAGTATGACAAGATCCAGAGGGAAAGGAAATCAATGGAAGAGTGATCCACCAATGAGAACCTAGAATTTAGCATCAGATGAGTTAGAGGCTAGGAAATTGAAACCCTATAATTTTAATTAGTGATGAAGGACATCACATAGGTAATTATATTTTCATGTAGAATAATCTGTTAATTCAAATTTAAACTACATAATATGAAAAGCATACCATAAATTTTTCCACGTAAGTCCAAACAACCTATAAAAAGGGAAAACCTTCTTTTTCCATGGGAAATAATTTACCTTTCCTTTTTCAAGATAATCTAAATCACAAAAAATATGAACTACACTGCACACATTCTTGGATAATGTGAAAGTGGAAAAGGAATACCCTACACAAGTGATGCACACATGTACATTTGAACACTAATAGATTTTTGTAGTGGAAATGCAATGCTTGTTTTCATTTAAATGTAGGGTTTTTAAAGCAGGGAGAAATAATGGCTGCCAAATTAATAAGCGTTTCTTTGGGAAAAATTTAAATCTTGTATTGGGTGATGAAGATAATAGAGGGTATTGAATCTTGATTCTTGACATCTAGAGAGAACCCTATAGCCTAACACAATCTAATGGAATTGACCAAAAAACCCAAATAGAGTCAACCCTACTATAGGAGGAAGGGCCTGCAGTAAGAACTTACCATTTTGCAAGAGCTGAGGGTGAATGCTGTTCTGCAAGAGCCGAGGGCGAACGCTGAGAGCTTACCGTCGAGGAAAATGGGGCCGTTATGCAAGAGCTAAGGAGAATGCAGTGGCAATGTCAAGCCTCGAGCTTAGGGTGAATCCAGGGCGAATGCTGTTCTGCAAGAGCTCAGGGTGAATGCTGAGGGTGAATGCTGTTCTGCAAGAGCTCAGGGCGAATGCTGAGGGCGAATGCTGTTCTGCAAGAGCTGAGGGCGAATGCTGAGGGTGAATGCTGTTCTGCAAGAGCGGAGGGCGAATGCGCGCGTGATATCAAACGTTAATGTAGCACACATGTACACTTGAACACTAATAGATTTTTGTAGTTGAAATGCAATGCTTGTTTTCATTTAAATGTAGGGTTTTTAAAGCAGGGAGAAATAATGGCTGCCAAATTAATAAGCGTTTCTTTGGGAAAAATTTAAATCTTGTATTTGGTGATGAAGATAATAGAGGGTATTGAATCTTGATTCTTGACATCTAGAGAGAACCCTACAGCCTAACACAGTCTAATGGAATTGACCAAAAAAACCCAAATAGAGTCAACCCTACTATAGGAGGAAGGGCCTGCAGTAAGAACTTACCATTTTGCAAGAGCTGAGGGCGAACCCTGAGGGCGAATGCTGAGGGCAAATGCTGTTCTGCAAGAGCTGAGCGCGAATGCTGAGGGAAAATGTTGTTCTGCAAGAGCTGAGGGCGAATGTTGTTCTGCAAGAGCGGAGGGCGAATGCGCGCGTCATATAAGACATTAATGTAGCTATTGCGACGCATACGAAACAATAAAATCATTTTTATGTAGCGCGCATATAAGTTTCAAATTTTTATGTAGCGTGCATATAAGTTTCGTATTTTTATGTGGCGTGCATATAAGTGTCGTTATACCGACGGCGGAAAAAGCGTCGCTATTGCAACGGGTACCTAAACGTCGCAATGGCGACACCTAGACATTGTGTCGCACTTGCGACGATTGGAGTCATCTCAATAGCGACGCTTTGGGCCATAGTGTCGCAATTGCGACGTCTTCGTCCAAATGTCGCAATTGTGACACTTTTCTAAGTGTCAGTATTGCGACACTTTTCTATAAACGTCGGTATAGCGATGGGTTCGGGCGGGATGGAAAAAATTTGGGGAAATTTCCGACATTTGGTCAAAAGCGTCGGAACCAAGTGTCAGAATTTCCGCCAAATGTAGTAGTGATATATATATATATATATATATATATGGAAAGCTCTACCTCTTCCTGCCACTGCATCAATAAATATATCCCTCGGAATTGCTTCATAAATCTTATGGTTTCCAATGTAAGGGGAAGAGGGGAATGTAAGGGCGTTAACTTTAAATCCCTTATAGATTTTAATTCTCTTTGAAACATACCCATGGACTCACATTCATATGATGGGAAGGAATAGGAAGGGAATAATACATGGAATAGATAGTCATCCTTCCATATCATTAATGATAGTTTGTCCTGTTTCAAGAAGACAAACTCGATTTTCTTGCTTCCTTGCTTCCTTATTTTAACCTATCAAGATTTGATATAAGGAATTGTCATGAAAATAGTTGAGCACACCTTGAATTTTCGCAAAATAAGGATGATATGATTACTCTTAGGAAGAGAGACTATTTTTAAATGTTGTATGGTGAGAAAGGAATATCCAAGGATTACTATTTCGGAAATATTGTTTTATTTAGCCAAGAAAAGACTGTGTATAAGCTCATACATTTCATCTATATTATTTTTCCTCTTGCCAACTCCCTAGGAATACTTAACTTAGCTTCTAGATTTCCTTTGGGATTGAAGAAAATTCCCCCCCCCCCCCCCTCCTGCCATCCCTAACCAAAAAGGAATAATTAATAGATTCACAATCTCAATTTCTTTTTGATTGGAAATATTTTCAAATATAATGACAATTATGTAAAAATATATAGTTCCAAGTAATTAGAATAGATTACATTGAACATTTCCATTCACGTTTTCATTCATTTTAAATAGAACTAATTGGAAATGAGCAATGATTTATTTTAAATAGAATAGAAAATTTCATCCACGTTTTCATGTTGGAACTAATTTAAATAGATCAATAGAAGATAACTTGTTGTTGAGTAATTGATCTATTCATAAGTAAGTTATCTATTCATTTTAAAATAATCATCAAACCTGTCTAGTTCCTTTGTAAATTGTCTGATCTTAGCCTACATTGTGACATTATTCATTAGTATCAAACTATCTGTTGGGGATAATTGGGAAGTTTAAACACGAAATTTGATCAATTTAAAGAACAACATGCTTGAAATTTTCCAGGGCATAAAATCCATAGGAAATAGGAAAGGAAGGCAGCATATAATTTTTAGCATGGTTCAGTACTTTAGAGAGGTCGTTTCTCATTGTTTGATAAGTTATTTATCCTACTAAAATATTATCGGGCACATAGAGAGGCAACACGTGAGGGTCAGTTAGGCTGCCAAAGTCCCGGATTATAAGTAAAGGATTCCTCCTCGAACCATTTCCCTATAGATAAAATATCATTACTGGCTTCTTTGGAAAGTTTGGGGGTTTCTCTTGAAAGAGATCTTGACAAATCGAAAGCATGACTCCATGGTAGATTTTTGTATAAAATGTGGTTGGAATTTATATTCCCACAATATATCATGGTATATATGAATTTGCATAGGGTCTTCGATCGTCCATCACCATCCAATGGATGTGAAATCAGAAGTGAAACAAACAACGTTCATTAAGAAGAACTCATGTAAAATGGGGGCAAAATATTCGAAGAAAACTTGTGCTTATTTCTATAATTAAGGATTTGGGAAGCTATACTATGAGATAATATATTTTCCCAATCCATTATGTATCCATCTAAGGCAGAACCTATCAAATGTACCCACTGGTCTGTGAACTTCTATGTATTATAATATCTATACAACCTACACATCATGACAACTATATAACAGTATGGCCCAAAAAAGGAGGCAATAGAATACATAACCTTATCATCCTGCTTGTGTTTATTAGCATCTCTTCTCCACTTCCTGATGGGCTCTACTTGATCTTCATTTTCCTTCATGAACTTCTGAAAAAATTATGTGTTGTACTTATTTTGGGGTGACGATAGGTGATACATTTTCCTTAAATCCTCATTGGTAAATGACCCAATTACTGTCATCTTAGAAGTTAGAAAAGTTCTCTCTGAAATATTCAAATTTTCAAGGACCCATTTAATCATGTCTGTGTATGGTAATATCTTTGGTCAGGTCACAATTCTGTGTAGAAACGAATTGGTGACATCGCTCCAGGTTGACTTAGAAGTGGATGTAGGGTCATCTACTATAGATTTTCTCTCTACAACCCCAGGATTTTCATATTTAAACAATTTGTAGATAGCTTCCCATGAAGAAATTCTAACGTATGGAGTGCATGTGATGTCTGAAAACAACGGGAGCATTTCGATAATTTCCGGAGGAGGAGGAGGAAATTGTTGTTGTCTCGTAGGAATATTCTCTACCTTAGTAGTTTTAGACATTTCCGTTGTATTTTTCTTGTCAGAGATAGCCTTCAAGAAAACACAAGAATGAGAAGTAGCTTCTTAATTTGAATAATTTAGTAAGGCAAATGAATTATTTGATATGAATTTGTGCTTTTCTAAGCAAAATCTATCAAAATTAAATCACAACAAATCAAATCCTTTACGACTTCGAAAACAAAAATTCATTATCCTTGGCCATTAATTGATGAAGCGTGTGTTCACATAGGCTTTTGTACATGTAAACATATCTTAGGTTTGATATCGGAGGAATCCTTAGGTTGTAACTTTGAAACAATAAAAATCATATTTTGTTAGGCTTTTTATTATGTACCAACTACGTGGATAGGCAAGAAACATTATCGAGGATTTTATGTCAAGGGTTTCATATCGGTGGTTTTATATGAGTGATATGCAATCAAATGTTCTAATATGGTTGTTCTAATATTAGGAGGAAGGGATTATCGGAGATCAGAGGAAATAGAAATATCAGAGTATCAGAGGAATGAGGGTATTGAAGGAGTGGGAATATTGGAGATAGGGTATTTTTGGAGGATGCTCATATGGAAACCCCCAATAAGGGAACTCTGAAATTCCACGTAGTATTTATGTGGGGTCCAACCTTTAATTAATATTTTTGCGAGAATTCTTTATTACTTTAAGGCTTTTAAAACTTGATTGGAACTCTTAATCTAAGGATTGATATCAAAGATTTCTTTGAGAGACACGGTGTACATAAAAGTTCCAATGTTCTAATCCTGATAATATTAAAACCCTATGAGTGTGATTTTTCCTTGATTAATTTCTTTTAAAATCTAAACTCAGATATATAGTTCCGATAGGGGGATTTTCTCATTTAAAGTTAATTTTTTGATAACCCAAAACTAGAATTGTCCTATTTTATTCAAATAAATGGATTTTTATCTAAAAATTTAAAAGGGTCCCCATTATTTATTAGTTCTAATATTAACTATAATGGGGTTTGTTGAGTACTACAACAATTGGCGATAGAATGGGTGAAGCAGTTATCTCTGTAATAATGGATGAAACTTAAACTTATTAAAGAAAAATTAGAAAGATAAAAATATTTTGAAATTTAAATTGATTATGATAACTTTGAATAAAAGAACTCATTACTCTATAAAATTTTCGAAACTTGTTATAGATAAAAAGCATTATTGCCTTTTTTATTCATTAATCAAGTGTAAAGATAAAGTAGAAGACTATTAAAACTTACTGTTTTTTAATAGACTAATTTTTCACTGGTAGAGTCACTACTATCAGCAGGGTGTCCATAGCCTCGACATGGTTACCATTTAACCAAAAATAAACTAGTATCCCATCAACTTAAAATAATATTCTTAGAGGTAATGACATTTCTCTTAAGTTTTATTTTAGAGTTTATTAAAATTCATTCTCCTGGTTTGGTGACCATATGATGACAATGCCATTCACAAGTTATAGTGAGATTGAACAAGCCAACTCGTGATGAGACCTCTTGTCTTATAATTATAGAAATGAAATCCATTACCCCGTTTTGATGGCGGGGAGGTAAATTTACTCCTTAAGAGTTGTGGATGAAAATTGAAGTCAAAATATGCTAAAGAATCTAAATGGCCTTTACTTCTTAAAGGAAATATTTCATGACCAATCATAAGACCACATAGACCATTTTAAGTTTCAAGTTACAAGGTTTTACAAATTAATGGATATATAAGATTTCAAAGATTTATGATAGGTGAAATTCTAAAATTCCATCTTATAGTTATATTTTCAAAAATTCTTCCTTAATGAGTCAAGCTTCAATAATGATGAGATACTACAACGAAATCAACCTGAAACCAAAATTATATTACCTATAAACTAAGGCTAAAAGACACCGGTATGTACATATGATTATTTACATATTTTACAATAGAACGAGTGTTCTTTTTTTTTAATTTTAATTTTTATGTTTAGAACTAGTCCATTAACACGAAGAGCATCCTCTTTCCCTATAGATCTTGAAAAATGAATGTTGATGGACCTATTTTCTCAATTATCTGAAATTGGCCAAGCCACAACTTTTGGAATTTAGTGTGTTTGCCTTTTTCTTTATGGGCCTTATCCAATTTTATAACTAAATCTCCAATTTCAAATTTTTCATTATTAACTGAACTTGCATCAAATGTAGACTTGACCAATTGATGAATATGAGCATGGACCTGTTTAGCTTTATTTCTCTCTTCTTCTAACTTAAGGATTTGGGATATTCTTAATTGTAAAGCATAAGAAGGTTTTTCTTCAATAAATTGCACTAGGTCTAGTGAGGGAAGGGCTAAATTAGGAGGCAGGATAACTTATTTCCCATACACTAAATGAAAAGGAGAAGTAACTATAGAGGTATTGTGAGTAATTCTATCAGCCCGCAATACAAACATTAAAGCTTTGTGCCAATTTCTTTGATTTCGGTCAATTGTTCGTTTGATATTTCTTATGAGGTTTTCATCAGTAGATTCTGCTAAAACATTTCCTTGTGGCTAGTAGTTTGCTAAATATTTTAACTTAAATCCTCTTTTAAGAGAAAATTCAGTTATGGTGTTTTCAAAAAAATAAAAGGCCTTGTCAAAAATAAGGTCACGCACAAGATAAAACTTGGTGATAATGAATTGATCAATAAATCAAATAATGCTTTCAAAATTTTCCACCTTTAATGGCATTTATTCCACCCATTTTGTGAAGTAATCTGTAGCAGACAAGATGTATTTATGTTGTTTGGATGAGTGGAACGATCTCACCTATGATGTCTATTCCCCATTGTTCGAAGGGTTGTTCGAGGATGACCGGTTGCAAAGCCAGGGCTGGTTTCTTTTGTCTCCTTATAGAAGTTTGGAAAACTTTACATTTTCTTACCTAAGTATGAGTGTCTTTGAACAAAGTTTTCCAATAATAACCAACATGCAGGATATTATGGGCAGTGGTGTCTCCACTATCACGTGTCCACCAGTCCATCCATCGTGTAGCTCCAACGAAATATTTTCTGCTTCAGGTTTTTCCAAACATCTTAATAGAATAGAATCATAATTATTTCTAAATAAAACATCATCAATGAGTTGGTACTGATTATTTTTCAGACTTAGGGCTCTTTTTCTCTTATAATTGAGTTCATATGGTGCATAAACATTTTTAAAATAAAAGATCATATCAACATACTAAGATTCGGTGTCGATGGGACATACCTATGTGAATTGGAAATTAGTACCTGAATCTTCATCGGCTGATGTATCATTGGCTACCGTAATCAATCTACAAAAATATTAACCTCTTACTATTTTGGCAGGTTTTATCTCTAGGTCATATTCTTGCAATGTAGTGACCTAATTAGCTCTTTTCTCCCCTATTTCATTTTTTACAAGAAATTTTTTGACTGCTGGAAATGGAACACCTACTTTTGTATGAGTTTTTAAGAGGAAAGGTATGAAATGCTTGATCGACTTGAAAACTGCAAATGATTGCTTTTCCACCTCTAGGTAATTTGATTCATCTCCTTGTAAGTTAGAACTAAAGAAAGAAATAGGAGCTTCAAATTTTTGTTCATTAGGTTGTGTCAATATTTTTGCATAGGATTTTTCTTAGGAAAAAGTGTATATAACAAATTCTGTAGAAAAATTAGGGGTTGACAAAGAAGGAGAATCTATGATTTCTTGTTTTATTGATTTGAATTATTCTTTTTCAACTTGTGTAGTAAGGGGATTTCATAAATCACCTTTATTCTATCTGGATTTATGAAAATTCCCTCCTTGGAAACAGTAAATCCTAAAAGCTTTCCTTCACTAAGAGAAAAAAATGACTTTTTAGGATTTAAGGAGATTCCATATCTTTTACACCTTTCAAATATTTTCTTCAAATCATGAAAATTATTATTTCTCTTATTGGAATAAATTATAATATCATTTAAGTATACTACAACCGTTTTTTTAACCACACCTTTGAACGTGATGTCCATGGATCTCTGGAAAGTAGCTCCTACATTTAGCAATCCAAAAGGAATTTTTTAATACACATACATTCCCCATTTAGTTCTGAATTCAGATTTAAGCTTGCCTTTTGGATGTACACGGATTTTATTGTAACCTGAAAATCCATCTAGAAAACACATTAGCTTAGAGCCAACAACATATTTTTCAATTGGGGGAAGAGGAAAGTTATCCTTATCGCATGTCTTATTTAAGTTCCTAAAATCTATACAAATACGAATATCTTCATTCTTTTTCCTAACAGGTACAAGATTTGAAAACCACTTAGAATCTCTAACTGGAAAAATGATTTTGGCTTTAAGAAGCTTATTTAAATCATTCTTGATCTTATTTTCCAAGTTAGGATGATTTTTTCTAAGCTTTTATTGAATGGGTTTTTCATCTGGTAGCATGGGAATGGTATGCTGAATAATGAACTTTTCATAGGTTTTGAGATCATCATAATTCCAAGCAAGTACATCCATATATCTCCTTAGCAGATGAATTAAGGAATACCTTTCATCAAATATGATTTGAAGGCCTAAATTAATATTCTGAGGTTTAAGATAAGACCCTAAGTTAACCAACTCAAATATCAAAGTATAACTTTGAAGTTTGTGGTTGGAAACCCTTTTAAATATGTCTTTCAAATCATACAAATATTCGAGTTTAAACAAATGCTTAGTTAAATAATTTTCCTCAGTAGGTCTATTTGGTTTTTTATCATGCTCATCCTCATCAATTATTTGGTCGAAGTAAGTTCCTTAAGATGTTAGAAAGCTTAGGAAATCATCATCATCGTTAAACACACGCCAATTGGTTATGTTGTCAAGCATGGAGGCACGAAAGATTAATTCAATTTAAAATATGTCAGGACTGAAGTCTTCAGGTGGGATGAGCTTAGAAGCAACATTGGAAAAAATATCAGCACTAGAATTTTGTAATATTTGGACGGGGGCTATATCAAAAGAAATAAAATGAGAGGTAATATTTTGAATCAAGGATTGGTAATGTTTGAAATGACTAGAAACACAATGAATAGTGTTTCAAATTACCTGTTTTATAACAATTTCAGAGTCTCCAAATACTTTGAGATATTTCACATCAAGGCTAATAGATTTGTGCTATCCATGTACTAATACCTCATATTCAACAATGTTGTTAGTACATTCAAATTCTACTCCGCATGCAAGCATAGTCTTTTCTCCATCAGGGTTTATTAAGATGCAACTAGCTCCTGCACCATCATTATAATTTGACCCATCAAAATAAAGAGTTCAAAATAAATTATCATGCTTATTTGTAGATGTTTCTAAAATATTAATACATTTAGATGAATATATTTAAGAACAATTCTCAATCTGAGATGTAACAAAATCAAGTAAAAAAGGAGAGTTATGTGCTGGAAAATTGCCAAAGAAAGATTATGAGAAATAGCTCCCAAGAAGATTATTTGCAAAAAATACTGGTTCATTTTCCTCATCTAGATCAATCACTGAGTATTTCATATGCTTTTCTTTGTCTACTTGGATTTTATTTGGTTTACCATTGTAGGGAAGCCACACGTGAGACCAATCAGTTGCAAAATAACCATGTAATTTTTTAGACCAATCTTTGCTTAGAATAATACCGTAGAATTCAATAATGTCAACAACTAATATGTATATTATTTGACAAACCTTTGAGTTGGAAGATAATATTATCAAAACAAAGTTCAATTCTCCTAATACTTTTACCTTTGTTCAATCTAATTGAAGAATTTTTACAACATATTTATGAGGAAAAATATTCGGTTTAAGACAAATTGCATAAGGCACAATATTTGATGATGCTCTAGAATCTACTAGACAATTGTGAAAATTATTATTAAAAATATCGAAGATTAAAAGAAAAGGTGGGAGACAATTTGATCTATCTCCAATCATAATAGCATTGGAAGAATCGATCTTATCTAAAAGATCATTTAGAGGCTTACCTTTCCCTTTTGAGGTTTTTGTAGTAACAACAATGGGTAAAGGGGATGCAAGAAATGCATTCAATTCTTTGAGTAATAATTTATGTTGTTTCTTTAACTTACTTACCTCATACAATGAAATGTTATCTTTAACCTTTTTCATGTCTTCAACGATGTTATATTCTATGGTATAAGAGACTAACAAAGTTTTAGATGAAGAGGGATTTTTGGGAGAAGATGGAACAGGATCAGAAAGTATAGAAGCTCACTTTTTAACCGTGGTTTTATCTTTATTTGGAGGAGTAGGGGACTTCTATTTTTTACTTGTTGAAGGAGTATCGACAGTTCCCTTTCTTCTAGTGCTTACAGGCAGGGCTTCTTCTCCTCTTCATTCTTTGAAGTGGTTATAATGAAATCCCATAAACCATGTGCTTCAGCTAATTCTTCCTCTTGCGATTCTTCAACTGATAAGGTTGATTCTTCTTCTTCTTCATCTTGATCGGATTATGCATTTGATATAATGGCAGGGGGTTGAGATTGTGATGGTGAGTCTTTTTAAAATATTGGAAATGACTTTTTAAAGATTCAACGACTTGTTTTTTTATTTCTACCATTTCGTTAGACATTGTTTTGAGGCCCTTTTGTAATCCTTCCAAATAGAAAGGATATTTGGGAGCTTTTTTTTTATTCATCTTTGGAAGTGACCTTCTTTTTTTTTCTTTATTCAAGTGAATTCTTCTTCTCCAAAGCAATAATTCTCTTCTCCATAGATAGAGCTTTGTTCATATTATTAAGTAAAGTTGTCTTATTAGCTCTATCTACGAATATTGCAATATAGAAGGAAGAGAAATGATATACCATTCAATCTATACATCATCACCAGGTTGAGAAGTCTTGGGAATTTTATTTAACAATTTATTGAACCTGGAGTTAAAATATTGATCTTATCATTTGGATTAACTTTGAGATTAGACAAATCATTGATTAAAGTATCTATTGTGTGATCATCTCCAAATTTTGTCAAAATTTGTTATTCAAATGTATCCCAATCATTAATTGAACCTGGTGTTAATGAGAAATACCATGATCCTGCGGATCCTTTGAAAGTATAAGGAAAAATTATAGCTACACAATCCTCCTCTACAACCCCATTAAGGTTGATGGCTAACATGAAATTATGAAGGTGTTCCTAACCAGGAAGTCCATCATCAGGATTATACTTTGGTAACCATATCTCTAGATGTTTAGGCAGATGATGGAGTGGTGTTTCCATTTGGACTACCCCTGGGGTATTCCAATATCTGTTTTCCATTATGAGATTTGTAGGAATAGAGGAGGATGTGGATGATCCAGAGGTTGAAGATAATTGTGTGGATGAAGAAGTTTCCCCTGTAGTGCTACTGACTATGATAACACCTGTTTTTTGTGTGAGAGGAATGTGGATGAAAGGATTTATCGAATGGTAATAAGAAGGTAAAGAAATATTTGAAGGATTGAATGGATGAATGTGAGGTGAGGAAGATGTTGTAATCTCACTAGTAGAAGATTGAGTTTATGAGGTAAGGAATTTTCCTTGATGAGTGGGTAGTGGAAACTTAAAAAGGAGTAATTCCAATTTTCTCACTCTGAGATCGGGTCAATATATGAGAAACTCTTAAAGATGAAGATACACTTCCTTCAAAGACTTCAAACTGAACAGTTCTTTCTCTTGAAATAGAAATTCCTTCCAATGCTTGGATCAAGTTTGAACTTGAAGTGACTCTTGAGGTAGTGAATTAGAAGTTTGACTGACTAACTAAGGAAGAGTGTATGAGATTTTGTGGTTGTTGCAACAACTTCAAATCTACGAGTGGTATATTTTGAGGGGGATTGACTCTTTTGATGGCATTTTGATTTGGGATTAAACCTTTTTTCCATTCATAGTTTTTAGGCCCTCTTTATAGTGCCAAAAATGTTGTAGGCTTGAAAATATCTGCCTCAACATCGTGGAAACCATTCGGTCAGGAACTTAAAGCATCTCCTTTTCCATTGGAGTAGTGGCTCCGACTGGGGATAATAGGACCAGTTTCCCTTGAAAAATGTATAAATGGATGGGATATAAAGGTGTGAAGAGGATAATGTAATTAAAACAAATTAAATAAGAATAAATAGACTTAAACTATATATATCCTGAGATAGTTCTCTCTTTATATACAACTTTTAAAAATATATCATATAAAATAAGACAATATAGATCATCAAATCATATATGAGGTGAAACAGGTAGAGATAACTAATTTAAGTAAATATCTAATTAAATTATTTTATAAAACACATCACATAAAAGATCTCAATGTTCATACATATATGAAAATATTACAACCATACACTTCAATAGTGATAATTTTTTATTGTTTGTGAAACATATATAGGATAAACACATTTAAATGACCATTAATATCATTAAAAAAAGAAACAAAAGACAGATAATAGTACTTGATATATGAGGACTCTTCTCATGAGAGAAACAATGTTGGTTCAATTCTTCTATTAAGATTAGTCACCGTTACAATAGTACAAACTTAAAAGATCTCTTACAAAAATTCAGAAACCCTTCCTCCTTACAATGAAGGGGATAAATAGTTTCTTATCAAAATATAATTATAGAAAACTAAAAAAAATTATTGTAGTGGTTTAAACAAGCCATCCTTAAAATAAAGTAAAGGACAATTATAGATTTTCTGTTGTAACAAAATGACTATGGTTGAGATGAGGATTGTTCTCCCATTTTTTTTCAAAGCTCACATATATCATCCATTGGTTTCAATTTGGGAGGATGACTAGGCCTCATGCGCATCCGTCTCGTGAAAACTGCATCAATGAGTGTTGGAAGGAGATGAGTGGTTGTATTTGAGAGACACCTTAGCATAAGCCATTGGCTGTGAGGTTTGACCAAGAAATTCCAATGGATTTCTAGTTTAACCTTTGATAGCTTCTTTATACTTTCAATCTTCTTTTTAGATAAGTCCTGCCATGTTTTGGTTAATACTTCAACCTTTGGTAACATGCCTTCTGGGAATTCCTGAATGAGGTTGGCCTGTAGGATATTGTCAGTGACAAATTTAGTGATATTATTGGACATGTCTCTTGCATTGAAAATGGCCATTTGAGCATATTTTAATTTTACTTCCCATTCTCTGAAAATGATCTTTTTTTGTGATTCTTCAATCCTAGGGAGATCAGTTGATCTCCCTTTAGTAGTATCCTGACAGGATATGTAACCAGAAATATTCTCTTCGATCTTTTCATAATGTTTCCTCACATCATATAGTTAATTCACTAACGAATAACTTGATTTGCATAAGTCATTAATCGTTACCAATTTCTGGCAGAAGATAACTTGTTGTTGAGCAAGTAGAGTGTTTAGCTCTCCCACTTCTCTCTTGAATTCATCTATCTCGGGATTTTATTTCAAATAATATATCCTTTTTTGTAGCTCCTGAATTTCTGTGTCCCTTCTTTTCAGATCAGCTTCATGTTGAAGCCTCAAATCATTGAAATTATTTTGAAGCTCTGCCAACTAAACTTGCCATTGTTGTTCAATGATTTGTTTCTCATTCTCTGGAGTCTGTTCTAGTTGCATCATTTTTTCATCTTTATCCCTCGGGAATTTTTGTACTTATGAGGCTTTATCAAAGGTGACAGCGGCATATGCCCCAAAAAACTGTGAGATTCTACCAAGACCATCAATAGGGGTGGAATTTTCACTTTTCCATACTACTTGAAAATAAGTATCTATAGGAACTAAGGCATGCTATTGATCCACTCTCCTCCTTTATCCTCTGTCTGTTGACCACAACTTTGTGTTTAGGACTGTAAAATACATCGAGAAGAGGGATTTCTTCTATTTTTAGGATGACCTGTGAGGTCGGAAAAGCTAGAATTATTTCCAAATGACCGGTGTCCATGGTGTTATTGGAAGCCCCAATAGTGAGCGAGTTCTTCCCAGTAATTTCAGGGGTCTTTGTAATTTCTGTTTGCATTGGAGCCTTTAATTATCGAGAACCTATTGTATGTATAGCCTAATTAAATTGTTCCCAAATCTCATCCAGGTTGTTGTCAGTTTGAGGTTCTTTGATCTGATCAATAGATGAAGAGGTTGTTTCCTTTGCATGAGATGCATCAATATCCTTTACTGAAACAATTATGGATTTATCTTGATGTGTGTTTTTTTGAGGAATTCTCAACAAATACAAAGGCAGATTTATTATTCTTTTGTTTCGATATTGGTTAAACTCATCCAATTATTCAAGAATAAGTTGTGTTTCTGCTAATATTTCAACATGTGCATAGGTAGAAGGTGATTCAAACAAATCATTAAACCTATTTGGTTCATTCATAAACTATATTATCTTAGCCTACATTGTGAAATTCTTAGTTGTATCATTAGGATCAAACTGTCTATTGGGGATAGTTGGGAATTTTAAACATATAATTTGATCAATTTCAAGAACAACATGTTTGAAATTTTCCATGGCATAAACTCCACAAGAAATAGGAAAGGAAGGCCACATAGAATTTTTAGCATGCTTCAATACTTTAGAGAAGTCGTTTTCGACAATTTTATAAGCTATTTGTCGAGCTAAAATATTATCAAGCACATAGAGAGGAAACACATGAGGGTTGGCTAGGCTGCCAAAGACCTAGATATAAGTAAAGGATTCCTCTTTGAACCATATCCCTATAGATAACAAGTCATTATTGGCTTCTTTGGAAAGGTTGGGGTATTTCTCTTCAAAGACATCTTGATAGATGAGAAGCATAACTCCTTAGAAGATTTTGTATAAATGTGGCTAGAATTTAGATTCCCATAGTATATCATGGTATATATGAATTGGCGTAGGGTCTTCGATGGTCCATCTCCATCCAATGTGTTGTGGCTCATTTGCATTTACTTTTGAAATATTTCTCAAAACACCAAAAAAATCATATATGTTAGAAAATGTAAAAATTTTCGTATGCCAAAAAAGAATTTTTGATTTATATGTTGGTGTATTAAAATTATGTGTGGAGATGTGAAGGCGGGTACCTTGGTAGGACCCCTTATCACAATCGAAGTTCGTGAAAAATATTTTCCATATTCATTTGTTACCACTCCCGACCGCCAATGCGATATTAAATGGGACCCTCCCCGCCATGTCACCTCTTCTATCCGCATATCGCAACTTCAAAATTCCATTTCTGATCTCCAATCCCCGATATGTTATGAATGCTGATATGCGATTTGCGATAAGTTTTATATCGCCGATTGCAATTTGCGATCGGCCCCACCTCCACTTTCCACGTCATCCCTATATTTATCGCATATCACACATCGCACACCGCAAGCTTAGGAGGAATGACACTCATGAACCATGTTGGAATGTCGAAATGTGAAGTGTGACAAGGGAGAGATGCGATGCAACTCAGAACTATGATTTCATATATTCCATATCGCACATCACACATCGCAAGCTCAAGAGGAATGGCGCTCATGAAACATGTTGGAATGATGAAATGTGAAGTGATATAAAGGGACGGATGCAATAGTTTTGAAAGGAAAATTTGAATTTATTTAAAGTCCAGGATTATGTGCAGTTGCGTTGTTTTATGAAGAAACATGAACGCATGCAGTAGACTTGGGTAACTACCGACCACGTGCAAAAAAATGTTGTATGCCTTGCACCTTGTAAATAAACGGAAGCTTGAACACAATGATGGTGGACTCGAGTAAGTGAACCAACACAAAGAAAAGGAGAAGAGACGGCAGAACTTTGTAGGCATGAGAAGAAGAGGCAACTTCCAGCATAAGGGGACATGATAACATTGTTTGAAATGTAGAGGCATAGGCAGAGTCAGGAAAAAGGAGCATATGGTGGCACTATTGGAAACACAACAGTTGGGTCAAGTCGGGAAAATATTCGTTATTGCAAAATTGTTCGAATACCGCATCAGAAACAGAAAATACATGAAAGCAAGCAACAAGACAAATATTGAACTCTGGAAGAAACGAAGGGCAAGGATGTTCAATCTGTTAGGGATACACATCATCACTTTAGGGAGACACATCAACAAAAAATAAGATTAAAAAAAAAGAATAATATTTCAAGTCTTAATTTGTTTTCTTTGTTTGTTAAGATCGAAGTAATAGTGATGTCCTCAATTGCAATGTAAAGTAGTTTTAACAGTTTAGGTATTCAAATTAGTTTTAAGAAGTGCTAGCAGTTACGAACTGTTTTTGATGTATTTAAGCAAGTTAGAAAGAAAGAAGAGGGGTTCTGAGTTTTGGACCTATGGAAGACTAAAGCTTGGTACTTCTTTTTCTGATAGGTGAATGAAAGAAGCAACAATTTTCTTGCAACTGTTGATGGTGATTCATGTTTCTTGTGTCATTTTATGTTACTTATTCCTTGAATTAAGTGAAGTAAAGAAGCAGTTGGTCTCTGATTTATGTTTGTAAGTAAGAGTTAATTAGCCTTAATAAGCGTTCCTTCACTCCAACTCCTCTCCCTTCACAAATTCTCTCTGTTACTTGAAAGAAATAGATTCTGTGTTTACAACATATTATTTTGAGTTTCCTCTCTCCATGAATTCTCTCTAAAACTTAAAAGTAATAGATTCTGTGTTTATAGCATATTACTTTGAGTTTCCTCTACAGTTCTTCTTTTCCATTAAGATATCAGCAGTTAATGGCATTGTAGAGTCTTTCATTATACCATATTATTAAGGGTTTAAAAGAATTAGTTTCCAAAGGGACTGAACGAAGACCACTTGATATAATTACTTTTGTGATACATTTTTAAAAAATGTCTTAAGCATTGATACCATTCCATAGCCAAGGAATTGTCTCTTAAGATACAACATTTTTTGGCGCTGTTGCTGGGGACAAAGAGACGAAGTTTATTTTCCCTGGGTTTTTCACATTATTTCCTTTGGTTATTCAGTGAGGAGGAAATATTTGGTTGTGTTTGTTAGTCTCAGAATTCTAGCTCACAAAAGGCCTCACACGAGGTCAAATACCTCACAGTGGAAGGTCACTGCTTTGTAAGACCCTGAAATATTGGTTTCTAAAAGGGTTTGGAAACCCAAAACCCCCTCAACACCTAGTCCTACACTGTCTGCTCCTCACAGTAGTTCTAGTAATCCTTTGTTTAAAGATATCTCTAAAGTACTTCCTTTCTTGGAACAAGATTCATTTTTCACACCAATTTATTTTCAAGAACCTAAGTTGGAAGAACACTCCTTTGAGTCTGTTTCTTTTACTTTTACTCAAGCTCAAAAAAATCGAGTTCTTGGTCCCTCTACCATTGTCTATCAACCCACTCCCATATCAGTTTTACCTTCACCTCCGTTCATTTTCACAGCAGGTTCATCAGCTGCATCTAACCAAGGAATAGTCAATCAAGGTGAAAACATGGTAGCACCAGCCTTTTTTTTTAACATATATGTTCCACTTAATCTTCCACAACCAAAGAATGTGATGCCTCAAGAGTATCTTAAATTACTCCCACGTTTTACTGGAGAAGATGAAATAACTGCATAAAAACACTTACATGTGTTTTGTAATTTTGCTGAAAATTTGAATGTAGAACATCTTGATGTTATAATGAGGCATTTTGTTCAGTCATTGGAAGGAGAGGCTAGAAAGTGGTTTAAGGGATTTCCAAATAATTCTATTAGTACATGGGAAGAATTGGAAAATAAATTCACTCAGATATGGGGTGAAAAGAGGGATCATGGATATTCACTAACAGAATTCAATGCAATCAAAAGAAAACCAGATGAGAATATATCATATTTTATCCAAATATTCAATAAATTGTATAACAGTTTTCCTGTAGCAATGAAGCCCCCTCATTTTGGAGCAAAGGTGGTTTTTTGCTGGGGATTTTGAAGTTGATTTTAGTTTCACACTTAAAGAAAGGAGATCCCCTACTCTAGAGTAGATACAGGCAGATGCTTTAGAAATTGAAGCTAATATGACTGTAGATGGGAAGGCGAAAGAGAAACAACCTATCCAAGAGAAGTGGAAAGCAAAAGAAGAATCATCACAAGATCAAAGAATTGAAGATATGACAAAGGTGATAAAAAATTTGTCAAATAATCTAGTTAAGATGGAATTGGAATGTAAAAACTCCCAAAGACAAGTACAACAAAACCGAGGAGGATTTAACCCTCAATTCAAAAGGCAACCCCTGCAAATCATTAGGGGAATTTGAGGTCTAGAATGGGCCTCCTAAGGAAATTATAAAATAATAGTAGAAATAATAAAATAAGATTTGATGACATCACCAAATTTTAGAGGGAAAAAAGAAAAAAACTACTTTTTCAACTTATCTCCCAAATTTTTTACTCAAATTTTGAGCAGGAGTACTCGTTGGATGCAAAATTCAATTCCTCATCCAAGGAGTACCCATGTTGCATAATTTCGATGAGTCCTACTACATGAAAAATGAGAAATACCTGAAAAATGTGTTTGTAATCACGTTTTTTTTATGTATTTCTCATTTTTCGTGTAGCAGGGTCAATCGAAAGTATGCAACATGGGTACTCCTTGGATGAGGAATTAAATTTTGCATCCAATGAGTACTATCGCTCTAAATTTGAGTAAAAATTTGGGAGATAAGTTGAAATACGACTTGAAAAAGTAGTTTTATTGTTTTATTATTTTATAATATTTTTACCCTTTTACTTAAAAAATGGTGAATCATCCCCCATGGTTGACATCATCATCTTGAATCCTATTGGTTCTTATAAAGTTTATTTTTTCTGGATTGGAGGTTTCAGTGGTGTAGTTTTTTAGATTTAAAGCTCGGATTATCCACAGTCGTCATTTTTTAGTCTATGTTTCGAGTCTAAATCAAGACTCATCTTCAGGACAACCTGCAAAGAAGAGAGCAAATCATAGGTCAATAAATAGTGGAAAAAGGGAGATGAAAAGGGTTGACCAGTTTTTTAAACTTTTTCAATTTTTTATTTTTATTTTTTATTTTTTGTTTTTATTTTTTTTTGTGTCTAAAGGATATCCTACCTAGTTTAGAAATAATGACATTATTTAAAAGGAAACTTTTATTATAATGTTGATCCTAAAGGTTATATAAATAATTTTGAGATGATAAGTGTATAATGTATTAATATAAAATATTTATATTTTTATTGTAATATTAATATAATATTCATTTTATTATAATAAAATGAATCCAATTGTAATATTGGGACTAAAAATATTTATAATTATATTGTAAAATTAATATAATATTCAATTCATTAAAATTAATTAATTTTTATATTATTTGAATTGATTATAAAGGTGAGGGTTATCAAACCGTAAGGAAGGTTGTTACTAACCCTAAGGGACAATGCTAGGTATATTTTTAATAATTATAATTTAGATAGAAAGAGAAGTTTATTTTTGTTGTACATTTTTCTTAGGAGGCCCATTTTAGACCTCAAAATTCCCCTAATGTTTGCAGAGGGAAAGAAAAGATCAAGACTAGGTTCAAGCACCATTGTATATAGAAGCAGCACCCAGAGAGTCAACAGAAGATGACCAAAAGGAGGCTGAAGATCAAATATATGCTATGTACACAATAGAAATGGATGAAGAGGAATACTGTGAAGTAGAATATACTAAAGTTGAAGTATCTTTTGTTGAAGATGAGATAAATGAATACTGTAAACAATTTGTAGATTTTATGCAAGTTGAGTTGCACAAGAAGTATAATTTGAGATCAATGAAAAGATCAAGGCTGTAAGACACTGAGGGTGAGCAACAAGACCCTAACCCTCCTCCAATGGAGACTCCACAACAAAAGGACCCTGTAAAACAAGTCAGTAATGGGAAGCAACATGTAAATTCAGTTAATATAACAAATGTGCAGCAGGGTGAACCTTCCCAGAGCAAATCAATTGATACTAATATTTTGGAGAGAGTTGTTCCTATACCCGAAAAAGCAGAAAATTCTAGAAAGAGTGAAGAAGAACCTGAAAATAATGTTAAACAAACTCATGCTTTTAGTTTGAAAAAAGAGTTGGAGAAGGTGAAAATTCAGGTACCTCTTCTAGAATTTTCTAAAATACCAGTCTACAAGAAATAAATTTCAGAATTTATTAATCTCACACAGATTGGAGATATAAGTGACATTATGAACTTACAAGAAGAGAAGCTAGTGGTCACCTCTGGTTCTCATGTAGAAGAAGTAGATCCTTCTGTTCCACCATTCTATATTTCTCTTTTGCTTCATGATTTTACTCTCCATAATTGTATGATGGACTCAGGAGGATCCCATAATCACATGCCATTGTTTGTTATGAAGGAACTAAACTTGTAGATTACCAAACCTTACAGGGATATGTATTCATTTGATTCCAAAAGGGTGAAATGTGTTGGGTTAATTAAAGATGTAGTAGTTTCTTTGGCACAAATTCTAGCAAAGAGTATAGTCATGGATGTAGTTGTTACTGACATTCCATCTAGGTTTGGAATGCTCCTCTCAAGATCTTGGGGAGAAAAGTTGGGAGGTTTTATAAAATTAGATTTCACTTATGCTAGCATTCATGTTTTCAATGGGGGAGAAAGGAGATTGTACAGGGAAACAAGGTTCGTGAAGACCACTACCAATAAATATGCAAAACATTCCCCTATTTATAGTCAAGAAACATAAGATATTTCATGTTTTATGTTGCATGAAGATGTAGAATTTGCTGAAGAGACAGGGAAGTAGCTCTCTTTAGCAGTTGTAAATAATGAACTTCATTCAAAGAATCTTTTGAAATGCTATTTTGATGGTGCCTACTCCAAGGATGGCACAGGAGCTGGGTTCTTGTTGATATCACTAGAAGGTAACCTCATGCATTTTTCTTTTAAATTAGAATTTGATTCAAAAAACAACTTGGTTGAGTATGAGGCCTTAATTTTAAGCCTTCAAGTTGCTAAATAGATGGGATTTTAGTGTATTTCAATTTTCGGTGACTCTGAATTGATAATAAGAAAGATTAAAAATAATTTTCAGACCAAGCATCCGAGATTAAGATCATACATAAATGAAGTTTGGGATCTGATAGAGAACTATTTTGAAGCCTTCAATCTTCAATTCATTTTGAGGGAGGGTAATAGGTTGGCAGATTCGTTAGTAGTTGCTGTTGAGATTCAACAATATGATAAGCTTAGTGAAAAGTAAGCACCTTCACTAAGTGGGGCCCGCAGGCTATTTTTAAGTGTATGTCTATTTTTAGACATGGTGAGCATATTCTATAAGTTGCAGGATGTTATTTGTAGATGGTTGGTAAAATGTGAAAAATTAATGAAATTATATTTTTAGAGTATTGGGCAAATTCTATTTATAGATCGTCAATCTAAAAATAGGTGCATGTCAATTATTATTAGCCCTTAATAATAACCCGACAATAAATATCAACTTATTCTCTTGGAGCACTTTATTTCAGTGAACAGATTTGGAAAATCAGTGGGCTGAAGGAATTACACAATTCCTAGGGTTATTGGTGGCTCATGCATGAAGGAATCAGTTAGAAACGAAGTGGCAAAGTTATGACAGAGTTGGAAGAGTAGTTACAGGAGTTGTTATTTAGTTTAACTCAGTTAAGTGAGTTAAACTTAGTTGAGCTAGTTGTATCTAGTCTAACTGAAAGATACACTAGTGAGAGTTAATTGAATTAATTAGTTAATTAATTCACAACTAATAACTCACTAACAACTGAAAAAATACAACAATTAACTACTTGCATGTCAGTTCCAGTGGAGACCCAGTGGAGAGATAGGTGAAAGGGTGAGATGGACTATCTGTTGTGACTATAGTGATGCATTCAATGCATTTGACACACATTGGAGTTGCCAATGAGGATTGCATAGTCAAGAAAAGGTCAATTCGAATTCATTCAAGGGTCTTCTTCAGCAAGGATTGCGCAGTGGAGGCAGGCTGTTAGGAGGCAAGAAATTGGTGCATAGATATGCAAATTTCTTCATGACAGTGTGTAATGATTGTTGATTGTACTGAGAGCTTGATGTAATAAGCTTTGTATGAGATTATTACATGATTCCATTGATATACATAATATATGACAGCTGGGATTTTTAGCTTTAATCTTTCCCGTTAAACAATTGTGTTATGTGTGATTGAATTTATTCCATGTGTTTGCAATTGAGTTTTAAATTTCCACAAGTTTAACAGTGGAAGGATTATGTATTTAGCAAGAAGATAAATATTGTTAGATCAGAATAATCCGGTAATACATCAGTATTAATAAATTTCTACATGGTATTAGAACAGTATTGATCACTGGAGATTGCAATTGTGAATAAGTGTTGAGTTTTTGTGTTGGTGGACAATTCGAATTTGTTGCAGAAATTTCTTGGTGTGACAGTTGAGTATTCATTGAAATGTCTTACAATGGGTTGCGATTGGAGTATGCCTTTGAGGGTAGCTCGAATTAAATAGCCTGGAAGGAAAGTATGGAGGCGGTGCTTGAAGATAATGGACTGAAGGGGTTCATCGATAGCAATGTTCCTAAGCCTGCTTCTAGCGATGTTGCAGGACTTGACGCATGGCCACAGAAGGTAGCAAAGAAAAGAATAATTCTGTTGGAAGGTGTGAAGGACCATATTGTGTCAAGATTTCAAGGTAAATCCACTCCATTTTCAATGTGGAAGGCTTTGACAGATCTTTTCCAAAGCAGCAACAACTAGAGGAAGTTGGCCCTGAAATATAAGCTCAGAAAAATAAAATGGAGAAGGTCGACAATATTCCAAAATATCTCACGAAGTTTGTCCATTGTAGGGATGAACTGGGAAGTGTGGGGATTACAATTGATGATGATGACTTGGTGAGTGTTATAGCATCATTTCTCACCTTCATATGATTCATGATTGCTTTTATGGCTTTGGGCACCCATTCCTACAGACTTGGACAAATTCACTAAAAAACAGTGTAAAAATCCCCATACGCGATTATGCCCAGACTTTTCCGCGTGTATACGCGAGTCCAACTGCACTTTTCCACGTATGCAATTAAAATCATTAAAAAAATATATAAAAATTCCCTATTTTCGGGCTGGGTTGATGGTTACTCTGGTAGTTCAACCACCCCAGCACGTGGCCAACTGTTTCCAACTGTTGAAACTACTTGGAGGGAGTATAAAAGCCCCTCATGTGCATGGCTTAAGGGAGAGAGAGAATTATTGATATTATACTCTGTTGGTATTCCCTATCCAAGTCTGAATTCCCGTGCCTCCTGCACTTCCCAGTTCATTTCAAGAAACCTTTGTTTCTTGGAGATGCTCATTCCTTTATATGTCATCTCGTTTGCACCAGTTTGGAAGGAATCTTAGCGAGGCAAGGGTGGGACGGATCCGGACGACGGTCTGCTCGAAGATCGTGGAAGGATTCAGGTGATCTCTCCACTCGTTATTTCTGTACATGCTATTTATAATACAGAAGTACCATCTTGTTGCCGAAATATACGTGTTAGTGTCTGCTTGTATACATGAGAATATTTGTTATTTAAGCATTAATTATGGTTTATCTGATGTTTTATATGGATTTCACTAACATTTAGAGTAGATATATGTTGTACAACCACTTCTTCGTGCTTGTTTCTTCTTGTCTTTCAGGTTAAGAAGGAAGAAGGGTTGTTGGGGGTTTGGACCCCGCGGGATCTGCTTCAACCGTAGGACCTACGGGTAACTTCTTCGTTCTACTCTATTTAGTTTTTCATGAACATGTATGGTTGTGTGAGTCCTTCTTAAGTAGCATGCCCCTGCTCTGTGGAGGTTTAAACCCAACGAACCTCTAGGGTGATTTTCCCCAAAACAGAACTGGCGACTCCGCTGGGGATTGCATTCTTGTGATTCCCCTGTTGGGTGGTTTCAGCTGTTTGATAGGTTTCCAACAGCTTTAACTTTCATTTTTAGTCCAGTTTACTCTTTCTCAATCAGATTGAAGTCTTGGTTTCTTATCCAGGCTTGTCCTTTTTGTTTTTTCATTATTTACCTTTGTATACGCGCTTTTTTTTGCACACAGTCACGTATACACGCAAGTTTTCCTAAAGGGACTCGCGTATACGCGTGTTTCCTTTAGCACAGTCGCGTATGCACGCTTGTTGCTAAACTGTGAATTAGCGTATACCTAGGCAGATTTTGAAATTTTGGATTCTTTGGCTTTTTAGTCCTTTCTGTCTGTGGAGACCTGTTCCTGTAGTGTCTTTGTACCCTCTAGAGTGTGAAGAAAGTGGTCTTTGGTCTTTTCTCTCTTTCGTTTGATTGAAAACTAGTCTTTTTGGCAAAGTGTTGTTTCTTGTGCTAGCACTTCTGGTTTGAGTACCAAGATAGCTTTCTGGGCATTCTTGGCTGTTCTGCTTCATCAGAACAGAGAGCTCCTGCTCATTTACTCTTTCCTGTCTTTATGTTTTACTTGGCACTACGATTTTTGCTCGTTTCTTGATTGGTTTTCTTGAGTTCAGTTGGCTAGGTCTTGTTGCAGCTTTCGAAGAGTCTTTCTTGGTTCTTTGGAGTTTTTGTTTGCGACAAGGTTGCACTATTATTTTAGGTTGAGTGGCTGAGTTTTCTTGTCTTCTTTTGCTCGTTTGATCTTGCTACTAGTTAGCCCTATAAGATTTGGAGCATTTTGGAAGTTTTTTGCTTGAAATTCAGTATTGTTTGGCTTGAAATTTTATAGTTTTACTTGGTCTTTTCGAACTCTTTTATAAAACACAAAAGCTCAAAAAACATTTCGCTTTGTTGTTTGCTTTTGTTTTTGCATTTTTGTTTTCGTTTCTTTGTGTCTTTTGAAGCTTGGTTGAAGTTTCTTGCCTTTGGATTTTGGCTTGATAATTGGAAGGGAGTTGTCATTCATTTCTTCCTCTTGTTTTAAAACGTTCTTTGGTGTCTTCATATTAAGAGTTCTTGATTTCGGGAACTAGCTTTCTGGACAACCAAGGAGAGGTAAAACTGAAGGAATTTTGGGAAATTTCACTTTGCTTTAGGAGACTTTGCATCTTAGGATTTGCATGCTCGTAGTGATTTGCATTAGGTGCATTTAAACATTTAGTCACTTTCATAGTTTTTGTGAGTGTGAGTTTGCTATCTGAAAAGAAAAAATACAATTTTTAATCTCGTAGAACCCGTGTAGAAGTTGCTTTTCATCGAAAGACAATAACTGCATTTGAAAGTAGTTTGGTTTTTATTAATTTCTTTCTGCATCAAAACATCATAAGTTTCATTTCCGCATCCTTGTGACTTAACATAACAGCCCATTAAAATAAGCGATATAATTTAAAATCAACTAGCAAGTTTTCTAAGTGTCATACACCAACTAGCTAGGTTGTAGGGTCTTGGATTAGGTGAGTGGAGAGTTAACTCTCCAAGGCCGCTCAAACAAAACATAGAAGTTGATTAATTGAGCAAAATCCAATTCCGTTAGGTGGACCGGGAAAGCTCTCCTCCAGAGAGTCAAGCGCGAGGGGAAGTGAAGGCTGAGAAGAGGGATACCCCCTCTTGATTAGCTGAATCTGACCTCAAGACCGTTCCGCCCGGCTTCTGACACGGATTGGTGCCCATAGTTGCCACTCCTAGGTTCCACACAGGTGACTGCGGGGGGGGATACCTGTGGTACCTGAGGCAGACGTCGCATCACTTTCAGCAGTACTTCTGGGGGGTGCCCTTGCGAAGCTTGGGTGCTTGAGCCGACAAAGGCTGTCGTTAGGAGGTCGGCGTAACTGTGTCTGATACCTTCGCTAGTTGTTCTGGGCCGTAATTATCCTAGACTGCTTTCGGGAGGTCATATATTTCGCTTTCCTGTATTTTGGTGTCCGGTCCTCATCACCTGGAGCGGAAATACTTGAAGGCTGTTCGCTTGATTGTATCTCAGGGATTTTTCTTATAGTGAGTGCTCTTTGCTCCTAGCTTGCCTAGCTTTTCATTTTTTTTAGTCTAATTAAAATCTATAAAAGTGGCTGATCAAGCGCCTCGACGATCGAGGAGAATCCGGGGGTTATCTCCCGAGAGTCCAGAGCCTTCTTTGAGAAGGCGTAGGAGTGATTTAGCAGGTGGTTACCACCCTATGACGTCTGACGCAGTGGAGAGAGATCCTCCACAAAGGTCTGAAGGTTTCATAGCTGATTCTGGTGTCGGTTCCGAGAGGAGCATTCTGCTCACCTCGCGAGTTTTATTTCCTCAGGAAGAAGATTTTCAAATCGAAGAAGTACCTGAACCTCCTGCGTCAGGTCCATCTCCTCTTCCTCCTGATTATCCGTTCGTTGTTCAATACATCGGACCTGAGTCTGAGAGACCGAAAGATCTTCCGTATCATTCCTACCTTTTGATGGCCACGACTGGGAACACCGCTTCTGTCGTGAGTGCTGCAGGCATTCAGACCCCTGCTTCTGTTGAAGGAGGGGGCACTATTGCTTTATCTTTGATTTCTTCTAGTACTGCTGTGTTTGGCTCTAGGTTCACCCAAGCACAGGCTTCTCATTTTGGTCCATTCTGTTCAGGGATGCCCACTAGTGGGAATCCCTCTTTTTCCTTTTCCACTGCTATAGCTGGATCTACACCCATGTATTCCATGGCTAGTGGATCAGCTTCTTTTCAAGGGTTCCCCTTCGGAACTGGACACATTCCTAGTTCGAATCCTTCTTTAGGGTCCTTTCCATTTAATTCTCAGACTGAGAGTTTCAACCCTTGGTCTGGGGGGCAAAGTTCGACTACTTTTACAGGATGGAACCCTGTGTTCACTACAGTGGGGGCAGGGAATCAGTTTTACACAGGTCATCAAGGGAATACTTTCCCCTTCGTCGAGTGTTTATCGACCTTTCTCCTCTTCTAATGCCCGGAACCCCTATCGTGATCTCCTTCATTTCATACAATTTCCACGGGGAACCGTCCGGGGTTTCCTTTGGTAACTCTGCGTTGGGAGGAGGTTCTTCTCCTTTTTCTATGAGTCCTTTTTGGCAACCTGGTGCCTCATCAAATCCAGGGTATTATTTTCAGAATGTTGGGAATCCATCCCATCAAGGATGGAATCCTCAAGCTCCACCTCGCTTACCTTTTCTGGCAATGTTAAACTTGCCAGATCTGTCGAAGTTGACTAATGATCCGATTCGTTATAGTCCGGGGTGGCCTCCGGTTCCCACCAAACTTCCTTCATATATTCCAAAGTTTGAAGGTAAGAATGGAGAAGATCCGGCTAACCACATTACCACTTTCCATTTATGGTGTTCTTCGAACTCCCCGATCGATGATTCGATTAGGTTGAGATTATTTCAACGCACCCTAACTGGAAACGCTGCCAAATGGTATATTGAGCTAACTGGGGGCAGTTTTGCTACATTTGGAGAACTGGTCAAGGCGTTATCAACCATTTCCGCTTTGCCTGTCCGATATGAGGCTGGGACGGAACTCCTGGCTAATTTTAAGCAGGATGAAGCAACCCACATTTCTGATCACATTCAGGAATGGAGGAGAAGGAAGAGGCTGATTAAAGCTCATATTCCAGGTGAATTCCTTTTTGAATGGTTTCTCAAATCCCTGCAGTCAGATATTTCGAAAGATGTATCCCTATCTGGGGTATTTTCTGAGGAGCAGGCCATTTTTAGGGCCCAGCAGCTGGAACTGATCTATTCTCAGTCAAGGGTCCTTTATAAATATTTGCCCAATGCTCCTCGCTCCAAATTAGATTTATCGAAAACTAGTTCATCTTCATGGCGACTCTGACTGATGTGGGATTGATCAGGGATTACAGGCAAATAAATTATGATTAATTCATGTTGTTTGCCTTTACACCGTCTCTTCGGTCGTCGTGCCTCGCTCAGTCATCACTTTCCTGTACTTTGTCCATAAACAATGTTGTCCAAGCTTCTGATCCCAAAGGAAATCAACAATTCGATGGGAAGAAGAAGGGACGAAATAACAAGAAGAATGGCAAGAACGGGAAGGGTAATGCAAATAAAACCAACGAGCATGTTGGTGAGGGACCAAAGGAGAAAAGGAAAGTGAAGTTTCCATGCAAGCTATGTGCTAGAGACCATCTTACACACCTTTGCCCTAAAATTCAGGATGCGCAGCGCTTGTTAGCACAGTAGGGTTCTTCTAGTTCCCAGGCTGTGTTAACAAACCCTTTTCCCCAAGGGCAAAAATTAGTTGTTGGCGCGAATCAAAATCCTGGGGCTTCCTCTGGGGGCACCCAGGAAGGGTAAATTCCATCGAACATTTTCATGATGAGTGCTCACGCAGATATCGCTACGAGATCCCATGATTATGGCGGAGAAGAGTCTTCGAAAGCTAAGGATGTTCCTGATGCTATTGAGCCGCTTCACATCACGAAGCCTACTGTTGAGTCTATGCCTCGGATGCCCAAAGCATCTTCTAAGCGATCAACAATTAATCCAAACACTAGGGCTGCCCAGAACTACTCGATTTTGGAAGATCTGGCGCAGAGTCCTTGTGCTATGTCAGCTTTAGAGGTACTCCAGTCTTGTCCGGCTCAGCGCAGTGCTTTGCTCACTGCCATTGGGGCTATTGATCCAAAAAATTCTCTTCTGATTACATTTGATATGACTAATTTTAAGAAGAGACTCCCCCATCATATGGCTTTTCATATTAAATCATCGTACTGGAAGTGCAATATCTTTTGGACAGTTGTTGATGAGGGTGCTTCCACATGCGTGATGTCTTCGTATGCTGGAAGACACTTGATTCTCCCAAAGTCAGTCTCCATCTAGTACCGGTTTCCCATCAAGGTTTCACGGTCAAGATCACAATCTCATGGGATTGTAATGGCTTTGCCCATCCGTGTCGGGGGCAAAACCGCTGCCAATATAGAGGTTGAGGTAGTGGATGCTTGGACTACAACCTTCATAGAGAACTGGATTTATGAGATGGATGTCATTGCATCCTCATTATTTCGCATTATATGTTTCCCCCACGAAGGGAGGATTGTTACAGTGGATCAACTGGACTGTCCTCCTGTAGACCCGAATGCGTCTACTGACTCATCTGTTCCTAAGTTGGATAATTCTAAGGCGCATGTTGAGAATTTAGGAGTTGGAATGTATTCTTCCTTGATGGGTACTTTCGATATTCCTCCTCCTACGGTTCATATTAATGCAATTTCATCCTCCAAGACTCCTCTTCGAAGAGAGTTCTTCAGAACTCATTATTTTTCTAATTTGACCTTAATTTCCCTACTCACACTTCACATTAGCTTTAAGGTCACGGTCAAGTGGTGGAATGGCATTTCCTTCGGCAGTCTCCGAGATTGCTTATCACCAAGAGCTGACTCAAGCAGAATCCATTCCAGCCTCCTTCTCTTCATACCGGAAGAGTTGGATGGAGATGTGGCTCCGGCTTGGACACTTAGTTCTTCTTCTGCCCAGGATTGCCTTGATACCACTCTTCCATCCGAAGAGGCCATCCTGGAAGCTATGACTGGTATAGATAGACCGTGGGATGACTTGCATCATCAGTCTTACTTTTTACCTGATTTGAGCGAAGTTGAAACAAGTTTTCCAAGTCCTCAGTCTCCTGGTCCTGTTCACCCAGTCCTGAACCCTTTAGCACCAACACAGGTTTATGCTGAAGGGAACATGGCTGTGATTTATCCTACTATCCCGGTGAACATTTCCAGGGATCCCAATATTATCGAGAATGTCTTCATCGGAGCTGAATGTTCCCGTGAAGAGGTTCAAATTTACACCGAGCTCTTTAAAGAGTATAGGGATGTATTCGCTTGGTCTTATGAGGAAATGCCTGGAATAGATCCATCTATTGTCCAGCATGAGATCAAGACGTATGAAAACGCTAAGGCGGTGAGGAAAAAACTTCATCCGGTCAATCCTAGGAAGGCATCAGCTATCAAAGCTGAAGTTGAGAAGCTGCTTAAGGCGGGACTCATTTTCCCTATTCCTTTGACTGAATGGGTTTCAAACCCCGTTCCCGTAGATAAAAATCAAGGAACGATTCGAGTGTGCATTGATTTCGGAGACCTAAATAAAGCATGTCCTAAAGATAATTACCCCACACCATTTATCGATTAGATCATTGACGAGTGTGCTGGTAATGAGATTTTCTCCTTCATGGGCGGTTTCTCCGGATATAATCAAATTACTATCCGTCTTGAAGATCAACATAAGATTGCCTTTATTTGTCCCTGGGGTACATTTGCATACAAGAAGATGCCTTTTGGTCTTAAAAATGCTAGGGCTACCTTTCAGTGGGCCATGTCATATGCCTTCCACGACATCAAAAAGATTATCGAGGCATACTTAGATGATTTAGCTGCTCATTCTCGAAAGAGGATGGATCATCCTGGTCACCTCCGGCAAATATTTGAAAGATGTCGTTTCTATAAGATTAGATTGAATCCGAACAAGTGCGTTTTCGCGGTTACATCCGGTCGGCTATTGGGATTCATTGTGTCTAGGGAAGGGATAAGGGTAGATTCCTTCAAGGTTGAGGCAATACTTCGGTTGCCTCCCCCGTCCTCAATTCGTCAGCTTCAAAGTCTTCAAGGGAAGTCTAATTTTCTTCGGAGATTTATCGTCAATTATGCTGAAGTTACAAAGGGATTTATGAGACTGTTGAAGAAAGGAGTTCCTTTTCTTTGGGATGACTACGCTCAATGCTCATTCGATGCTTTGAAAAAAGCATTGACCTCTGCTCCTTTATTGAGTCCACCTGATTATAGCAGGGATTTCCTTTTGTATATGGCAACAGCAGAATCTACTATTGGTATGGTTCTGGTTCAGGAGGATGATGCTCTTGCGGAGCATGTTATTTACTACCTTAGCCGAGGCTTGGTAGGACCTGAACTCCGGTACACTCCGATAGAAAAGTTAGCCTTAGTAGCAGTTCATGTTGTGCAGCGACTCTGGCATTACATTATTCTTCACAAAACTTATGTTTTGGCAGCTGCCAATCCATTTTAGTTTGTCCTCAGTAGGCGAGTGATTGGGGGCAAATAGAATAGATGGATTGTGATTTTACAGGAATTTGATCTTGAGTTCATGTCTGCCAAGTCCAAGAAATCATTGGTTTTTGCGGAATTGATCTCCGAGTTGCCCTGTGGGGAAGAGATGATTTATGATGAATCCTTTCCGGATGAACATTTGTTTCTTATCTCTTCACAGGATCCTTGGTACGGAGATATCATTGTGTATCTCCAGACTGCGAATTTTCCCTCTACTTTTTCGAAAGATGAGCGTCGTAAGCTGCGTCACTTGGCCAAGAATTATTTGATTATTGGTGATGCTTTATACCGTCGAGGGGTTGATTCAATCCTAAGACGTTTCTTAACTCTCGAAGAAGCTGAGGCTGTGCTGAATGATTCCCACAGTGGAGCTTGTGGGGGTCATTTATCTGGGCTTGCCACAGCCCAAAAAATCTTGCATGCTGGGTACTTTTGGCCCTAGATTTTCAAAGATTGTATTGAATCGGTCAAAAAGTGTCATCCGTGTCAAGTCTATACTCGAAAAATGCGCGCTCATCTAGCTCCGCTTTTTCCAGTCATTACTGTCGGTCCCTTTACAAAGTGGGGTATTGATTATACTACTTGTAACCCACCTTCGGCCAAAGGTCACAAGTACATTATTGTAGCAGTAGACTACTTTACGAAGTGGGTCGAGGCTATGCCTACTTTTGGGAATGATGGTGAGACTGCAGCTCTTTTTATTTTCAACCAGGTTATTGCTCGTTTTGGTATTCCTAGAGAGATTGTCACTGATCATGGCAATCATTTTCAGAATAGCATGATGGCTGAGTTGGCTCTAAAATTAGGTTTCCGGCAAGAGCATTCATCTCTGTATTATCCTCAAGCCAATGGGCAAGTGGAAGCCGTGAATAAATCCTTGAAGACAATTCTTCAAAGGACAATTGATAAGGCTAGATCCAACTGGCATATTATGCTATATCCTACACTTTGGGCATACAGGACGTCAGTGAAAACTGCAACTGGCTTTACTCCGTTTCAACTAGTGCACGGGTTGGAATCCGTATTTCCCATTGAATGTGAGATTCCTTCTCTTAAGTTAGCTGTTGAACTTCTTCCTGACACTTCTAGTCTTGAAGAACGGCTCCTTCATCTGGAACATCTTGATGAGCAGCGTCGGGATGCCGCCACGATGAATGAAGCGCATAAAAACCGAGTTAAAGTTCAGTACGATAAGGCGGTCAAACCCAGGGTTTTTTCGGAAGGTGACCTTGTTTTGGTCTATGCCCAAGAAAAAGATGCCCTGGGGGCAGGAAAGTTTAAATCTATGTGGTATGGCCCCTTTATTGTTAAAAAAGTCCTTAAGAAAGGAGCGTATACCTTGGTTGATTTCGAAGGGAACGAGTTGCCGGAGCCCCGAAATGGGCTCTATTTGAAGAAGTATTATGCCTAGGCTTTGGCCTGGCATGTTGCTTTTGTATATAGTAGTTTTTGCTTTGTACATATCTGGTTGATTTTCGATCTTTGATGAGTTGGTGATGTTTTTGATCTACTTTGGCAGGTTGTGTTGGATGTCATGAGTCATTTTGGTTTCACCGATGGTGCTAGTAGACACACCCGGAACTTAGCTTCCGTGGCTTGGGTGCTTCATTATCCTTCCGGTCAGCTGTTAGTATCAAGAGGGGTCTGCATTGGTCCTGCTTCCAATAATATAGTAGAATACACTGCAGTTGTTTATCTACTCTCGGAGGCAATATATTTGGGTGTTGATTCGTTGGTAGTTTTCTTGGACTCTCAGCTGGTGGTGTCGCAGTTGAACAATACTTATCGGGTTCGTGACCCATTTTTATTACGGTTGTTCTTGAGGGTACGTTTGTTACAAATATCATTTCAATTTTTAACTTTCATTCATATTCCTCGAGCTGACAATTGGTTAGCAGACTCATTAGCTAATCAAGCAATTGATTGGCATATTAATCATTCCATACAATAAAAATTTAATCATAAAAAACATCATACATTTGATACATTTATCACATCACATCAAATATCGTTGTATATATATCATCAGAGTGTTCAAAAAATTTACAAAATTTGGATCCATAAGGTCATACAAAACTTGGGCTTATGCCCGATCATGTTCAGTCTCAAAAAATAATATACAGTCATCTAATACATAATATATGTCCACTCCTGAGGTCCCTGCCCAGAAGTCGTGTTCCTATAGAACGTGACCGCGGTGGTAACTCGGCGGAATAGTTGTACCCAGTCTCGGGGCACTCCTACCACCCGTCTCTGGATGGCTTCCGGCAGGTCTTCCATGGCAGCCATAGGTATGTGGCGGGTTAACCCCTCCAAGTTCCTCTGCACAGCTTGCAGGGTCCTATCTGAATCCACTGTATCTGCTTCGCCCCTGCGACACTTGTGGCGCGGGAAACCCTCAGGTCGCACTGGTCCAATATCTATATCATGATCATGTTTACATTGTCAGTCATTATGAATCCAATAAAAAACATGTTTATTTTCATTTTTTCATACATATTTGAAAAAATCCAAAAAAATTATATAAGTCAAAAAAATTTGCAAACTTACCGACTGTGCCCCATGCTGTGCCTAGTGGAAGAACTAGATCTGGATCTCCATGAAAGTCCATCCCGACATAGGGATAGTCATCCACTGCGATGATTTGTTCTCCCCACCAAAGGAAGAACTCATCGTCCCAAGTGGTCCGGGGAACTTCACTCCCCCCTAATCTCTTCATCATGTCCGCCCAACGGGCAATTCTTGGGTCCCGCGGGCTGCTGAGGGTAGAGATAACTCTGGGTCTCAATGCTGGTATCTTCTCAAAGAAGAATGTCATCAAAATAGTACCGTACCCAAAGTGTTTGGTCTTTTCTTGGTGGATTGAGGTCAACTGTTGTTTCATGTTCAGTAAAAGGGCTATGCACCAATCATACACATGAGTCAAGCATTCTACTGCTATGCTCATTTGCGTCCTGGACGCCTGATGTAGGAAGGCAGATCCTGCCACTCTGCCAATGGTGAAAAGAAGGATTTTCATGTGAAAATCCCGTAAATCTTTAATAGCAATCTGAGTTCCAACTTTCTTGGAACCCTCTACGCAATACACGTGGACATAGTCTTCCACGGTTAGCCCTCCCAGGGGCTTCCCGTGCAAGTCTACTGGTTCTCCCCTCCGGGAGAGTCCAGTAATAAAGTATATGTCTTCCACTTCAATGCGTACTGGCATCTGATCTATCACGAAACAATCTTGGTCTGGTTCCCAGTAATTGATGATCATTTCTAGCAACCGAGGATTGCTTTTCATATTTGGCATTTTGAAAAATTTGAACAATCCACAATTCCGAAGGATATTTTGCGATGCTCGATCTTGCATGACCTCTTGATCAATTGCGCTATGTTCACGCTCCCTCCATGAGATTGTCATCCTGTCAAATTTCAACAAATCATCCATTAGCCACGCATTTTTTGATTCGGACCTGCGCATACGCGACTTTTTCTTTGCACAGTCGCATGTATACGCGACTTTCCTATTACCAACCCGCGTATGCGCAAGTCCGAGTTTTTTAGCAAGGGTTTTAATGGTGAAATTCACTAAATTTTAATTTCCAAATGGACAAAATTATTTGCAAAGATGATTGAGGAGCCTACCTGAAAAATTCGGTGCGATTCGACGGTCGGTTGTTCCTGAATTGACGAAAGAAGTTTTTTTCTCCAGAGCACTTTTTTCCAAATCAGCAATGCAATAATGAACCAAATATGAGGTAATTTGTCTACTTATGCCTAAAAAGTTGAAAATTTTTGCAAAAATTTGTTATGCTTATTTTTTCGATCTATCTTAAGCAGCATAACCCAGATGCTTGGAAGTGCCCAGTTTGGTATGTTTTCAGGTACATTTTGATGATTTTGAGATTTTTCCCGGTTTTTGATCCATGATTACCGACTCGTCACGGCAAGTATATGATCTTCACTGGCATATAGGTTAGGGAAATCACTTTCCGCTGCATCTTGCATACTAGCCTCCATACTGATCACTTGCCATAGGGTCGATCCCATCAGGTCATGAGTATTACACCCATTTCACTCGCCGATTATTTAATCATGACTTGATGGTAGAGTCTTCCTTTACATGGGCTTCTTAGTTAGTTCCTCGCTATCACTTGTTGCCCATGCTGCGTTTTATGTAGGCTCGGGAGTCCTCTTTAGTCCCGCCATGACTTATGTGTTGAAGCTTCATTCTTCTTCTTCATCACTATCATTTTTTCTGGCTTTTACCCTAGAGGCTCCCCGGTGTCGTTAAGTTGTATTACTGCATTGCATATTGGCTACTTGTTTATCCTGGCCTTTAGCCGGCTTCATTTGGACTCGATGTTTAAGCCAACTTTTGACCTTGACTATTTGTACAAGTTAACCATTGCATGCACTTAGCTATCACGACTTGACACTTTTTTACCCATGGATGGAACGTTCCTCTGAGTATCGCTTACCAGTTTTCGCCACCTTGCATTGAGCATAGGATTGTTCCAATCCCAGGAACTAGTGCATCTAATTTTTTGATACTCGTTCTATCCATTTTACCATAGCATTATTTTATTCCTTTTCAGGCTTATTATATGAAAAAGACAAAAAAATCAAATATAACAAAAAGAGCGGGAACGGGATGTATCTTCATTGTTTTGATGGCAGTACAGAGTCAGTTTGTCGCCCTTGAACAAAGCACATTTACTTATATATATCTCCTACATTTGGGATGGTTTTAGTTTTGACCTAGGTTCAGCCTTTACCATGTTTCACTTGTCAGTTCTCCCCCGGTTGGTTATCTCTTCCAATCATATGGAGATTTTGTTTTGCCTCCTGCAGGACAGACTTATACAGTGTCACTTTTTACTGCCATGGTCATCACAGAGTCGTGCTTTTGTTCAAGGGAAGTCTAGCCTGAGTCGGCCATTCTGCGGTGTCTCTCGACTCATTATTCAGTCGGCCTTCCCGGTCTTGTCAGTATCATGTTCTATCACATCAGATGTTTTGATCTTCTGCTCGTGCTGGTTTGAGAAGGTCTCCATTGACTTCTTTCCGGCGGGTTTGTCTCTTATCGACTACGACACATTGCTCTGAGAGCAAGCCTAGAGCCGCACCTTGGGCCTATTTCCATCATTGATAGGTGACCTCGTGCTCAGCATTTGATCATCATCATGGGTCTTTGACTGAGTGGTTTCCCCCGTGTTCGACGTCAGCACACATTATCACACTTGGGATTCGTGCAGTACCTGGATTTCCATTTGACCCTATCGGTGGATTTCTCGCCTCTGTGTCAGCTTTCATTATTGGTTGGTTCAGAGGGTTTCTTCCGTGCGCTAGCTTCATCTTGTGCACGTCGGAAACGTACTTCGATTTTTGGTTCCATCACTCTTCTTCGTCCGATTCCTTCCAAATCTTGGCCTGCGGGTTACACTCGCGCTGGACTGATGTGGGATGCCTTAATGCCTTCCTTCCAGCAGATCTTTTCCCATCGACTCCATCTCATTGCTCCGGGAATAAGGTCTAGAGTATTTTTGTCAGTACCTTAGGGTTTGCAATCATCAGTGGCAGACTCTTCGCTATCGACAGTGGGGATTCATCATTGCCTCCTGATTGGTAGATTCTTTCAAGTGTTCGACTTCAACTCATCCATTCGCACTTGTTAGATTGTACTGGGGCACCTTGACACTCATTTTCATTATTGGTGGGTTGTCTCACGTTGCTTAACGGTATACATTATTGACCGGTAATCCAACGATTTCTCACATGGTCGATTTCAGCTCATTTATTCCCATTGTGTAGAATTCTCCCATCGTGATCGGTGAAGACCTCGGGTTGCATCAGCATTTCTCGGTTCACTTTTGACAGTCCATTCAGTTTCTGCCAGTGATGTCGTCCACTCTTATATGTTGCAGTTCAGTACAGCAGCATCCTATATGTTGGCTCCCGAGTTGCGTGATAGTACCGTTTGTTCCACCCCTTATGATTTGGTACTTGGAGATTCAGTTACTTATTTGATCAGACATCCAGTTGCAGCATCTTTGATCAACTTTCTATATGTGATACTTGGACATTGATTCAGACTTATACTTCCGGGCCATGCTCAGATGATTCATTGTGTACTTTCAGTTCAGCTATACTTGTATACATGTTGGATCTATTCAGTACTTTCCATATGATGTATTTTTGACTGAGCATGGGTATGCCCGCCTCAGCATGAGTTGACTCTCTGTTTTCTTTCATTGGTTTTTGGCAGGCCGAAATCTGGTGAAGTCCTCTCTTGTCCTTGCGAAGTTCTTTCTATGTGCATAATACATTTCGGCCATCATGTACCCCTTCTGACCTCATATATTAGGGGGCATCTGTTATAGCATCATTTCTCACCTTCATATGATTCATGATTGTTTTTATGGCTTTGGGCACCCATTCCTACAGACTTGGACAAATTCACTTAAAAACAGTGTAAAAATCCCCATACGCGACTATGCCCGTACTTTTCCGCGTGTATACGCGAGTCCAACTAGACTTTTCCGCGTATGCCATTAAAATGATTAAAAAATATATAATTATTCCCTATTTTCGGGCTGGGTTGATGGTTACTCAGGTAGTTCAACCACCCCAGCACGTGGCCAACTGTTTCCAACTGTTGAAACTACTTGGAGGGAGTATAAAAAGCCCTCATGTGTATGGCCTAAGGGAGAGAGAGAATTATTGATATTATACTCTGTTGGTATTCCCTATCCAAGTCTGATTCCCCGTGCCTCCTGTACTTTCCCAGTTCATTATAGGAAACCCTTGTTTCCTTGAGATGCTCATCTCCCTATATGTCATCTCGTATGCACCAGTTTGGAAGGAATCTTAGTGAGGCAAGGGCGGGACGGATCCGGACGACGGTCTGCTCGAAGATCGTGGAAGGATTCAGGTGATCTCTCCACTCGTTATTTTTGTACATGCTATTTATAATACAGAAGTACCATCTTGTTCCCGAAATATACGTGTTAGTGTCTGCTTGTATACATGAGAATATTTGTTATTTAAGCATTCATTATGGTTTATCTGATGTTTTATATGGATTTCACTAACATTTAGAGTAGATATATGTTGTACAACCACTTCTTCATGCTTGTTTCTTCTTGTCTTTCAGGTTAAGAAGGAAGAAGGGTTGCTGGGGGTTTGGACCCCGCGGGATCTGCTTCAACCGTAGGACCTACGGGTAACTTCCTCGTTCTACTCTATTTAGTTTTTCATGAACATGTATGGTTGTGTGAGTCCTTCTTAAGTAGCATGCCCCTGCTCTGTGGAGGTTTAAACCCAACGAACCTCTCGGGTGATTTTCCCCGAAACAGTGAGCTTGGCTCTCCTTGGGCTTCTGAAGAGTTGGCATAGCTATGAAGACTCTGTCAATAGACGGGAGAAACTACCAGGTTGGGAGCAACTTTGGTCGGATCTTGTGCCGAAGGAGATAAGGAAAAGTACCAGGGATGGCTCTTCATCGAAGAATGATGATGAAGAGAATTACGCTTTGGTTGCCAAATAAAGGAAGGGGAAGGGGAAGAAATCCCATCCATAATCTGAGGCTAAAGGCAAGAAGCTGGATTTGTCCAAAGTGAAGTGTTTTCACTGTCACGAACATGGGCATCTCGCCACTAACTACCCACATAAAAAGAAGAACAAGAAGGTTGCTGGAGCTGCAGCTGGAGAGGCCTTCACCTCGCAATTTGAACTTGATTTCTCTTTGATCGCATGCTTGGTTTCAAGCTCAATGGGATCGATGTGGTATCTTGATAGTGGTGTATCTTTCCATATGACGGGAGACAAGGAGTTGTTTAGTGACTTGGAGGAGAAGGATCTCCAAATGCATATAGAGATGGGTGACGATGGTAGATACAGTGCGACCGGCATGGAAACCATTACCTTTGAGAGGGATTCAAGTAAACCATTTCTGTTGAAAGATGTTATGCATGTCCCAGGTTTGAAGAAGAACTTGGTCTCGGTCGCAATGTTGGAAGATAGAGGTTATGACGTTTTTTTCAGCGAGGGAAAATATTTCCTGCGACATAAAACAATGGGTCAAACCAAGAGGATACAGATTCGAGTTAAGAATCTATACAAGCTGGAGGTAGATGGCTACGCTGCACTGATGGGAAAAGCAGAAGAAGTGGTGAGCCAGTATGAGGGCGAATTATGGCACAGGAGATTGGGCCATCTTCACCATGGCGCCTTGAAGATTTTGTAGCAGATTTCTACTGGACTTCCCAAGGGTACTCTTGCGCAGTCAGATCAGTGCAAGGGATATACTATGGGTAAGTTTGTGAAGACCACCTTTCATGAGAAGGAGAACTGTGCTTCGGTGATCCTGGAGAGAATTCACACAGACGTGTGTGGACCTTTCTCGGTTGCTTCAATAGTAAAACAAGGGTATTATGTTATATTCATTGATGACTATTCTCGTAGATGCTAGATATTCTTCATGCATAAGAAGAGCGAAAAATTCTCAAAGTTCTGTGAGTTTAAAGCATTGGTGGAGAAGGAGTCCGGGAAGCAAGTGAAGGCTCTACGGAGCGATAATGGTGGTGAATATATTTCGAACGAATTCAAATACTTCTGTAGCAAAGAAGGAATTCAAAGAGAACTCATATCGCCTCATAACCCACAGAAGAATGGGTTCACAAAGAGGAAGAACAAAACGATCATGGGTGCTGCACAAGCTATGCTTGAGAGGGAGCTAGACTTGCATGCAGTGGAGGAACTGCCAGTTCTGAAAGATGAGCCTCCAGATGTGGATCAGCCACAGGAGGAAGTTCATGGAGTGGAGGAGTCCACTCACGCAGAGCCAAACATCATAACTAGTAGAAATCATACCACAGAAGCTGAGAGACTGAAGCTTGATGCGACAGAGAATGTAGGAGTCCCTACATCACAACATAGACAAAGACAGTCACCTGACCGATTTACTGGATACATGGCTCTTATGAGCAAGTGTGTCATGACATAGCCATCTTCTTTTGAAGAAGCAGCGCAGGAGCCCACATGGGTAGATTCCATGGTGGAGGATTATGACTCCATTGTCATAAACAGTGCTTGGGAGATTGTTCGAAGCGTGGTGGGTAAATCAGTGGTAGATTTGAAATGGATCTACAAGGTAAAGCAAGTTGTTGATGGGAGCGTCGAGAAGTATAAGGCAATATTTGTTTCCTGGGGCTTCTTACAGATCGAGGGGATTGATTATGAAGAAACCTTTGCACCTGTCACACGATATTCTTCCATAAGGACCATCCTTGCTCTCTCAGCGCAGATGGGTTGGCACATTCATCAGATGGACGTGAAGACTGCGTTCCTTAATGGGATAATTGAGGAAGAGGTGTACATTGAGCAGCCTGAAGGATTTGAGATCTTTAGCAGTGATTCGTATGTGTGCAAACTCAAAAGAGCGTTGTATGGGTTGAAGCAAGCACCACGTGCTTGGTACACATGGATCGACAACTATTTCACTAGACTTGGCTTCACCAAGAGTGAGACGAATGCAAAACTATACCAAAATGTGGTGGAGGGTACGCTTTTAATCATTGTTCTTTATGTTGATGATTTAATACTAACGGGTGATGAGCAGTTGATACACTCATGCAAGGCAGATCTTGCAAAGGAGTTCGAGATGAAGGATTTGGGCCTCCTTCATTATTTCCTTGGATTGGAAATATGGCAGCAAGAAGGTGAAATGTTTCTGTCTCAAGGCAAGTATGCTCAGGAGATACTTGGTAAGTTTCACATGGAGGACTGCAAGCCCATGGATACTCCTCTTCTAGGAAATTGGAGGAAATAGGATGCTACATCGGCAGAGGTAGTGGATGCCACTGTTTATCGATAGTTGGTGGGTTCGCTCATGTATTTAGTTAATACAAGACCGGACATATGCTATGCGGTGAACTAGCTTTCACAAGTGATGGTTAAGCCTACCAAGCTCTTTTGGAAGGCAGGCAAGCATGTCCTGAGGTATCTCAGGGGCACATATGAGTATGGCTTATGGTACAGAAAGACGGATGAGGTGAAGTTACATGGCTTCACGGATGCAGATTGGGCAGGTAGCCCAACGGACAGAAAGAGCACATCAGGAGGGGTTTTCAGTATCGGATCTATAGCAGTTTCTTGGTACAGTAGGAAACAAATATCTGTGGCACTTAGTCCAGCGGAAGTAGAATACATGGCAGTAATTCAAGCTGCATGTGAAGCTATATGGATGAGGAAGATCCTGGTCGGTTTGTTCGGTTCACATTTAGATACTACAGTGATACATTGTGATAATTAAAGTTGCATTAAACTCTCGATTAATCCTGTGTTTCATGATATATCTAAACATATTGATATACAGTATCATCATATCAGAGATTGTGTGCAGTGGAAGATCATGTTGCTTCAGTACATTCCTACGGAAGATCAGGATGCATATATTCTGACGAAGGCGCTCAACAGGAGCAAATTTGAATACCATAGAGGCAGGATCGGGGTGAAGGATAATCCCTATCTTGTTGAGAGGGAGTGTTGAGATTCAACAAGATGATGAGCTTAGTGAAAAGTAAGCACCTTCACTAAGTGGAGCCTGTAGGCTATTTTTAGGTGTATGTCTATTTTTAGACATGATGAGCATATTCTATAAGTTGCAGGATGCTATTTGTAGATGGTTGGTCAAATGTGGAAAATAGATGAAATTCTATTTTTAGAGTATTGGGTGAAGTCTATTTATAGATCGTCGATATAAAAATATGTGCATGTCGATTATTATTAACCCTTAATAATAATCCGACAATAAATATCAACTTATTCTCTTGGAGCACTTTATTTCAGTGAAAATATTTGGCAAATCAGTGGGCAGAAGGAATTACGCAATTCTTAGTGTTATTGGTGGCTCACGTATGAAGGACTCAATTAGAACTGAAGTGGAAAAGTTATGACCGAGTTGGAAGAGTAGTTACAGGAGTTTTTATTTAGTTTAACTCAGTTAAGTGAGTTAAACTCAGTTGAGCTAGTTGTATCTAGTCTAACTGAAAGATACACTAGTGAGAGTTAAGTGAATTAATTAGTTAATTAATTCACAACTTATAACTCACTAACAACTAAACAAATACAACATTTAACTACTTGCATGTCAGTTCCAGTGGAGACCCAGTGGAGAGATAGATGAAAGGGTGAGATGGACTATCTGTTGTGACTATAGTGATGCATTCAATGCATCTGACACACATTGGAGTTTCCAATGAGGATTGTGCAGTCAAGGCAAGGTCAATTAGAATTCATTCAGGGTTCTTCTTCAGCAGGGATTGCACAGTGGAGGCAGGTTGTCAGGAGGCAAGAAATTGGTGCATAGATATGCAAATTTCTTCATGACAATGTGTAATGATTGTTGATTGTACTAAAAGCTTGATGTACTAAGATTTGTATGATATTATTACATGATTCCATTGATATAAATAATATATGATAGTTGGGGTTTTTAGCTTTAATATTTCCCATTAAACAACTGTGTTATGTGCGATTGAATTTATTCACATGTGTTTGCAATTGAGTTTTAAATTTCCACAAGTTTAACAGCAGAAGGATTTTGTATTTAGCAAGAAGATAAATATTGTTAGATCAGGAGAATCTGATAATACATCAGTATTAATAAATTTCTACAGTTGCAGCTAGTACCTTTAAGCCACCAATGAATCCAAGGTTGAGGTATGAGATTGAAATTAGACATAGACCCTCTATTACTAACAATGTGAAACATTGGCAAGTGTTTGAAGATGATGAGAAGATAAATCATTTCTCGACAATGATTGGAAAGTTTTAAGATGTTGAGATAGATCAAGAAGAAGAACAGACAGAGCAGAAAGGATAGATAAGAAACCTTAAGCAATCAATAGGTGAGCAAAAGATTATCCAATTGAAATATAATATACTCCCTAAAGGACTAGTTCCCCTTGAAAGACTATTTAATTCTAGTGATGTTGTTATTAATTCAAAGAAAATACATCAAGAGGAAGAGATGGAATATTGTAATTTTGGAACTTAGTAGGAGCCAAAAATGGTGAAATTATTTGAGGGTGTTCCCAAAAATTATAAAGAAAGATACATTGATCTTTTTAAGAAGTATATGGACGTGTTTTCTTGGTCATATGAAGACTTGAAAACGTATGATAAAAGCATAATACAACATAAGATCCCATTGAAAGAAGGAATTAAACCACATAGACAAAAGCTGAGATAGATTAGTCCATTACTGTTAGCTCCAATTGAAAAGGAAGTGAAGAAATTGCTATAAGAAAAAAATCATAGTTCCTCTCAGATATTCAGATTGGGTTTCTAATTTAGTTCCTGTGAGGAAGAAAAATGGAGAGATAATATTGTGTGTAGACTTCAGGAATTTGAATAGAGAATCTCTAAAGGATAATTATCCTTTACCTAAGATGGATTATGTCTTACAAAAAGTTACATGAGCTTACAGGATGTCCATGATTGACGGATTCTATGGGTATAATCAGGTGGCAATGGATAAGGAAGATCAGAAAAAAGACAACTTTCACAACCCCCTGGGGTACTTTTATGTATGCAAGAATGCCATTTGGTCTTATGAATGAAGATGCGAATTTTCAGAGGGCCATGGAAATGGCGTTTGTAGGTGACAAATATGTGGTTATATATTTGGATGATGTAACAGTTTTCTCAGGGTCAGATGATGAACACCTGGAACATCTGCAATTTTTTTTTGAAAAATGCAGGAAGTTTGGTCTGTCACTAAACCCCAAGAAATATTTGTTTGCCTTAGAAGAAGGTAAATTATTGGGCCATAAATTCAAAACAAGGAGTGAAGATTGATCCAGCAAGGGTGGAAGCAATTCAAACAATTCCTTTACCCAGAAGAAAGAAATATATTCAAATATTTTTGGGAAAAATAAACTTTATGAGAAGGTTTTTACCAAAATATGTTGATATTGTGAGAAATATAACTCACATGTTGAAGAAAAATGTAGAAGTGAGATGGGATAAAGAAGCAAGAGAAGCATTTTCCAGAATAAAAGAAGCACTCCAGGAAGCTCCTGTTCTAATAAGTCTTGATTGTAAAAAGGTATTCAAATATTTTCATTTGCTTCTCTTGCTACTATTGTTGTGTAATTGCATAAAAATGAGGATAATAAGGAGCAGCCAGTGGCATTCTTCAACAAAGTTCTTAGAGATGCTAAGCTCAAATATAAAATTTTGGAGAAACAAGTGTATGCATTGGTCAAAGCACTCAAAGCCTTCAGGACTTATGTGTTACAATCCCAAATAACCACTTATGTACCTAATTCTGTTGTTAAGGACGTGCTAGTTCAAACTGATGTTGAAGGGAAAAGAGGAAAATGTATAGCTAAAATCTAGGAGTATGATTTGGACATTAAACCCACCAAGTTAATTAAATGACGGGGTTTAGAAAATTTGATAACAGAAACAAATTTTCAAGCATTGTGAATTAACCTCCTGGCACCAGTAGATGGAGCTGACAATGAAGAAGGTCAGGATAAGCCCAAAACATGTATTCAATACAATTTTTTGTGTTCAGTTTGGTATAAAGATGTTTTTCATTACCTGTGTTTATTTTCTTGTCCATCTTCACTAAATAGAACCAAATATAGAGCTTTGAAGCTTAAATCTCAGCCATATGTCATAGTAGAAGTAAAGTTGTACTGGAAAATCCTACTGGTATTTTGCTGTTGTGTTTAACTGAAGGTGAATCCATTGAGGTTATCAAAGAATATCATGAAAACATCTATGGAGGACATTATAGTTGGAAGGTCACAACACATAAAATCCTCAAGTCAAGTTTTTATTGGCCTAAATTGTTCGCTGATGTGTACAGACTGGTCAGAAGTTGTCAGAAGTGTCAATTGTTTGTAGAAAAGAAGAACTTGCTTCGTTACCTCTCATTCCAGTATTCATAGAAGAGCCTTTCAGGAAGTGGGGGCTGAACTTTATTGGAGAGATCAATCCACCATCAAGTGGGCAGTTCAAATGGATTCTAATTGCTACTGATTACTTCACAAAGTGGGTTGAAGAAATCCCCACCAAGAAAGCAAATGACCAAGTCGTGATGAAGTTTCTGGAGGAGAACATCTTCAGTAGGTTTGGTTTTCCAGTCAAGATTGTAACTGATAATTCTCAGGTATTTAATTATGCTCGATTCATTAATTTATGTCAAACATATAATGTAATTTTGTCACATTCCACAGCCTACCATCCACAAGGGAATGGATTGGTTGAGTCTTCAAACAAGACATTGGTGAGGATTCTGAAGAAAACAATCACTGAAAATCAAAAATACTGGGACTCAGAATTAAAATTTTCTCTTTGGGAAGTTCGAGTAACTACTAGGAGGTCCACTGGAAAATCACCTTTTGAGTTGGTATATGGAACTCAAGCATTGTTTCCTAGTCAGTTGGCCAAACCAGTGATTTCTTTCCTTAAAGAAGCTCAGGAAGAACGTAATGCTCTGGTAAGAAGAATGAATAAGGTGATTCAATTAAATGAAAACAGATACAAAGTTAGAGATAATTTGATTACTTATCAGGAAAAAATGAAGTCTATTTTTGACAAGAAGGCGAAATAAATCCTCTTTCATGTAGGAGATTTAGTACTGAGATGGGACACTAGAAGGGAGGATAAAGGAAAGCATGGTAAATTTGACCCTCTCTGGTATGGTTCGTACAGAATTTCTGAAGCCATATCAAACAATACTTTCATCCTAGAAGATTTAGATGGAGAAAATCTACAACTGCCTATGAATGGGCAATATTTGAAGCATTATTTTGAGCATTAAAAGTCAGCATTCCACCATTATAAAATATCAAATTGCTCATTGTTCATATGTCACCAAACAATATTTGACTCCATGCCCAATGGATAAGGCACTAATCTGTGGTTCTTAGCGCTTTCATGGAAAAAAGCACTATCCCCAGGTGGAGCCAGATGTTGTGGCTCATTTACATTTACTTTTGAAATATTTCTTAAAACACCAAAAATAGCATATATGTTAGAAGATGTAAAATTTTTCGTATGCCAAAATATAAATTTTGATTTATATGATTAATCAGATTTGGATCAAGGACCTAAGTGATAGCTCAATTTTCAAAGTATTCGAAAGTGTGTCTAACCTGAGTGACCAGATAGATCTCGTATTTTTGATTCCAGCGCCGTGAATGGTTCAAAAAACCAACACCACTAGGTATTTTCACAGTCAGAAAAAAGAATATTCCTCGAAATATTCCTTTCGGGCCAGTCGCAAGGTGACAAGTGGCAAGGTATGATTGGGCAGTTGATTACGTTGTATTTTGTGGACCAATTGGAAGGTGCCATGTGGCTAGCCCTGAGGCTGCCACGTGGCCCTTGAAAAATGTAATTTTTTTTTTGGGTCCACGAGGCTTGACCTTGAGACCTTCTGCCAAGCACTTGAGCGTCTTACCGTCTCCCCTATGGTTTTGTTCTTAACCTTATGGTTTTCGCGATATATTTGAAGTTTGTTGAAATCGCAATTGGGGGAGCAGAGGGACCAGCCCCTCCCCATATGTCCTTAGCCTAGGACCATGCACTCTTAAAACTCTGACAGTTAGCCCCCACCTGCTAGCGGTTTTGCAACGTGTCACATGCAATGGTCGCAGTTAATGTTTCCGTGCGGGTTTCGCTAACCTCCACCGTGACCACGTGGTTTGGGACATGTGTTCAACCACCAACATTAATTGGTAACGGTTATTCTGGCGGATAATTTGGTAGCGCGCCATTTTTGGCGGAGATGCCTAATCTAACTGCAACTAACTGAAGTGCTCCATTTTTAGTGGAGTTGTTTTAGGAGTTACTGGGAAAAATAGTTTATGCTCTATCTTGAGCATGATTCGACCATTCTGGGAGTGTGAATAGTCAATTTAGACTTTCTTGGACATTATAGACTCATTGGTGAGGTTTTCAGAGGTAGAAGAGGACTTTTGAAGTCCGAGTTTCTTCAAATAAGTTCCAAGAGCCACTAGGGCCACTAGGTGCTAACAGGAGAATGAGGCTTATCTAGAGCAGCCGATATCCATTCTCAGAAAAACAGTAGTATATTCTGACTATTTTGAGTCTTATGAATCCAATGGAAGGATTTGAAGAAGCTTTTGAAGACTTCTGAAGGTCAATATGCTTCAGAGAAGTTTTCAGTGAACCCAGAGCCAAGGGGTGCCACTAGGTGTTGGAGGCATAACCGGAGCAGCCAAAGGCCAATTTAAGTAAGTGAATAGTCTATTATGACTATTTTGGACATTTTGAATTCAATGGAAGGATTTTTATAGCCATTTGGAGACTTATGAAGGTCTATAACCCACAGGTAAGTTTCAAGCAGCCTAGGGCCAACAGTGGATGGAGGCCTAGATTTGGGAGCCAATGCTCATTTGGAGCAAATGAACAGTCTATTTTGGACGTCTGATATGTGATGGAGATGGTAGGTGAGTTTTCAGGGGAAAAAATGATTTATTAAGGAGTTAGTGCCACAGAGAAGCTCATGGAATCTTAAGGGTACTGACAGAAGAGGTCAAGTCTAAGGGAACCTAGGTCTATCTTTAGAGAGATTGCAGCCATTCCAGGGGTATGATGGTATTATAAACCCATTGGTTCATTTCAGATAACAATTGGAGTTGAGTTAGTAACTTGTAAAATAAATTTTCCATCCTAATCCCAAAGAGCCAAGTCAATTTGACAAGGGCTCAAGGAGACATAGCCCACGATATTCGGGTGAACTCCTTTATTAAATTTTTTGTCATGTGTTGATGCTTATTTGCTGCAATTTATGGTTTATGTACATGCTTATTATCAGCAAAAAAAATGTGTAATTTCTCACACTTAAAGCATTAAAACAATTTAAAACACATACACCTGAATCAAGAATTCAATTCTGCATAGTCAAGTATAAGCTAGATCTTAATTTGTTTAACTGAGTGGGAGGTGCTTGAAAATAATAACAAGTTATCCACCCATTTTCAAATCAGGTGGTATCAGAGCACTAGGTTTCTTGCTTGACAGAGCACTAGCTTGCTTGCTTGACAAAGCACTAGCTTGCTTGTTTCACTTGAAAGGTGTTTAACAGTGCAAATAATTTTACTGTTTGCAAATTGATTGATGCTTACAAGTTTGAGGTTGCTAGAGGTGAAGGATAGCTACTATTAGCTAAGTTCAGCAGTGGACAAGAAGTAAGAAGGTTGAAATCATTCTCCTTACCCAAAGGACCTCAAGGCAACCCTTGAAGCACAAGAGGAATTGTTGATTGAAGTTCTTTAGTTCATTTACATAGAGATGACAACTTCATCAAGTAAGGTTTCTAAATCCTCCTTCACAAGATTCTTTGATAAAGAGATGAAGTGAGACTTCTACATCCTGAAGGATATGGTGCAAATTCTATATGAAGATGGAAGAGAAAACACTAGACTTCATGAGAAATTGGTTTCTATGAAGCAAGAGAAAGAATAACTTCTCCAAAGAATGCATAAGATGGAGATGCAGCTCCATCAAACCCAAGAGGATTTGACCAAGTACATGCGTGAAGCAGAGGTAATTCACTGAAATTTGTCTTCAAATTCCTTTTCAGATTGATGTGTAGGTTCATTTGAAAAGAACACTAGAGGTATAGGGTCCAAGTTGATGTTAAAAATGGGCTATGAAGGCAAGGCTTTAGGAAAACATGCACAAGGCATGATTTATCCTATTTTGGTTGAGGAAAGGCCTAGGAAGTTTGGAATAGGCTATGTTCAATTTTATGGCGAAAACTCTATAGCCATGAAGCCATTTTAGGCAACTCCAATAAGAACTTCTGTTGAAGTTCTAAACCAAAAACATGTAAATTTTGTTAAAAAGGTTGAATTCCATTGTTTGAAGCTTGTGTTGCAGCAATATGTTTGTAGACTTGCAGCTGATGGAGAGAAAGAGAGTTCTGACAGCTATCATGACATGAACACTGATGTTAGTCTTCAAAAGAAAGTTGGAACCTCTTCAAGTTCATCTACTCAAGAAGGTAAAAAATATGGACATTCAAAGCAACATTTGAGGTATAATTCTTCCCATAGTCAAGTTGATTATGTTTCTGTTAAGCATGGAAAATTTGCATGCATGAAAGGAAGAAAGAGTTGATGTTCCTATTGTGGTTTGTGTAACGATGAAGTTTCAAAATGCTGAAAGAGGATGAAGGCATATGAGAAACAGTTGAAGCGAAGGAATTTTGCAAAGAAGGTGCAAAACACTTGCACACATTGCTAGAATATGGGACATTTTATTGCCCAATGTTGGACATTGCATCTAACTAAGCATCCCAAGCATTTGAAGAAAGACGATAAAGAGACTAGCGAAAATGGAACCAAAGATTCCATCATTGATGTGAGAACAGATGTTTCACATGAAGAAGATTTTCAACAACAAAAATCGCCATGGAAGTGGCTTGGTAAGAAGTGGTTTGAATTCTTGACCGAGTAAGACATACATTCATTTGTACATATGCAAATTTTAGTTATTTATGCATTTCTGTTGGAAAATTACGTTTATTTGAGACACCTTTGATCGATGATCAAGGACATGATGTTCAGATACCTTCAATTTAAAATCTCACCAGAAATTTCTGAATGAGTTCAAGGAAGATACAGTTCTTGACAGGAGGACAAGAGCATTCAAGAAGGGAAGTGTTGACTACCTTCGAGTTTTGGGCTCAAAGGCACTAAGCCAAGCAAGGAAAAGTGTAAGGAGGTTGGAAATGTCAGGGTGTTGTACTCTCATCTACTGAACAAGTCAGGTAATCAGTCTTTTGGGGTCCAAAAGATTCATAATGGGGAAGAGTGATCAGATTTGGATCAAGGACCTAAGTGATAGCTCAATTTTCAAAGTGTTTGAAAGTGTGTCAAACTTGAGTGACCAGATAGATCTTGTCTTCCTGATTCCGGCACCATGAACGGTTCAAAAAACCAACAGTATGAAGAAGTTATCGCGATTTGAAAAGTCTAGTAAACTGCAATTTTTGGATTTTGACCAGGTTTGACTGGGTATTTGCATAGTCAGAAAAAATTATATTCTAGGGAATATTCCTGGAATAATCTTGGAATATTCCTTGTAATATTCCCCGGAATAATCTTTCTGGGCCAGTTGCAAGGTGACAAGTGGTAGGGTATGATTGGGCAGTTGGTTACGTTGTGTTTTGTGGACCAATTGGAAGGTGCCATGTGGCTAGCCCTGAGGCCACCATGTGGCACTTGAACAATGTAACATTTTTTTTTTTGGGTCCACGAGGCTTGACCCCGAGACCTCCTACCAAGCACGCAAGCGTCTTACCGTCTCCCCTATGGTTTGGTTCTTAACCTTACGGTTTGCGTGATATATTTGAAGTTTGTTGAAATCAAAATTGGGGGAGAGAAGGGGCTAGCCCCTCCCTATATGCCCTTAGCCCAGGACCAGGCACTCTTAAAACTCTGACAGCTAACCCCCACCCACAAGCGGTTTTGCGACATGTCATATGCAACGGTCGCAGTTAATGTTTCCTCGCGGGTTTCGCTAACCTCCACCGTGACTGCGTGGTTTGGGACATGTGTCCAACCACCAAAATTAATTGGTAACGGTTAGTTTGGCGGATAAGTTGGCAGCGCACCATTTTTGGCGGAGATTCCTAATCTAACTGCAACTAACTGAAGTGCTCCATTTTTAGTGGAGTTGTTTTAGGAGTTATTGGGAAAAATTGTTTATGCTCTGCTCTATCTTGAGCATGAATCGACAATTCTGGGAGTTTGAATAGTTAATTTCAACTTTCTTGGACATTACAGACTAATTGTTGAGGTTTTCAAAGCCAGAAGAGGAATTTTGAAGGTCAAGTTTCTTTAGAGAAGTTCCAAGGGCCACCAGGTGCAACAGGAGAATGAGGCCTATCCAAAGCATCTAGTATCCATTCTCAGAAAACCAGTAGTCTATTCTGACTATATTGAGCCTTCAAAATTGAATGGAAGGATTTTCAGAAGCTTTTGAAGACTTATGAAGGTCGAGATGCTTCAGAGAAGTTTTTAGTGAACCTAGAGCCAGTGGGTGCCACCAAGTGTTGGAGGCGTAACCGGAGCAGTCGAAGGTCAATTTCAGTAAGTGAATAGTCTATTCTGACTATTTTGGACATTCTGAATCTAATGGAAGGATTTATATATCCATTTGGAGACTTCTGAAGGCCGATAAGCCAGAGGGAAGTTTCGGGCAGCCTAGGGCCAACAGTGGATGGAGGCCTAGATTGGGGAGCCAATGCGCATTTGGAGAAAATGAACAATCTATTTTGGATGTCTGATATGTGTTGGAGATAGTAGGTGAGTTTTCAAAGACAGAAAATTATTTCTTAATGATTTATTGTCACAGAGAAGCTCAGGGAAGCTTAAGGGTGCTGACAGAAGAGGTCAAGTCTAAGGGAACCTAGGTCTATATTCAGAGATATTGCAGCCATTCCATGGGTATGATGGTATTCTAAACCCATTGGTTCAGTTCAGATAACCATTGGAGTTGAGTTAGTAACTTGTAAAATAAATTTTCCATCATAATCCCAAAGAGCCAAGTTAATTTTACAAGGGATCAAGGAGACGTAGCCCACGATATTTGGGTGAAATCCTTTATTAAATTTGATGTCATGTGTTGATGCTTATTTGCTACACTTTATAGTAGTTTTAAATTCTTAATATCAGCAAAAAAAATGTGTAATTTCTCACACTTAAATCATTAAAACAGTTTAAAACACATACATCTGAATCAAGAAATCAAGTATGCACAATCAAGTATAAGCTAGATCTTAATTTGTTTAACTGAGTAGGAGGTGCTTGAAAATCATAAAAAGTTATCCACCCATTTTCAAATCAATGTTGGTGTATTAACATTATGTGCAGAGATGTGAAGGTGGATCCCTTGGTAGGACCCCTTATCGCAATCGGAGTTCGCAAAAAATCTTTTTCATATTCATTTGTTACCACTCTCAACTGCCGATGCGATATTAAATGGGACCCTCCCTGCCACATCACCTCTTCTCCCCATATATCGCAAATTCAAAATTCCATTGCCGATCTCCAATCCCCGATATGCGGTTTGCGATAAGTTTTATATCGCCGATTGCGATTTTTGATCGGCCCCACCTCCACTTGTCACGTCATCCCTACCTTTATCGCATATCGCACATCACAAGCTCAGGATGAATGGCGCTCATGAACCATGTCGGAATGCTGAAATGCGAAGTGCAACAAGGGTTGGACGCGATGCAACTCAGAACTATGATTTAATATATTCCATACTGCACATCGCACCTCGCAAGCTCAGGAGGAATGACACTCATGAAACCTGTTGGAACGCTGAAATGCGAAGTACAATAAAGGGACGAACGCGATAGTTTTCAAAGGAAAATTTGAATTTATTGAAAGTCTGGGATTATGTGCATTTGCATTGTTTTATGAATAAACGTGAACGCTGGCAGTAGACTTGCGTAACACCCGACCTCGTGAAAAACAATGTTGTATGCCTTGAGCCTTGTAAATAAATGGAAGCTTGAACACAGCGGTGGTGGACTCGGGTAAGTGACCCAACACAGAGCAAAGGAGAAGAGAAGACGAAATGCTGTGGGCATGAGAAAAAGAGGTAGAGATAACATTGTTTGAAACATAGAGGCATAGGCAGAGTCAGGCAAAAGGAGCATATGGTGGCACTATTGGAAACGCAACAACTGGGTCAAGTCAGGAAAAGATGTGTTATTGTAGAATTGTTCAAATACCACATCAGAAACAGAAAAGACATGATAGTAAGAAGAAAGAAAAATACTGAACTCTGGAAGAAAGGCAGGGCAAGGATGTCCCATCTGTCAGGGAGACACATCAACACTTCAGGGAGACGGATCAACAAAAAATCAAATTCAACAAAAAGAATAATATTTCAAGTTTTAATTTGTTTTCTTTGCTTGTTAAGATCGAATCTATAGTGATGTCCTCAATTGCAATGTAATAAGTAGTTTTAATAGTTTATGTAGTTAAAGTAGTTTCAAGAAGTTCTAGCAGTTATGAACTGTTTTTGATGTATTTAAGCAAGACAGAAAGAAAGAAGAGGGGTTCAGAGTTTTGGACCTCTGGAAGACTAAAACTTGGTACTTATTTTTTTGATGGGTGAATGAAAGAAGCAACAAGTTTCCTCAAACTGTTGATGGTGATTCTTGTTTCTTGTGTCATATTATTTTGTTTCTTCCTTGAATGAAGTGAAGTAAAGAAGAAGCTGGTCTCCGATTTACGTTTGTAAGTAAGAGTTAAATATCCTTAATAAGTGCTCCTTCACTCCAAATCCTCTCCCTTCACAAATTCTCTCTGGAACTTAAAAGTAATAAATTCTGTGTTTACAACATATTATTTTGAGTTTCCTCTCTCTCCATGAATTCTCTCTAAAACTTAAAAGTAATAGATTCTGTGTTTACAACATATTACTTTGAGTTTCCTCTACACTTCTTCTTTTCCATTAAGATATCAACAATTAATGGCATTGTAGAGTCTTTCATTATACCAAATTATTAAGGGTTTAAAATAATTAGTTTCCAAAGGAATTGAACGAAGACCACCTAATATAATTATTTTTGTGACACATTTTTAAAAAATGTCTTAATCATTGATTCCTTTCCACAACAAAGGAATTGTCTCTTAAGATACAACACAATGGATGTGAAATTGGAAGTGTAACAAACAACATCCATTATATAAGCACTCATGCAAAATGGGGGCAGAATATTTTGAGAAAAAATGTGTTTGTATCTATAATCAAGGATTTGGGAAGCTATACTATAAGATAATATATTTTCCCAATCCATTATGTATCCATTTGAGGCAACATCTATCAAAGGTACCCACTTGTCTGTGAAATTTTGAGTATTAGGATATCCATACAACCTACACATCATGGTAGCTATATAACAATATGGCACAACAAAAGAGGCAATAGAATACATACCCTTATCATCTCACTTGTGTTTATTAGGATCTCTTCTCCACTGTTGGATGGGCTCTTCCTAATCTTCATTTTCCTTCATGAAATTCTAAACAAATTATGTGTTGTACTTCTTTTGGGGCAGTGGTGGGTGATACATTTTCCTTAAATACTCACTAGTAAATGACCCAATTACTGTCTGCTTAGAAGTTAGGAAACTTCTCTCAAAATTATTCAAATTGTCGATGACCCATTTAATCATGTTTGTGTAGGGAAAGATCTTTGGCTGGGTCACAATTCTGTGTTGAAAATAATTGGCGACATCACTCTAGGTTGACTCAAAAGTGGATGTAGAGTCATGTTTTATATCTTTTCTCTCTACTACGCTATGGTTTTTGTATTCAAACATGTGGTGTCTAAAAACATCAGGAGCATGTTGGTGGTTTCTGGAGGAGGACGAGACGATTGTTGTTGTCTCGCAGGCTTCTTCTTTTCCTTGGTAGTTTTACACATTTCTGCTGTATTCGATTTGTCAGGGCTAGCTTGTGAGAAAACAAAGGAATGAGCAACAACTTGTTAATTTGAATAATTCACTAAGGAAAATGACTTATTTGATATGAATATCTGCTTTTATAAGAAAAATATATCAACATTAAATTGCAACAAAGCAAATCGTTTACGACTTTGAAGACATCAATTCATTATCCTTGGCCATTAATTGATGAAGCAGGGGTTCACATGGGCTTTTGTACATGTCAGCATATCAGAGGTTTGATATCGGAGAAATCCTTAGGTTGTAACTTTGAAACATGCGAAATCATTTTCCCGATAGGATTTTTATTATGTAATGACCATGTGGATAGGCAGGAAACATTATCGGGGATTTCATGTCGAGGGTTTTATATGAGTGACATTCGATCAAAGGTTGCGATATGGTTTTTCTGATATCAGGAGGAAGGGTTTATAGGAGATCGGAGGAAATAGGAATATCGAAGTATCAGAAGAATGAGGATATCGGAGGAGTGAGAATATCAAAGATCGGGGATTTTTGGAGGATGCTCATATGGAAACCATCGATAAGGGAACTCCAAAATTCCACAAAGTATTTGTGTGGGGTCGAGCCTTTAATTAATATTTTCACGAGAATTCTTTATTACTTTAAGGCTTTTAAAACTTGCTTGGAACTCTTAATCAGAGGATTGATATCGAAGATTTCATTGAGATGCATGGTGTACATAAAAGTTCCGATGTTCCGATCCCGATAAGAGTAAAACCCTATGAGCGTGTTTTTTCTTTGATTAATTTCTTTTAAAATCTAAACTCCAATATATAGTTCCGATATGGGGATTTTCTCATTTAAAATCAATTTTTTGATAACCCAAAACTAGAATTGTCCTATTTTATTCAAATAAATAGATTTTTTCTAAAAATTTAAAAGGATCCCCATTATTTATTAGTTCTACTATTAACTATAATGGGATTTGTTGAGTACTACCACAATAACTTCAAACAAAATAAGCATTACTCAATATAAACTCAACATAATACCCATAGGAATTGAACTTAAGTGTAAATAATTACAATCAATCCTCCTAACCAACCAAAATAATTATAAGTAACATATTTTCTAAAATTTATCACAACTTATTCAGTCATTGTCACAGATTATAAAAACTATTTTACTTTTTATTAAAAAAAATTAAACAGCTCAAAAAATATTTTAAATATTTTAACCATTAATATGTTTTTTTTTTTTTTTTGTTTTTTTTTTTTTTTTTGAATTGGACTAAATCTATTAAGCAAAAATATGATACAAGATGATGATACAATCAAGAGAGACAGAAAACCGACAACCGGAAATGATAGGACTATCAACCTCGGTTCCGGAGAAGAAGTGAAGCAAGCAAAGAACTACAGCCAAAGGCTGGAAAGCTAAAAGACTGATCTCTACCCAGAATGGGTAGAAGTCTCAACTCGAAGCTTTTTCCCTTTCCTTTTTTTGACTTTGACCCACCCATCCAGGGGCGAATGAGCAACAACAACTTGAAGACTGGGGTTCTCCGAGGGGGGGGGCTCCTTTTCTGAATTTGAGGAGGAGTTCATATGGACGCGTTTTTGGGCGATGGCTATATCGGAGGAATGCGCCGGCCCATCGGTGGAAGGAACCACGGATTGAGGGGCATGATCCAAATTGGCATCGCTGGCTTCATCTTCAGAGCTAGAGGAATCAGAATCCACGACTGGAGGTGGTGAGCAAGGAGCCCATCGTTTGGATTTGTGCTTGGAGAGGTTATCCTTTTTCTTTTTTGTCGGGAGAGAAGGGCAGGTGGACTGCAAATGCCCTGTTTGGTGGCAATGGCGGCAGCAGAAGGCAGTATTTTCGTAATCCATTGTCTGGGTCCAAACAGAGTCGTTTATCTTGAGAATGATTTGGTCTGGAAGTCCCTTGCTTAAGTCTAACTCCACACATATTCTGGCATATGTGTAGAGACCAATCTTTTCCCGCATGTAATCTCCCGTAATGAAAGTACCCAAGGTGTTTCCTATAGCTTTGTAGATAGCAACATGCCATAGGTGGACAGGTAGGTTTGGAAGCCTGATCCATATAGGTGTCCTGGTGATGACTGCAGTTGCTGGGTCAAAATCTGGGAACCAAGGAGTTAAGAAGAGCCCTGCAGTTCCCATGAACCAAGGGCCTTCTTCTAAAGCCTTTTCATAATGCTTACTGTCATTAAAAAGAACAATGAAATATCCTCTTGAATAGAAACTGACCTTACAATGATGTGTCCAGTTTGCATGAATCCAATCATAAAGGTCCTTAGATCGCGGCCACAGTCCGTTGAATCTGAAAATGATGGCTCTTTCTGCAAATTCTTGAAGTTGATTTACAGGATCTGCATGGGTGATTTCGACAGAGGGAACTTCCTCTAATTTTTTAACCAAAAAAGGCTTGGATTTAAGGCCTTCCGGGGGTTTGGGGATCTCAGAGTGTACTGCATCTTTGTAAGAGAAGGGAGGAGCAGAGGACGACTCTCCCGCTGCCCCCCCTCTCAAATGAAGGGTTAACACCAAACAGTTGTTCCTGTTAATGCTGTAAGTAGAGATGGGAAGAAGGTCTTCAAGTTGTTTACCTTGAAAGAGAAGTCTCTGAAGGCTTGAAGGGATCCCAATCCGCCGTTCTAGATCCAGCTTGAGATCCAGCACCAAATTTGTAGAACAAACCCATAGCAGAATGGTTTTGCCTATTGGTTGAGAAATTTGGATCTGAAAGGAGTCAAGGAGGTTCCTAGCCACAGTGCCAGGACCTCTTGTGCTTCCGAGAGCATGTCTGCCATAGCTTTGATGGGGAGGAGATTTCCCCTTCAAAAAGATATTGTCATTGATGGACAGAAACATATCCGAAACAGAGGACTGGGAAGAAACAAAGTGATTAAGAAGCCAGTCGATCTTCTCCTGCCTGAAAACCCAATCTTTGCAACCTTTCAGAAGCTGTAGCTGCCGCCTTTTTCCTGCAAGTTGCCGCTGCTGAGTCAGAACTGCAGAGCAGGGCATGAGCAGAGCAAAAAATGCAGGACCGAGGTCATTCGAGGTCCATTGCGGCGCGAGAGCTGTATCGGTTTCAGATGCCACCTCAGCTCCAATAGTTTTATCAGGTGACTGCTTCAACGTTTCGGCTTCAACCTTAACAGCCGTGACTGGCTCAGCGTTTGGCATTGGCTGCATCAACTGAGCACCTCCAGCCTTCTCCTCCTTCGGTGTAGGGTTTGCTGCGGCGGGCTTCTTAGCTGGGCGAGGAGCCATTTTCTCCAATCCGTTAACCATTAATATGTTAAATGTATACGAGTATTTTATTTAAATGGAAAAAATTGGCAAAGCAAAGTTATTTTATTTAGTTAATTTAATTTAATAAAATTTGATATAACTTATTGTTAATATTGTAATATGAAATTGACGTTTTTTTTAAATAATTTTAAAAAACGAATGAAATAAATTGTTGTTAAATTTAAAATAAAATTATTTTGATAATCTAATTCATATTTTTTTTCAATTCAAAATAATTTAATTTTTTTTAATGAACTTACAAAATAAAGTTGCATATTAATATATTTTAATAAATTGATAAATATTAACTTAAAAAGATTTCTAAATAAATTAATTTTCTTAAGCATTTTCATATTTATTTATTAATTTATTTACTATTTTTTTAGTATATTTGGCAGCCTAATTTGTATGGAATCATTTATGGATTTATTGGAATCACAAATTTGACTAATAAACTCTCCACAATTCTAGTGTTGCAAGAGGTTTTCAAGATGTTAAATCCATATATACAATAAAAAAATCCAACCCAATTTAAATAACAACAATTAAGATTTGGCAAAAAAAAATATTAATGAAGATTCAAAAAAAAAAAAAAAAAACTACAAATTTAACATGTTTAAACAATTTTTTTTTTTTTATATATATTCCTAATTTTTTTTTTATTTTTTTTTAAATTTTTGTAAAATAATAATAATGAAAATTTCAATTTTGATAAACTTAAAAAGTCCCAATAAATTTATTGATCTCAATAACATGACAAATCAAATCAATAACATGACAAATCAAATCAAGTCTTATAAGTGAAATGGTTCCAATAAATGACAACTCAACTCAAATCAAATCAGATCTTATAAGTGAGATGGTTCCAATAAAATGACAACTCAAATAAAGTTCAGATTTCATTAATAAGATAGGTCCTCACTGGCAATAATTTGATTAAGAGGGGCTATTCTGGTCCATTTAGATGTCAAATATGTTGCGCGGATTATGAATCTACCATTCACTTGTTTTTTAGGTGCCCAATTATAATCAAAATGTGGAGGCTTTTCTCTGTCCATTTCATGGGTCCAACTTGGTCTCCTGTTGATTTCATTTCAGCTGCTACGGAATGGGACAATCTAAAAAAAAAATATAGATCACTGCCATTTTTTCTCATGTGGGAGGTATGGTTGGGAAGAAACAAATTGATTTTTGAAAACGTTCCCTTTCAGATTCCTCGTATATTTTCAGTAATCTTAAAGTGGATAGAGGATCGACCCATGACGATAAAGCCTATTACGGATTGCTCTATTTGCATCAGGCCACATGAGGTGGCAATCCTGGCTGTTTACTTTGATGGTGCTTGCAGGGAAGGTGATATGGGGTGTGGGTCTTGGATCAAGTTATCACAGAGGGAAAGGATCCATATCCATTGGATTGGAGGACAAGGAACCAACAATAAAGCGGAGGTTATTGCCCTTTGGGGAGGTCTACGTTTTGCAGCCTATTTGCAACTACAAGATATTCATGTTTATGGGGATTCAAAGATTGTTATTGGGTGGATCACAAATCCGGCGGCTTTGATTCCTACAGAACTACAAGGCTGGGTACATAGAACAAGGCATTTATGGTCGATTCTCAATAGGCCTTCCATCTGTCACATATATCGGGAAAACAACACTAGGGCAGATGGTCTTTCCAAAAAAGGCTTAGACTCGGATTTTGGAATTATGCAGGTTTAGTTGTTTAGAGATGGTATTCCTTTCTGGCACATTGATATTTCCATACCATAGAGCTGACTTATAAGGTTTTTGTATTGGTTTTTGTTCTGGATTTTTGTGTACATGGGGTATTATTTGCAGGAAATATCAATCTCTCCATATACAAGCGAGCTGGTGATAATATTAAAAGTGACTCTGAATCTATCAATCATACGTGCTGGTGCTGGTATATATATCTACATGTGGGCCTGTCTCAATTCAACAAGCGAGCCGGACATATATATTGTCAACAGCACTTGGAATCCTTATTATCTTATCATCCTCTCGACAGTGTTACTACCATATGATAACGCTTACATGGATTTGGCTGCCTCTATATCTTTTACATTCTCCAATTCAAGGGAGTCTGGTTTACACGCTACAAGCGAGCCTGTCCTATTATAACAAACGAGAGTGTTCTCTATTACAAGCGAGCGGGATCCCAGATTGCAAGCGAGCCTGAACAATATCATCAAGCGAGCCTGATCTCTATAACAAGCGAGCGGGTTCACATTATCATATCAGCCGGAATACAATTTCAAGCGAGCCTGCTTCCCATCTAATTATCTAGCACCTTCGAAGGCTTAAATGCTTTTGGGTTGCTGATCATTTTATTCAAGCATGCTTGCTCTCAGTAACATGCCATATTTTTGACAATACTTTTCAGGTTAACAAGCAAGCCAGCTTATGATCCAGCTTATGATCAACGTTTCAATCATTTCTCTAGGCTCTTGAGATGATCTAATCTTTTTCTCTGATCTGGGAATGTTATTGGATGAATTCTTTCGTCTCTACATCCTTTTTTGTTAATTTTGATGTTTTATATGAATGGGAAGGATCTTTCCCGGCAATGAGGAAGCCATATTAATTCTCTTTGCTCATCTTTCTAAAAGAGCATATTCTACTGGCCTTATATGCAGGATTTCTCGCTGGGATCTCTCACAGCTGAGATTATATGTCTATGTACTATTTATATTCATAATATAAATCAGCCTTTTTTTCTTTCTGAAAAAAAAAGAAGAAGTCTTAATTATATAAGAGCTCAGATTTGATAAGTGAGTATTTCATATAACATAACCATTCTTGATTTTGTGATAAGAGACTTACTCATAGTAATGTAATATTTAATTAATTAGTTAAGTGGTCCAAATAATAAAACAACTTTGCATCTCATGATTCAACTGAACATGATTATCGCCAAGTTTATCAATGCCGATGCCACAGGTTCTATTTGGATATTTAATATTTCCACTGATCTATTTGTTGTTGTGACTGAAATGAGGTAGGTTTTAAGTGGTAGGTAAACATTTAGATTTGGATTTTATATGGTTGGAATATGGTTGGAATCTTGAATTTATGTAAATTTCAGATTCTCATAATATTTTAAAATCTCACAATAAGAAATTAAGGAATGACTTTTTTTCTTGATCCTTAAATTCTAAAATATTCTAGACCAAAATATTATTCCACTAAATTATATTCAGCTATTAACTAATGATATTTTACCTAAAAACACCAAATTCTTCTCTGTACTGTGTATCTAATGGTCATTTTTTTCAATACAATTTGGAAAAAATTCAGTGTCTCTCTCAATTTCAAAAATAATCTCATTCTCATATTTTTAAAAATAATCTAGTATCTTATTTCACTTTCACTATGTCCAGTCTCAATGTTAACCACTCATTCAGTTTCTTTATTATGAACCATTTTTGTGCATGTAATAGTTTGCTCTATCTTGCTGGTCTTTGCTAGTGGTTTCTCTCTTTTAGTCCAGATAGGTTTTAATATTTTTTAATTAAATAATAATTGTGCTAATGGATTATTTCTTATTCATATCTTGTATTTAGGGTATATTTATTTTGTGTAGTTATTGAATGTTGGACTACGTTTGATAATTGAAATGAATATTTTTATATTTTTTCAAAATTGTTCATAATTGAAATAAATTTTTTCAGATTTTTTCAAAATTGTTTGATAATTGAAATGATATTCTTTAGACTTTTTCAAATTTGTATTGCAAAAAATCTACTCATTTATATAATAAAATATTTATATAATCCATTAACATTTAAATTTCCAATATATTTGTTTTCATATGTTTTTATTAATGTATATTTAATAAATTTATTTTTTAATTTATAATTACTTAATCTTTAAAGATAAATATTTGAATTAAATTATATTTAAATTTTATAATATTATAAAATATAATTAAAAAGTTATATATATATATATATATATATATATATATATATATATATATATATATATATATATATATATATATATATATATAAAATGTCAGTGTTATGTTGAATCACTAATTTTTTAGTTAATAATAGATTAGGCCAATTATTATTAATGGAGAACAAAAGATAATATAGAGATTTAACTTATTTACATTTATAATTTTACATTTTCATCTTATTTTCAGAATACAAATATTTGTTCATATAAATATGTTATCCTTAAAATGATTTAATTGTAAATTAAAACGAGAATTTAATATTTCTAATATCTTTTAGAAATTTGTTTGTTTGGGGTTTAGTCTCCATCATGTTGTAAATTCAAATTTCATAGAGAAGGGCTGAGAATGGGAGTCATATCTAGGGGGACTAAACTATCCCAAAGGATGCCCAAGCTCAATCTAGCTTCAAAAGTTGGTGATGATAGCATCATTTTGGTGGGAAAACATTTCTTCCATCCAACATCAAGTTGGCCACAACTTAAACTGAGCATAATTTGAAAAAAATAAAATAAAATCTTTTATGGTAAAGTTTTAATATCTATATATATCAAATTATTTTAAGGATTTGAATGCCATTTAAATATATTTAATATTGTCCTAGTGGTCTTGGATAAATAGAAATAGACTATGATCTAGTGCTATGTTAAGGTAGTCGTTCAATTCCTTCACATGATTAAATTAAAATTATCTAAAGTTTATAAAAAGTCTACTCAATTTTTCTTGAATTATTTTTGTCTCTATCTCTTTATAATGTAAAACAATTTCATATCTATGATGTATTTAATCTCCATAAAATATTATGTTATGGGGTTTACTTTCCTCGACAACACTCTCAATAATTTTATGAATAATTTCAAGAAGTGATCACTTGAATGGGTCATCAATAACAGATGCATTACCTAATAGCTTGAAATTTCAAATTTTTAGTAAGTTTCAAAGATTTTTATCTAAATGTTGTAACTTTTTTTTGACACCAAGGACAAAAAAAAAAAAAAAATTACAAAAATTGTAAATTGTGTTAATATACCCCTCAAACTAGCAAAATATTCAGAAGTACTAATGATGGTTATTAAGGTACTTCTATGTTATTTTAAATCATATATATATATATATATATATATATATATATATATATATATATATATATATATATATATATATATATATATATATATATATATATATATATATTTAATATTAAAAATAAAATTATTCTACTTTGAACTCCCATCTCATAGTCGAATTGAAGTTAGCATATCACAAGAAACCTTTGTATACAAATAAAAGGCCAACGGAAAATCCCACAAAGGGGAATATACTTTCAATGGCTTGAATTGAAATAAATAAAGAAAGAAATTATTTTTAACATCCACGAGGCTAAAAATAGCCTATGGGACGGATTACTTCTCCATCCGCCTCTTGTATTTGGCCCTTTTCCTGTGGAGTTTTACAATAAATGCTCCCAACTTCTTGCCAAACTCTTCGCTGAATAGATTATCCCAAAAGCTAGTTGCATAATTTCCCTTGTTGTGTTTGAAGGCCTCACATTCTAAAATGAAATTTTTTTCTGTTTCCACTTTTCCGGAGGAGCAAAAAATACATACTCTTTTCTCCCACATTTATTTTGGCCTTTTCCAGCGCCCTGTTTCACAAAAAAATTGATGAGAATTAGTCCCAAATTGAGCAATAAGAATTTTAAATCTCCAAGAAATATTGGCCCCTATGTACACTTTTTGTTGATGATTATGAGTGGGGTTAAACTCTTCAATGTAGTACTTCTTATTTCTCCCTAGCTCTTTCTCCTAAGTATGTTTGTGGAACTTATCCATAACAAAAAAATTTATCTGTTTAATGTTTTTAGGGCACATGCTCAAGCAAATACCCCATTTACTAAACCATTTTTTATTTTGCTGCATCCAAGTATTCTTTCTTTTGCACAAATTGTCATTAAACACAACCTTAGGCCATCTACCCTCTTCCATTTGCTCATTTTTTATCAAATACCTTATGACTCGCACCATAGCAATTGCTTCAACAGGAGCAGCCCCTGTTTCACTTAACAAGATAGAATAAGGAACTGCACTTTTAATTTTGAATTTGTTTGTAATCAAACGCTTCTAAATTTTCTCAATTTTTTTCCACTGCATCTCGGTTGTGTTGCTGGCCCACAGTTCACAATGGTAGAGAATCACCGGAATCACTAGAAGCCCAAAAAGAGTTAGAGTGGTTTTCCAGTCCCACATCTCTGCCTCCCTACACCCGTTTTGAAGAGCATAAAATTCTTTCCAATCCCACAAAGTTTTTTTCTCTCTACAACCAACCCAACTTAAATTTTTGTTGAAGTCAATTCTGAGGTATTTGTAGTCTGCAACTTCTTCCAGAATGTTGCCTTCAAAGTAGAACTTATGCTGGTTAGGCTTTCTTTTATTAGAGAAAACCACTATTTTCGTTTTTCTAATATTGACTTACATCCCCACCCTTCTACAAAAATTCTCAAGGGAACGTAAGTGCTCTTGCAAACCAAGAGCCGATTTAGCAATTACTATAAGGTCATCTACGTAACAAATAAGGCTTATAACGAACTTGCCCAAATGGATATCATCACCCCCTTGCAAATTTAAACACTCTTCAAGCTTGTTAATATATAAACCAAAAAGGGTAGGAGATAATGGGCAACCTTGCTTGACCCCGATATCGCTTCTAAAACTTTCATAAATGCGTGTTGAAGTTCTAATTTTGACTTTCACCTCTTCATACAGCCTATGCACAACTCCTCTCAAATGTCTGGGAAACCTGAGTTCCTCCATTCTGCGTCAAATCTTATCCCTAGGAACCATGTCAAAGGCTCTTATGAAATCAACAAAGAAACAAAAAACTTCTTCCTTTTTTTCCCAAACTTTTCAATGATGTGCCTTAAAATTATACAATGATCAATTGTGGAACGGTTTAGGTCTAAAACCTACTTGCCCTTTAGCACGCTTATCTCTTTCGTCTGCCCACTTGCTGATTTTCTTTTCTAACATGCTTCCAAACAACTTTGAAAACAAGGGGTTTATCATAATGGTTCTATAATTGGAGGGATTATTGACGTCACCACTCTTGAAAAGAGGTATTTCCATACTAGTTGTCCAATATGTGGGGTACCCCTGATGTATGATGTTGTTGAAATTTTTTGTGATGTGAGGTGAAAGAATTTTTAAGCCCCACTTTAGATACTATGCTTGGAGTTTAACTAAGTCTTTTGCTTTTCCAGCACCCAACTTCTTGATACCCATCTCTACCTCTTGCACCGTGAAGAGTTTTGTGTCTATGTTGACCAAGGGATGAGGGTCAACCTTGGGATCCTGCTCATAAATTTGTCTTGCATATTTGAACCATTTAGAAGTTGTAATGTTTTTTTCAGTTTGCACCTTTTTCAGTTGGAGCTCCTTCCAGAATAATTTGGGGTTATTTTTCCCAAGGAAGATTGGTTCTTCTCTCCTCGAAACCATGAAATCAACCTTTTTCTTTCTTAATATCTACTTGTAAGCTTTGAGATTTATGTTATCCTTGTTTGATTCCTTCCACATTCTCCTTGCCTTTTTGCATTCCTCGTCAAATCAAGCATTAACCGGAAAGCAATTTGTTTCAGACTTCTTAAGTTTTTCTCTTTTTCACTCAACAAGTGAACTTTGAATTAAATGTGTTAATTCGTGACTATGAATGCCATGAAATGAGATTTCCTCCTTCTTGAAGAGCCTCTCTATCGTTATTTTGAAGGTATTACAATTCTCTGGAGTTAAAAGAATTCTGCCCTTTGGGGGATTTTGTTGAACATACTGAGTTTTTGACCCTAATTTCTTCTCTTCTGTCCAAGAGAAACTTAAATAGATTGGCTTGTGATCTGATTTTAAGTCCCAAATTTGATCTCCAATCAACACTTCCTCCATTTTATCACACAAAATATGCGAGCAAATTACATAATCTACTACACTTGCTCCATTGTAAGTATTGCAAGTGAAATTACCAGACTTTTCCCATTTAGTCAACCCATTACAAATTACTAAATTGAAAGCCCCACATAGCATAAGAAATTTTTCTCCAAAGAGATTGTAGCCTTTATCCTATGAAATTCTTTCCGAGTGATGATTACTCTCTTTTGTAAGCCATATAGGGTCATAGTCTTCTTTACAACAAAGAATGCTAGCTTGTTCACCTGCAATTCTAGCATTGAAATCCCCCACTATAAGGACTTCACCTAACTGAGAATATATTGCAATATCTACGTTTAGGGCTCCAAAGGGATATTTGTGGTCCAGCCCTCTACTTTTGTAGATTTTTGAAACTTGCAACACAAAATAGCATGCTGCAATTTTGATGTGATTTCCATTTTCTGGTATTTTTCTGGTATGATACCCCGTGTCCTTTGTCATTCCCTGCTGCCTTGTTCCACACTATTAACTTCCAGTACCCTTCAAACAAACAAATAATGTTATTATAGGCTAAGAGAATTAGGAGAATTCTAATATAATGTATTATCATGCCAGCTTGCACATATGGGATTATTCCTATTCCTAGAAAATGATCGCAGCATTCATATGAGTGTTAAGCCGTCAAAATGTCCAGTTGTCAAAGTCTCCAAACGCCCAAACTCGCTAAGAGTTCAACTATAAATGAAATTTAATCCTTATGCCCATTTGTTATAGGAAAGAATCTATCCTGATGATGAACTACATTCAGTGGTTCGAAACGCGTCGATTCTAAAATTTCTCATGTGATTTCCCGGAAAATTTATTTTAATAAAAGAATCTAAATGTCAAATGATGCTTAGTTATCAAGCAAATGAGCCAGGCGCTAAAGAATACTAAGGTTTTCAGTCAATTTTTTCAAGAAGGTGGCGTTAGGGAAGCCATGCACTATTTTGGATTTTGCTTCATTGCTGAGACCTGATGTCTTGTATCAACATTCTTACCCATTTGCAGGATGGGAAGAAGTAATCCATTGGATTTGATAGCGAATTCTTTATATTTTGAAAACTCGTTTAAGTTTACATTCTTCCTATCGCCTGCACTTCATATCCATGTGCCAATATATGGGAATATCCATAGAATTAAAAGTCTTGTAGGTTTTCAACGGTGATAAGAGATTCCCACAAAATAAATGGAGATAAATGCCATACATCCAATTCATAACCCTCAAGCTTTTCGAAATTCAATGGAGAAGGGGGTCCAAAATAAGTCATTTTTTCAAAAAAAATTCTAATCACGTGGAAATCTATGGTGAATTTCGCACCCCTCGACTTGAAACCACATACTGCCAAGGGGTCCCCAAAATCCACTTGTGGTTTTGACTTCTCAAAATTACGATGGATTGTTTTATAATTAATCAAAGGGGCCTATTATTCACAAAATTTATTTTTTATTTCCATGATTCTACAACGGATTTCCTATTTGGTGTGAGGGTAAGTCTTAGTGATAAACAAATCTTCGGTAAATTATTATCAAGAAAACATCTCAAAAATGTTGTCCCATGACACTATGTGCATTGCAAAAGGAGTTTCAACAGGTGTTTTGAATATAGAAATTGTATTGATTAATTTCGTTATATTTTTAAGATGGCAATTCAGGAAATCATTTGATGATAATGCCTTTGTATATTGGGTCTCATTCTTGCACTGCATCAGATTCAGCTTCAGGAATATCAAAGATGTTTTGTAAAAAGTTGGTCTATGTCCATTCATACCAACTTCACTACTGCAAGTATTGGATTTGAGAGATCACTGGCTTTAACCAAGGAGGGAAACTTGGGATTTTAGAAAACTTATCTTCAATTGGAATTAAGAGCTAGAAGTGCTAGAATGGCGAGAAAAACCATGTTAGTCATACCAATTAATTTTTCTAAGTCTTTCTCACAACAAATAACTTGAATATTCTTCACCAAGCACTCTCAAAATCTTATTTAACTCTCATGAATTCAGTTAGCAAAGGAAAAGACCGTTAGATATGATAAATCAGGACATGGCTTGGGATCTTTCCTATTTTTTGTACAGATAGGCACAACTTAAATCCCTCTTTCTCAAGTGCCCATATTCAAGTGAATCATTAAGGTTATTATTTGAGATCAAATATTTCAAGTCATCATTGTAAAATTCAAAAAAATTTGTTTCTACAAAGCATTTGAAATATCAAAATATCCAACATCAATGTAAGTCTTCAATGGAAAATGGATCAAGAAGTTGTCAGTCGAAGGCGAAGAAAATGGATTTGATGGTTAAAGAAAATTTTTATTGTAAACAATGAAAGAAATTTTCTAGACAGTGAATTTCAGGCTCCATTTTTGGGCAATTGAAGTCAAATCTCAAAAATCTATTTCTCTTTCTCTAAATGGTATAAGTTCAGATTTCATGAATGGCCTCTAATTTTTTATTTGTTGGCCTTTAAGATGTTGCTACTATTACACCATTTTTAGCAAAACGTCTATTTTTTTATTTGTTGGCCTTTAGGATGTTGCTACTATTACATCAACTAATTTTCTATTTGGTGATTTGGGTATGAAGATTGAAAATAATTCAGTATAACATTTTGACAGTGCCAAAATGTAATATTCCCAATTAGCCATGAGCTAGTTGGAATATTAAAATTTTCTTTTGCTTCTTAATTTGCTGAATAAGAGGGTATGGAGACCCATAAATCTCCTTAGTAGGAATAAAATCACTGCTAATGTGAAAGGAGACCACTTTAGTGGCTTGATAAAGCACCCTTATGTGTGTAAATGGGATGGAGCATGTAGACTGGGTCAATTTTGACCAAATCAACAACGTTGTCATGGAGGAGTGGCATTCATTGTGGGACATCACAGTTTTGGAGGGAGAATCCATGCATGGAAGTAGTGGCTTTAATGAGTGGGGCCAAGGGTGAGAAATATCACCACTTATATAAGGAAGGGGATGGCAGCCATAGAGGATATGTTTTAGATTATTATTTTGATATGGTCTGTTAAGACTTGTTTTCTCTCTTCAGTTGTTTAGCTAAGACTACAATGTTGTTTAGCACAGGGTGTTCCTGAGTAGGAATCCCACCTTCATCCTCGGTTTTTTCAAGTGCCTACTCAAGAGAAGTGATTGCACTATATTTCCACATTTTGGCATCAGGCCAAGCTCCATCTTTCATCTACAGCGCAGTTTCTGCAGAGGGTTGTGTTGTGTTGCAGGTTGCAGCAATGGAGAACACATTTGGGTGATTTCTGATCTATTTTTCAGTGGAGGAAGGTTTCCTTCCATTGGGAGGCTAGTGAGGAAGGCCCTTGAACCTTATTGCAGCATTTGGCACCATGACACACTATCACTTTCCCCTACAATGCAGTTTCAGTCTTGGACTGCGTTATTTTAGGGAGGAGTTGCACAAGTGGTTTCAATACACCATCTAGGGAGGAGGTTTTCTAGAGAATGGATCACCCTTTCATCTAGATAGTCTATTAGAGGAGGCTATATTCTTTGCCGTATCATATCAACCACATCTTTCCAGCTTTATTGTTGCAGTGAATATTCAGCCCTAGGGCTTTGGTTCATTTCTTGTATATTGGTGTATTTCTGAAAACCCTCTTGGGTTTCTTGTTGGAGGTTGTATAGAGCCTAGATCTTCATTTTCTATATCTTTAGAGGCATATATCAGCCACTTCATCTTTTGTATGTTCATATGTTGTAGCAGTGCACCTATGACTGCTTTGTGGCAGTCTTCCGACATTTTTTGTAGTAGCAACACCTCATTATTGAGGGGATTTACTCATTGGAGGCTTGTTAGTTCATGTTACATAGTGTGTGACCCATTATTTTGTACTATTTTGCTACTATTATGATTAATGGAAAGGCTCCATATTGGTCTCATATTTTTATGTGATGTTATACACTACTATTTCCATGTTTATGCACTATATTCCTACTTTTCCCATTTGGGAATATTACACAAAACTTGATGCTAATAATTTGTAATGCTGGAAATAAAGATGACAATAGTGTTGAAGGAATAATGGACCAAAAGAAAATTTAATTGATCATTGGTGCATGATTAGGGGAAATTTCTACAAGAAAGATGAAATTTAAGAAGCATATTGGATGCATGAAATTCATATGTGAATGAAAAAGAAATAAATGTGATTGTATCCCCATATGGACTACATTCTCGGTTACTTCTAAAACTTGTGAAAGTTAAAATATCCTAAGTTCAGGAGCTTCCATCTTCCATAATTTTGTTAGAAATGAATTTATTGAAGGTGAATGAAGAATACACAAATCTAAATTAAATTATTGTAGACATAAGGTATATTTGGATTACAGTGGATTTGAGTTGTTTCCGTTCCACCAACAGTTGTATGAGTGGTATTCTTCTTCATTTATGTTGTGTCGGATTTCTATTAATTCCTTCAATTCTCGTCTATTCAGAAGGGCAGAATTGAAAAAAAAACTTAAGAAATATTGAACACAATGCTACAATATCCCATGGTTTCCCAAGGTTTCAAGTGTGATCCTGATGGCTAAGGTAAGAGATGAAGAATTTGTTGTTGCTATTGTATCATTTTCCAATCTCCCCATTTCAATATTGGATTAAAAGTACATTTTGTTGGAACTAGGTTTTCAATTATTTTTGATAGAGATATGTCTAGATGGATACTTACAGCAGCTCTAAGCTAGGTGTATTGAGCGGATTTGGACACTTTGAAATTGAAACTAGAAGTATTTCCAAGTTGGTTGAAGAAATTATACAAGAAGTCTTGGGTCAAATATTCTGGAAAGCAGAGGTGCCAACACTTATTTAAAGTTCAACAATGTTTGGGTTAGCTATCAATTTCTTTTCCTCATTAGTCCAAGAAATCACATAATTTTATATTTCCTGTAGTGTGGTCATGTGAATTATTGGTCCTGTCAAATGCATATGTAAAATTACTTTCTTAAAAATAAAAGTTTCAGCAGAGGAATCCAAATTTGAAAAATTCAGAATTTGGAGTATGAATTGCAATCATTTAAGGCACTGCAAAGAAAGAAAGGTGGCAAAGGTTTGCCTATTTTAAAGGATAGTTGGCAGTTTTTGAGAGCCAACTATGAAACAAATCTAGATTCCAAGGTAGAGGATTAGCATCAATGAACCAATTTCTAGATTCAAAGGCTAAATATTTTCCAGAAGTTCCAAATTTCTTACAATTTTCAAGAGATTGTTTTTATCTTTAGATTTTTTCGAGACAGCTAGACACAGTCAACTTAATCTAATGTTCTATATATTGTTTCAAATTTTAATGTAAAAGAGTGCCAAAACCCTATCTCTTTGTAAAAATTTTATTACAGAAATCCTAATTGACATATTCTAGCTCAAGTTCATGACATAATTTGTGTTTCCTATATGGTTTTCCATTGTTTCCATACTTTATTTTTGCACATGTTCAAAGTAACATAGGAGATCTAGCTAAGAGTAGATTGAGTGTTAATCTCCCTCGAATCCCCTTGAAAAGTTATAACCTTTTAAAGAGGTTAATTAACTGAACTATTTGTCTTGGTTATCTACATCGAGTCTTAATTGTTTCCTTCTGTCATCTCTTGAATGTGTTCTATTTGGCTGTAGAAATCTTCTAAATGCATCTATTATGTCAAGTTGATTAAGTATTTAGTATGACTGCTTAATTATCATGAATTCTATTATATTCTTCTACCAATTTTTTTTTAAAATCATGTTATTTTGTCAAACTCGATGTTTGCACTTTGACCAAGGACTCTGCAAGAGAGGGATTTATTCATGAACATAGATTGAAAAATCATCAACAAACACCCACAGTAAATCATAGATTTGGCCATTGTGCTCCATATGTTTTTGTCTAGTGACAATGAACAACATTAAAAAAGGCCTCGTAACACTTGAAGGAGCCCCCTTTGGTTCAAGGGCTAGCTTGAACCTGAAGTTTGGTCGAGTTGGTTTCTCAGCGTAGTTTCATAGCCAAGAAATTACTACGAGAAAGAGATACAACATTTGGCGTCGTTTTTGGGGAGCGAAGTGACGAAGAAATCTTTCCTTGGGTCACAATCATGATTAGATATACTCTTTGCTAGTGAACAAAGACTATACAATTGATATTGGTTGCATCTATTTCACCTAGCGACTCCAGTTTGTCATGGTGATTCCACTAGTTTCCAGATTCTACTGGTTCAAAATGATAAGTGAATCTCTAGCTATGATAATAGCATGCAAATGCATGTTTGATTCTTCATAGCAATGGTAGAATTCAGTAGCTTATTTCTCTTCCTCTCTATAGTGATTAGAAATCTTAGATGTCTACAGAGGATGCAATCTTTAAGTTTCACCTGTAAGTATCAGTTTCCTATGGAGTTTGTTTTTCATATTGTAAATATTTCTCACATCTTCAGCTGCATGCAAAGTGATCTTCCAGTTAATCCACTTCCCACGTGGCTACACTCAGAATTTGATTACACCTAACAGTGCATTTTCAAGTTAGTTAGATAAAGGTGTGTGGGATTGAATTAGTTACATTCAGTTTCACTGTGTTGTAGATCAGTGAGTTTGCATTTCTGAATGGGGTGATTTCAACAGTGTTAGTATACAATAGATCAATTTACTTCAAATATTCTTCATCATTTTTCAGTTTGGTTTCAGTTTCAGTTTCAATATCAGTCAATCTCTAAAATAGTGCAAGAAAAGTGGTTTTAGATTTGCATAGTTTATGCTTTCGTTTGAATTTGGTTTCAATGACACCACTACCCAAAGAATTCTACATTTATGCTCATTTCATTTCATATGGAGTTGTTATTCTTCAATGGCAGTTTGAAGTGTATCAAATTTCTAGTTTGAATAGAGCACTAATCACAATTTGCAATATTCATGGGAGTAGCATGGCTACATAAGTATGTCAATTAGAACATGTCTACTTATTCTATAGAGATTGCTAGTTGTTATCAATTTTATAAATTATATGGCAATTTCATTTTTGAGATATATTTCAAGCACATGTTGGGGCTTTCATATTTTATATTAGAATTGCAGGTGACTCTAGACTGTTGACTCCATAGCCCAATGCAATAGACATTGTTGTGTTTGTCTCACTTATAGTAGTTGGTTGAGTGTTGTTTGTTTGATGATGAGTAGAAATGATTTCAAATGACATCAACTTGTAGGTATACAAGGTATGGTTTTAGTTTGTGGTTTGTAGCTTCATGTCAGAGATTGATGAACTGACTCTATGCCCAACGGATTCAAGGCACAGTTCTACAGGTTCTCTGCATCGCACAGGGGGAAGCAATCCCCAGTTGGAGCTGATATTGTAACTTTTTTTTGACACCAAGGAAAAAAAAATTACAAAAAATGTAAATTGTGCTAATACACCCCTTAGATTAGCAAAATCTTCAGGAATGCTAATGATGGTTATTACAAATAGTTATGGGTTATTTTAAATAATTTATATTTAAATAATTAATTTGTCAATATATATATATATATATATATATATATATATATATATATATATATATATATATATATATATATAGTACTTTGAAAGCCCATCTCTAAGTTGAATTGAAGTTAGAATATCACAAGACAAATCTATATAAAAATAGAAATCCGGTAGAGGAGCACACAAGGGGAATATACGATCAATGGGTTGAATTTTATTATAGGCTAGGGGAATTATAAAACAATGTATTATCATGCCAACTAGCACATATGGGTTTATTCCCATTTCTAGAAAACGATAGCAACACTCATATGAGTGTTAAGCCATAAAAATGTCCAGTTTTCAAAGTCTCGAAATGCCCAAACACCTTAAGAGTTCTGGTATAAAGGAAATTTAATACTTATGCCCATCTGTTGTAGGAAAAAATCCAAATTTCAAATGATGCTGAGTAATTAAGAAAATGAGCCAGGTTCTACAAAATACTAAGGGTTTCAGTCAATTTTTTCAATAAGGCGTTGTTAAGGAAGCGAGGCACTGTTTTGGATTTTGCTTCATTGCTAAGACCTTATGAGTATCCAAGCATCTATCATTATTACCTATGTTACCAGAAATGAAAAACGGGAAACGAAACGAGAAACGATAACTGTATGAGAAACGATGTTTGGAGGTTTCGCATATAAGAAACGAGGAGAGAGAAAGAATTGAAACTATCACTGTTTTATATGTAAATAAAGAACTGAAACTACAGCAAAGCGTCCAGTTTTTCAATTGCCGTTCACGATTAACTGGGTCATAGATTTGATAATTTAATATGTAGATCATTTCAAATCCACTTACGCAGATACAGATTCATAGAAATTTAAACAAATTCTTTACAAAGTTTACCTCAAAACCAATCAATTTTTTAGGAATCACTAGTCCGATGGACTCACCTGAAAGATGAGATCGAAGTTGAAGGCTGAAATTGCTAAAGGGCCAACGCTGAGATCACTGAGATTGAGATGGCACTGAAGCTAACTCGCTGGTGCATGAAGCTACTCAATTGGCTCTAATCTGCACTTTCCCTGTATCCGGTGAATGGTAATAGACTCTGCTCTGCCTCTTAAATAATTGAAAAACATTACTTCCCGCAATAACAACTGGAGTTTTTTTGCATGCGCACAGTTTATAGATGATCAACTAGAGTTTCAGAACTAGAGCGTTCGAGTTCTTATGGATTTAAAATTGATTAAAAAACCTCTGGAACAGAATATGCATAGTTTATAGATAATCACTCAAGTTTCAGAGCTGGAGAGTTCGAGCTTTTATGAATTTACAATTTATAAAAAAACCCTTTGTAGTTTTGGAATAGATTACTTGAGTTTTGGAACTGCAGTTAACGCAGAAACAACTAGTTTCACAGTTCGTTAAGGCCAGTCCAGAGGAAACTGTGGAGAAACTATGGTAAGAAATAATCAGTTTCGCAACTCGTTTCGCAAGAAACCGGTTTTTGGGCGCTGAGAACGGAAACGACCGTACATAACGGCGTTTCCCCGGCCGTTGTGTTTCTAGCACCGTTTTTTCCCAGAACGCCTGGTAACGTTCCATTTCTGGTAACCAGGATTATTACCTATTTGTAGGATGGGAAGAAGTAATCCACTATATTTGATATCGTAATATTTCCAATTTGAAAACTTGTTTCAATTTATAGTCTTCCTATTGCCTGCACTTCATATTCATGTGCCAATATGTAGGAATGTCCATAGAATTAAAAGTCTTGTAGGTTTCAACGGGGATAAGAGGTTCCCATAAAATCAATGGAGATCAACGACATATATCCAATTCAAACCCCTCGGGCTTTTCGACATTTAATGGAGGAGGGGGAAACCACATACTGCCAAGGGCCCCCCGAAATCCACTTGTGGTTTTTACTTCTCAAAATTATGATGGATTGTTTTAAAATTAATCAAAGGGGCCTATTGTTCACAAAATTTCTTCTGCGTTGTTATGATTCTACAACGAATTTCCTATTTGGTGTGAGGATAAGTCCCAGTTATAAACGATTCTTCAGTAAATTCTTATCAAGAAAACATCTCAAAAATGTGGTCCCACTCACTATGTAGGTGTTTTGAATATAGAAATTATATGGATTAATTCCTATATCTTTTTAAGATGGAAATTGAGGAAATCGTTTGATGATAATGCCTTTGTATATTGGGTCTCATTCTTGCATTGCGTAGCATCAGATTTAGCTTCATGAATATCAAATTGTTGGAAATATTGAACAAAATCAATAACATAGAGGGATGCTTCCCCCATAACACAGATAATGAAAATAATGCAGAAATAAAAAATACACAGATAGACAACGTAAAAACACAAGAGAGGAACGAAATTCGTTTGTCTATTCAACTCTAAAAACTTATGGAAATTACATTAGTTATACAAAATGGCCGAAGCATGAAAAACCTAATCCTATTCAATGCTGGATTCAATATTGGATGGACGTTTAACCACCAGTCATCCTTCTACTGTCAAAATACCCATTTCTTCATTAAAATGACACACAAATCGTATTTTGGTTTATACATGAAACATTGTACAAACACGTTTAGAACACAAAAGCCCGGACCTGAAGTTTTATCGGTTTCGGCTTTGAAATCACGTCGCATCCCTACTCTTGTCGCATTTCGGCGATATTAAAATTTCACTCGCGGTTCTTTACGGGAAACTTAAAACATATGCGATTGTGATGTGCGATGGCACGATCGCATTGCATCGCAGAATAAATAACTTGCGGGCAGCGGAAGGTAAACTTAAACTTGTGCGATTGCGATACGCTGCGACATTATCGCATCGCAAGACAAATAACATATGTTGCGGGCAGTTTGGCGAAAACCGTAAAGGATTACGATTGCGATGTGTGATGCGATATCGCATCGCAACATCACGAGATTTGTTGCGGGGGCTTAACAGGTAAGAGATATAATATGCGAAGTGAGGGCGGCGACGCGGTAAGGTGCGGTAAGTGTGGTAAATGAATTACAAAGGGATATGCAGAAATCAAAGGTTTGCGATGGTTTGCAAATTGCGGCGGAGGTAAGTGTGGGTCCCACCTGATATCGCATCGGCGGAAACATAAGATATGGCGAAGGGCTTAAAGGGTAAAATAAAAAGTTGCGGGCTGCGCCTACGGGCAAAAGGTAAGTACTGCGGCAGGTAAGGAAATAAATGCAGAGGTAAGGGCTCGGGTACTTTGTTATGATATTTACGGAAATTGCGTGAAAACGCCTCTGGCTCTTGGATCCTTGCTTGTCCTTTCTGCAACAAATTTGATGAAGTGTGGGCTGTTGCCACTGCTTATTCATGGCGGTGGTTGGGAGTTAATTCCAACACTCCCCCTTAATCACAATTTCCGCCATCAGTCATTCCTAGACATTGTCTGAGATAAAAAAAAACTCTTTTGTCCCAATGGCTTAGTGAGGATATTAGCAAATTGTTCCTCTGTCCTGCATGCTGCAAAACAATATCACCATTGTTAACCAATTCTCTTATAAAATGATATTTGGCATCTATGTGCTTTGTTCTCTTGTGGAAAATAGAATTATTTGAAAATGTTATTGTTGAGATATTATCACAATAAATTGTGTTTCCTTGGTCTTGCTCATGACACAAATATCTCAACATCCTTCTCATCCATACTGTTTGACATGTTGTTGTTGTTGCTGCCACATATTCAGCTTCTGTTGCTGATAATGCAACTATTGGTTTCTTCTTCGAAGCCTATGAAATGGCTCCCGATCCAAAATGAAACACATACCCAGACGTGTTCTTTCTATCATCTACACTTCCAGCCCAATCACTGTCAGTGTAACCAATCAACTTAAAATTATCATTTGAGGAGTATAGAACACCATATTCCTTTGTTCCATTTACATACCTTAAAAATCTCTTGGCTGCTTGCCAATGTGTCTCCTTTGGTGTCTCCATGAATCTAGAAATTAAACTTACAGCATATATAATATCAGGCTTAGTTGCAGTCAAATACATTAGACTGCCAACTATGCTCTTATACAATGTCGGATCAACATTTTTACTGCAATCTTCTTTGCTTAATTTCAACCCCATGACAGTTGGAGTTGCTTCTTCTTTTTTGTTCTGGATGTTAAACCTCTTTAAAAATTCTGCAACATATTTTTCTTGGGAGATAAAAATTCCCTTTTCATTTTGTTTTACTTCTATTCCCAAAAAATATCTCAATAAACTGAAGTCAGTCATTTCAAATTCACTCTTCATGACTGCTTTAAAATCAACAATGAGAGAAGATTCACTGTCTGTGAAAATTAAATCATCTACATATAAAACAAAAATAAGGATTTTACCGTCATTTTCTTTAATGTAGAGTGTGGGTTCACCATCACATTTGTCAAACCCATTATCCATCAGGTAAGCATCAATAATGTTGTAACATGCTCTTGGTGTTTGTTTAAGCCCATAAATATTTTTCTTCAAATTACATACTTTGTGCTCTTGGTCTTCAATTTCATAGCCAAGAGGTTGTTCAACATATACCTCCTCTTTCAACATTCCATTCAAGAATGCTGATTTTACATCCATTTGGTAGACTTTCCATTTCTGTTGTGCTGCTATGGACAACACTGTCCGCACTGTTTCCATCCTTGCAACTGATGCAAAGGTTTCTTCATAATCTCTTCCTTACTGCTGCTTGTATCCTTTCACAACAAGTCTTGCTTTATGCCTTTCTATCTTGCCTTCAGCATTTCTCTTGGTCTTATAGATCCATTTCACTCCAATGACTTCTTTACCTTGTGGGAGGTCCATTAACTCCCATGTATCATTCGTTTCTATTGCTCGAATATCTTCATTCATTGCTTCAATCCATTTTTCTTCTTTTACTGCATCTTCAAATTGGATTGGATCATCAACATGACAAAACAAAACAAATAAATAATTTAGACGAGTATTATTATTTACCTCTTCTTACTCATAAATTTCACTTAAATTTCTGAATCTTGGTCTTCTTGGTGTGCTTGGAGTTCCACTTGAACTCGAGGGAGTTGCAGATCCCTATGGTGTGTTGAGTCAGAACATTGAGTTGCGCAATAACTTCTAGATCCATTTGGTTTTATTTCACCCTCCATCGACTGGATGTATGAATAAAATGTTGTCGGTATCAATCACTTTTCTTCTATTTTGTCTTCTTCGGACTCCTACCCATTTGTGTAGGTTCGATCAGGAACCTATTATGGCCTTGAGCAACATGTTTCTCTATTGCTTGCTTGCAATGTGGTTTGTTGTTCTTGTGTAGGTGGAGGAGGAGCCACCATTGAGGAATTATTTTTTGTTGTCAATTCCTCTTTATCTTCGTGAGACATACATGTCTTCACATTCATTGTCTTCTCTAAAATTCCATTCCAAGCTTCTTCTTCAATGATCTGCACATCTATGTTGATTATTACCTTCTTGGTTGATGGATTATAGAGTTTGTAGGCCTTGAATACATCACTGTCTCCAACAAAGATACGCTTCTTCCCCATGTTTTCCAACTTCTTTCTTAGTTGATCTGGGATATGTGCATATGCCACACATCCAAATACCCTCATGTGAGTGACAAACTACTTTGTTCCACTCCATGCTTCTTCCGGAACTCTGTTCATAAAAAATTTGGTTGGACATCTATTTAAAATATAAGTTGCACAATTGACAGCTTCTACCCAATACTCATTTGGCAAATGCTTTGCCTTCAACATACTTCTGACCATGTCCATGATGGTCCTATTCTTTCTTTCTGTTATACCATTTTGCTGTGGTGTATACCTTGTGGAAAATTGCTTGTGTATTCCATGCTCCCTGTAGAAACGCAGGTGGTCTTTTGAAATGTATTCTCCGCCTTTGTCAATTCTTAACACTTTTATGTAGTGCCCACTTTGCTTCTCAACAAGAGCTTTGCAGTGGTAGAACTGTTCAAACACTTCACTCTTATGTTTTAAGAAATAAACCCATGTCTTTCTTGTGTAATCATCTATAAATGTCAAGACATAATGACTGCCAGCTAATGATGGCGTTTGCATTGGTCCACACAAATCTGAGTAGAAAATCTCTAAGGGTGCCTTTGCCCTTATACTCTTTCCTGTTGGAAATGATTCTTTTGCCCAAGATGTAGCCTTCACACAGGGTGTTTGGTTTCTCTATGAGTGTAATCCCTTTACCATTCATTTTCTATGTAATAGGTTCAAACCTCCAAAATTGAGATGTCCAAATCTCAAATGCCACAGCCAGTTTTCATCTTTCACTTCTTCTTGAAACACCTCTTGTGTGACTGCTTCTACATTGCCTTCTTCCTTCAAGTTTGTTCTGATCTTGAGAGGAAACATCCTATTGCTTGTCATATGCACTTCTGCAATGACACTTTTACTTGGAGGTATGTCCATGATTGTACACACATCATTCTTAAAAAACACATTGTATCCCTTATTCACAAGTTGTCCAATGCTTAGAAGGTTACATTTTAGGGTAGGTACATAATAGACATCTGGCACAAACTTATTTTCTCCCTTCCTTGTCAGTATTGATACTCTTCCTTTCCCCATGACAGAGACTTTATTATCAGTCTTCATTGTCACTTCAGATTTTACATTCACATATAGATTGGAAAACATTGCTATGTTTCCAGACATATGGTTACTACATCCTGAATCTAAGAACCATACATCTTCTTGTTTTTCTTGTGCTACATTACAAGTTAAAAGCACATTTCTTTGGTTATGATTTTCTCTTGTAAAATTTACACTAGCTCTATTACCTATATCATTTTGTTTCTTTCTACATTCATTGGCATAATGCCCATAAATTTTACAATAATGACATTGGACTTGAGATTTATCATATCTCTGTCCTTGTGCTTGATTTTGGCTTGAGCCTTCGCTTTGATTCAGGTTGCTGCCCCTTTCACTTGTGCTTGCAAGATTGCTTCTTCCACCTGTGTGTGAGCTTCTTCCTCTTCCTCGGTAGTTTGATCTTCCTCAACCTCTACCTTGACCAAAAAACATTTGTGTCTTGAAAGCATGCTCTAATGAGGATTTCATTGTTCTGTTCAGTCTATGCTCATAAGACATCAATGATGCATGAAGCTCATCCACTGAAAACTGTGAGAGATCCTTTATCTCTTCTATGGCCACTACTATGGCATCAAATCTCGATAGTAAACTTCTTAAGGTTTCTTCCACTATTCTTATTTCCTCAAGTGTCTTTCCATGAGACCTTATCTGGGTAACCAACCCAATCACATGTGTGAAGAATGAATCTATGTTATCATATTCTTTCATACAGAGAGTTTCAAAATCTCCCCTCAGCATTTGTAATTTTGTTTTCTTCATATTCTCTATGCCTTAATAGGCTGTCTTGAGAATATCCCATGCCTCCTTGGACTTCGTTTCTGCTGCAAATCTTGAGAAAATACTCTCATGTACTGTTTGGAAGATATAGAAGAGGGCTTTGGAGTCCTTCTTCCTATTATCTTTTAACAAGTCTCTTTCTGTTGTTGTCAAAGCATTAAGTGTTGTTGCATCTTCTGGATCTGGAAAGCCATTTTCCACCATCTCCCATATATCTTGTGAAGCAAACAGAGCCCTCATTGTAATGGCCCAATAATCATAGTTTTTACCATTGAATTGTGGTAATTGTGGATTTGTTAGGCTTGTGTTTGTTGCTGCCATTCTGACTGTGTAAACACAAACTTTCTCATTGTTGGAGACTTATCCTTCTACAAACAAACAATCTTACAACTTCTTCAGTAAAGAGAGCTTGTTCTTTTATTGAGAGCCTAGACCTGCGTTGATACCATGTTGGAAATATTGAACGAAATCAATAACACAGAGGGATGCTTCCCCCACAACACAGAGAATGCAAATAATACATAGATAGATAACGTAAAAACACAAGAGAGGAACGAAATTCGTTTTTCTATTCAACTCTAAAAACTTATGGAAATTACATTAGTTATACAAAATGGTCGAAGCCTGAAAAACCTAATCCTATTCAATGTTGGATTCAAAGTTGAATGGACGTTTAACCACTAGTCGTCCTTCTGCTGTCAAAAGACCCATTTCTTCATTAAAACGACACGCAGACCGTATTTCGGTTTATACACAAAACATCGTACAAACGCATTCAGAACACAAAAGCTTGGACCTGAAGTTTTATCGGTTCTGGCTTTGAAATCACGTCGCATCCGCGCCCTTATCGCATTTCGGCGATATTAAACTTTAACTCGCAGTGCTTTACGAGAAACTTAAAACATATGTGATTGCGATGTGCGATGGCACGATCGCATCCCATCGCAGAATAAATAACTTGCGGGTGATGGAAGGTAAACTTAAACTTGTGCGATTGCAATACACTATGGCATTATCGCATCACAAGACAAATAACATATGTTGTATGCAGTTTGGCGGAAAGCGTAAAGGATTGTGATTGCGATGTGTGATGCGATATCACATCGCAACATCGCGAGCTTTGTTGCAAGGGATTAACAAGTAAGGGATATAATCTATGAAGTGCAGGCGGCGACACAGTATGGTGCGGTAAGTGTAGTAAACGAATTACAAAGGGATATGCAGAAATCAAAGGTTTGTGATGGTTTGCAAAGTGCGTCGGAGGTAAGTGTGGGTCCTGCCGGATATCGCATCAGCGGAAACATAAGATATGGTGAAGGGCTTAAAGGGTAAAATAAAAAGTTGTGGGTTGTGCCTGCAGGAAAAAGGTAAGTATTGCGGCAGGTTAGGAAATAAATGCAGATGTAAGGGCTCGGGTACTTTGTTATGATATTTACGGAAATTGCATGAAAACGCCTTCAGCTTTTGGATCCTTGCTTGTCCTTCCTGCAACAAAATTGATGAAGTGTGAGTTGCTTCCATTGCTTATTCATGGTGGTGGCTGGGAGTTAATTCCAACACAAATATGTTCTTGTGACAAAAGTTGGTCTATGTCCATTCATACCCACTTCACTGCTGCAAGTACTAGATCTAAGGGATTAGTGGCTTACTGGCTTTAACTAAGGATGGAATTTTGGGATTTTAGAAAACGTATCTTCAATTGGAATTAAGAGCACTAAATATAAAGGAGATACAAGTGATAGAATGGCGAGAAAATCCTGTTAGTCATACCAATAACTTGCTCTTAGTATTTCTCACAAAAAACAATGTGAATCTTCTTTAGCAAGCATTGTCAACATATTATTTAACTCTCATGAATTCAGTTAGCAAAGGAAAAGAAAAATTTAGATATGATAAATCAGGACATGGCTTGGGATCTTTCCAGTTTTCTTTTCTGTACAAATAGGCACAACTTAAATTTCCTTTTCTCAAGTGCCCAGATTCAAGTGAATAATTAAGGTTATTATTTGAGATCAAAAATTTCAAGTCATCATTGTAAAATTCAAAGGAAGTTGTTCCTACAAAGCATTTGAAATATCAAGATCTGCAACATCAATGTAAGTCTTCAATGGAAAATGGATCAAGAAGTTGTCAGCACAAAGCAAAGTAAAGGGATTCGATGGTCAAAGAAAGTTTTTATTGTAAACAAAGAAATAATTTTTACTGTGTGCTTCATTTAAAATTTCGCAGCGCTTTCTAGACAGTGAATTTCAGGCCCCATTTCTTAGCGATTGAAGTCAAATGTCAAAAATATAGAATGTGGGTTTTGTGCAGAATGGCGTAAATTAGGTGCAAAGTGGGAATTTTTGGCATATTCTGAGCGTTTTGGAGAGATCTTGCTCTTTCTCTGAAGGGTATAAGTTCAGGTTTCATGAATGGCCCGTTTTAGTAAAACGTCTACTTTTTTATTTGTTCTCCTTCAGAGTGTTGCTACTATTACATCAGCTAATTTGATAGTTGGTGATTTGTGTATGAAGGTTGAAAATACTTCAGTATAACATTTTGACAGTGGCAGAACTCGATGCTAATAATTCCCAATGTTGCAAATAAAGATGACAATGTTGAACGAATCATGGACCAAAAGAAAATTTGATTGATCATTGGTGCATGATCAGGGAGAAATTTCTAAAAGAAAGATGAAATTTAAGAAGCATCTTGGATGCATGAAATTCAGATGGAAATGAAAAAACAATAAATGTGATTGTATCACCATATAGACTGCATTTTGGGTTGCTTCTACAACGTTCCATCATTTTACAACCTGTGAGAGTTAAAATATCCCAAGTTCTGGAGCTTGCATCTTCCATAAGTTTGTTAGAAATGAATTTGTTGAAGGTGAATGAAGAATCCGAAAATATGAATTAAAGTATTGTAGAGAGAAGGTATATTTGGATTACAGTGGATTTGAGTTGTTTATGTTCCACTGACAGTTGCATGAGTGGGAGTCTTCTTCATTTGTGTTTTATAATATTTCTATTAATTCCTTCAGTTCTCGTCTATTCAGAACAGAGCAGGGCGGGATTGAAAAAGACTTAAAAAATATTAAACTCAATTCTACGATCTCCCAAGGTTTCAAGTGTGATCCTGATGGCTGAGGCAAAGAGATAAATAATTTGTTGCTGACATTGTATCATTTTTCCAATCTCCCCATTTCAATATTGGATTAAAAGTACATTTTGCTGGAACTAGGTTTTCAATTATCCTGACAGATATATGTTTCGATGGATACTGACCACATCTCTAAGTTGGGTGTATTGAGCAGGTTTGGACACTTTGAAATTGCAATTAGAAGTATTTCCAAGTTGGTTGAATAAATTATAAAAGAAGGCTTGGGTCAAATATTCTGGAGATTAGAAGTGCCCACTGATGAAACCTTGACTTCACTGAGAGGGTGGTGAATTAGTTAAGTCCATTCATAGACATTAAAATTATTTTCATTAAATTCATTCACTGAACCATTACATGAACATCTTAACAGATAATGATCAACAAACTGAATACGTGAACAACAACTAATCAGCTCATTAAAACATCACATCAACACATAATAATAATGCATATGGACAACATATATAAGTGCAAACCCATAAGGGAGAAAACCACTATTTTATTATTGTTGTGATGCAAATGAAAGCTTCTACTCCTTATTACATCTGATTTTATGTAGACTCCAACCTACAGGACGCTGCTACTTCAAATTTCTGCAAGCCACAACATGCAATGAAGCTTCTACTTCCATATTTTTTCTGCAGACTACAATCCACATGAGGCTCCTACCTCGACCAACTCCAACTGAACATTTATCAAGCCACAACTTGAGAGGATGTTACAATCCCTTAATGCAAACAAGAAACAACAATGTGCCGATTTACTTGGTCATAAATTTTGCATCTCTCCATCCTCATTTCTGCCTCTTGTTCCCTTCAAATCTGCTTCACATAAGCTTCATATGTGCTAGGTAATTAATGCATAACATCTCAATCAACTCGCTCACATTCTCCAACTCTCTCACCCATCAATGCCTTACAAAATCACATATTTTATAAAGATAGTTTTCTGGCTGTTTGTATCCCTCATAGGAATATGAAGTGAATAGGTTTGAATCTTTGCCTTCCACTCATTCATTTCCACACACTTCATATCTTGAATATTAGACCACAAAATACATAAATAATCCAATATTAATTCCAGCCACATGTAATGATTAAATGCATCAACTTAATGCGAATATCAAATAACAATGTTTATCATTAATGCATTACAACAATCTTTGTCTTTGCCTTGGAGTCTTGCTTTTGCATCACAACAATTCATTTCAATCAACATGCCAACATCAATGTTCTACCAAACCATCAATGTATCTGCTGCTCCTTTACTTCTTTGTTGCTTCATCACTGCACTTTCGCCTTCTTTTCCTTGCTGCTCCTTTGACTTTGATGTTGCTCCTGTATACCTTTTTTGATCCTGATCTGCTCCTTTGCCATCAATGACAATATTTCCAACGGTCTCCCCTTTTGACATTGATGGCAACACATTTTTCCTCCCCCTTTCATTCTGAGAAGTGTCTTCCTTCCTATGATTACCTTCCCCTTTGAAATCAATGGCAAGGAGGTTACAAATGTCTTTAAGCTTGTAAAAGAGTCCTCAATGTAACTTACCTCTTTGTATTAATGTTTTATAACCTGCAATGTATTGTATTGTACAAACAATATTGACCCAGTCATTGAATGAATGCAGATTGAACACAACTCCAAACTAAATGCTGCTCGATATGATATAGAAATGTTGCTCCAAATGCACTTCAAAATGTATTAACATTACATGAGCGCTCTAGAACATTGTTGTGATAACACTTTCAAAAGTATTGCAAGACTTCATAGGATGAACGCATTGCAGAGCAGATTGCAAGAATGTTGTTGGGAGGACACTTTTTAAGGCATTGTAATTGTATGTATATAAATGATAAATGCCAAATAATTCTCTCCAAATAATAACTACATTGCACATTAATGCAAGAGTATATGAACACACAGATAATTAAATATACAAGAGATTAAATCTGTGAGACATTTTGTAGCAAAAAATTCATAAATATTATTGGAGTGCCCAAGGAATAGACCCCATTTCAGGGAAAAATAAAGCTATATACAAAACCAACTCAAGAACAGCAAGCCATCTATGGCTACTTGGACATCCTTCATCTCGTTTCCAATGGAAATGAAAAAGCCACATCCAGCATCTCACAGAATGAACTACTTAGGACTAGAAATATTCTTCCACATCGATTTATAAGAGATATGCCAATAATAGAGCCAATGACATTCATTCCAGAAAACATGGGGGATAGAAATAAAGAAATTTTATTTGAAACAAAACCAACCAGATCAACAATAGTGGGACTATAATACATAGTAGTATTGATGCCAGTTAATTGCTGAAACGCCTGTACACCAACTCCAACAATTAAAACAAGTCTTATTTCTTATTTTCTAAACAAGATAAAGTATCCTATTCTTTCCATGGACTTCACCTTCCGAATTTCTTCCTCAACTGCACCATAGAGCTCTTCAATTTCACCCTTTCAGCCAATTCCATTAAAAAAAAAGACCACTAATGGTTGTATCGAGGGCAAACTGTGTTCCTTATAAAACTAGAAAATATTGAGAAGGGATTGGATTGAATGAATCTATCTGTTTCCTCTCAAAAACTCTTGATAAATTTTAGAAGTAGTTGTTATAGATGGTTGAGCATCAATAAGGAGAATAAGCTCAAGCAATCTGCTATGATATTGACTAAATTCACCCTTGCTTGCAAAATCAATTGTCCATTTCTCCAATGAACTATCACATAAAGTCACTCCCATAGTAGGATTTTTCTTGAGCATAAAGTGAAATGCAACATCCATTACATTGGCATAGAAACCATCACTAGTCCTTACTACAACTCCCTTTAATTGAACAGTTGGGTTATCCAATCAAACCAGAGCTTGTCAGAGTTAACCAGGATCCCATTCAGCATATGTATTAATAACATTACGAGCTACTGTAACTGTAGCAAAATTATGTTTGACTTTATCTATCTCATTTATCTTCACAACACCTTGGGCCGCTACAAAATGCAGATAAACTAGCTTATGTAACAGAGAAAAAAATTCTGATAAAGAATCTGTCAGTCCATGCAATATCTTCCAACGTTGATCTCCTTCATATTGACCAAGGAATTACTCCTGTGTATTGCTTCTAGTGATAATCCTTCTTTGCAATGAGAAATTCAACACTCTATTAATGGTCTAATACAATCACTATTTAGGTCGCTGCCTTATTGTTGTTATTTTTTTTAATTTTTAAATTTTGCTTTGAGAACAGTTCATCGCTGTTGAGGCTCCTCCTTTTTCAACTACGCCAGCAGCATGCATTACGACATCAACCATCTTGATGACTAGGAATGTCCGTATAAAATTGGAAGCCCACGATTCACTAGCAGAATTTTCAAAGGTAGCAACTCCTCCAACTGAGAAATAACAAAAAATGGGCAAATATTTCTGGAGGTATGCATGGTCGAGTGCGCTTTCGTGCACGGTCACATTTCGATGAGTGAAGTGGAAAGAAGCCAGCATTTTAGTGGACTGATCATCAACACTTGTTATACCCATAGTAGTTTTCCATGCCTCTGCTTCTAACGAATTCATGCCTTTTTCCACTTCCAACACAGGGGTCATATATCCGCTCTCTATTTCTTCAGCTTCTTCACAATCATTGTGAATCGTTTCATTTTCTGATTCTGGGGCCGAGTTCTCGTGGCATACGTTGTTTTCCTTGACTAAATTCCCTTGACTAACTGCGAGAAATGGAGAGGGTGGTCCAGCAGCTCCTGGGGTTCGTCGTGGGATTGATTGGTCGCTAAATTGAATTTCGTGCAATGAAATCCATAGTAAATGGTGAATATAGCGAGAATGATGCTATGGAATTATGGTAGCATCTTGCCGTCGTGAAATTCCAAGTTCCAGTCTCCAGCTGCAGGGCTGAATGAGGGTGTGAAGAATTTATGAGGCTATCTTCCAGCTGATTTTGAACACAGATATTTTGCCTTTTGATCCACGTCTTTATCGTTTCCGCCAAACATGGCTGGCCTTCACTTACCGTTCACCCTAATCAATCCTCTGGTGGTTCAGATGTTACAGCTCATAAATCCGCCACGTGTATTTTTTTCCTTTTCTTTTCTGACTAACGTTTCTATGGAGCATCGGGCTTATCAAGTCCTCCGCTGAGTGAGATATCGAAAGTTTCTATAGAATGGTTGTGGACTTCTCTTTTGAGAAGAAAACTGTATTTTACTGCTGACTGTTCTTAGCAACAAATCTCCATGTCAGAACAGGACAAGGATGGATGCCTCCGCCTTGACCAGAGCAACATGCAAAAATGTCATGTTCCCTTCGAAAGGCCTCTACCTCGAGCAGATGCAGTTCAACAGGAAAAACAAATATGGCAGAGTCATCCAGGGGGAGAACGAATACCGCGCCTAGGAAACAGTGACCGCCACAAACAACTGAAGCGAAGGAAACAACATCTTCGATACAGAGGGAGCAGAAGCTACAACCACAGCCACCAATACAAACGAAACTTTGTAAATATCCGGCACTGTTGTGGAATAGGGGGGTGATTTCTTCCTCGCTTAGGAAGCAGCTCGCTGAAATGCTGCGATAGTGTTGCTTCCGAGAGGCACCCTGCTATTCCTCCTCCCACTACGATGTAATCATAGAATCCAGTGGGAGCAACATTTCTGGTTCCTTCATAAATTCATACTTGCTTGCTGTATCGCTTTGCAGAGAATTTCATATAAAGCCACAAGTCTTGAAACTTATAAAAAGCCACAAGCCTTGAAACTTGTCCCTTCAAGGCCATATCAGTTCTCGATCCTCCAATGCTAAAGTAAAAACGCAATATGACACGTCAATAATAACTCCAATGCAAAATACCATTTGATAAAATATATGTGGGATAATTCATGAGGTTGGACAATAGTAAATAATAGATGTATGATGTTGCTATATAATCATTGTATAACACCTGTTGGGAGAATATTGAAGGTGTCACTGCCATAGCGCTAATATGCCAATAATTCATGACTGTCTACTGTAATGCAGTTAGTGTTGGTAACGCTAATATCGCCAGAGTGTTTGTAACGTATTGTGATAGCTCTGCTCTTGTCAATCTGTCATCTTTGGCTATGGAGATGTGTTACTTACTGTTGCAAGTCCACTCAACAAATTTTCATTCTGTCTATCCAACAACAGTGCCTATCAAATATATCCAGGTCATTTGAAATTGAAGAAATGAATGCAAATTTCAGTAGGTCCTTCAAATGTAATCGGTGAATATCTGAAGTTGGGAAACACTTTTTGGCAGATGGTCTTTGGGTGAAATTTTTAATTTCTCGTTTGAGAAAATAATCAACTCAATTTCTCGACCGAGAGTTTTTAGAACTCTCGTCCAAGAGATTTTTAATGTTTTGCCCAAGAGTTAGATTGGATTTGACCAGAGTTAACTACTCTCGGACGAGAGTTAAGTATTTTATCGCCCGAGAGTTTTATTGACATAAACTCTTGGGTTTAATGATATAAATCATTCTGCCTATTTAAATTCTCGAGTAAACTCTCAGACGAGAGTTTTAAAACTCTTGGCCTAGAGTTGTTTTAACTCTTGTCTAAGAGTTTAGATTCTTACACTCTCGTCTGAGAGTTTTATGCTTATTAAAAACTCCAAAATCGTGTCTCCTTGGAAATTCTGCAAACCCCTAGCCCACGCAAACCTGTACACTGGAGCACAAGCCGTGTCGTGTTCGAGCCACCTCAACGAGCGAGTCTGCCACCGTGAGCACCCCTAATAGCGACAAATTCGATATCTATTGCCAGGTAAGTCTCGAATTTGATTTTTTTAGGGTTTGTATTCTGTGGTAATTCACTGTTTGGTATTCTGTCTGGTAATTGACTGTTTGGTATCCCCTTTTGTATCTATAAAGGTATAACCGTTATCAATAAATGCCGAAAACCTCGTCTTCAACTTGATTGATCTGACCGATTTCATTTTCTCTGGTTATACCCTCCCTCATTCCTTTTGAAACTTCTCCTATCCGCGGCCAAATCCGGTCTGAATGATAATACTCACATACAACATAGTTCGAAACCCACAGAACTGGTCTACTACCAAATGCAAGTGATAACTACCTACTATGTTCGTAGACCAAGAAAACATTTGGTTCTATGGTTGGGTTCGAAACCCATAATCCATAACCCTAACTATCATTTTAACTTATTAGAATATGAAGCTAAAGAACTATGTGTTGTTTCCAATGAACACCAATACCCGTAAACTATAACATCACAAAAACTAGTTTAAAGGATGAACCGATATGGACAATGTTTGGGGTTGTTATTGAAATACCATTCCAAGAATGACACTAGTTACATAATAGGGTTGTAAAACTATAGCTACGATGACAAGGTTAAATACATACAAAGCTATGAACAATAAGACATGTGAATAGAGAACGAATACAATCCAAAAAGAATACTTATTTGTAGGTTTTAAAATAATAATGTAAGTGTATAAGTGGTAATGTTAAAACCCTAACTAGACATTGCCAAGTAAGCATGGGTTGAAACCCTTATGAAGACTGGAACAAAGGAACAACAACCCAATAACAAGAACCAACAAGAACCAACAACACAACTAAGAAAACTTACAAAATATACAACAAGTGATGAACCTACAATATTATATGCATAACAGTAAACCAAGAACTCAATATCAAGACTACGGTAAAAACCCATCTTCAAATGGTACAAAATCTACTCATATATATATATATATATACACACACACGCTTTGGGTCATGTAGTGGGTAGTTTGCTAGATGGTCATTGAGTTATAGAGGAACACCTAGGAATGCCCAGACAAAGACACATGAATTTGCACATAGGTGTTGAAGATGTAGACAGAAAACTGCAAGATGTGGTTCACAACATTGTAATGAACCTAATTAAACTTTTGTGTGTGTGTTTGTAGGGACCCTTTCCCTAGGGTCATGGCTATTCATTGTGACCCATCTCTTCAATAGTTTATAAAGATCACATCGTAGATTTGTAATGATCATTCTCATATCAATAAATATTATTTGTTCTTTGGGACTATGGCTTCATGTCTTTTCTTTTTATTATCAATGGCCTCCTGTGAGTACCACAAGGTTTCTGACAAGTGATATCAGAGCAGTTCATTCTGCCATTGTGACAACACACTACCATCATTACTACATCACGCCATTGTTATGTACTTACTTTGAAATTCCCAGTGTAGTTATGCTGAAATTACCAGCCCATGCACCACAATCAAAATAGATCATAAGATACCCTATCAAAAATTATAGAGTTTGAAAATATTAGAAATTTGATCATTTGAGTAGGGGCCCACATCTGGTTTTGTTTAGAAACTCAGTCAAGGTAACACCCTCTGTAGTAGGGAAGGATGAATAAAGAAGAAAATTGTTTGAATTAAACTGCACTCATCAAGAATTGCAGACGTGGGTGCACCTACAAGCTAAACATTTAGTCAAAGATGTGTTTGTGGGAACACTAATATGTTGGTAGACCCTTAACCATTATCAATGATTTGATAAATTGCAGACAGATATCTCAAAACAGTAGAGGGAGGTTTTTAAGTAAGAATAAAACATAGATCTTCATTTGCAAAATGAGAAGGCTTACCTAGAAAATTCACAATTCCAATAACCGGAGAACATTCAACATACACATTTCAAAGCCACCTTATCATTTAAATGGTAAGGGAAGCCTTTAAATAGATAAAAGACCCTTTCATACCCCCATAAGATCCTGTAAGTGCCAATTTTATAGGACAACACTTAAATTACTAAATGGATTGTACAAATCTTATTGGACACACTAAAGGACTTACACAATACTAAATGACAATTATGACATCACATGCACATATGCCAACATGCTCTTTATTTTGGATTAAGGTGCTCATCAATTTTTAAACTACTTAAGAATATAGTAGATTTGCCATACGCTGAAGCCCGCGTACATGATTTTAATGTATGATGCATTTGAACCTAACAATATTCGAATACATAAGATTCCATTATACATTTACCCCTTATGGTCTTTATGAGTTGTGATTGACTTATTACAGTTTTTACTTTGGAAATGGGCATTCATAATTTGACTTGGGAATTTTTATCACACATATCTACACCAACATATCCACACAAGAATTATAGACAAATTGACCCACTATCACTGTCAATTTGCCTTTCCATTTGGATTGGTTTTTAATAGTCTCAAGGGGGTGTCCCTAAGGTTTGTATGCTGCCCCAGAGTCTCTAAATCTATAATAAACTCAAATCTACAACCAAAAAAAAAATCACTACCCTTGAAAGCCCAAGAGCACTCGAGAATAATGATTATGATTAAGAAATACTCAATTTTTTGAGATCAAATTTCCTAAGAAAAACTAGATTGGTACTTGAAAAGAAAATAAAAGAAAAATATGCTTCAAGTGAATGAATTATTCAAAGTAAAGGTATCAATGAACAAGTTATATCCTTGCAAGTAATTGATCATTAAACATCCATGTGAAAATTCAACGAACCATCAAGGCATAGGGTTATAAATAACAGATAAACAGAAGGCGACAATTATAGTGTTAGGTGCCCTTCAATAGCAGCAATCAACATTTGAACCAGTAAATGATCAATCACAGTTTTGGTTCCAAGCACAACGAGAAATTCAGTGAAACATTTTGGGAGTCACATTTAACAAAAATTTGCTAAGGTACCAATTAAGCTAGAGCAGATCCAACTTGGGATTTTTTTGTATTGCAAAAAATTGCAAGTGACTAACTAGAGATACTTCAGAAAGAAATGTCATCTTATGCTGCCTAGGATGTGACTGACTGGGATGACTTCCTGGATCTAATTTGTGCTTATTTGGATAGTGGATGCAACCCAAAAACCCCAGGGAAGAATGATCCTATATAATCTGTACGACACAAGCAATAGAAGAAGAAAAACACTTTCTTTACAGTCCAAACTACAAAACCATTAGAATTAAATATCCCATAAAACCCAAAATGAACTAGAAAAATTCATAACTGAAGTCTGAGCTGTTCAACTACTGAGATCTTAAAAACCCAACATCCTTGATAACATCTTTGATTATATACAAATTAATTTATATTTTTTATTTTGATTCAAGGAAAAAGTGTCCTATAAACCTGGTAGGCCTCTAAAGATGTTAAAAGAAAGCATAAACATATATCTATGTGCAATGGAAAATGATGTAGGAAAATAGAGACATCTCCACTCTAGTACATGAGATATCAATATATGTGACTGAGTCTATAAAGAAACAATAAAATGGAGCAGGGTTTGGGTTTAGTCAAAGACTAGGCATTCATATGAGTTGAATGAATTGTTAAAGGGCAAAGTAGAAATGGGTTATGTATTGGATAGTTTTCTAGATGGCCATTGAGTTAAAGAGGAACACCTAGGAATGCCCAGACAAAGACACATAAATTTTCACATAGGTGTTGAAGATGTAGACAAAAAACTGCAAGATGTAGGACGATATATCCACAAGTACATACGAGATGATACAAATGACCAACTCTTACAAATTTCGTAATACCTTTGGGAAACTATTTATAAATTTATTTACAAAGCTTTGGTTGCACCTCTAGGTAGCAACTGAAGATTCATGTCTTCATTCATTTTCTTTATCTTAATTCCATAGTAGCATGGGAACATTGCTTATGGTGGTTGGGGCACTTGTTCACAACTTTTCCCATTTTTGGGAGCTTAGGAGCTGGAGTAAAATGTTCTAGAATTGGTGGGTGGTTTCTGGAGCTTAAGGAATGCTCTAGAAGATTCTAGACGATACTGAGTTATTTCCAATGGTGTTTCTTAGTCTGCTCCGGTGATCAGAAACCACCAAAGGTTCTTGGCTTGCCGGGGAGTTTGGAGCTCCCTGATAGGCTAGAAACTTCTGGGTGTTCTCGACCACACATGACAAAGGTAAACTGCCATACACCCTCTTTTCATGACATGTTAGTGCTCTTGGGCTGGTAGACTACCATTGATTCCCTAAGAGCATTTTTATAATAAGAAAAGCCTTAATCTGAACTTGTGAGTCTTGGAAGACTTGGAGGCTGGAACGGTTTTGACATTGTGAGAGCTTCAGCTGAGGAGTGTTTGTTTCTAGCCTTTTTTTAGGGATATGTAATCAATGTTATCGTTTTGATTCATGAGTAATAGAACTGTGGTACGATGTTTCTGAAATGTGAAGCGTATAATATCGTTATAACGCAATATATTTAGATAGAAAAATCTACTGTGATGTTCAATATTTATTCAGTTATTCTAAGTTGAAATCCAGATGCCAATCAAAAGTATAAGATCAGACTTGGTAAGGATTCTTTTGGGCATCTTGGATATAATAACTGCCAGCTTTCCAAAACTGATGAAATATTTTTTTCTTTCAGTTTCGTGGTGTTTATATCTTAACAGTTCAGTGTCAAATAAAAATTGGAGATATATAACTTTTTCTACCATGAGTGGATTTTGAAATCTAATTTTGATTGTTAGATATGTATTTCCTTTATCCATATTATTCTGAATTTGCTGGAACTTTTTCCTAGAATGACATCACTGAGAATCCAACATATGACAGCTTCCTTGCAATCTCTGTGACTCCTAACAATTTTCATATTTGGTTGTTGTATTTTTCTAATACTATATTTCAAGCAGTGTTGCGAATATCTCGATAACATCTCGATTTTATCTCGAAATCACGATTTTTTGGTCTAGCCGATGTTTGCCGATTTTTAAAGATATTTTTATGGTATCTTAATTTTGCCGATGTTTACCGATTTTTTACCAATATTTTCCCGATTTTTACGATTTTTGGTTTTTTGGACCCTTGCTAATTTTATCCCGATGCCGATGTTCACAACATTGATTTCAAGGTATATTGATTGTCTCTTGTATTATATTTAAACATTGTTTTTCCATCACCACACCACTATCTTGTATCTGATTTATTCAAATTAAGTCCAAACTCTTGGCTATATATGATTCCAATTTGTATTTAGAGTCTACAACCATCATTTGAAGTGTGCTTCCATTCCCACTGTTTGGAGCTTAGCATTTTCTATTTTTTTTTTCTTGCCTCCTTTCTTGGTGTTGTTTCTCTGTCATATAGAAAAATAAGAGCTTCAATGCCTCTTCTATTTACCTTTAGGCTTTCATCATTGTTCGATTTTTGTTTGTTCCTTTGTCCTTTTGTGTCTTTTCTTTTTGTTTTTCTAACTGGCTGTGTGATATGTTCTTTAATCAGTTGTACACTAGATTGCATAGAGTATTGTGTTTTATTATAATTTTTTCATTAGCTGTCTTGAAGTGATCACAACTCGGTAGTTTTTCGATTCCCCATTTTGGTGGATTATGTAATACTTACTTTTTATAATTAAATAAATAAATGGTATCTTGCTTCATTGAATCTTGAATGGTATCAACTTGTTTATGGCATGGTAATGTTCTTTTTCAATTTTTGTAGGTTTCCCTCTTTTATCCTTGTTATGTATTTTATATTTTTCTTATATATATATTTTCTGTACATTTGGTTTTGGACACTTGTGCTTGCAATCCTGAAATTCGCACAACAAAGCTTAATTTTCACAATTATATTGATAAATTATTGTGATTATGTTGGGGATTTTATGGACTTCCATACCGTCAGAAATATGCCCAATGATTATTCGTTTGTTCGCTCAACATGGAGAATGAATTGTAATTATATGGAGTAGGACTTGTAATTATTATAGTAAGTTGGGCATGTTAGAAGTCAAAGTAGTGATATTGGAAGCATACACTTTTAATTAATAATGGATGGATTTATGTAAGTAATTTAATTGAATTGAATGACTAATGTCAGAAAATACAATTTTTTAAATAAGAGATAAATGATTTAATTATTATTAAAGAAAAATAGTTGAATAGTTAACTATTCAAGTTTCAATTTAAGAATGAGTGTTTTCTTTTTAAGTTTCTAAGCAAACTAGTCATTTAAAATTGATGAAACTACTTGCATAGATCCATCTTAATTCTATCTATTAAACATCTTAAACATCAAGAGAGATAAAAAAATACAGGCACACAACTTTCAATAGGTAAAATTAGTGAGATGGATCTATGCAATTTTATTTTATTATTATAAAATTTTAATATTTTTACATTATTTATTTCAATGTCTATCATTTTAATTTCTTAGAATTACATTATGTTAAACATATCATCAATGTGAAAATCCAAAGGTTTAGAATATGTACAACCCCATTGACTAAGCAATGAAATTGCTACATGGAGAAGGTCCTAAGCATATTTGTGACAGTCGTTTTAGCAGATCCTAAGTTAGGCATATGTGTTAACAACATGACTAATGGAGTGAGTTCTGATGTAAATATTGTCTATATACCTATTCAATCTTCTAATGATGACTTTTGACCTCATGTAGCAACATATGAAATCATTAGTTGATGACATGACTGCCGATTGATAATTTGTTTTCTAATTTGTTTATGAGGGGCAGAAATTTGATTTGATACTATAACAACAATGGAATCAGGTGATCCCTCCAGATACCTCTCCATGAGAGGAGTATTATCAGGTACATTGGACGTTTAGTTATGTCATGTTTACAAGTAGGTTATATTTATTGTTCGTTGTGAAAAATTGATTAATGTGAAAAATTTTTGTCTTGCACAAGTGGATGCACTCATATGACTTGTGCACCTAGACACAAAATCGAACAAGAGGAGTCCCATAGGTTTGTTCCCATTCATCCCCAATTTCTTATACCTCATTCTGAGGGGTCTATTATACACGGTATAGGTGCACATTAGATTGCTAGTTAAAATATTCAAGTTTACGTTATATTCAATGTTGAATAGGTGATTTTTTTTTTCAAATGACATGTGTTTAATGTGAAACCATTATGCTTCATAAGTGAAAATGTAGGATTTGAGGTTGGCCCTATTTCTATTGAGGGACAAAGGAATGCAATGTCTTACACTATTCTACAGCCTGTGGCATCCATCCCACACTTGGATAGATCTCGTTTAGGTAAAATTGAAAGGAAAATTTATTGTTTGATGTATGTTTAATGTGAAACTTATTGTGTGTCTCATGTACTTATGTGATAAAAAAATTTAATGTTTTGTACAATGGCTAGTAGAGACCTTCATTCCTCAGAAAGGAACAATCTTAATCCGATGAGCAAAGAGGATGAGATAGTTTTACCATGAGGTATTTTCAAATGACCAGAAATTTTTTTTAAATACAAATTTTCCTTATAGATTATTTAATTTTTAATATGTGCAATAATTTAACATGATACAGGTGGTGGTCATCGCCCTCCTAGGGGGAGAGGTCGTAGAGTTCATGAGTTTGCTCGAAATCTGAGCTATGAGCCCTTTTACACCCATCCCAGTGATATTCCTTAGGATATGCCTTAGGAAGACACCATATCCTTACTTATTGTTGATGGGATGAGGAAGCATTCCATGAGATTGCGCAATGAATTGCAAATTTGCAATCTCTCCGCCCATAGCCGAGATTTTGGAGAGTTTGATAGAGACTTATCATGGGGTTGGACCATCAACCCAAGTTTTTTTTTACATGATGCGTAGGAGGAGAGCGTCAATGATTGATATCCACTCCTACAATGAAGTTAAAAGTAGGGTCACTAAATAAATGGCCTTGTCACTATTTGACTTGCGGCCTGAAGACAAAAAACGTATGAAGATTGCAAGATTCAATGATCCCAATATTTCACCTTATAGTTATGAGAAGTTCCTGTATGCACACGGGAAGTTCCCAAATAATGATGAGGTGCCGCAATATTTTGTTAGGATGTTGTATTCTCAATTATGAGAGCATATAGACTCTAACTATACAAATATGGGGTCCAAATTCTATGGAGATGGAAAATGTTGTACATATGAACGAACTGATGCTATGTGAGATGTTGGGTTTAGGCCTCCAACACCTCGTTTAGCATCTCGACCACCTAGGCTAGTTACATTTCCAGAGGAGTTATCCCTTATCTCCAGTTATGCATCTCAGATGAGGGAAAAGATACAACAACATATTGCAGCTGCTTTAGGAGGGGTGGAAGTCAGCTTAGGGACAAGCCAACCTTCATTTAGTGCAGGAGTTCGTTCATTTGTGTGTATTCCAGATGATGTGTTGAGGGAGATGGAGCAACATAAGCTTCTAGGGTATGCATCCTCCTATAGAGACCACTATGAGCAAGCCATTAGACAACAAATGCACACCATGGGCGAGGTATGTATAAGCATGTTTTGATCTATTTTAAAATACTCATTTATAAGATGAGCTAGAGTGCATATAACATGTTTTTTTGGTGTATGTAAATTTAGTTTCCAAAAGCTTACACCATTATATTTATTTAACTTATGCAGTTTATAACATTTTTAGATCAACATTGTTTTGCCCCTGATCCTCATTATGTAGATCATGGACATGATCATGTATAGGTACTACATTAATTACTATATATCTATATTTTTGTAAGTCAAATTGAAAATGAATTTATGTCACATCATTTTATATGGTATGACTCTTGACATTATGAAATTTTTAGGTTAGCGCTACACATGAAGGGCTTCTTGAAGACATGATACCTTCATATGTTCCAGTGGTATCACAGGTATTATTTATCTATATTTTTACGTTAAATTGCAAGTGAATTTAAGATGAACATAATTTTATATGGTGTGGCTCTTAACATTATTGAATTTTCAGGTATGTGCTACACATCAAAGGCTGCCTGAAGAGATTATTTCTTCTTAGGTTCCATTCGTGATACAGGTATCGATACTTTTCATGAAGCATATTTATTATGTTTATTATATTTTTTTTCAAAAACTTTTCTATTAACTTTGGTTTCTACTTTTCAGGCTACAGATAATATTGAGATGATGCAAACTAAGCCCCAAGGAGATCGTGTAGGCTTTGGGTCAGGGAGTCTACATTTTTAGGTGAGTTGAATTGTATAGTGGATGTAGGCATCTACCAACAAGTTGGAATTTTGTTGCACATATTTTCAATGTTTTTATTCCTTTTAATAGTTGACACAAGAATTTATGCTATCGAATCGAAATTATGCTAAAAAGGTAGTCTGATAATGTCATGAAGGGAGCGATTAATGCAATTATGCTATTTGTTTTATCATTCCATGCTTTACTTTGAAATGCATCACCTTGGAGGTGAGTGATAGAAGATCAAACAAGTGACGAGTGATTCACAATGTCAACTGCATCCCCAACATTGTCATTAAGGATGAAGCCACAGGCTTCACTTCCATAGTCAACATTTTAGTCTTTACATGTCCCATGCCTTCCAAATATAAATCTAAAGATTTTGCATTGTCCCATGCCTTCCAGATGATCTAAAAAACGATCCTTTAATACAAAATAGAGTTTGGACTATTAAGATATTAGGAAGCCTATGTAGACTAAGCACCTTTCCAAAAACCAACTTTCTCTTCAAGAAGTTCATCCCATCATGGATCCACTACAGCCCTAATAGCCATCTCTCTAAGTGCTATTGGAGGTATTTGTAGGGACATAAGACAGTGCCCAATTCTGGGTTGTATGCTATGCTCTGGCCTCCAAAGTTTTTCCCTTCAAAGTTTTATACCAAGGATGCTTGGACCTCCAAGATCCTTAAGGAAGAGAAAATACAGCTGACCCAATAACTTTTAATCATTTACTCATCATCATCGTCCTCAACACCAACATTCAAAGCATTCAACTGAGCAATATATTTTTTCTTTATTTCTTTGTAGGTTAGTTTCCTTATTATCTACCTTCACGCTGGACATAAGACCGTGCCCAATTCTGGGCTGTATGCCATGCTTTGGCCTCCAAAGTTTGTAGCTTCAAAGTTTTATACCAAGGATGCTTGGACCTCCAAGATCCTTAAGGAAGAGAAAATACAACTGACCCAATAACTTTTAATGATTTACTCATCATCATCGTCCTCAGCACCAACATTCAAAGCATTCAACTGAGCAATCAATTTGTTCTTTCTTTCTTCGTAGGTTAGTTTCCTTGTTCTCTGCCTTCACGCTATACATAAGATCGTGCCCAATTCTGGGCTACATGCTATGCTCTGGCCTCCAAAGTTTGTAGCTTCAAAGTTTTATACCAAGGATGCTTGGACCTCCAATATCCTTAAGGAAGAGAAAATACAGTTGACCCAATAACTTTTAATCATTTACTCATCATCATCGTCCTCAACACCAACATTCAAATCATTTAACTGAGCAATAAATTTGTTCTTTCTTTCTTCGTAGGTTAGTTTCCTTGTTCTTTGCCTTCACGCTGGATATAATATCGTGCCCAATTTTGGGTTGTATGCTATATGCTGGCCTCCAAAGTTTGTAGCTTCAAATTTTTATACCAAGGATGCTTGGACCTCCAAGATCCTTAAGGAAGAGAAAATATAGCTGACCCAATAACTTTTAATAATTTACTCATCATTGTTTCATTTTTCATTTGCCTCTTTTTTGGTTAGTTGTTTTTAGTTTTGTGGATGTGCTCTTTATTATATTCACTGGTAAGCAGGGTCCTATCTTTAGGGGAGCCCAAAACTACTTTTAAGTTTTAATCATTTTTCTAACAAACTGACACATTTGCTATTGAATTGATAATGTTATGGGAGTTAAGAGTAACTTATGGTGCAATTAATGACGGGTTGCAAAATGGTTTGGTAACATTTTTATCAAGGCATGTAAAAGGTAGATTGTACATAGATGCTTTTGGTGATTTGTTATTCACTTTCAAGTTTCAACTATTATTTTTTGTTTCTCAGGGTGGCATTGTTCTCTACCAGCCTGCCATTGAGTTTTTACCAATGATAGACAAGGTATGAACTAAGTCTATTTAATATTTTGTTTTATGTCGCTTTATATTCATTATAGAGAGGCAAAAAAACTTGAGTTTGTTTAATTGCTGCAGATGTATTAAACAGTGTTAAGTCCATTTGTGCTCTATTTACCAGTTTAGAGCTTATGCATTGGAACTTTTGTTAGCATTTTTGTTGGCTATTATTTATTGAATTGCACCTTTTTTGAGGATTTTTTTTATCGGGTAAGGGATTAGGGAAGTGAAAAGCTATAGTTTCATCTGAGTATACCTTTTGTCTGGTTTTTTACATTGCTGGTTGAGAAGACAAAAAAAAATCAGTGGAGCCTTGGTTGAAAATCACAAATATTGTGTTTCTGTACATTATCGTTGTGTTGAAGAGGAGGTGAGTTATGTATTGACGTGCAAGAGGGGAGTATTAGTAAGTAGAGCTCCACGCAGTTCTTGTTATTTAATCTCTTGCAATAAGCCTTTGTTTTATTTTCACTGTATTTAGTGAAACAATTTCATTTGATTCATATCCCTGTAGGTATGTACATGTCTTGGTTGCTAGATCCAAATTCTTAGGTTTCAAACCTTTCAGATTTTCTTGCTTTTGTACTTTGTCCTTCTCTAGATTCATTTCAAGCCTCCGTCCAATAATTATGTCTAAATTTCCTGTGGCATTTCAAGGTCTGATTATGTTGGAACCAAACTTTAACCAAGATTGGAAATTCATTCCCATGGATCACTTAAATAATTGCTATTGTCTAATTAACATTAAACACATTTGAATACTTACCTATTTTGCATATGTTTTGGAGCAGAGTTAGGGTGCACTTGCAGAGCATGTAACAATTTTAATTGAAGAGGGTGATGCTCAGGTTTTGGAATGGAAAATGTGGATAAAAATGTCAGTAATGAAGGGTGGTTAAAGCCTTTTAACTGATCACCATATCTATATGTAATACATCATCATTTTGTATTTCAAAGAGAATTTTTTGATAAATATTCATGGTTGTCTTTGTAATTGAGAAATGCTCCAATTTCATGGACATGATAAGTTATGATGATTTTTATTTCACCAGTTTGTATTCTCAGATATTAAAGTCATAAATGTTAAGAAAACGGGGAAAAAATGAATAACAACATGGTGTTTCATAACAACACATTTGATACTGTACAAGAATAGGATAGTCCTCTTCAGAGTGCACACTAAAAAATTATTGTCCTTCCAAAGAAAGGCTTGAAAATTATATTTCCACTATCAAACATATATATTACAAACATGCTACTCTACAGAAGTCCATTTTTCAATAGCATTATAATAACTCAAAGGTTCAATATGTCTACATGCAATATAAACCTACAGAAACCAGGTGAAAGAAATCACATTCTTTCACTTGGTGTTTTTTTCCTTTTGGAAAATAAGTCATCTTACATTTCATTCATTCTCACTAAAAGCACTTGGTCTCATCTTGGGGACCTCGAAAATAAATTTTCAACATATTCAAGGTTAAACATCTCCTTTTAACTTCCTGCAAGTAAAATTATGATGGCACACATGGAACTGTTTTGAAGAATTAGCTACGATAGGGTGATTGAGTAATTGTAAATTTTTCAAACCAATTTTCACATAAACCTTTAGATAACATACTTCTTGAACTTGTTTGTTATTTTTTTTTTTTTTGTTGATTGTGTTTCTTTTGATGATTTTGTTTTCAATTGAATTTCCATCTTGATTCTATGTTTCTTTTTTGAATTGTAGGGACTATGAGGGACTATGAGTGGGAGTTTAAATAGGGTCACAAACATGTTGATCCACCCTCGAGGAAGGGTTCTCCACCTTTCGTATGTTCACTTCAATGTTTATGAAGCATGATGGGGTGCAAAATGGTTTGGTAAGATGTTTATCAAGGAGCATAAAAGGTAGATTGTACATAGATGCTTTTGGTGATTTGTTATTCACTTTCAAGTTTCAACTGTTATTTTTTGTCTCTCAGGGCGGCATTGTTCTCTACCAGCCTGCCACTGAGTTCTTACCAATGATAGACAAGGTATGAACTAAGTCTGTTTAATATTATGTTTTATGTTGCTTTATATTCATTATAGAGAGACAAAAAGGCTTGAGTTTGTTTCATAATTGCAGATGTATTCAACAATGTTAAGTCCATTTGTACTCTATTTACAGCTTGTGCATTGGAACTTTTGTTAGCATTTTTGTTGGATAGTATTTATCGGATTGCACCTTTTGTGAGGAATTTTTTTATCGGGCAAGGGATTAGGGAACTGCAAAGCTACAGTTTCATCTAAGTATACCTTCTGTCCAAGTTTTGCATTGCTGGTTAAGAAGAAAAATAAAATCAGTGGAGCCTTGGTTGAAAATCACAAATATTGTCTTTCTGTACATTACCGCCGTGTTGAAGATGAGGTGAGTTATGTATTGACACGCAAGGGGGAGTATTAGTAAGTAGAGCTCCAGGCAGTTCTCCACCCTTGAGGAAGGGTTCTCCACCTTTCAGATGTTCACTTCACTATTTATGAAGCATAGAAACAAATTTATGTTACAAGCTCTTTCTTTGGGCAAGTATAGAAAGATTCACATCATCCCGTGGAGATGAATAGTAGAGAATTCTCGTATTCTTGTATTTAGGATAGTTGGATGCATAATCTAAGTCAATTATTCATCTCTAGAATTAAGACTGCATATTCCTTATTCGGGAAGCTCATGCTTCTTTATATGGTGGCAATTTCAGAACACTTAAGATGTTATACCATTTGTAGAGATATTTCTTTTAGTCCCCCATCATAATGCGAGACTGAGACTTTTTTTTTATGCTATAATAATATCTACTGCATATTATGCTATGCTATTTTTGATGCCATTTTTTTTTATGCTATGAATCTCATTTTATACATTTGGTGCATGTTAGATCTGTTATAAGTTAATATTTTTCACAGATATATGGTCTGAGAATTACTATGGTTAGAAGGGTTTACAACTTGATACAAAGTGTCACATTTTTTCTTTAATCGTAGTCTTTTATGTACTAGCTTGACTAGTATACATCTTACTTGGGGTCGATATATTGATGGTCTGATTGATTATGTAACATATCGAATGCCATAGATTTTGTCAAAGATCCTTACATTTAAAATGCTACCTCACAACGCAAATATGAACTGCATCTATAAGTGCATAGGGGTACTAGTTACAAGCACAAAGAGGAATGATTTTATGTAAGAGTCACAAAATATATTTCTGAAGTGACTTCCAATACAAAATTTTGTTTAAAAGTATAAATACATGCTGGAAATACATATCCTATATGGATGTTAACACAATTTCTGATTTTTCAGCTTGATCTTGCATTGACATAAATATCGGGTTACTATTTTTGTTTGTGTTGAGGAAAATCCGTTGTCTCGATGTACAAAGTTTTATAATATACAAGTGAACTGATCCATTGTATTGTGGTCATAAATGATAAGAAGGACTGATCCAAAATACGTTGTATGTTGATATACAAACTAAGATTGACTGATTGGTATGAAAGGAATTAGGCCTAATACTCTTGTAAGTAATCTATTGTCTTTTGAGCTGATTGAGAACGAGGTCATTAAGCTATTGTTATAACTTTCTTTTTCAAATTTGGAATAACTGTGTAAAGAGGCTGATCTGAAATAATATATACATTACCTTGGCTTATGAGTTTGAAAATTGGTAACACATACATATTGAAGAGACAAATTAATAACCTCGCACTTATGATCATATGTTGCCTTATAACTAAGTTTTTAAGGGCTGATTCTCATTATCATATATGTTGAGTCTATCTTACTCGTACATGCCTATAATAAGTAGGGCTTATACCATTGGTTATGAGAATAACTATGTATGGATATGCTTAGTGAATTTCCTCTAACTTAGACGAAGGATTATTGAATATTCATGGTGGTGTTCTATTTCTCTAAAATGGAAATATTTATCCCCTACATCAATATGAACTAATAACAATAGGTATCTAAATTTTTTTTCTCCCACATTAGGTCTTGTTTCATCCTCCCCCTCAACATTATGTCTGAGAGAGCCTTACTTCCACAATCAAGTGAACTAAGTATTACACCATTCTAAAGATAGACCCACTCATTCATGGTTGTGAATTCATCTCAGTGAAGCATGTTCTCAGCTTTGTTATAATTGTAAGGAGATTGAATATTTTAATTCCACAAACACATTCATGTTGGTGAGACATGTGGGATAGAATTCCCTTGTACATGACCCATACCTTCTTCAAAAATCACTTTCCCCTATATTTTTTAATTGACACACCTAACTCCTATGTTTATTTTTACATAGTAATTGAACACTTAGTACAATTTATCATTACCGTAAATCACAAACTAAAATTTATGTGCACATATAATTGGAGAATTAGTGCTCTTAAGGGGAAAGGATTTGTTAAATTGTCTAATTAATTAACTTAACCCTAGATAAATAAAGAAATAATAAGATTTTGGAAATATAAAAAAGTGATGAGAAACCCAAGAGTCATCTTTCCATCCCTTTAAGCCCAAATGCTAGAGTTATGCACATTCAATTGCTAATTAATGAATAAATTCCTTGATTACTATGAGTTTATTAAGTATATCACTAATGCTAATATGATATGCATTTGAAACTAAGTTTGTATGTGCATTACTTGTGTACTTAGAATTGTGTACATTAATTGTTTTCCATGGAATGATTTTAAGGTTGATGTGATGCAAATATGATGACATTTGATATCAAAACTAAACTAACAATACAAGAATATATATGTAATTAAATATTCATTCATCACCATCATATCCATGCAAAAAAAGGGGCGAGTTAAGATCATCTAGGAGTAAACATCATGGACACATTAAATCACCATAACTTAATTATCTAGAAAAGCACCCTTATCTAGTAGATCACAATATATTTTGTTCGTACCAACACACATCTAATCATCCACATGTCCATTTATTTGAAAAAAATCCATAATATAGTCTTAAACTATATAAAGTCCAATACATGTAGCAATTATATGTTCTAGCCCTAGAATCAAGTTCATTGTTCATCTTGAACAATGTGTTCCACTCATATGAAATGTTCTAGTGGAAAATTTTCTAGAATGGCATCATGATCATCTATCGATAATCTCCATTTTTGCCATTTTTTTTACTCTTCACTTGCTTCAACTGCAACCGAGTTTCTATGACCAAGTGACTATATTGGGCATAAATAACCTCTGGCTGGTAATCTTGAAAAATAATATGAACTTTACATTTCTTTACTTCTTCAAAGAAATTTCCCATTAACACCATTGAACCAGTTGGGTATGTATAATTTGATGGATCATTATACTCTTGCAACAACGTGCATTTAGACGTAGTGCACATAATAAATAATAATGCACTTTTTCTTGATTATTTTCTGGTGTAGTAACAACGAAGACATCACCTTCTATAACCATATCTCAAACACGATCATAATAATTGTCAATCACAACCACTTAATTTCCCATTTCATTGTCAACCACATTTCCAAATGGGGGAAATGATGTCAATTCTTCGTGTTTCCATGGTTTAAAAAAATTCTTAATTTGGTTTTCACAGTCATCGATGGACTCTGTCTGATCAATACATGTAGAACAAAAGCAAGAGCACTTTCATTTCTCAATGCTATGTATATTTTCCATGTTCTTACTCCTAATGGAGTGTAAACTTCTTGTTTGAGGGATTACAAGGCAATTAAATGGCAATGATCTATCAACATCACCCATTGCGATATTCCAAAAGTACTTGCTTGAGAAAAACACACACATGTATGAGTCAAATTTTGAGCAATATTTAATATTTTTTTGATAACAAAATACACATACATGTATACACATATATCTCTAGACATGTATAATATATTTTTAGTTAATTGTGTATGCTTACCTGTGCACATCTGCCATCCTTGGGTTCGATACATGACTTAAATTTTCATTGCACCAATTAGCAACATCTAAAGAATTTGCAAGTCGAGAAGCTAAGTGATTCAATTGATGCCTCCTAAGTGCACATTTTACGCATGCCCTAGCACCATCGTGCTCTCCTTTTCCATGCCTTGTCTCAAATAAATTCCATGTATGTCGAATGTTGGTTCTCTTATGAAGACGAGACAACCAAAAGAACGATCTTGTTGATTTAAATTGACCAGCACAACCATCCGACCATACCCAATGTTCTTTAACAGTGACCCCTAATTTAGACAATTCATTATAAATAACATTAAAACAAAGTTGAACAAAACATGTATCATGTGTTTGATCATCATTGATGTAGAAATGGTACTCCTTAATCACCTCACGATTATTTTCATCGCTATCAAGCTCTGCATGTATATACAAAACATGCACAAATATAGGTACATGGTTTGAATAATGAATGATAATACTCACTTTGTATCACCTTTTGTGGACTAAACGTGTAATTCTTAGCGAAATCAACCACTGATAATATTGTTCCTTTTTGGAACACATCACGCGATTGCTTTAACTATAAATCCTATCATTGTGCTATATGACAATGTTTAATATATTTGTATATTTGCACCCCGAACTTCTCCATAAAAGATGTCACTAAAATGTCGTCGTCAAGTAAAGTGATATTTTTTGATGTTGTGCTTGAATCTGCAACAGGAGTGTAAGTAACATTTTCATATCGCTTCCAATTCAGACTGAGATTTTACAGTCTGGGATCATTAGGATCGATGGGATACTTTGCATCGTAGAGTGCCAAATGAGAACATTCTGGGAATTTTCTTTTCCCAACACATTCTTTTTATAAAATAATTTATTATTCTCTCATGCACATAATATCTTCGATAAAAATTCACGAACACTTGAAGGAGGGGTGTCATTTGACCAATATTTTATGCCAAAATTTACAAATGTCTCATAAAATAATTATAATTCTACATGGTATCGACAACAACATGTGTCTCGAATAGTGATAGGCCTGACATACCATCATTTAATCCTTAGAAATCTGCTAAGGGAAACCTTCGCATAAGTATTACTCTCCATAAAGTTCTAGAATAATTCTACTTTACTGACCTGTGTTATATGTTTGGCATTAGTTTCATAAACTCTCTTAGATATACGACGTCGCACAACGTCCCCTTCATTTGGTGACACACGAGAATTCAAATTCCAAAACTCTTTTACCCTATCCCTCACACCATTAGGAAGTCTATTATGATATGGATTCCTACAGATATTAGCCCAACATGCAAGTTCATCATTCTCATCTAATTGAATTCTAAATTTTGTATGCCTCCATAAACTTTTTCTTGATGTTTTAAACACTTTTGAAGTTGCTAAAATCAACTGAATTGATGCAGTTTGTTTCGCAATTACACATGTTAAAATTCTCTACGAGCATTCTTTTCAACTTGAGATCACTTTTTGGCTAGTGTGGCAAGTGTCGACGTTACATTTTTTGATACCATTTGATCTACGAAAACCTCTTTGTGATTTTTAATGCTCAATAATTCCACAAAATTTCTGAGAGATTTGTGCTTTAAAAATCTACGTAACATCTGAGCTTGTACTATGATATATTTACCTTCAAAAAGATGTTTCAACCCCCAATTTATTTTATTTCTAACTCTCCGTTCAGGCATTGGTGGTCCCAATTCTTCAATTTTAGTTGGATTCATATTCTCTAGAAAGTTGTAGTCATATACAACGTTCTTGGAACTTCCAATTAATTGTAGTGAAATGCGAGGTGTGGTTGTATCTTCTTGTGGGTCTGATGTTGTCCCTGCATAAAAAACAATATTAACTTCTAATTTGAAAATGACATATATATTTTTTTAATTTTAAAACTATCTTGAACTACAATGTTTTTTAAAAAAAATACAAAATTCAAATTGAAGAAACTATTGACTCACCAGTGAAATCGATATAAAAATTCTCTTGGAAATTTGTGTTTTCAATATTATCGTTGACAAGTTCCTCAACATTCTCTTGAACATTTTTTTTTTCAATATTTTCGTTTACAAGTTCCTGAACTTTTCTCATTTCCTCGTCGTTGTCATGCACCTCTATATCTCTTTCACGATGCTCTACCTCCACATTTATTTCATGGCTTAATATTTCCCTCTCCTCTCGCCTTTTTTTTTGTAATCTCTCATTCCTTTCTGCTGAATTAGTTCTATTTCGATCGTGCCTTGATTTGCAATTCCTTTTGCATCCCATGTTCACTTCCAAACATAAAATTATTTTTATCATAATAATTAATGTAACATACATTTGGCATCTCTATCTTTCTGGTTCAACGTTGAGCGATGCCACCACTTCATGTTGTTCTAGTAATTCCATAGTAACATTCATAACAGTTATGATAATTCCAGGTCTTTTCTTGCTCCAACACAACAATTTAATGCAAGAAGTAACTCCATCCATTCGCCCAATAGAATCCATTCAACTTACTGTAGGTATAATTCATTCAATGCATATCTTGAAACATCTTTTCATCACCACAACCTCCAATGCATCCCTATCAACTATGTCACCATCTAAAACTTCATTGCCAAGTATTATTTTCTTGTATTTTTCTTCTAATATTTCTAGCAAGTTATGTCTCCTTGAGAAAACCTTTTAGAAATTCTCCTCAAGATCCGGTACTGCAATTCCATGTTCATCTTCTCCATCTGATAGAGTGTGATAGACTTATCTACATCTTCGAAAATGTCCTCATTTTCCCAAAACCATATGTCTAGGAAACCATTAGTTTTTCCACTGTGAGAAGGTACTCTAGTTCTCAAACTCTGTGACTATTCCATTGATTCTTCAAATGTATCCCACTTGGTTTCTAAAGTCTCGAGTTTTGAGGAAAATATTTGTCGATTGTTGTTGTTCTATAATTTCAGCTTATAACTTCCTTGTACATTTTAATAAATATTAAAAAAAAAAATTGACATGCCATCAACCAAATATCACTACTATAGTCTTGCACAATTCATTTATTTAGTAGGTATAAGAGTGTATCATCACGGTCCTTGTATCCTTTGCGTCTTCATTATGTTCCTGAAGTAATGAGATGTTCTCTTTTTTCTTCTTCTTCCACACTTTAGTATATTTCCTTCTACTCTCTGCATTTCTTTTTAACTCATTGTTTGGTATGCTTTGATTGGGTTCCATCATATGTCTAGGTTTCTTTAGTGTAGATGGCAGCCTACATTCATTCGCCTTGTGTCCAGAGTTGCTACATAAATAACATATTATTTGACCAAGGTATGGTGGAAATGGTGTGTGGCTTCTTGTGCTCTTCTTTGCAACTAGTTTACATCCAACGAATTTATGACCAAATTCATTGCACAAATAGCAATAGCCATAAAAACTATTTATGTACCTCGTGCATGATTGTCTTATTTGTATGCATGCTTGAGGGAGCCTTCTAGTTTGCTGCATCTGCTACTGACAGGATTTGATTCACTTTCTCGTACATTATACAACTACATTTCTAGGTTCATGGAAATAAAAACACTTGATATCTTTCACATGAACAAAGAATCACATTTGATATCTCCCGAATTTGCTCAGTCCATCAACACAAACAAATGGCCTTTATGCAAAATGCATTTTATTCGAATCATTATTTTCATTTTCATTGTCATTCTTGCCTTCTACTACATGTCTATTCAAGGTTGTTATATCCTCTTTAATGGATAATTTTTGCGAGTTCTTCATGGATACATTCTCTTCTTCTAGTTTTTTACACAATCAGTTCTTTTCTTCTAACTCATGTCTAGTTGAATTAGTCTCAACTTCTAACCTTTCACATTGTACCTCTTTCTCCTTTAGTTGGTTATTCATAACCTCTCCTAATCGCCTTGATTCTTCAAGTTGTACCTTCAAGCCAACAATTTATTCCTTATGCTCATATTCTCTCTCATCGCATATTAATTTGCACTAGTTTCTTTAGATCTTTATTTCATTCTTCAATCTTCCTATTTTAGTCAATACAATGTCAAGTTTGGCTTGTTCTTAAACTGTCTTTTCTTCATGGAAATAAGGTCCATTCACACTAGCAGAGACCTCATTTGAATAAAAATTTTCCTTTTGAAAGGGATTTTTCTTCTTCTTGTTTATCATCTCCTTCTGGACAGTGCAATCACTAGTTTCTTCTTCATGCATGACATGTAATCTATTCCAGATTTATTTTGAAGAAGTTAAATCTATTACTATATCAAGATCCTTGTTATGAAGATTTTTATACAATACACATTTTGTCGTAGCATTCCAGTGTTGTTCTTGCAAAGAGGGAGAGTCTTTGCAGTAACAATCACATACAAGCTTCCATACTCCAGGTCCATAAGCCATTAAATTTATTTTAACAGTATATCTCCATTCATGAAAGTTTTTTGCACTCAACACATGTACACTTTGATAGTCCATGACTCAACCAGATCTCCTTCAAGCTATTAGGCTTACAAAAAAGGAACCTGCTCTGATACCAATTTATGAAACCTTGACTTAACTGAGAGGGGGGGTGAATCAATTAAGTCCATTCATGGACATTAAAATTATTTTCATTAAATTCATTAACTGAACCATTAGATGAGCATCTTAACAGATAATGATCAAAAAACTGAATATGTGAACAACAAGTAATAAGCAGACTAATACGTCACATCAAAACATAATAATAATGCATATGGACAACAGATATAAGTGGAAATCCATAAGGGAGAAAACATCGATTTTATTATTGTTGTGATGCAAAGGAAAGATCCTAATCCTTATTACATATGATTTTCTGTAGGCTCCAACCTATAGGAGGCTACTACCTCAAATTTTTGCAAGCCACAACATGCAAGGAAGCTCCTACTCCCATATGTTTTCTGCAGGCTACAACCCACAGGAGGCTCCTACCTCAACCAACTCCAGCTGAACATTTATCAAGCCACAACTTCAGAGGAGAATATAGTCCCCTGATGCAAACAAGAAACAATAATGTGATGGTTTACCTGGTCATAAGTTTTGCATCTCTCCATCTTCATTTCTACCTCTTCTTCCCTTCAAATCTGCTTCACATAAGCTCCATATGTGTTAGGTAATTAATGCATAACATCTCAATAAACTCTCTCACATTCTCCAACTCTATCACCCATCAATGCCTTCCAAAATCACATATTTTATAAAGATAGTTTTCTAGCTTTTTGTATCCCTCATAGGAATATGAAGTGAACAGGCTTGACTCTTTGCCTTCCACTCATTCATTTCCACACACCTCATACCTTGAATATTATACCACAAAATACATACATAATCCAATATTAATTCCAGCCACATGTAATGATTAAATGCATAAACTTAATGCACACTTTAAATAAAAATTTCTATAATTAATGTATCACAACAATATTTGTCTTCGCCTTGGATTCTTGCCTTTGCATCACAACAATTCAACTCAATCAACATGCCAACATCGATTTTCTACAAAATCATCAATTTATATGTTTCTCCTTTACTTCCTTACTGCCTCTTTACTACAATTTCGCCTTCTTTACCTTGTTTTTCCTTTGAATTTCATGTTGCTCCTATATACCTTTGTTGATCCTGTTCTGCTCCTTTTCCATCAATGGAAATATTTCCAACACTCATCAGATTTAAAGTTCAACAATGTTTGGGTCATCTGTCAGTGCCTTTTCCCGTTTAGTCCAAGAAATCACATAATTGTATATTTCCAGTAGTGCACTCAACATGAATTAGTGGTCCTGCCAAATGAATATATAAAATTACTTTATTAAAAATAAAAGTTTTAGCAGAGGCATCCAAATTTGAAAAATTCAGATTTTGGAGAAGGAACTGCACTCATTTAAGGCAATGCAAAGAAAGAAAGGTGGCAAAGGTTTGCCTATTCTAAAGGAAATTTGGTATTTTTGAGAGACAACTATGAAACAACTCCAGATTCCAAGGCATAGGATTAGCATCAATGAACCAATTTCCAGATTTTATGGCTAAATATTTTCCAGTAGTTCCAAATTTCCTACAATTTTCTACTGATTGTTTTTATCTTTAGTTTATTGTTTATATTTTTTCTAAAATTATAGACACGACCAGCTTAATGTAATGCTATATATATTGTTTCAAATTGTAATGTAAAAGGGTTTGCTTTTGATGCCAAAACCCTCTAGCTCTGTAAAAATTTTATTACATAATTCCTAATTGAAGTATTCTAGCTCGAGTTCATGACAAAATTTGTGTTCATGTATGCTTTTCCAGTGTTTCCATACTTTATTTCTGCACATGTTCAAGGTAACATAGGAGATTTGGGTAAGAGTATATTTAGTTTCAATCTCTCTAAAATCCCCTTGCAAATTGTAATATTTTAAAGAGATTAGTTAACTTAACTATTTGTCTTGGTTAATTCCTCTACATTTGTTAATTTTTTTCTTTTGTCATCTCTTGAATGTGTTCATTTTTGCTGTAGAAATATCCTACACACATCCATTATGTCCTGCTGATTAAGTATTCAGTATTACTGATTAATTATCATGAATTCTCTTATATTCTTCTTCCAAATTATCTAAAAATCATGTTATTATGTCAAAATCGACGTTGGCACTTTGACGAAGGACTCTGCAAGAGAGGGATTTGTTCATGAACAAATATTCGAAAATCATCAACAACCACCCACAATAAATCATGTATCTGGCTATTGTGATCCATAGGCTATTTTCCAGTGACAATGAACAACATTAAAAAAGGTCATGTAACACTTGAGGGAGCCCCCTCTGGTTTAGGGGAGAGCTTGAACCTAAAGTTTAGTCGAGTTGGTTTCTCGACGTAGTTTTGTAGCCAAGAATTGCCCACGAGAAACATATACAACACTGACATTGATGGGAAATGTGTTTGTAAATTTGTCATTTTTTGTTTTCTGAGCATAGATTTGGAATTTGAAGGTTTTGTATTTTCTAGGTTTGAGATAAAATTTGGGTTTTGGAAAATAGTTCTTACAATTAATGTAGTGAAGAAAACTAAAAAAAAAAAAGTATTATATTATACAAAATAATAATGTTTAATAACAATGAAAATTATAAAACCTACCTCAAATCATATGTTGAAACTATTTAGTGAATTATCACCCCTTGAATTTTGTTATAAATTCTCATATTGTGAAGTTTTCTTCTATTTTATGAAATTTGTATATGTTATGAGAAATGAGGGTCTTATCGAGAGTTCAAGTTTTCTTATCATGGAGAGACACAATCATGGGTGTGTTAAGCCCAAAATCCCTTAGTAAAAAATAGGTATTGAGTGATTAAATTTATATTGTTATATTGTTATGTAGGCTAGAATTTTCATGTAGCACCAGCTAACCTACTCATTTTAATGATGAACTAAACAATTTTTTTATTTTATGTGTATGTGTAGAAAGTGGTCTTTCTCTGATATTTTCTCATTCTCATGGAGTTACATAGTAATTGTAAATTTATATTAATTACTCCCTCATCATAGCTTTAGTTTATTATCCATATTGACTCAAATGTATTGCACCCCACACTAATCCTAATTAAAATTATACTACAAATCCCTTCCTATCAATTGCTGTCATATAATGATAGCTACATAAGGGCCCTCCTTATGTTGGATAGTCTATCCATAGAGGTTAAAGGACTTATTCCTAAAGGTAACCTAGTACCACCCTTGAAGCATTCATACACATCCAAAAAGGTTTGGGTGCTTTCTCTCTATGTCACTATTGTTTGCAATTATCATATTCCTTGGATATTATATGTAAGTGTTACCTCCATGCTCTTTGCACCCTTGTATCATGCACTTATTCGTTTTCCCTGCCAACATTTAATGTTTTCATATATTTACTAATTCCAATTTTCAACATATAATTAGAAATGGTAGTCATGCACTTGGTGGATTCCAGGTTTAATGTACCAGGATACGATATTAAATTTATAGCTTGTTCTATCTCATGTCCAGATCGTGCTTAGGTATATGTTCTACCTGCCTTATTCAACCATGCGTCCATGTGCATGTGATAGTTGTTGTCAAGATAAATCCTCTCTATGGACAAAGGCGATCTCTCTAGCCCTAGAGTGGGTCTAGCAACACATGATTCTTTCTAATGCAAAGCTATCTTAACTAATGTTTATAATGCGACAAGAAAAGAGACATAAATACCTTTTTCCCAACGCTACGCTTGAGTTCGTTTATGGTGACCTTGATCCACGATCCTTGTAGGCCCGCTCCTTGCTACTAATGGCACGCGAATACTTGCGGATGATCAAGAGACAAAAACAAACATAATACAATACATAATAAACGTAAAAATTGGCTATCTATTAGATCAAGGAGTACCAGAATATTTGCATAAAAATTTAGACAAATATAGAAAGAAAACATCAGATGTTATTATTGATAAATACAAAAGGAGAGCTTACAACCTAGGTCTTGATGTTGGAGGTGTCCTTTATTGAAAATTTGAGTCCTTCACCGAAGCTCAAAATAATTCCTTCTCTCTAACACTTAGGATTTATCACAATGCTAGGATGCAAAGGGATCAGAGTTCATACGAGTCTGAAAATGCTCAACCACGCTCTAAAATTGGGGGAATGAGGGATGTGAATTTATAGGAAGGGAGAAGAGGTTGGGAGCCCGTGAAAGGAGGAGGAAGGCCCACTTTCTAAGGGATTAACCCCCATGGATGAGATCAAAGCTCTAAAATTAGAGAGCTCAACCTTATCACCACCATTTAACAACCAACTCGCTACCCTTGAGCTTCTAGAGGTTGAAGCTTCTCCTCCATTTGAGGAAACACTGCTAAAAAGGGGATTAATGTGGTTTTCCAAGAAATTAGGGCACTGAGAGTGCTAAGACAGAACTGTGAAAAGGAAATAAACACAGTCATGGAACCAGAAGGGCGCTGATCCAGGAAACTAGGAATTTGAACAAGTTTCTTCAGTAATCTTCCAAGGCAGTCTTATTTGGATCTTAAAGGGTATATGTTAACATATTTCTTGATGGTGGAAACATTGCATAGGACCTGCCATGGGGAATTTCAGGATCAGGGATGAGAAAATGAGCATGGTGACAAATTAATGTGTAACATATTCCCCCTAAAGCATGAAGGCAGAACATGGAGTGATGGATGAAATTGTAATGTTCCCAAATTTTAGCCTGAAGCTAAAAGGAACATTATAGTTTTCATATTTTCATTTTGTTGAATAAAATGGGTAAGGATACCCCTTAACCCCCTTAGATGGAGAGGTAAAACTCCTTGTGTGAAAGGAGGGTGAATAAGCAGCTGAATTAAGCACCTAAGGGTGTGAATATGATCGGGATCACTTTGATTTAGTTATCTTTGACTAAGTCAACAACGTTGTCCAAGAGGAGTGGTCTCCATGACAAGGCAGCATAGTTTTAGAGGAGGCTCCACTTGCATGAGCTAGGTGGCAAGTTTGGATGGGACCCATGGTGAGAGGAGTTCATTTGCTTTATAAGGAGGAGATGGCAGCCTATTTTGGGGATGCTTTGGTTTATCATTTTTTTATGGTCTGCTTAGACTTGCATACCTGGGGTTGTTTAGCAGGGTTGCAGTGTTCTTGAGCACGAGGGTGTTCCTGGTCGGGAATCCCTACCTCATCCTCAAGGAAGGAGAGGGTTCTTGAGCTCCACTTCCTCATTCCGGAATTTGGCCAAGCTTCCTCCTGCAGCTGCAACATTTTCCTGTTGGGCAGAAAACATTGTGTTGCTGGGTGCAGCAATAGAGGAACTCATAGAGTCATTCTTTGGCTTGTTCTTCGGCGGAGAGATTGTCTATTCCTTGGAGGAGTAGCAGAGGAGACTCCTGGGCTTATTTTCATATCTTTGGCACCTGGCCAACCCATTCCCCATCTCTCACATCGTAGTCTAGGGCTGGATCTGTGTTATTTTATGCAGGCAGTGTTGGGAGAGTTCATTGAGCTCAGCAAGAGGATTGTTCTTGAGTAGAGGGATCATCCTTCTACTAAGGAGCACCATTGGAGGAGGGAAATCCATATTTCAGATCTGCCATAGCCTCATCATAGACATTCAGTGTTTCAGTGACACATTAACCCTAGTAGTTAATTGTCACATTGTATTTTTATCCGAAATTTCTAGTAATCCCTCCTGGATTGGCTATAAATCTTGTATTGAAGCCCATATTTAAATTCTTGTGCATTTCTTCATATCCTTCAGCCTCATTATCATTTTGTATGTATTCAGTAGCTTCTACTCTCATAGAGACTACGCAATCACTGCTTTCCGACATTTTGTGTAGTTGCAACATCTCATGTATTTCATAGTTTGATCATTGTAGATTGGTTCCAATAGCTTGAGTGGCTTGTCCCTCATGATTTTACTGTGTATTATTGCTGAGATAATAATATAATGTTGGCTGCATCACATTCCCTCTATTGACATGTTCATATTTTCATAGTTTCATGATCGTGTTCATATGCTGTTGTAGCTCACTCTTTGAGCACTTCTTTGAGATACCCAAGGATGGGAGATCTATTTAACCTCCCTTGAGGGATTTCTTTGAGCTAAAATTCTGGAAGTGTAATGTATGAGGTATTAACCAAGGGATCCAAGTCACCTTTTATCTTATTTGTGCATCATATTCCTTATACAGCGTCCCTTTGGACACTATTGCAAAAAATCCTGAAAACGGAACATTACAAAAATGCTTTATGAACCAAGGCAAAGAACACAGACCACCTTTGGAAAACCTGCCAAATCAAAAAGTTTACAATATATGACATCTCTGGTATGAATATGTATACCCACATAATGCTGCACTAGGAATCAAATAACACATGAACCCACGACATGGTCATAGCCATCCATCTAAAAATATCATAAACTTATGGATTTGTGGTATGGATGCAACCATCTGTATAGATAGGATCATGTATACAATCATGAATACTAAATAAATCCTCGCATTCTGGACCAAAAATCAGATGTGACCTAGGGTCTTCACCGCGATCTCAATCAACCCAATGTACGAGTCTAGCCATGCGAATAAATGTGTTGGTGTCGAACATGGTAGAAACCATCTGATTACTAGTCAATGATGAAAATCGTTAACAAGAATGAGAGAGACCACCAATAATGATGAAGGACCTCAAGGTACGACAACACAATCTACAAGTGTGAACAAATGTGTTGAAGTCAAACACTTGCAGAATCATTCAATCGAAAGCCAATGATGTGAACCTGTCGTTGAACACAAAGAACTTTCCATTAAGGCATGCAAGCTCAAATTTACTGAACATATGTTTCTAAATCACCTTTCTAGATAATGAGATTAAGTTGACAAGAAATGATTCGTCAAAGGAGGGCCATGATGATTAACGCATCATCAAAATGAAACAACATATATCTTAAGATGATAGGAGTGGTTCGGGATTGTAACAGAGGAGGTCAGATAAGCAGAGGATGTTTGACAAAAAGGACTTCTCTTGAACATATTGGTGACACGACTATGGAGTGTGGAAACATTTGACTCGAATAGGATCAGAGGTCACGTTGACAATATTGGTAATCAAATGAGAGGAAAATGGATTTCCCAAAACCATGGAGGAAAAGTGACGAATGTAAGATGTCCCCAACCCAACACGAACTACATATGAGTGTCATGTTCAAGAGTGACAAGCTGCCAAAAATACACATAGGATGTTCACTTTCAATTTTCCTCCGTTATTGCTAATGAGTACCTCTTTATTTTTTATAGCAAGCATGAATATGATAGCATATGTTGAGCATGTAATTTCATTCTTTGAATGAATCCATCCTAGTAAGTTTAATGAGCCCTAGGAAGGAGGAACTCGGTCTCGTCATGGTGACAAGTATTTCGTCATTTAATCTTTAACGAGTCCAACGAAAGGGTAACTTGGTGACTTTTCATGTTTAAGGATTTTGAAAAGAAACGAAAAGGAAACTCCCTCATGTCCCTTTTCGTAATTTAACTCTCGAATCTGAAAAGGTAGAAAACAATATCCGAGAGAACCTATTGACCATGTTTGGTCAAGGTATTCCTTTTTCGTAACTAGTAAATCTCAGCCCGAAAAAGGGTTAAACGTATACTGAGACCACGTCAATTCATTCACTTTAATGAGTTCAAAATGAAAAGTAATAGGCAATCTTTTCATTTTTGGAGAGTCGTAAAAGCGCTGAAAGTTGAATCCAGGGGGGTTCCTTTTTCGTAAACATTTAACGAGCCCGAAAAAGAGATAAAACACAACTCGTTTGTATCAGAAATAATCATCAACAATGTGGAAGTCTTGTACTACATAGGAAAAACAAACATCATGGATATTGAGGAAAAATAATAAAATATTAGTGAAAATTTTTCAAAAATATATAAATAGACCAAAAAATGAATTCATTTTCGCCTTTCTACCCTCCGAATTTAAAATCAGTGGTGCGGTCGATCCAGGACACCATTCGTTGATCCTTCAGCATCAGGTAAGAGCTCTAAGCCCCTTTTTCATTTTGATTCCATTCATTTGTCATTTTGTTTGCATTCATTTGTCATTTTTTTCTGAAATAGGGAGATTAAGGGGAGAATTTCAAGTTTTAAAATCGCCTACGACCAGTGCGATTTCAAGCTATTGGGGTTGTGTTGGTCACGTTTAGCCTGTTAGGGCAGCGCACTACTAGCGCCTAATTGATTCAGACAATCATGCTAGCCACGAGAAGGATTTTAAAACAATAAATCCACCCAACTCCACAATTAATTTCCAGAATTACTCCAATGGTACTCCCAAAAAGGCAATTGAACATTTTTTTCAGGTTCTTTTATCAAAGATGCTAGTCGAATGGAAAGAACGAGGCCATGAGGTGGAGAACCACCAATCTTTGCAGAATCAAAATTGTGTTAATGATTTGCACAATTGCTGGTTGTTGAAATTATTTCAAACATCTGGGCTAAGAGCTCAATTGGAGTTACTCCAATACTTGATTAGTATATGGGACGTGTGTTATAGCATCATTTTTCACCCTCATGTGATTTATGATTGTCTCTATGGCCTTGGGCACCCATTCCCACAGACTTGAACAAAATTCAATAAAAAACAGT
>CM076576.1:156379782-156501633 GCA_034641835.2 Pinus albicaulis | reverse complement strand
CACAGTGTGACGCAATTCAAAATAGCCTGCAATACCCGGGATCTTCCTCAACCATGCATATAAGAATGCATGTCAGCTTTTCCAAATCAAAATCCTTCTTTGCTGGAAAATTCACACTTTAGCAATGCATGTGAAACCCATATCCTCATAAGTAGAAGTTAATAACATGTCTTCACAATTTCTCTATTGGCTTTGAAACTCATACAAGGTACTTTTATGAAGCCCAAAATCAAACCCTCAAATAAAAATTTGTGCAAAAGTATAACTCCAATCCATGTTTATACACTTTCATACCCATCATTCAAAACCAAATCTTACACATGCACCTTTTTAAAATCAGATTTCTCAATCAAAGTCAAATGCGCCCTTGTTATCGTTATACAATGTGTATCATTGTTTTTTTTTTTTAAAACGACCTTGCATTGTTTTAATCCCTCTTATTCCATCTTTCCACGCTCATGTGAATATTCAATTCAAATATTTCATTCATGTTTGATTTAATACTCATGAGTCTTCATACGGCTTTCTTTCAAGAAAATACCAGCGCTCTTAACTACAATTTGCTCATGTAAGAAAACTTACCTCCTCTATGGAAAATCTGGCCCACTCAACTATTTTTTAAATATGCATTCGTTTTTCAACTTCCGCTGGCAACCTTTACATTGATTATTAAACATTTAACATTTTATTCAGCAAGTCATTGGACGGCTTTCAGTGCAGAAACATCAATTTGAATAACAGTTTTCCAGCTCTAATTCATCAATCGACTCCACCATACAACTGATTAAAACTTCTGGTAATTAAAATACTTCACCTGCGTTAAGACCTGCCCAAACGAATGGATTAAACCTCTGCATCATTACATCTCGTTGATCTTGAACCGAGTCTTCACATTGTTAAAAATCTTTGTTGCCTTCAATTGCTTACTACGCGCCCTTCACACATCAAATTGATTCCCCAAACGATCGATATCATCCTGTGGCTTCAACACACTAAACGAAGACCTATTACTGATCGATTTCATTCAATAGAACTGGTTAACGCATCCCATAATCAACATTCAATAGTTTGTATCCTTGAGATCTTCATATCAGCGCCATGTGAATTCAAACAACAGTGTTTTTATAAATTTCGATTCTCAATTACCAGATTCAATTCTGGTTCCACACTTCAACAAATCTATTGTGCTAATCGATTTACAGCAATTGGTTATTGTGTTAACAAGCTCCGCATACCTTTTACCAACGTGCATTCCTTCTTCCAATTGCATTCGAGCCACCATCAAAACAGCGTTCAGTTTAACAATTCAAACAATGCATTATTCCAGCGTTCAGTTTAACAATTCAAACAATGCATTATTTCGGAATTAATGATTGCGTTCAGTATGACAAATACAAACTTATGGATTCAATTTGGAATAATCATTACAGCAAACACCAATTAACACTACAGCAAACCCTTAATCGATCTTGATATACATCGATCTTTCACAGCAATGCCTTCAGCTGCATTCAACGTATTATATTATTCAATTAACAGCGCTCCTCATGATTCAATTGCTGTTTAACCCAAATTCTTTGACTTCGACCCCAACCTGCATCTCTTAACACGGATTTTCTTTAATCCTGCAATTCTATGTATTTAACCAGTCATTCTTTTAAATGCTACTTATGGGATATCGATTTATTTGTGCTGTGTATGTTATTCCTTCAGAGAGCCAAGTATGAAATCAAACATCGATTCACTGAATTTTATACATCAGCTTCCAATTAATTGCCATTCCAACATACTTATATATGAGTGTTCACAATAAACAAATGATCCATCATCATTGTATACCATTCCACGCCTTTGAATTCATAAACACATCCAAATACAAGTGTGCATAACTCAACAAAACAATTTCATAAAATCAACACCCAATTTCTAAAAACCACACTTATCATACAAATACTTACAAACTTTCTTCGTGGCCAGATATTCAACGGTCGTGGCCCTTACAACTTGCTGAAGGCTTACAGTCCTGCTGTTCAAGCCTACTCTCAACCTCACACTCTCTCACAATCTTAATGTGTTTTTCTCTCAAAACCCCCTCCTATTTATACAATTTAAAAAAAAATCATTTAATTAAATGCTCAATCCCTTCAATTCCTCAACAAACCCCTAAATCTCTCAACATCCCTAAAGGATAGATCTTTATCCCTAAAATCCTTCAACTAATTAAATTCCCTCATATCCTTTTATTAAATAAAAAGATATTTACAAAAATCCTCACATTTTCCTATTTTATTCAATTTAATTTAATAAAATATTAAAAATCATCACACCCCCTTTTAACATATTTACAAAATAAAAAAAACGCCCTTGATGCTCCTGCATCAGACTCCCCATGTAAGAAAATTCATGACCACCTGGTCATAAGTCTGGATATTTCCTCCTGGATCCCAAATTTTATTTTGTAATCTTTCCGTGCTTGTCAATTGCTTTACTGCTGTTGTTATCTGCTGTTGTCTTCCAGGTTTCCATATTTTGTGCTGTAATGCTCCACTTGCTCTGCTCTTGCAATCTTTCACTGTCATTCTCTTGTTGTCGCTCATTTTCTTTCTTTCCGCTGTCTTTCTCTGGGATGTTTTTGTCATTAACCTCCTTATCAACTCAATTTCTCTGTCCAGTATGTCCTCTGTCTGCTGATTGTTTCCATCTCTTGATTGCTGAACTCTCATTCTTGCTTGCTCTTCACTTGTTTTGATCACCTTTTCTGCTGCTGCTACTATAAATGTTGCGGCCTCCCAAACTTCCTGTCCCTCTGCAACATTCCTTTGCTCATCATCTGCAACTTCTTCTTGATTATCATTTATGACAACTGCTTTGTCATCCTTCTTCAGCAATCTCTCCTTAACATCCTTCAGTAGATGTTCTTCCTCTCCTTCTTTCATTTGGCTATCCACCTGTGCCAAATATGTTCCAGCGTCTGCAACAACATCTTCAATCATAAGACAATCATTATAATAAAAAAATAAGGCCTCTGTACCTCTTTTCCCTTTAGCAACACTTCAGTATGTTGCGTTGATTTCTCTTCTTCTGTCAGCATATCAGTATGCTGATCCAAACTCAAAGAACTCTTGAGACTGTCAGCTAGTCTCCCCTTCTCATCAACTATTTCAAGGATGTCTTCCAGCATTTGTCCACTGTAGTGAACCGATTCTTTCCCAGCCTCTGCTTCAAAACTTTCATCTTCTGGAAGGTACTCTTTCACATCTTTGACAACTTCAAAAGACTGCCTATCTTCTTCCAAACCTGCAATCACACACAAATCATTAGTTTTAAAATCACAAGACCTTACAGTCTTATTTGATGCTTCAGTCATCAAGTCTTCGGGCTGCTTCGAATCATTCATATGATTCAACTCCTCTAGCTCTTCATCACTTTCAAAAAGTAATGGTCCACTCTCTGGGTAACATATCGAAACTTCAACATCTTCTTCAGCATCTTCCTTTTGCTGTAGCTCAACTATTTCGAGCTTCTCTATCCTCTGTCTGGCATCAATAACTTGTTCAAGTTCCCTTAGTTCCTTTATCAACTGCATATTTACCTGATGATTCCACTTCTCTTGTAGCCTCTGCCACTTCAGCTTCTTTCTCATGACATAACCATGCTTTTGGTCTTCCTCATTTCTTTGCAACATCTCCATTAACACCTCAAGCTGAATTGCTATCTCAGCCTTCTCCCTTTCATATTCCTCTTTGCTTAACTGTCTCTGTATGCCAATTGCCTTGGCATCCTTCTTCTTTTGTCCTCTGCTGTGGTTTATTTCAGAACCTCTGTTACGACTGTCACTAGTCATCATCTTTTCCATCTCTATGAGTTCCTCACTCACTTTACTATGAGTTGCATTAAAGCCTCTTCAGCAGCAAGTCTTGTTCTGCCGCCACTTACCTCACCAAGCTCTCGTCACTCAGTCTTTTGGCAAGAAATTGGTTCTCTATCTCCGGAACCTCCTTTGAGCACTTCCCTTTGCTCTTCCCGGGCTTCAACTCATCTACCTGTTCTAAGAACACAACTGTCCTCCTTTTCCAATCTCTATTGGAATTCTTCAAGGTTCTGCCACCTCTATGTTTTCTCTTAGAAACTTTCACCAGCTTCCTTTATCTGTTAGCAATTGCCTTTTGGGAGTTGCAATAATACTGCAAAGGCTACAATATTCTATTCAAATAAAATCCAAATCATCTTACCTTCAAGATCTCATCTGATCTTGTCCTTCCATTTACCTGCACTTCAATCTCATCATTCCTGCAATTCTGTCCAGCAAATCTTATGCTTCCTCTGCAAAAATTCAGTGTCAATCAGATTTTAGAATCTGATCCTTTCTTCCAATCTTCCGGCTTTATCTGCAAACTTTAGCTGTCAGCAACAATTCCTTCCTTGCTGAGTTTCTTCCACTCAGAAATCAGTAACAACTTCCTTGATCTCCTTTGATGAGATACTTCATTGCTGCAACCATCAATCCTCAATCCATTTCTTGTCAGTGAAACTCAATTCAAGATTAAACAAACACAATACATGCATGATTCTTCATTGATTCAGCTGTACTCTGGTTGCTTGACTGTCAGATTAGAATCTGATCTCCCTTTCAGTCACTCATCACACATTCAAAAATACATTTTAGTTCAACAAACCTTCTTGTCCTCATTTAGAAAATAAACATTTTTCAATTCAACAGAGCCAGGCTCTGATACCAAAATGACGCAATTCAAAAATAGCCTACAATACCCAGGATCTTCCTCAACCATGCATATAAGAATGCATGTCAGCTTTTCCAAATCAAAATCCTTCTTTTCTGGCAAATTCACACTTTAGCAATGCATGTGAAACCCATATCCTCATAAGTAGAAGTTAATAACATGTCTTCACAATTTCTCTATTGGCTTTGAAACTCATACAAGGTTCTTTTATGAAGCCCAAACTCAAACCCTCAAATAAAACTTTATGCAAAAGTATAACTCCAATCCATGTTTACACACTTTCATACCCATCATTCAAAACCAAATCTTACACATGCACCTTTTTAAAATCAGATTTCTCAATCAAAGTCAAATGCGCCCTTGTTATCGTTATACAATGTGTATCATTGTTTTTTTTTTAAAACGACCTTGCATTGTTTTAATCCCTCTTATTCCATCTTTCCACGCTTATGTGAATATTCAATTCAAATATTTCATTCATGTTTGATTTAATACTCATGAGTCTTCATACGGCTTTCTTTCAAGAAAATACCAGCGCTCTTAACTTCTGATTTTCTCATGTAAGAAAACTTACCTCCTGCATGGAAAATTTAGCCCACTCAATAATTTTTAACCACGCATTCATTTTTCAACTTAATTCGGCAACCTTTACATTGATTATTAAACATTTAACATTTTATTGACAGTGTTGAGATGGCTTTTGGTCTGAAAACATCAAATTTGAATATGATTTTCTTTTGGATAAGCATCCAATCGACTCCACCATACAATTGATTAAAACTTAGAGTAATTAAAATACTTCACCTGCGTTAAGACACACGCTGACGAATGGATTAAACCTCTGCATCATTACATCTACGTTGATCTTGAATCGAGTCTTCACATTTTAAAAATCTTTGTCGCCTTCAATTGCTTACTACGCCCTTCACCGCGACAAGAATTGATTCCCAATATAAATCGATATCATCTGGCTTCAACACACTAGCGAGACCTATTACTTATACGATTTCATTCAATAAAAGCCGGATTAGCATCACATAATCAACATTCAATAGTTTGTATCCTTGAGATCTTCATGCTCGGTATCATGTGAATTCAAACAACGGTGTTTTATAAATTTGATTCTGAATTACGATTCAATTAAGGTTTCCACACTTCAACAGTCCTATTGTGCTAATCGATTCCTGACAATTGGTTATTATTGTTACTCGCTCCGGGATACCTTTTACCAACGTGCATTCCTTGTACCATTGCCTTCGAGCCACCATCAAAGCAATGCGTTGATTTAACAATTCAAACAATGCATTATTCCAGTTGATTTAACAATTCAAACAATGCATTATTCAGTGTTGGGTTTAGCAATTCAAACAATGCATTAAAGTTAATGACATTAGTATGACAAATACAAACTTATGGATTCAATTTGGAATAATCATTACGTGAGCACGATCACTACAGTAAACGCTTAATCGATCTTGATATACATCGATCTTTCACAACAACGCCTTCAACTGCATTCAACGTGTTATATTATTCAATTAACAACGCTCTTCATGATTCAATTGCTATTTAACCCAAATTCTTTGACTTCGACCCCAACCAGCGTCTCTTAACACGGATTTTCTTTAATCCTGCAATTCTATGTATTTAACCAACCATTATTTTAAATGATACTTATGGGATATCGATTTATTTGTGCTGTGTATGTTATTCCTTCAGAGAGCCAAGTGTGAAATCGAACATCGATTCACTGAATTTTATAAACCCAACTTCAGAGACTAAATATACATCAGCTTCCATTTAATTGCCATTCCAACATACTTATATATGAGTGTTCACAATAAACAGATGATCCATCATCATTGTATACCATTCCACGCCTTTGAATTCATAAACACATCCAAATACAAGTGCGCATAACTCAACAAAACAATTTCAGAAAATCAACACCCAATTTCTAAAAACCACACTTATCATACAAATACTTACAAACTTTCTTCGTGGCCAGATATTCAACAGTCGTGGCCCTTACAACTTGCTGAAGGCTTACAGCCCTACTATTCAAGCCCACTCTCAACCTCACACTCTCTCACAATCTCAATGTGTTTTTCTCTTAAAACCCCCTCCTATTTATACAATTTTAAAAAATCATTTAATTAAATGCTCAATCCCTTCAATTCCTCAACAAACCCCTAAATCTCTCAACATCCCTAAAGGATAGATCTTTATCCCTAAAATCCTTCAACTAATTAAATTCCCTCATATCCTTTTATTAATAAAAATATATTTACAAAAATCCTCACCTTCTCCTATTTTATTCAAATTAATTAATAAAATATTAAAAATCATCACACCCCCTTTTAACATATTTACAAAATAAAAAAACGCCCTTGATGCTCCTGCATCACAGTGCCTGTTCAGCAAGAAGGTCTACAAGCATCGACTTCCAGACCTACCATAGAAGGCCAAGAGAAGTTTGTCTGTGATATATTCAAAGAGATAAAGTTGAGGAATGAGGTGTTGAAGGCTAATACATATAATCAATTCTAGAAGACAACCTCAAGTTCACAAAGTAGGCTACTGTATTCTTTTAACACTGAGAAAGGAAGGATGAAGATGGAATTCCTAGAAGCCTTTGTCCCATAGCCTCAAGGATCAGGATATTATAAGAAATCATTATTCGAGTTTAGTGCCAATGACATCCATCTTATTGACCAGATGGAATTACACAAGCAGACCGGGGAGATGGTAGCCTCAACATTGACAAATACTGATATGATCTTGTCAAAACTGTAGGTGTCCTTACCCAACACCCAATCATAGCTCAAGATGGAGAGGGTATCTGCCATGGCTAGAGACTCAAGGATCAAGTCTTTGGAAGATTTAATAGTGAAGCTTGGGCATGACCCAAACAATATTCAAGATATGGAAGAGATTTTGAAGAAAAAGAACGTTGACATAGCACCCCTCAAGAAACTGCTCAAGATGTGAGTGACAAAAGAACCCTTAGCTAAGGGCATTAAGGAAGGTTAGTTATTGAACAATCTACCCAAATAAAAAAAATGGAGACCGAGATGGAGAAGTTACTGAAGAAAAAGAAGAAGAAGCTCATTAGGGGAATTTTGAGTCTAAAATGGGCCTCCTAAGAAAAATGTACACCCAAAATAAATTTTATAAGAACCAATAAGATTCAAGATGGTGATGTCAACCATGGGGGATGATTCACCATTTTTAAGTAAAAGGGTAAAAGGATTAAAAAATAATAAAATAATAAAACTACTTTTTCAACTCGTATTTTCAACTTATATCCCAAATTGTTTACTCAAATTTCAAGCATGAGTATTCGTTGGATGCAAAATTTGATTTCTCATCTAAGGAGTACACATGTTTCATACTTTTGATGGACCCTGCTATGTGAAAAATGAGAAATACATCAAAAAACGTGATTGCAATCATGTTTTTCATGTATTTCTCATTTTACGTGTAGCAGGGTCCACCAAAAGTATGTAACATGGGTACTCAGATGAGGAATTAAAATTTTCATCCAAAAAGTTCTCTCACTCGAAATTTGAGTAAAAACTTTGGGAGATAAGGTGAAAATACGAGTTGAAAAAGTAGTTTTTTTCTTTTTTCCCTCTAAAGTTTGATGATGTCATCAAATAATATTTTATTATTTCCATTATTATTGATAATTTCCTTAGGAGGCCCATTTTAGACTTAAAAATTCCCCTAATGAGAGGGGCACTCATCCCATTATATGTTGTCCCTATCTCATAAATTCCATCAGTTGTTCCAGCAACTGTTGGAGCAGCCAGTGGGACAGATCAACTCTCCAAAGCTATGGAAAGCATGACCCTGAAATATCAAGAGATAAATAAGTTGGAGACACGGATTGGAATCCTAAGGAATCAAAAGGCAAGATCAGAAACTTCCCATGAGATAGTCAAGAAGCAGAAAAAAATGCTAGAAAAGGCAAAAAAGGAATTTTCTGCCAGGAGCATATTGGGCCAGATGAATTTGATAATTTGGAGTAGTATCATAGAGAGAGTGGATGGGATCTAGCATTACATCCACATTATTTTTTAATAGAAAGAGCTAATTAACATATGAAAATTGGCTATCGATAAAGGAAATCAAGAATTGGGAAATATGCCAAAAACAACCCCCAATATCATAAAATTCTTGAACTCCAAAACCATTTTAGTGCTGGAAGAGCTGGAAGTACAAGACATAACAGAAGCCATACTAGAGGTCAAAAGGGTCCTCACTAAGAGAAATTTATTGAGGCAACCAGAAGAGAAGTCTCATGAATTGGATATGGCCATTGGCAGATTCTTCAACAAGATTGAAGCCCTAAGGAAAAATGAACTTCCCTCATTGTATGTAATCAACAACAAGCTAGTCCAAAAGGGATATTACATGGCCAAGATCAGGGAATTAGCTAAGGATACCGCCTAATTTTCCAACATTAAATGGAATGTGACTATGAAGGTTGTTTTGGATCTCCTGAGCAATGATATCTTCATTCAACATGAGTTGAAGCATGTTTTCCTCACCAAATCTACTTTCAGCAAATACACAAAGGTGGATGAAGTGTACTGACAGGTCATAGGTACGAGGATTCCAAGCAAGAAGGAGTGGGGAAAATTGTGCATGTACCGAGACTAAAAAGGCACGATGGACACATCAGCACAACCATCGATCAATATGAAGAGACGACCTCGTGTTATATTTAATAATCCAGTAGCGGCGACCCCAAAAGTAAGGCCATATGTGAAGGTCGCTATCGTTGCCTCTTTGTTACCACCTTATCCAACTTCATCACTTTTTGATTTACAAAGAGCTAACAAAGTTAATGTTACAGTCGGTGTTTTTCCAGAGATATTTTTTGTTCAGGCCTTACATGGCCACAGTTGTCAAGTTCTAATTAAATTGTATTTAATGAAGGTTGCCAAAGTAGATTAGGGTAACTAACATAGTTGCAGTTAAATACTGCATGAATTTTCATTATCAAGGGTTGGACCTTGTTAGATTATGCCTTGTAAGAATCAATGTTTTGGAGCACTGTAGTTTTTTGTTGGGCATCAATAATAAGAGATCGTTCACAGGATTCTTGAGCTATGTTAATGGTGATTTTTTCCCCTCTGTGTTAATTTTTTTTCTATCTTTCATGATGTGCATCAATTTTGTAGAAATTTTAATAACTGATATATTATTCACCGAGATTCTCCTAATCACACGCTATTTTAGCTTCATGCATAATACAGAATCTCTTCTACCATTGACCATCACATGCGGAAATAAGATCAATTGCATGCATACATAAAAACCACAAACAATCACACATATTAACACAGTATTTAATGGGAAAGCTTAAAGTTGAAAACCCAAACTATCTGTATATTATATGTCATGGAGATCATGTAACAATCATAGTAAAAAATCTCCTCACAAGCTCTCATGCACACCCTCAATTGCTACACACTATCAAGCTAGATCTAGCAAAACACATGCTCCAATATTTTTCCACTTGATAGCCAGCCTCTATTGCGTTTTCAATGCTATGGGATGGCTTCATTAAATAGACAAACCACCTGGGCGCAATCCTCATGGGCTTCTCCACCTATCCGTGTGTTGCAAATAGCAACAGCATAGTCACAACTGATAGTTAACCAGCTCTTTCACCTATTTCTGCACTGGTCTCCACTTAAACTGTCCATGCACTGAAGTTAACTGATGCATTCTTTAGTTGATTAATGAGTTTATAATTAGTGAATTAATTAATAATTAATTCACACCACTCTCACTAATTGTATCAATTAGTTAAACTGAATACAAATATCTCAACTATGTTTAGATTAGTTAAACTGAATACAACTCCACTAACTTCCTCAATCAACTCCACCAAACTCTGTCACATGAGTTCTAACTTAAGTATCCATGCAATAGCTCCACTTAACCCTCAGGAATAGCGTAATTCCTTCTGTCAGCTCCTGTGCCACATCTGTGCACTTAACTGAAGTGCTCCAAGAGAATAAGATAATGTTTAGAGTCCAAATATTATTAAGAGCTAATAATATTCGATATATCTATTTTTAGACTAGCAATCTAAAAATAGATTCCGCCCAATATGTCTAAAAATAGAAGTCCATCTATTTTTTCCGACTTGACCAACCATCCACAAATAGCATCCTGCAACTCATAGAACATGATCCATATGTCTAAAAATAGACATAGTCTAGAAATAGACTTTGCGCCAAAAAATAGCCTCCAGGCCCACTTAGTGAAGGCGACTCCTTTCCACTAAGCTCATCATCTTGTTGCAACCTCAACAAATTTATCTGATTGTAAAATAGAAAATTTTGATTAAGATTTACTAAGAGAGCATCTTAATTATGTCTGTGTTTACTATCTTGATGTTTTCTTCTGAAGTATAGTTAAAGAATTCTTAACTGCTCTTTAGCTACTACTGAAATCACTGCTTACTTCCATCTCATATTCACACTGTTAGTAAGATCCAGTCTCCATAGTTAGCTTGCCCTGTGAATGCCCTCAAAATGTTTATGTATAATCCAACCTTTTATTACTCCATAACCCAATGGATTAAGTTTCGAAACTCTATCTGTCTAACCACATAATCAAATAAAAACAAACAACCCCCCGTAATTTCTATAACTAGCCTAATATCATCATATATATCCATCAAGCTAAACAATAAAAAATAGAGAGAGCCCTCTCTGAGTCTAGGAAGGGTAGTTCCTGGACTCCAAAACAGTTTGATGTTGTCCTCTATCGTTTATTCTTGCCAATATTATAAATTATAGTGCCACAAAATAATGGCGACCATACTATGGAACTATTGAAAACTGCCAGAGCAGAGAGTCCAACTATTAGCAAGCCTCTTCACAGAGCAAGTTCCCTCCCTGAAAACCTTGCAACCTTGCAGGACATCTAGTTCGACTTCCATTTTGAACACAGCTTGTTCAGGACCAAATCTCAGAATTAGACAACACAGACAGTTCTTGACCCATATATCTTACAACAAATTCTAGTTGGGGAGGCCTCCACCTCCACCCAAGCTAACCTTCAACTTCTCCAACACTTTGACTCCCTTCAAGGTCTGGTAGTAGAACTCACCTCAGCTATTGATGAGGCTTACCTTCAACAGTCTGTAGAATTATCTACTCTTACTACAACAGCTCCCTCTGTTATTTCCAAGTCTTCTCATCCCCAGTCAATTTGTCTAGCTGTATTTGCAGCTCCTACCATTTCCTTGAACTTTTCCCACCAAAGTGCCCAGACCCCCACTCATATCCCCACTATCCACCTTCTTCCATTCAATCCTCCACCTCCCTTGGTTAACCCTCCTCTTGTTAATCCCACTTGGGTTCCCCCACCACCAATCATGGTAGCTTGGTATTATCCATTGGTGCTACCAAAACCTATGGTGCATATGGCACAAGATTATCAGTCCAAAATCCCACTATTTGATGAAACTGGTCGTGCAACTACTCAACAACATGTGGATAAAATGAATGACTATTTTGATCATGAAGAGATAGATGATGAAACTATTAAGTTGATGATGTTTTCTCAAAGTTTGGGGGGAGAAGTAATAAAATGGTTGAAAGGCCTAACCTTGAATAGTGTCCATGACCTCCCTGCCCTTCACCAGCTATTCATAAATAAATGGGAAGTTAAGAAAAACCCTCTCCAAATATTTTTAGTATATGAAAACATAAAGAGAAACGTTGGAGAGAGTATCCAATACTACTGTACCAGTTTTACCATTGTATACAATGCACTACATCCCCACATGAAACCCCCACAAGGTTTAGCCTTGATGAAATTCCCATATAGTTTCGACCTAGAGATGGCTTATCAACATAGAGAAAGAGATCCTGCAACATTAGAAGACATGTAGAGGGGTGCAGTAAGTGTAGAAGAAAATCTGATTGCAAAGAGGGAGAGAATGAGAAATGATAAGAGAGTCACTATTAGGGAAGAGCCTGCATCCTCCACATCTAATGCTAATATTGATAACTTGGTTAGAACTATGGAGAGAATTATGGAGAGGATCAGACTGAATGAGAAAGATATCCCTAGGGAAAATCAACTAGTTCTTCACAATAGAAATAAAAACTTTAGAAGAAACCCCCCTCAAATAAGAAAGAGAGAATAGAGAGGTCCTGAATAGCAAATTAGGCCTCCATTACAAGAAAATTACACTGATGAAGATGAGGGAGTGGTTGAAGAACTAGAAGAAAGTCAAATTAATCTAATGGGAATTAATGATGAGAATTATGTTTTCCTCACTGAAGGAGAACAAGATTTATTTTCTCTGACTCAAACTGAAGTAGAATTTGAAGAGTCTAAAGATTATAAACAAGGGTTTGATAATGCCATCAAGGAGGTGCATATACAATATAACCTTAGAAGCAAGAAAAATTTTGATATTCCCAAGAGAAAGAATTCTGAAAACTCTGCTAAAAAAGTCCCTGAAACTGATCCCAAGAAAACAATAAAAATCTCAAAGAAAATTGTTAATATCCCTGGAAAGAATGATCTAGAAAGTAGCACTAGTAAACTAGCTGTCAACCCTAGCAAAATTGTTCAAGATGATATCCTCACTACAAGTCAACAAACTGAAGTTGCTGCTAAAATAGAGCATGAGTAGATTGATTTGAATCTACCAACAACAAAGACACCATTCAGCATTGAGAACAAAATTTCCAAAATAAAAATCTCCATCCCTCTCACTAAATTGGTAAACAAGGATGTATACAGATCTCAGGTCCTAAAGGCACTGAGCATAGGATAAAACACTAACACTATCAATCTAAATGATGAAAAACCTGAACTGTTATTTGGGCTAGAAGTGGAGGGTAAATCCCAAGAGGAAGGTGTTGCCCCATTTTCTATCAGTTTGAATATTCATGATAATATTCTCCAAAATGCCATGTTAGAGTCAGGTGCCTCTCATAATCTTATGCGAAAGGCAATCATGGAGAAACTTGGCCTTGAGATTACTAGACCCTACAAAGACTTGTACTCATTTGACTCTAGCAAAGTCAAATGTCTAGGCCTCATCAAATATCTCTGTGTTACTTTAGTCCAGATACCAGCCAAGAGTCTATTCATGGATATAGTAGTGGATGACATCCCTCGTAAATATTTCATGCTTTTATCACGCTCATGGGGAGCCAAGCTTCAAAGGACCCTCCAAATGGACATGACTTATTCTACCATACTAGCATTTGGTCAACAAAGAAGAATGTATAGGGAGACTTTAATGAAATACATGGTGCATAGTCAAGAAAAACCACATAAATACCCCCTTTAATTTTTTCATTCTGACCTTGACTCATTCATTCTTTACAATGATGAAGGAATTAATGAACAAGTAGTTGGAGAAGAAGAGGACAAGAGCAAAGAACAAACAGAACAAATGGAAATTGTACAACACAAATCTTAATCTGAACCTTTATGGAACATGTGTTTAGATGGCTCTTGTGGAAAATAAGGTTTAGGAGCAGGGGTGTGGGTATGAAATACTAAAAATAACCACACAGAGGGTCATTCTTACAAACTGAATTTTCAATGAACCAATAACATAGCAGAATATGAGACACTCATTTTGGGTTTACAACTACTATAGAGATTAGGAACCAAAAGAGTTTATGTTCATGGGGACTCTGAGCTAGTTATTAGAAAAATCAAAGGAGACTATTCAACTAAGCATCATAGATTTAGATCATACAGGAACACTGCCCTTGACCTCTTAAAAAAAATTGAAGAGTATGACCTTGCTACAGTTCCCAGAAATCAAAATATCCTTGCCAATGGGTTAGCATTTTCAGCTAGTACTTGTCAATTACCTCATTCTAACAAACAATACATAGTACAAATTAAAAACCACCCAACATTCCCTAATAATATGAGATATTTGCAAGTCTTTGGAGATGACAAATAGATTGAAAATTTCCTGCAATTTAAAGGTGAGTTTGAAGATTCCATCTTGGACCTAGAGTGAAGAAGATTGTTCCATTGAAGAAAAAATGTGCAGGGATGAACCTCATCATAATTATGATATTAATATTTCAACAAATCAAGATCTACATAGAATAGAGATACATAAAGACCAAGAAAACGAAGAGTTTGAAGTACTACAATTAGGAGATAACATCTTTCCTAGAGGACTTGTCCCTTTGGAGGAACTATTTGATTTCAATAATGTGGCCAGAAAACCAAAGATGGAACCTATAGAAGAAAAAATTGAGAAGTGCAATCTGGATAGTGAACAGGACCCCAAGATGATAAAGTTATCAAATACACTGCCAATGTCCACAAAACATAAATACATTTCTTTTTTTAAGGAGTTCATTGATGTGTTTTCTTGGAGCTATGAAGACCTCAAACCTTATGATACTAATATTATCTAGCAAAAGATTCCATTCAAGGAGAATCAGAAGCCTTTCAAATAGAAACTACGTAGGATAAATCCTGTCCTAATTCCCTTGGTTGAGAAGGAGATCAAGAAGATGTATGATGCCAAAAGAATAGTCCCAATTAGATAATCAGAACGGGTTTCCAATATTGTGCCTATAAGAAATAATTCAGGTCAGATCAGGCTTTGCATTGACTTTAGGAATCTGAACAACGTATCACTTAACGACAACTACCCTTTACCAAAGATGGACCACATATTGCAAAGATTTGTGGGCTCTTGAAGGATCTCTTTGCTAGATGTCTTTTCAAGGTATAATCTAGTGCTGGTGCATCTGGATGATCAGCACAAAACATATATTACTACTCCTTGGGGAACCTTCATGTATGTAAAAATTCCTTTCTTATTAATAAATTCTAGTGCCACCATCTAAGAGCAATGGACATTTCTTTTTTGAGAAGAAATCAGTCTTTTTATTGTGATCTACCCTGATGACATTACAGTATATTAAAAAAATAATGAATATCATTTGGCCCATTTGAGAAGAGTTTTTCAAAAGTGCAGAAGGTTCGGATTATCTCTGAATTCTAAGAAATCATTATTTGGTTTTGAAGAGGAAAATTTGTTGGGTCATATTATATCTGAAGAAGGAATCAAAATCGACCCCAGCAGGATTGAAGGCAACTTCAAATCAGTCATCCCAGGAACATCAAAGAGCTTCAATATTTCATTGGAAAGAAATTTTTTTTGAGAAGGTTTATACCAAACCTTGCAGAAATGTTGAGAGATATCATTAACATGCTCAAGCGATATTCATGAGTTAAGTGTACCATGGAAGCTAAACTGTCCTTTGACCTGGTAAAGCGAGCACTTACTAAAGCACTAGTCCTAATCAACCCTGACTTAACCAAGGATTTCATTATTTTTTCCTTTGCATTAGTGAACACTATTGTTTTTGTGTTTATGTAGAAAAATAGGTAAGGAAAAGAGCGGCCCATAGCATTTTTCAGCCAAGCTTTAAGAGATTCACCTTTAAAGTATAATATCATGGAAAAGTGGGCCTTTGATTTGATCAAAGCACTAAAGGATTTAGAGTTTACATTCTACATTCAAGTAGCATTGCATTTATGCCCAATATAATTATCAAAGACATCCTAACATAGGATCCCAATGGAAAAAGAGGCAAGTGGATTTCTATTATTTTGGAGTATGATTTAGATATCAGACCCACCAAACTAATCAAGGGATAGTGATTAGCCAAATTGATGGATGAAACCAATTTTCAGGCACTAGATATCAACATGATCCATTTACTGGATGAAAAAGAGGAGCTGGTGACTCCACATATTAAGGAAGCATTCTTGAATTCCTCCTGGTATGCAGATATATTATATTTTCTATTTAATTTAAATGCTCCTCCTAGTTTGTCCAGAACAAAAACAATATTCTTGAAATTGAAAGTTGTAAAATTCTACATCCTAGAAAATGTCTTGTACTGGAAAGATTTTGTGGGCATATTCCTTAAATTTTTTCTTAAGGAAGATGCAGATAGGGTTATGCAATAATTTCATGAAGGGGATTGTGGAGGCCATCTCTACTGGAAAACCACTGCTAACAAGATCCTTAGGGCTGGTTTCTATTGGCCTACTATTTTCCGAGATATCCATAAAATGGTAGCTACCTATCACAAATGTCAAATTTTTGAGGGAAAAAGAAAGTTGTTACCTTTTCCCTTATAACCAATCTCTTTTAAGGCTCCTTTCAAAAAACGGGGTTTATAATTAATTGGAGAAATCCACCCCTCCTCCCCTGCCCAGCATAAATATATCCTTACTGCTACAAACTATTTCACCAAATTGATAGAGGCTATTCCCTCCAAAACTGCTACTGACTCAATGATTATCAAATTCCTTGAAGCCAACATTCTATCTAGATTTTGTTGTCCTATGAAAATCATTACAGATCACGCTGATGCTTTTAATTCCAAGAACATGGTGGATTTTTTCCACAAACATCACATCTTTTTGGGGCATTCAATAGCTTATTACCCTCAAGGTAATGGACTAGCTAAATCCTCCATCAGGAGTTTGGTTAACATCATTAAGAAATTGTTGGAAGACAATAAGAAATCTTGGCAGAGAAAATTGGTACATGCCTTGTTTGCTGACAGACTGACAACTAAGAAATCAATTGGCATGTCACCATACCAGTTGGTCTATGGGATGGATGTAGTTTTCCCAAAATCCTTAGGAGTTCCAACAATGAAAATCATTCAAGAAGTACAGGCTGAAGAGAATTATGTACAAAGAAGAATAAGCTAGACCATTCAGCTACAACAGTCCAGAGAAGAGGTTTACAACATAACTCAGGTGGTGCAAGAAAATATAAAGAAGATCTTTGACAAAAGAACAAAAGCAAATGATTTCAATATTGGAGATAAAGTACTGAAATGGGATTCCAGAAGAAAAGATAAAGGTAAGCATGTCAAGTTTGATAATCTATGGAAGGGCCCATATATTGTTCATTCTTTCAGAGGAAATAATGCATTTTTCTGCAATATATGGATGGAAAAGAGTTTCCTAGAGGTCCTGCCAATGGCAGGATGTTGAAACATTACTTCTCCTTAATACATAGAATTTCCTCACTCCACTGTAAATACCACAGTTTTGGTTCAGATCTTATTTGTAGGCCACCTTGTTGTGTTGAAAAATAGCAAGACAGATTCATAAAAAACATCAAGAGAAGGTTCATGGAAATTATTGTAGAGAATAATTATACAATGCTATTGGTATTTATTTTCTTGACACTTCCCTAAGAAGAAGTGCCATACCCAGCTGGAGCCACGATTAGAGTCCTGTAATTTACATTATCACAAGGTGACTGTGTATTTCGTACTTGAAAATTTTCATATTGTACATGTATTTCAATATTCAAAAGCATTTCCAAATAAGATAAAAAGAAAGAAAAGAGAAAAATTAAAGAGGGTGTTAGAAAAGGAAAAAGAAAGCCCCACAAAAAATGAATATTTCTGAAAGTGTTGCAAATCAAAATTCCACTAATATTTAGAAAATATTGTTCAATCATACATCTTAAGCATGATTGTACAATTTTGAATTTTTTTTCGATAGGATTAGAAAATGAATATTTTCCAAACCATTTAATCTTGGCTTATCAGTAGATAGGTAGAAAATTACATAGGTTCAACAACTTAATCTAAACCAATAGGAGAAATAAGGGATAGGTGGTAGGCTAGAAATTAAAAATAAAAATGATTTTAGGGTCTACAAGTCTAAATGCACCCTAAAAAGAAAAAAAAGGGTTAGAATGGTAGTTTGGGTAGGTAGATACATTGAAAGAGAAGAATGAAATAAAAAATCTAAAGATTATTTCACAAAGTACAACATCGAAATTCCACTGTTCCTATGGTGGAAGAAGAAGGACCAAAACAAGAGGTGCTTGCATTCAAAATATTGAAAAAAAATAGGGATATATGTCAAATTTTAGGAATTAAAATACATCTCCATAGTTAATTAGAAATATTTCATATTTTCATTCATTTTTTACCCTAAGTTCAGAGATATTATTTTCCCCTTACCCCGACCCATTCATTTTTCCTTATCCTGAGTTTCACATTACCCCCCGACTCTCATATCTAGACCCCACCATCCCATCGCCTACCCCATCACACCCCACGTCACTTGTCCGGCCCACCTTCGTTAATCATCTTGCACCTCCCCTCATCTCTGTGCACCCGCCACACATCTATTGACCCATATTATATTCCAGCCTGCCCCTCACCCTCCAAACGTTAACAACAAGGGGAGGGGGGGGGTCCGAAATCAACAGTAGCCAATATCACCTAACTCGTTATGTGTCGCGCTCCAGGGATGTTCACACCCCCTCACCAATATAACTTACTGCCTGCACCACCCTTTGAAATAAGTTTTCACAACCAAACAAACCATTACACCCACGGACCGTTGGACTCTCCGTTGTCGTTCCCACCATGCCACGTCCTTTCTTACCTGTCCCTCCCGTCTAATCGCATTCACTCACGCCAAGAGGCCATTGAATTGTGAGTGGTCAAGTTGTTTTCCAATAGACCCACACCACCTCAACGTCTCACCAATCCCAGATTAAAAGCTAAAATCATGCCTGATACACAGTTTACTGTGCTTATTTTGATTACAGATTGCAGGTATCGGACTTACAAAGAATAAAATAAAAAATCACAATTAAAAAATTGTTGTAGGAGAACCTGTGATTCATCAAAAGAATAAATAGCTCTCGGCTGACCATATTACAATCTCTCCTTTGAAATTTCCTTTCTAATCGTGGTCCCTTCATTTACCTCCCTTCCCCAATACTGCTCGATATCAATTCCATTCTCTTCTCTATTTTTCTTACATCCCATTCTCCATTTGTAGATTGAAAATAAGTCACAGAAGGAAAATCATGCCTCCTAAGAAGGACCATGAACCTTTCAACCCCATGGTTTACCCACAATTGGATATAGATCATACAGCCCTGGAAGACCAAGATTACAAAATTCACAAGATAGAGTCAAACTTCGACTTGTTCAATATCTACTGCTACCTCGAGGAAAAATTTCTCAATGAAGCCTATGACATTAGCCTATGGGAGACCCAGATACCTTTGTATATCTTTCCCAAAACCCATAATTTACCCGAATTCATGAGAAAATGCCAAGCTTGCTATGAAATTAATCACATGACCATAGTCACCACAACAGGAGACATCTTGTTCACCATTAATGCCTAATCCATTCAGCAAATGATGCAGGCCCCCACTCCTGAACAAACAGTCCCCTTCTATTATGAAGTCCTTAGGGAACTTTATCAGAGAATTGTTTTTTCCAGCAAAAGCCAAAACCCTACAACTTTTCATGGCAACTGATGCACCAATGCCTATCAAAAATCCACCCTACCCTTCATCTAGTTTTCCTGAAAGGACCAAGCAAATTGTCATTGTCCTATCTTATTTATTAGGCTATCACTCTGATTAGTGGGTGCATGAAGCCGTGATATGATTTTTTTCCATTCTCTCCTCAGAAGCTAATCCCACCATCATGTTTAGTTATTCCCAGTTCCTAGCAGATGCCATTCATGAACAATTTTTAAGGTTTCACACAAAGGAGGTTTTCAAATACACCTCTGTGTTAGTGTATATGTTTGTGTATTTCTAGTCCAGTAGGTTTTAATTTCAGATGGCCAAGGTAAATGAAGATCCTGAGCCTGAATATATCATCTTCTCGACCACCCTGCTATTTAAGGAACTGTAATATCCCAAAATGGGACTACTCATCAATGTAATATTCCCATTTTAGAACACAGCTAAATGGAATATTAAAATTTTGTTTTTATCACCTAGCAGCTAAATAAATGGGTAAGGAAGCCCATGCATGTTAAAAACATGAATAAAATCCCTCAAATGTAAAAGGGGATAGTCATAAGAGCTAGATTTCATACCCTCAAGTATGAAAGAGGACATTTGCATGAGGACAAGGTCAAGTTTGACCAAGTCAACAACGCTGGGATAAGAGGTGGAGACCACTTGGAGAGACAACACAGTGTGAATGGGAGGAATTTTCCTTGGTGGAGGAAACCCTGAGGAGTGGGACCCATGGGGAGAGAGTTATAACTTGTTTAAAAGGAGGGCAAGGCATCCATTGTTACTTAGGTTATGTATTATTGATTTTATGGTCTGTTTAGACTCTTGTGCAGTCTCCTGCTGTTTAGCAAAGTTGCAGTGCTGTTCAGCACAAGGATCTCCTATTTAGGAATCCTTATCCATCGAAGAGAGGCCTCTTGAAGGATCCTGTACTTCATTATCCACATTCAGGCTCAACGCCAAGCCACCTCCTTTAGCTACAACGTTATTTCTTCTCAAGTATAATGTTGTGTTGCAGGGTGTTGCAGTGGAGGTCCTACAACACCATTTCCGAAGCTGTTTTTCAGAGAAGGGAGATTCCATTCCTTTGTAAGGTTAGTGAGGAAGGTTTGAGAGTTTATTGTAGATCTTGGCATTGGAACAACTCATTCCCTTACCCCTACAACGCAGTATCCCTCAATAACTGCGTTATTTCCAGTGAACATTTGCAGTGGGGGTTTTGCAGATAATTTGGAGGGTGAGATATTTAGTGATAGGATCAGCCTTTCACTTGAGAGATCCATTGGAGGAGGTATTTTATTAGATCCAACATCTTCAGCCTTCTCCATCCATTTCCAGTTCTTGAGTTGTAGCTGCTACCCTGCAACTTCGACATTTTTCATATTTTTCATATTTCAGCCAATCCTTCCAAGATTGACTTGAGGTAGTCTTTGGGAGCTTATATCTTCACTCCCAATGTTGTATGAGCCATATATATGCAGATATATGATGTTTTTTATTTCCTGTAGCAATGCTCTCTCTTTGACTGCGCAGTTTTGATCCATAGACATTCTGGTATGCAGCAACATTTCACTATTCACATGTGTATTCATGGGAGGCTTGTTTGCCTTGATCATCTGATGTGTATTGTACTTATTGGCTGCTGATATATAAAATAAAATGGATTTATGGTTTTCATACATTTTGGTATGATGTTGTTCACTGCTATTTCTAGTTTGTGTTTACATATTATTGGATCTCCAATTTAGGAATACTATAACATATTCCTAGCATTGTAGATTTTCCCTATTTTGGGATATAACAGTGGTATCAAAGCATAATATTGTCTAAGATTGTGGATCTCGGCCATGATGCTATCAAGAAAATAGAAGATGAAGACTCCATTATTTGGAGAAAGAAAGGAAGATAGGCTTACAAAGCTTCTTCCAAGATCTGTATAGAGCATTCATGAAGATTTCAAGAAGATAAGGAGGGAGATGTGTACAGAATATCCAAAAGGGTTTGAAACTGAGTCAAACTCTAGATTTTCTTATGGGGAGTGTAAGCATGCAGTCACACCCTATGATGCACAACGCAGTCACATGCCCATTTTTTCCATGAGAGAGAGGGAGGAAGAAGGAATGCCTAAGAGGAGAACTCTTAGTGGTTTCTGGCATGAATATGAATCTCAAACTTAGAAGTTTAGAGATCATATCACTTTCCCATATTTTTTCAAGATCAAGGTGAGGAGGATAAAGCAGCGTAATATGGGTATATTTCTTCTATATACCTTTGATGGTTCTACTACTTGTTCAGCCAGGAATTGGGTAGAGGAGCTAGACACCTTTTTGCAGCAGCATCAAATTTCTGAAGATGAAGCCAACATAGTAGCAGCGCTACATTTTGGAGGTAAGGCATATGCATGGTGGATATTTGAGTCCTTTTCTCTAAAAAATGCAAATACTTCTTCCTATGCAAGGTTCATTAAAACTTTGGTGGAAATATTTTGTGGGAAGAATTCCAGAACACATGTGGAGGAGACAAACAAAATTAAACAAACAAAACCCTTGCATGTGATGGAGGAAACCATAGACTCAAAAATTCTTCAGAAAACCATAGAGGGGGTTGAAATCTTGCATTATAATTTGCTGGAGGAAAGACCTTCATCTTTTATTTTGGCACAAGAAGGAAAGGGGATCCCTTTTCCAAAAGAGGATCCAATCTTTGGAGGGTTTCCCATTCATGTTGAGGAGGCTAAGGGCAACAACGTTGTTAGATCTGGAGTTGATCTAGCACCTCATGCAGAGGAAGGATGAGCTCTTGCTTCAACTAGAGGGATTCTTGTACCTTTACAAGGAAGTACCCAGGATCTCATGTGTGGAGATCAATGCACAACTCATGTTTTACATGTGCCATTGATGATGAGGTGTGGAACTATGTAGGTAGAAGGAGAAGATAGGGAGGATGACTAGCATCATGTGATGAGGAGTACACACCCCTATACATTTCAGGAGGTTTATACACCTAAGAGGGAGACTGGATTGTGCAGTGAGGGCAAGGAAAAATCTTCCCATTCATATATGCAGTCTATTCTTGATAATGATGTCTCATTGCATGGAGGCATTGCACCAGGGAGACCACTAGATCAGCAGAGGAGGATGGATTCTTCACATTTTGAGGCATCACTCATTGATTCCAAGAGAGTGGAGACCTTGGGGGAGCTTGGTACAGCACTGGGAGTCTTGGGTATACTCAAGGAGAGAGGGATAATTCTCTCAACATCATCATTACCCACTCCCATTTCAGATTTTGTGTTGTGGCAGAAGCAGCAGGGGAAGGATAACAACCTTCCAACTTACATCTTTGTCATGGGAGATGTCAAAGAGGAGGATGACCATATGACAGATGTTCTTCATGAGAGATCATCAACGTTTTCACTATGGAGGATGGATCCATATTGGAACTCCCAACTGTTGGTGGAGAATTCCAATATGGCTTTGGGCACCCATTCCTACAAAATTGAACAAAATTAATTAAAAAACAGTGTTAAAAATCCCATACGCGGTTATGCCTAGACTTTTCTGCGTGTATACGCGAGTCCACATGTACTTTTCCGCGTATGCCATTAAAATCATTAAAAAATATATAAAAATTCCCTATTTTCAGGCTGGGTTGATGGTTACTCCAGTAGTTCAACCAATCCAGCACGTGGCCAACTGTTTCCAACTGATTGAAACTACTTTGAGGGAGTATAAAAGCCCCTCATGTGCATGGCCTAAGGGGGAGAGAAATTTTATTGACATTATACTCTGTTGGAATCCCAATTCAAGTCTGAATTCCCGTGCCTCCTGCACTTTCCCAGATTTATATAGGAAACCCTTGTTTCCTGGAGATGTTCATTCGTTTATATTCCATCTCGAGTGCACAAGTCTTGAAAGTATCTTAGAGAGGCAAGGGCGGGACGGATCCGGACGACGGTCTGTTCGAAGATCGTGGAAGGATTCAGGTGATCTCTCCACTCTTTATTTCTGTACATGTTATTCGTAATAATGAGGAACCATCTTGTTCCTAAAATTATGTGTTAATATCTATTTGCATATGTGAAAAGATTTATTATTAAGCATTCATTATGGTTTATATAATGTTTCACATGGATTACACTAACGTTTAGGAGAAATATATGCTGTACAACTAGGTTTCCGTGCATGTTCTTTCTTGTTTTCCAGGTTAAGGAGAAAGAAGGGTTGTTGGGGGTTTGGACCCCGCGAGATCTACATCGAACGTAGGACTACGAGTGAGTTCTACTATCGTTGTTATCTAGTTTTTAGCATTTAAGTGTGGTTGTATGTGAGTCCTTCTGAATAGCATGCCCTGATCTGTGGAGGTTTTGACCCAACAAACCTCTAGGGTGTTTTTCCCTGAAACAGAACTGGTGACTCCGCTGGGGATCACATTCTTGTGATTCCCCTGTTGGGTGGTTTCAGCTGTTTGAAAGGTTTCCAACAGTTTTAACTTTTATTTCCAGTCCAGTTAACTCTTTCTCAGTCAGACTAAAGACCTGGTTCCTTATCCAGGCTCGATCTTTTTTATTTTTTATTATTTACCTTTTCATACGCGGGTTTGTCTGTACACAGACGCGTATACACGCAGTTTTTGTTAAAGGGAGTCGCGTATACACGGGTTTCCTTTAACACGGTCGTGTATGCACGCTTGTTTCCAAACTGTCAAGTAGCGTATGCCTGGGTGAATTTTGAAATTTTTTATTTCTTGGCTTTTTAGTCTTGTCTGCCTGTGGAGACCTGTTCCTGCAGTGTCTTTGTATCCTCTGGATTGTGTTGAAAGTGGTCATTGGTATTTTTTCTCTGTTGTTTGGTTGAAAACTAGCTTATCTAGAAAATCTTGTTTCTTGTGCTTGCATTTCTGGTTCGAGTACAAAGATCTCTTTCTGGGGATTCTTGGTTGTTCTGCTTCATCAGGACAGAGGGCTTTTGCTCATTTACTCTTTCGTACTTTTGTGTCTTACTTTGCACTTCGATTTTTGCCCATTTCTTGGTTGGTTTTCTTGAGTTCAGTTGACTAGGTCTTGTTGCAATTTTTGAAGAGTCTTTCTTGGTTCTTTGAAGTTTTTGTTTGCTGCAAGGTTGTACTATTCTTCTAGGCTGAGTGATTGAGTTTCTTGTCTTCTTTTTCTCATATAAATCTTGCTACTAAAGTAGCCTTATAAGATTTGGAGCGTTTTGAAGTTTTTCTTGAAGTTCAGAGTTGTTTGGCTTGGAATTTGATAGTTTTCTTGGTCTCTTAGAGCTCTTCCTTTTTAAAAAACTCAAAAGCTCAAAAAACATTTTGTTTTGTCCTTTGCTTTTGTTTTGCATTTTTGTTTTCGTTTTGTTACATCTGTTGAAGCTTTGTTGAGATTTCTTGCCTTTGGTTTTTGACTTGATTTTGGAAAGGAATTGTCATTGGTTTCTTCCTCTTGTTTCAAGTGATTTTGGTGTCTTTATACTAAGAGTTTCTAATTTTGGGAACTAGCTTTGTGGACTACCAAAAAGCGATAAAACTTAAGGATCTTTGGGAAATTTCTCTCTGCTTTAGTAGATTTTGCATCTTAGAATTTGCATGCTCTTAGTGATTTGCATCAGGTGCACTTAAGCATTTAGTCATTTTCATAGTTTTTGTGAGTGTGAAGTTTGTTATCTGAAAAGAAAAAAAAAATTAGTCTCGTAGAACCTTTGTAGAAATTTCTTTTCATCGAAAGGCAATTACTACATTTGCATGTAGTTTGGTTTTTATTAATTTCTTTTTTGCGTCAAAAACACCACGAGTTTCATTTCCGTATCCCTTTGACCTAATATAACAGCCGATTAAAATAAGTGCTATAATTTAAAAGCAACTAGCAAGTTTTATTAAGTGTCATACACCAACTAGCTAGGTTGTAGGGCCTTGGATTAGGTGAGTGGAGATTTAACTCTCCAAGGCCACTCAAACAAAACATAGAAGTTGATTAATTGAGCGAAATCCAACTCCGTTAGGTGGACCGGGAAAGCTCTCCTCTAGAGAGTCAAGCGCGAGGGGAAGTGAAGGCTGAGAAGAGAGATACCCCCTCTCTAATTTGCTGAATCTGACCTCAAGACCGTTCCGCCCGGCTTCTGACACGGATTGGTGCCCATAGTTGCCACTCCTAGGTTCCACATAGGTGACTGCGGGGGGGAATACCCGTGGTACCTGAGGCAGACGTCGTATCACTTCCAGCAGTACTTCTGGGGGGTGCCCTTGCGAAGCTTGGGTACTTGTGCCGGAAAAGGCTGTTGTTAGGAGGTCGGCGTAACTGTTTCTGTTACCTTCGCTAGTAGGCCTGGGCCGTAATTATCCCAGACTACTTTCGGGAGGTCCTATTCTTCGCTTTCTTGTATTTTGGTGTCCGGTCCTAATCACCCGGAGCGGAAATACTTGAAGGTTGTTTGCTTGATTGTATCTCAGGGATTTTTTGTAGTGAGTGCTCTTTGCTCCTAGCTTGCCTAGCTTTATACTTTTTTGAGTCTAATTAAAATTTGTTAAAGTGGCTGATCAAGCGCCTCGTCGATCGAGGAGAATCCGGGGGTTATCTCCTGAGAGTCCAGAGCCTTCTTCAAGAAGGCGTAGGAGTAATTTAGCAGGTGAGTATCACCCTGTGGCATCTGACGCAGTGGAGAGAGATCCTCCACAAGGGATTGAAGGTTTCGTAGCTGGTTCTGGTGTTGGTTCCGAGAGGAGCGCTCTGCTCACCTCGAGAGTCTTATTTCCGCAGGAAGAAGAAGTACAAGTAGAGGAAGTGTCTCAACCCTCTGAGTCACTTCCATCTCCTCTTCCTCCTGATTATCCATTCGTTGTTGAATACATCGGACCTGAGTCAGAGAGACCAGAAGATCCTCCGTATTATTCATACCTTTCGATGGCCACGACTGGGAACGCGGCTTCTGCTATGAGTGTTGCAGGCATTCAGACTCCTGCTTCTGTTGAAGGAGTAGGCACTATTGCTATATCTTCGATTGCTTCTAGTACTGCTGTGTTTGGCTTTGGTTTCACCCAAGCACATGCTTATCAATCTGTTCCCTTTTGTTTTGGAACGCCCACTAGTGGGATTCCTTCTTTTTCCTTTTCCGCTGCTGCAGCTGCATCTACACCCATGTCTTCCATGGCTAGTGGATCAGCTTCTTTTCAAGGGTTCCCCTTCGAAACTTGGCATATTCCTAGTTTGAATCCTTATTTAGGGTCCTTTCCATTCACTTCTTAGACTCAGAGTTTCAACCCTTGGTCTGGAGGTCACAATTCGACCACTTTTACAGGTTGGAACCCTGTATTCACTACAGCAGGGGCAGGGAATCAGTTTTACGCTGGTCACCAAGGAAATACTTCTTTCCCTTTTTCGAGTGCTTATCGGACCTTTTCTCCTCTTTCTAATGCCTGGAACCCCTATCAGGGGCTTTCCTCTTCATTTCATACCTCAGGAGGGGGAACTGGTCCGGTCTCTGGTAACTCTGCGTTGGGAGGAGGTTCTTCTCCTTTTTCTATGAGTTATTTTTGGCAACCTGGTGCCTTATCAAATCCAGGGTATTATTTTCAAAATTTTGGGAATTCATCCCATCAAGGATGGAATCCTTAGGCTCCGCCTTGTTTACCTTTTCTGGAAACGTTAAACTTGCTAGATCTGTTGAAATTGACGAATGATCCAATCCGGTACAGTCCGAGGTGGCCTCCGGTTCCGACCAAACTTCCTTCAGAAATTCCAAAGTTTGAAGGCAAGAATGGAGAAGATCCGGCTGACCACATCACCACTTTCCATTTATGGTGTTCGTCTAACTCCCTGATCGATGATTCGATTAGGTTGAGATTGTTTCAACGCACCTTAACTGGAAACACTGCCAAATGTTATATTGATTTAACTGGGGGTAGTTTTGCTACATTTGGAGAACTAGCTGTTACATTTCTAAATCATTTCCAGTTGCCCGTCCGTTATGACGCTGGGACTGAACTCCTATCTAATTTTAAACAGGATGATGCAACCCACATTTCTAACCATATTCAGGAATGGCGGAGAAGGAAGAGGCTTATTAAAGCTCATATTCCAGGAGAATTCTTTTTGGAATGGTTTCTGAAATATCTGCAGTCAGACATTTCTAAGGATGTATCCCTGTCTGGGGTATTTTTTGAAGAACATGCCATTTTTGGGGCCCAACAGCTTGAATTGATATATTCTCAGTATGGGGTCCTTCATAAACATTTGTCCAATGCTCCTCGCTCCAAATTAGATTTATCCAAAACTAAGCCTAGTCCTCATGGTGATGGACTTATTGGGTCGATCAATAGTGGTGCAGCTAGCCTGCTTACTCAATTGCAGCAGTTGTATTTGCAATCTACTCCTTCTAGTCAGGCTGTACCAGCTGAGTCATCGCCTTCCCAATATTTTTCGATAAATGCCGTCCAAACTTCTGACCCCAAAGGAAATCAACAATCCGAAGGGAAGAAGAAGGGACGGAATAATAAGAAAAAGGGCAAGAATGGGAAGGGTAATGTGAATAAAACCAACGAGCATGTTGGTGAGGGTCCAAAGGATAAAAAGAAAGTGAAGTTTCCATGCAAGTTGTGTGCTGGAGACCATCTTACACACCTTTGCCCTAAAATTTAGGATGTGCAGCGCTTGTTATATTAGCAGGGTTCTTCCAGTTCCCAGGTTGTGTTGACAAACCCTTTTCCCCAAGGGCAACAGCTAGTTGTTGGCGCGAACCAAAATACTGGGGCTTCCTCTAGAGGCACCCAGGAAGGGGAAATTCCATCAAACATATACATGATGAGTGCTCACGTGGATGTCGCTACGAGATCCCATGATTATGGTGAAGAAGAGTCTTCGAAAGCTAAGGATGCCCCTAATGCTACTCAGTCGCTTCATATTACGAGGCCTACTATTGAGCCTATACCTCGGATGCCCAAAGAATCTACCAAGCGTTCGACGATTAATCCAAATGCTAGGGCTGCCCAGAACTACTCTATTGTGGAAGATATGGCGCAGAGTCCTTGTGCCATGTCGGCTTTAGAGGTGCTCCAGTCTTGTCTGGCTCAACGCAGTGCTTTGCTCACTACTCTTGGGGCTGTAGATCCAAAGAACTCTCTTATGATTACGTTCGATATGACTAATTTTAAGAAGAGACTTCCCCATCATATGGCTTTCTATATCAAATCATCGTACCGGAAATGCAATATTTTTCAGACGGTCGTTGATGAGGGTGCTTCCACATGTGTGATGTCTCTCGCATGCTGGAAGGGAATTGGATCTCCCGCAGCTACTCCATCTGCTACTCTTCTGACTGCGTTTGATGGTCATTCTCATAGACCGCATGGTATTGTCCCAATTTTTCCTATCTGTGTTGGGGGCAAAACTGTAAATATAGAGGTTGAGATAGTGGATGCAAGCTTGGACTACAACCTTCTGTTGGGGAGAAACTGGATTTATGAGATGGATGCCATTGCATCTTCATTGTTTCGGCTTATTTGTTCCCCTCACGAAGGGATGATTGTTACGATGGATCAACTGGACTGTCCTCCTGTAGACCCGAATGCATATACTGACTCAACTATTCCAAAGTTGGATAATACCAAGTCGCCTACTGATAATTTAGGAGTTGGAATGTATTCTTCCTTGATGGGTACTTTTGATCTACCACCTCGTATGGTTCATATAAATGCAATTTCATCCTCCAGGGCTCCTCTTCGAAGAGATTTCTTCAAAACTCATTATTTTTCGGACCCTTGGACCTTACCTTCCCCTACCGCCATATTAGCAGAAGGTCAAGTGGGTGGAATGGCATTTCCAATGTATGCAGCAAAGATTGCTTATCAGTCTATTGTTGACTCTACAGAATCCATCCCAGCTCCTCTTTCACCGGAAGAGTTGGATGGAGATGTGGCTCCGGCTTGGACACTTAGTTCTTCCTCTGCCCAGGATTGCCTTGATACCACTCTTCCATCTGAAGAGGCCATCCTGGAAGATATGACTGGTATAGATATATCGTGGGATGATTTGTATCATCGGACTTACTTTTTACCTGATTTGAGCGAAGTTGAAAAGATTTTTCCAAGTCCTCAGTCTCCTGGTCCTGTTCGCCCAGTCCTGAACCCTTTAGCACCAACACATGTATATGCTAAAGGGAACATGGCTGTGATTTCTCCAACTGTCCCGGTGAACATTTCCAGGGATCCCAATATTATTGAGAATGTCTTCATCAGAGCTGAATGTTCCCCTGAAGAGATTCAGATTTATACTGAACTCTTTAAAGAGTATAGGGATGTATTCGCTTGGTCTTATGAGGAAATTCCTGGTATAGATCCATCTATTTTCCAGCATGAGATCAAGGCTTATGAAAACGCTAAGCCTGTGAGGCAAAAGCTTCATCTGGTCAATCCTAGGAAGGCAGTAGCTATCAAAGCTGAGGTGGAGAAGCTGCTTAAGGCGGGATTCATTTTCCCTGTTCCTTTGACTAAATGGGTTTCAAACCTTGTTCCCGTAGATAAAAAACAAGGAAAAATTCGAGTTTTCATTGATTTCAGAGACCTTAATAAAGCATTTCCTAAAGATAATTACCCCACACCATTTATAGATCAGATCATTGATGAGTGTGCCAGTGATGAGATTTTCTCCTTCATGGATGGTTTCTCCGGATATAATCAGATTACTATCCGTCCTGAAGATCAGCATAAGACTGCCTTTATTTGTCCCTGGGGTACTTTTGCATACAAGAAGATGCCTTTTGGTCATAAAAATGCTGGGGCTACGTTTCAGCGGGCCATGTCATATGCCTTCCACAACATCAAAAAGATTATCGAGGCGTATTTGGATGATTTAGCTGCTCATTCTCGAAAGAGGATGGATCATCCTGCTCACCTCCGTCAGATATTTGAACGATGTCGTTTCTACAAGATTAGATTGAATCCGAACAAGTGCGTTTTCGCAGTTACATCCGGTCGGTTATTGGGATTCATTGTGTCTAGAGAAGGGATTAGGATAGATCCCTTCAAGGTTGAGGCAATACTTCGGTTGCCTCCCCCGTCCTCTGTTCGTCAACTTCAAAGTCTACAAGGAAAGTCTAATTTTCTTCAGAGGTTTATCGTAAATTATGTTGAAGTTACCAAGGGATTTATGAGATTATTGAAGAAAGGAGTTCCATTTCTTTGGGATGAATTCGCTCAATGCTCATTCGATGCTTTGAAAAAAGCATTGACCTCTAATCCTTTATTGAGTCCACCTGATTATAACAGGGATTTCCTTTTGTATCTTGCAGCAGCAGAATCTACTATTTGTATGGTTCTGGTTTAGGAAGATGATGCTCTTGCAGAGCATGTTATATACTATCTTAGTCGAGGATTCGTAGGACCTTAACTCCAGTATACTCCGATAGAAAAGTTAGCTTTAGCAGTTGTTCATGCTGTACAATGACTCCGGCATTATATTATTCTACGAAAAACTTATGTTTTGGTAGTAGCCAATCCATTTCAGTTTGTCCTTAGTAGGCGATTGATTGGGGGCAAATACAATAGATGGATTGTGATTTTGCAGGAATTTGATCTTGAGTTTATGTCTGCCAAGTCCAAGAAATCATTGGTTTTCGTGGAATTGATCTCCGAGTTGCCCTGTGGGGATCAGATAGTCTATGATGAATCCTTCCTGGATGAACATTTGTTTCTTATCTCTCCACAAGATCCTTGGTATGGAGATATAATTGTGTATCTTCAGACTGCGAAGTTTCCCTCTACTTTTTTGAAAGATGAGCACCGTAATTTGCATCGTTTAGCTAAGAATTACTTGATTATTTGTGATGCTTTATACCATAGAGGGGTTGATTCAATCCTGAGACATTGCTTAACTCTCGAAGAAGCTGAGGTGGTGCTGAATGATTACCACAGTGGAGCTTGTGGTGGTAATTTATCTGGGCTTGCTACAGCCCAAAAGATCTTGCGTGCTGGGTACTTTTGGCCTTCAATTTTCAAGGATTGTATGGAGTCGGTCAAAAAGTGTCATCCGTGTCAAGTTTATACTCGAAAAATGCGCGCTCAGCCAGCTCCACTTTTTCCAGTCATTACTGTTGGTCCCTTTACAAAGTGGGGTATTGATTATACTACTTGTAACCCGCCTTCGGCTAAAGGTCACAAGTACATTATTGTAGCAGTAGACTACTTTACGAAGTGGGTCGAGGCTATGCCTACTTTTTGGAATGATGGTGAGACTGCAGCTCTTTTTCTTTTCAACCAGGTTATTGCTCGTTTTGGTATTCCTAGAGAGATTGTCACTGATCATGGCAGTCATTTTCAGAATAGTATGATGGCTGAGTTGGCTCTCAAATTGGGTTTCCGGTAGGAGCATTCATCTCCATATTATCCTCAAGCCAATGGGCAAGTGGAAGCCGTGAATAAATCCTTGAAGACAATTCTTCAAAGGACAATCGATAAAGCTCGATCCAACTGGCATATCATGCTATATCCTGCACTTTGGGCATACAGGACGTCAGTGAAAACTGCAACTGGATTTACTCCGTTTCAGCTAGTTCATGGGTTGGAATCCATGTTTCCCGTTGAATGTGAGATTCCTTCTCTTAAGTTAGCTGTTGAACTTCTTCTTGACACTTTGAGTCTTGAAGAACGTCTCCTTCATTTGGAACATCTTGATGAGTAGCGTCGGGATGCCGCCACGATGAATGAAGCACATAAAAACCGAGTTAAAGTTCAGTACGATAAGGCGGTCAAGCCTAGGGTTTTTTTGGAAGGTGACCTTGTTTTGGTCTATGCCCAAGAAAAATATGCCCTGGGGGCAGGAAAGTTTAAGTCTATGTGGTATGGCCCCTTCATCGTTAAAAAATTCCTTAAAAAAGGAGCATATACCTTGGTTGATTTTGAAGGAAACGAGTTGCAGGAGCCCAGAAATGGGCTCTATTTGAAAAAGTATTATGCCTAGGCTTCGGCCTGGCATGTTGCTTTTGTATATAGTAGTTTTTCTTTGTACATATCTGATTGTTTTTCGATCTTTTATGGGATGGTGATGTTTTTGATCTGCTTTGGCAGGTTGTGTTGGATGTCATGAGTCATTTTGGTTTCGCCGATGGTGCTAGTAGACACACCCAGAACTTAGCTTCCGCAGCTTGGGTGCTTCATTATCCATCCGGTCAACTGTTAGTATCAAGAGGAGTCTGCATTGGTCCTGCTTCCAATAATATAGCAGAATACACTGCAGTTGTTTATCTACTCTCGCAGGCAATATCTTTGGGTGTTGATTCATTGGTAGTTTTCTTGGACTCTCAGCTGGTGGTGTCGCAGTTGAACAATACTTATCGGGTTCGAGATCCATTTTTACTCCAGTTGTTATTGAGGGTACGTTTGTTGCAAATATCATTTCAATTTTTAACTTTCATTCATATTCCTCAAGCTGACAATTGGTTGGCAGACTCATTAGCTAATCAAGCAATTGATTGGCATATTAATCATTCCATACAATGAAATTTAATCATCAAAAGCATCATACATTTTTATACATTTGTCACATCACATCAAACATCGCTGTATATATATCATCAGAGTGTTCAAAACTATACAAAAATTTGGATCCATAAGTCATAAAAAAATTTGGGCTTATGCCCGATCATGTTCAGTCTCAAAAAATATACAGTCATCTGATACATCATATCTATCTACTCCTAAGGTCCCTACCCAGAAGGTATGTTCCTATAGAACACGATCATGGTGGCTACTCGGCGGAATAACCGTACCCAGTCACGGGGTACTCCTACCACCCGTCTCTGGATGGCTTCAGGCAGATCTTCCACTGTAGCCATAGGTACCTAGCGGTTTAATCCCTCCAAGTTCCTCTGTACAGCCTGGAGGGTTCTGTCTGGATCTACTGTATCCGCTTCGCCTATGCGATGCTTATGACATGGGTAACCCTCAGGTCGAACTGGTCCAATATCTGTTTCATGATCATTATAAAATTGTAAGTCATTTTGAATCCAATCAAAAACATGTTTGTTTTTCACATTTTTTTCATACATATTGAAAAAATTTAAAAAAATTTATAAGTCAAAAAACTGCAAACTTACCGACTGTGCCCCATGCCACGCCTGGTGGAAGGACAAGGTCTGGATCGCCTCGGAAATTCATTCCAGCATAGGGATATTCTTCCACAGCGATGATTTGTTCTCCCCACCAAAGGAAGAACTCATCATCCCAAGTGGTTCGGGGAACTTCACTTCCCCCCAATCTCTTCATCAAGTCAGCCCATCGGGCAATTCTTGGATCTCTCGAGCTGCTGATAGAAGAGATCACTTTGGGTCTCAGTGCTGGAATCTTCTCAAAGAAGAATGTCATCAAGATTGTACCATATCCAAAATGTTTTATCTTTGCTTTTCGGATAGAAGTCAATTGTTGCTTCATGTTCATCAATAGAGCTGTGCACCAATCATATACATGAGTTAAGAATTCCACTGCTATACTCATTTGAGTCCTGGATGCCTAGTGTAGGGAAGCAGACCTTGCCACCCTGACAATGGTGAAAAGGAGGATTTTCATGTGCAAGTCTCTTAAATCTTTGATCGCAATTTGAGTTCCAACTTTCTTGGAACCCTCTACGCAGTACACGTGGACGTAATCTTCCACGGTTAGCCCTCCCAAAGGCTTACCATGCAAGTCTACTGGCTCCCCCCTCCGGGAGAGTCCAGTAATAAAATATATATCTTCCACTTCGATGCGTATGGGCATTTGATCTATAATGAAGCAGTCTTCTTCCGGTTCCCAATAGTTCACAAGCATTTCGAGCAACCGGACATTACTCTTCATATTTGGCATTTTGAAAAACTTGAGCAATCCACAATTCCGAAGAATATTCAGTGATACTTGGTCCTGCATGACTTCATTGTCTATAGCACTGTGTTCACGCTCTCTCCATGATATGGTCATCCTGCAAAATTTCAATAATTCGTTCATTAGCTACGCATTTTTCATTTTGGGTTGCGCATACGCGACTTTCTTTGTGCACAGTCGCGTATATACGCGACTTGGTCATTATAAACCCGCGTATGCGCAAACCCGTGATTTTAAACAAATGATTCTACGATGAAAATTCCTAATTTTTAACTTATGAATGGACAAAATGAATAACAAGGATGAATTAAGAGCTTACCTAACAAATTCGGTGAAGTTTGATGGTCGATTGCTCCTGTTTTGACGAAAGAGGCTTTTTCTCCAGAGCACTTTTTCCCAAATCAGCAATGTAACAATGAACCAAATATGAGGTAATTTGTCTATTTATGCCCAAAAAGTTGAAAATTTTCGCAAAAATTTGTTATGCTTATTTTTTCAATCTATCTTAAGCTGCATAACTTGGATGCTTGGAAGTGCCCTGATTGGTATATTTTTAGGTACAGTTTGACGAATTCGAGATTTTTTCTGGTTTTTGATCCATGACTACTGACCCGTCATGGCAGGTATATGATCTTCACTGGCATATAGGTTAGGGAATCCACTCTCCGTTGCATTTTGCATGACTAGCCTCCATTCTGATCACTTGCCATAGGGTCGATCCCATCAGGTCATGAGTATTACACCCATTTCACTCGCCGATTATTTAATCATGACTTGGTGGTAAAGCCTTCCTTTACATGGGCTTCCTAGTTAGTTCCTCGCTATCACTTGTTGCCCATGCTGCGTTTTATGTAGGCTCGGGAGTCCTCTTTAGTCCCGCCATGACTTATGTGTTGAAGCTTCATTCTTCTTCTTCCTCACTATCATTTTCTGGCTATTACCCTAGAGGCTCCCTGGTGTCGTTAAGTTGTATTACTGCATTGCATATTGGCTACTTGTTTATCCTGGCCTTTAGCCGGCTTCATTTGGACTCGATGTTTAAGCCAAATTTTGACCTTGACTTTCTGTACAAGTTAACCATTGCATGCACTTAGATATCACGACTTGACACCTTTGTACCCATGGATGGAACGTTCCTCTGAGTATCACTGACCAGTTTTCGCCACCTTGCATTGAGCATAGGATTGTTCCAATCCCAGGAACTAGTGCATCTGATTTTTTGATACTCATTCTATCCATTGTACCATAGCATTCTTTTATTCTTTTTTAGGCTTATTATATGAAAAAGACAAAAAAATCAAATATAACAAAAAGAGCGGGAACGGGATGTAACTTCGTTATTTGATGGTAGTACAGTGTCAGTTTTTCGCCCTTGAACAAAGCATATACACTTATATATCTTTCCTACATTTGGGATGGTTTTAGTTTTGACCTAGGTTCAACCTTTACCTTGTTTCACTTGTCAGTTCTCCCCCGGTTGGTTATCTCTTCCAATCATATGGAGAGTTTGTTCTGCCTCCTGCATAACAGACTTATACAGTGTTACTTTTTACTGCCATGTTCATCATGAGTCCTGCTTTTTTTCAAGGGAAGTCTAACTAGAGTCGGCCATTCTGCAGTGTCTCTTGACTCATTATTCAGTCGGCCTTCATAGTCTTGTCAGTATCTTGTTCTATCACATCAGATGTTTTGGTCCTTTGCTCGTGCTGGTTTTAGAAGGTCTCCATTGACTTCTTGCTACGGGTTTGTCTCTTATCGACTACGACACATTGCTCTGAGAGTAAACCTAGAGTTGCACCCTGGCCCTATTTCCATCATTGATAGGTGACCTTGTGCTCAACATTTGATCATCATTATGGGTCTTTGACTGAGTGGTTTCCCCTGTGTTCGACGTCAGCATACATTATCACACTTGGGATTCGTGCAGTACCTTGATTTCCATTTGACCCTATTGGTGGATTTCTCGCCTCTGTGTCAGCTTTCATTATTGGTTGGTTCAGAGGGTTTCTTCCGTGCACTAGCTTCATCTTGTGCATGTCGGAAACGTACCTCGGTTTGGTTCCGTCACTCTACTTCGTCCGATTCCTTCCAAATCTTGGTCTGTGGGTTACACTCGCGCTGGACTGATGTGGGATGCCTTAATGCCTTCCTTCCAGCAGATCTTTTCCCATCGACTCTGACTCATTGCTCTGGGAATAAGGTCTAGAGTATTTTTGTCATTACCTTAGGGTTTACAGTCATCAGTGGTAGAGTCTTCGCTATCGACAGTGGGGATTCATCATTGCCTCCCGATTGGTAGATTCTTTCAAGTGTTCGACATCAACTCATTTATTCGCACTTGTTAGATTGTACTGGGGCACCTTGACACTCATTTTCATTATTGGTGGGTTGTCTCACGTTGGTTAATGGTTTACATTATTGACCAGTAATCCAACGATTTCTCACATGGTCGACTTCAGCTCATTTATTCTCATAGTGTAGAATTGTGCCGTTCTGATTGGTGAAGACCTCGGGTTGCATCAGCATTTCTCGGTTCACTTTTGATAGTCCATTCAGTTTCTGCCAGTGATGCCATTCACCCTTATATGTTGCAGTGTCAGTACAACAGCATCTTATATGTTGGCTCCCGAGTTGCGTGATTGTACCATGAGATCTACCCCTTATGATTTGGTACTTGGAGATTCAGTTACTTATATGATCAGACATCCAGTTTCAGCATCATTAATCAGCTTTCTATATGTGATACTTAGACATTGATTCAAACTTGTATTTTTGGGCCATGCTCAGATGATTCATTGTGTACTTTCAGTTCAGCTATACTTGTATACATTTTGGATCTATTATGTACTTTTGATATGATGTATTTTTGACTGAGCATGGGTATGCCCGCCTCAGCATGAGTTGACTCTCTGTTTTCTTTCATTGGTTTTTGGCAGGCTGAAATCTAGTGAATTCCTCTCTTGTCCTTGCGAAGTTCTTTCTATGTGCATAATACATTTCGACCATCATGTACCCCTTCTGACCTCATATATTAGGGGGCATCTGTTATAGCATCATTTTTCACCCTCATGTGATTCATGATTGTCTTTATGGCTTTGGGCACCCATTCCTACAGACTTGAAAAAAATTCATTAAAAAACAGTGTTAAAAATCCCATACGTGGTTATGCCTAGACTTTTCCGTGTGTATACGCGAGTCCACATGTACTTTTCCGCGTATGCCATTAAAATCATTAAAAAATATATAAAAATTCCCTATTTTCAGGTGGGTTGATGGTTACTCCAGTAGTTCAACCACCCCAGCACATGGCCAATTGTTTCCAACTGATTGAAACTACTTTGAGGGAGTATAAAAGCCCCTCATGTGCATGGCCTAAGGGGGATAGAAATTTTATTGACATTATACTCTGTTGGAATCCTAATTCAAGTCTGAATTCTCATGCCTCCTGCACTTTCCCAGATTTATACAGGAAACCCTTTTTTCCTGGAGATGTTCATTCGTTTATATGCCATCTCGAGTGCACAAGTCTTGAAAGTATCTTAGCAAGGCAAGGGCGGGACGGATCCAGATGACAGTCTGTTCGAAGATCATGGAAGGATTCAGGTGATCTCTCCACTCTTTATTTCTGTACATGCTGTTCGTAATAATGAAGAACCATCTTGTTCCTGAACTTATGTGTTAATATCTATTTGCATATGTGAAAATATTGATTATTAAGCATTCATTATGGTTTATATAATGTTTCACATGGATTACACTAACGTTTAGGATAAATATATGTTTTACAACTAGGTTTTTGTGCATGTTCTTTCTTTTTTTCCAGGTTAAGGAGGAAGAAGGGTTGCTGGGGGTTTGGACCCCGTGGGATCTACATCGAACGTAGGACTACGGGTGAGTTCTACTATCGTTGTTATCTAGTTTTTAGCATACAAGTGTGGTTGTGTGTGAGTCCTTCTGAATAGCATGCCCTGATCTGTGGAGGTTTTGACCCAACAAACCTCTAGGGCATTTTTCCCCGAAACAACGTGGACTGACAGTTATTTGTCATTGGGGACCAAGATTTACAGTTAGATATGATGGACATCGATTTCATCACTGAACTCTCTAGGATGTTGGAAATATTGTCATTGATGGCAAAGGAGCACAAAGGAGCAGCACCAAGACAAGGGAGAAGATTAGATTCAGATGGAATTGTTGCAGAGATTTCACACAGGGTTTAATGTATCAGTGGGTTGCGGCTTCCCATTTGCGGTTTTTAATGTAATGGAAAATGGTGGATAAGAACCATAGAAATTGAATATAGAGGTTAAACCATAGAAGAATTGATTGTGAGGATTTTGGCCTCTGTTTTAATAAATTGCAGAATTTTGTTTATCTATATATACTTGGCAAATTTCTCGAAGGGGTCATCTCTTCGAATCCATAAGATTATACATTCTGTGTAGAATTTTGAGTATATTTATTTCTTTGTAAAGATTTAGTGGAATTTAGAGAATTCTAGTTCGTTTGCTTGATATCGAGCAGTGTTAATTTATTTATGGTTATTGAGTTATGCAGCAGAAAGGAGGGCTTTATCCCTTTGAAAATTCATTGATTTATGGTTTTCTGTGTAGCATCAAGAGTTATTAACCTCTATAATAAGGGTTCGGAAGAAAATTATAACTCTGGTTCTCTGGTTGAGAGCCCAACGATAATCAGTCTCTGTTTATTGAGTTATGCAATGAAAAGGAGGTTTTCATGAGAAATTGAAGTTAAACGAAGAAATGGTGAAAATCCGCATTTCAATGCGATTTAAAATAAAGTTTGAAGGACAAGCGGTTTGAGAAAAACCATACACTTTTGTTGTGCCGCTTTTGGCACATGAGTAGTTTTATTCATTTCTAACGCGATCAAGTCATATTACGACACATCACGGTGCAATACCACCCATTTCAGGTTGCTTTTGGGTGATAAAGTTATGGGGTTGATTGAACGCGATTTCCATCCGATTAGATTTGTGGAAGATCCGACGGAGTTCGCGTTAAAAGCTGTGTGGGAGTTAAAACAAGGTATGGAATCGACGTTGTATGCAATGAAGTTTTATTAAGGGTTTGAAGTCCGGAATTATTTTCGAAGGTCTAAAGATTCCGAAGGTTTTTTAATATTCCAAAGGTTAAATGATATTTCAATGGAGTTTTATTAAAGTGGTTGAAGTTCGGAAATACACTGCCGAGGGAATTTTAACCTTTGTTTAAAAGTAAATTAAATATTTCTGAAGGTTCTGATATTCATTCCGAAAGAGTTTAAAACATTGGGTTAAAGTGAGTTATATTGTTCCAGAGGTTAAAAAGGGGATTTTGCTTCGGAATATTATAAAAGTGGATTATAATGTTTTGAAAGGTAAAAGGGACTTGTAGCTTCCGTGGTGCATTTTTATTAAATAAATCAATCAAATCATAAATCGGAAGCAAGTGCGATGAATGTGATGCGATGTGATCGCATATCGCAATCGGGGCAGGAGAAAAATCGCACAAACACAGTGGTCACAGAAAATGCGAAGTGCGATATGATGACGTGGCAAGTGACATGGACCTGACCCAAAAATTGAAAATAAATCGAGTTGACATGGCAGTGACGTGGCAAGGTGACATGGCATGATGACATGGAGATGACGTGGACTTGGCCCGCATATCGTAAATCACAAGATCGGAGGGGTGAAGATCGTAAGAGCAAAGTTGCGATGCGATGGATGCGATGCGATGCGATCGCATATCCAAATTGGTGATGTTCATATGATAAGAATTAGTAAGTCGTAGAATTGGTGATGCGATGCGAGCGATGGATGCGATGCGATGTGGCAAGGTGACATGATGTAAGCGATGGATGCGATGTGATGTGATCGCACATCACAATCGGAGCAGGAGGGATATTGCACAACCTAGAAGTTATAAAATTTGCGATGCGAAGTAGCGATAAAGTCAAGTGGGACCCATTGCATATCGCATATCGGGAGATCATATGGATGGAGGCACATGGATAACTGGAATCGCCGAAATGCGATAAAGAGAGCGGACGCGATGAAGACCAAAGTTGAAACCTAAAGCATTTCAAGTCCGAAAGTATGTGGATTTCCTTTGTTAAATCGTTTCGGAGAGCAAAGGAGGATTATAATGTAAAACAAAAAGAAAAGTATGAACGCGGGTAGAAATGCTCGAGTAAGGACCCGACACAGAGAAAAAGGCAGAACTGGATGTTTAGAAGAGCCGTGAAGGTTGAATGCTGTGGGAACGAGAAAAAGAGGCATGGTTGGGCAAAAGGAGATATGATGACACTGTTAGAAATGCAATGGAATGGATCAAGTCGGACAAAATGAACAGTTATGCAGTAGAGCTAGACTATAACAGCAGAAACTAAAAAAGACATTGACAGCAGCAGAAAAGACAAATGTATAGTGAACCAAGAGCTGAAAGGGATGAGTGAAATGTATTATTGTATCTGTAAATGTAAATGATTTAATTTTTTTTATTGTATGTGATGCAAAGGCAAGTCTCTGTAGGCAAGGAAAAACTCCATTGTAATACATTTTTTTATATTATTCTGAAAGTGCTAGACAAGAAAATGAGAAGGGGGAAGGAAAAGAGTCATACATGTTCATTTCGAATTCCCTGTGGAATTCAAATATTTATGAGGTGATCCCTATAAATAATGTTACCAACATATGCATACAAAAGTGGAGAGAATGAAGAAATGAGTGAGACAGTTTAAGAAGAAGAAGGAGCAGAGAGAGGAGTTGTGAAGATCCAGAGATGATATAAAAAAAAATTGAAGGCTGGAAGGACAGCAGTAAAGAAGGAGAAAAACAGAGCTGATATCCAGGTAAATCAGCATATGATTTCATTGTACAGTGAGGGATTTGGTGCTTCCATGTCAAGTTGTAGCTTGATAGATGTCCAATTGTAGCTGGCTGAAGTAGGAGCCTCATGTAGGTTGTAGCCTGCAGAAAATAGATGGGAGTTGGAGTTTCCTTGCAAGTTGTAGCTTGCAGAATTGAGGTAGTAGCCTCCTGTAGGTTGGAGCCTACAGAAAATCAATGGTGAGAGGGAGTTGGAGCTTGCCTTTGCATCACAACAATAATAAGATGTGATTTTTTCCCTTATGGGTTTCCACTTATATCTGTTGTCTATGTGCATGATGATTATGTGTTGAAATTATGTATTTAATATGCTTAATACCTGCTGCTCACTTATTAAGATTGGTGTTCCATTGTATATTAAGCTAATCACGAAATGAAGATGTAAATAAGTAAACAACAAAGTTTTACAAGACCATGAATGCATTAAACTGATTCACCCCCCCCTCTCAGTTTAACCAAGGTTTCAAAAATTGGTATCAAAGTAGGTTCCTTTTGTATCAGTTTAACAACTGGAAGGAGATCCTTGGTCCCCAAGATGACTAGTTTAGAAGGATGCTCAACAAATAAAGCCCCTCTATTTACTGGTACAAATTATGCCTTCTGGAAAATAAGAATGAGGACGTACATAATGTCTCTAGGAATAGAAGTTTGGGCTTATGTGGAATTGGGATATGCCCTAAAGTAGTCTGACTCAGAGAAATATGCCAAACTAGATTTTGTAGCTAATGCAAAAGCCATGAATGCTCTCTTAAGTGGTTTATGTGAGGCAGAATTTATTAAAGTAATGCACAACAAGACTGCCAAAGAAATATGGGATACATTAGAAAGTATCCATGAGGGAGATAAAAAGGTGAAGGCTGCCAAGCTGCAAGTCTATAGAGCTAAATTTGAAAATATATAAATGAATGAAGAAGAAGATGTTGCCAGCTTATTCTTAAGGGTTGCAAAAATTGTAAATAACATGAAATCTCTAGGAGAAACCATTAGAGAAGGTGTAATTGTACAAAAAATATTGAGATCTTTACCATCCAAGTTTAACCCCAAGGTTTCTGCGATAGAAGAAATAGTTGATTTGGAAACATTGACCATGAACCAATTACTTGGAAACTTAATAGCCTATGAGATGAGACTTCCACAGAGGAAGTCAAATGTGAGGGAGGCAACCTTTAAGACAGAGAAGAGAAATGAAGAAAAAGAAGATACATGCTCTTGCTTTGATGAAGAAGAGGCCAAATTTGTCAGAAGATTAGATAGAGGCTCAGGCAAGTATAAAGGTAAACTTCCATTTAAATGTTTTAATTGTTGAAGAGTTGGGCACTATGCATCTAAGTGTCCTCTTAAGAAAACAAAGAATCAGAATCAAGAGACATAGAAAACCAAAACAAATAACCATTAGAAAGGGAAGAGATTCAATAGAAGATAATTTTATGCTCAGCAAGATAGCAGTACATCTGAAACCTAGATTAATCCTCAAATGAAGAAGGAACCTCTGAATTTGTGTTGATGGCCAAGGAAGAGTTTGAAGGATTCCTTCTAGAAGATGAGGTAGATCTTGAGGGGGAGCTAAGAAGTGCCTTGGAGGAAATAGACAGACTTAACCTCAAGTACAGAAAACATAAAGACATTCTCCTCAAATGTGTAAAAGAGGTACCAAATTCAGAAGACCTCATTCAATTGAAAGTATAACTTGAAGAAGCTAAGAAGGTGGAAGACATTCTGCTAAATCAAATTAAAGATAAACATCAGGAGCAAGAGAAATTTGAAGAAGAAGTGGTATGGCTGAGAAAGAAACTAGAAAACACCCAAAGGGAATTATCAATGAACACTCCTCGAATGAGAAGCACTGAACAGTTGGATAGGATATGAAGGAGAAACCAGTAAGTCCAAGGTAGAAGATAACAAGAATATCATTTTTGTAAAAGTTGTAAAGGATAATGAAGCAGCTCAAAAAGGAACTACAGAAGAAGAAGCCAGCAAGAACTTGATGTGTGATGAAACAAATAGAAACAGGCAGCAACATCAAGAAAAAAAGAATGAAATGAAGAAATAGTCAGCTGAAAAAGGCTCTTACAATCATGAATATGAATTGAATAAATTCGGAAGCTGTCAAAAGAGATTCTTTCCTCCTATGAGAAATATCACTTGTTTTTTCTACTGCAAGTTGGGACATATTGCTGCATACTGTCAGAAAAATATAATCAATTTCAACCAGCAAAAATTTCATAAATTGAAAAGACTGCCTCAAGCAAACAAATGGAGAGGACAACCCTTCACCAGGTACACTAATCTTTTCCATGGGTATTGTTTTTGTTGTAAGCGGTTTGGCCATAAATCCATGGAGTGTAGAACATATGGAAAAATACCGATGTTCAAAACCCCAAGGAGATTTATGAACAATGTAGAGTTCACTCATACACATAATCCTTTTAAAAATATAATCAAATGCTTTGTATGCCATAAAATTGGACACATGTCTTCTAAATGTCCTCTCAAAGAATGTGGTCCATCTTCTCAGAAAAGGTGCCAAACCAATAGCTGCCTGCAGTGGAAAAATAAGTTGAATAAGTGTGACCTGGCTCTAATAGCCCATGATCAAAAAAGCCAATGGTATTTGGACAGTGGATGCTCAAAGCATATGACTGGAGATAGAAGCAAGTTTGTAACCTTTGATGAAAATAAATCTGGAAATGTAACATTTGGCAATTATAAAGTAGGTAAAATCAAAGGAAAAGGCTCAGTTAGTCTGAATAATGGAAGAGGAAAGGCTCAAGATGTACTATTTGTGGATGGGCTGAAAGCCAATCTGCTAAGTTTTAGTCAAATGTGTGATAAAGGTTGTGAGGTCCTTTTCAGAGCCCAAGATTGTGAGGTAAGATCAAGCACCACAGGAAAGACCTTGATCAAAGGTGTTAGAACAGAAAGTAATGTCTATATAGTGGAAGAAGAGAATGAAGCATGCCACATAAGAAAACTTGATGAATCATGGTTATGGCATAGAAGACTGGGACACCTAAACTTTGAGCACACCATCAGTATGAGCAAGAAGAATGCAGTCGGAGATATGCTAGCAATAAAGAAGCCTTCAAATACCATATGTAAATCTTTCCAATTAGGCAAACAGACCCACACATCTTTCAAGACTAAATATGAACTATCAACAAGTAGACCACTTCAGCTTGTACACATGGACCTGTGTGGAACTTCAAGAACTAAAGAACCAAGAGGAGAATCTTATTTCATGCTGATAATAGATGATTTTTCCAGAATTACATGGGTATAATTTCTCAAATATAAATCTGAAGCACTTGAGAAATTCAAGATATTCAAGGCATTGGCAGAAAATCAAACAGGATGCAAGCTAAAGTACATCAGATCAGATAGAGGAGGTGAATTCACAGACTATGATTTTGCAGACCTATGCAATGAGCATGGGATAAAACAACAGTTTAAAATTGCAGGCACACCTCAACAGAATGGAGTGGCAGAGAGGCAAAGCAGGTAAGTACAACAGATTTCCAGAGCTATGATGCAAGAAAGTAACATTCCCCAAACCTATTGGGCAGAAGCAGTACACACAACTGTTCACATTCTCAACAAATATCATCTAAGACCAAAGTGTGATAAGACTCCTTACGAATTATGGCATGGTAAACCATTATCAATCAACCACTTTATAATCTTTGGAAGCAACTGTTTCATAAAAAATAATGATGAAAAACTAGGGAAGTTTGATGCAAGAGCCGATGAAGGAATATTTCACTAGTAAATTTGGCCCAATTTCCGACGGCCAATTTGACGGTTTTCTGACACCTAGTCGTCGCAAGAGCGACAGTTTGATGCACTTCAAAGCATGTCTAGCCATAACGTTAGTCTTCTGACACTTCCATAAAGCGTTGGTATTGTGACACTTGTTCTGACGTTTTGAAAAAGTGTCGCAGTACCGACGCTTATGAAGTGTCGCAATAGCGATGCTTGTGAAGTGTCGCAATACCGACGTTATGGCTAACGACGCTTCTAAAGTGTCGCAATATCGACGTCGTATAGTGTCGGAAGACCAACATTATGGCTAACCACGCTTTGAAGTGTCGCAATACTGACATTGAGTAGAAGTCGCTCTTCCGACGCTAGTGGTGTCACTCTTCCGACATTTGGAAACGTCGCTTTTCCGTGTTTGGGAACGTCGCTTTTCCGACGGAATAGTAATTTTTTTAAAAATGTAACGTCGGTCTTCCGACGCTTACGAAGACTGATGCTTATAGAGCATCAGAAGAGCGACAACAGGTTCAATTTTTTTTTTTTTAAATGAAAACATTCTGAATGCTCGTTAGCAGATGTTGTTGGGAGGGCTTGTCTCACATCATCAATAATTTTATTCCGATGCAAATCTTGAACAGGGCTCAGATCTACATTCGCAAACTACATCGTTCGAGCGACGACAGGTTAAATTTTTATAAAAAAAAATGAAATAGCCCATGGTCATTGCAGTATGGGTTATTCGATAAACGACAACAAGAATTCGAAACTGTAATGAATTGACTTGCAATGTCTCTCTAGAATATGAAAAGAGTGATGTAAATGCAGGTTTATTTTATTCAAATGCAGAGCAGAGGGAGAAAATGGTTTTAGCAGAAAGAAGACAAGTAGATGAGAAAATTCAAAAGATCATTAACCTGAAGAAGAAAGTTTGTGATGGCACTGACAACAATTTTGTTGTGATCAATCAAAAGGGAATAGATCCTATGTCAGTCGATCTTCTTGCAAGAGAAGGGATTTTAGCTTTGAGGAGAGAAAAGAGGCGCAATATGGAGAGATTGGTTTTAGCTTGTGGTGGGGAGGCTGTCAATTCTGTTGATGATCTGTCTCCTAGTGTTCTTGGATGGGCTGGGCTTGTATATGAGCATGTCATAGGGGAAGAAAAGTACACTTTTGTGGAAAACGCTAGGAATCCTCACTCATGTACAATTCTAATAAAAGGACCTAATGATCATACTATTGATCAAATTAAGGATGTTGTACGTGATGGTTTGAGAGATGTTAAAAACACACTTGAAGATAGAGTTGTTGTCTTGGGTGCTAGAGCTTTTGAAGTTGCTGCAAGCCAGCATCTCAAACACACTATCAAGAAGACTGTTCAGGGGCGTGCACAATTAGGAGTTGAAGCCTTTGCTGATGCGCTTTTGGTTGTGCCCAAGACTCTGGCAGAAAATTCTAGACTAGATACTCAAGACTTCTTGGTTGGACTACAGGTGGAGCATGACAAAGGAAATATTGTTGGTTTAAATCATCATACAGGAGAACCGATGGACCCATACTTGGAGGGAATTTTCGAAAACTACTCTGTCAAGCGCTAGATTATAAATTCTAGCCCTGTAATTGCATCACAACTACTTCTCGTGGATGAGGTCATCCGTGCTGGAACAGCATAGCGTGGTCGATGCATGAATTGGACCAGTGTTGATAACCGCAATCCGAAACTAAGGAGGAATTAAATTGGCGAGGGTTGTTCAATTGTGGAGCGATGGAACCCTGAAGGCAAGGAGTGGAACCATGATCATTGAACAGTAAAGGTGGTTTTTAAATCCAAACCCGACAGTATCACGCGAGGTCGAAGGTGGTGAGTTTTTTTTATAAAAACAACGCGATATACTTCGGCGATGAACACGTGTAATTGAGCGGTTTTGTGATACCATCTATATCATGCGTGTTTGGATAATTAACCTTTATTTAGCTGGGTCACGCAACTACCGTCGGATGATGGAGTGGTAGTGCGATAGCCTTCCAGCCGTAGGATGGAGGCGACGATTAATGAAAGGGTATGTTAAATGCACTGCGAGGTCTAATCAACAGCTGGTTATGTGTGTTATGAACGACATTGTTATGTTATTAATTGGATTCGTAACCAAATAATAGTTAACATACAGGTGTATATATATATATATATATATATATATATATATATATATAGTGGGCGAAAGCATAGGTGATAAAAGGGGGAGCCTTGTCGTAAGTGGATATAAGTGCGTGGGCCTATGGTAACAAATGAAATTTATAATAAAGCTCATTTGATCACCATTATGAAATGAACCTTTATGAAATTCAGATCTTATTACAAAGGAAAGCTATACGAAATGAGGGTTTTATAACCTAAGAAGGAAAGTGAATTAGTTCCGCACAGTATTGAAATTGCCAATCGAGATTATTGTGAATTGCCAGACTTTGGTTTGGAGGTTTATTAAATTTTCTAGTTCAAGAAATGAGAACAATTTGACTTTGCCCAGATTGTGAAATTGATTGGGAATAAAGTTTTGAAAAACCGGGACTGTGGGTCTTACCTCCATCAGGTTCCAACAACCAAGAAACAAATACAGGATCTTTGGTAGCAACATATTTGTCAATTACACACATTTCATCCCCTAGCAAAAGCTCGTAAGATTATTGTCATATTCACAGCTAATATTTTTGCAATCCTTGAGCAAGCATTTGATGAATTAGTGACTAGGACTGGTAGCGACAATTGGACCATGGTTGGAAGGAATTACTACCTTTATGTCAAATGCAAGATAATAAAATACAAATTCCAATTCAACCCAAGCCTAGCATTTTTACAGTCTTGATGGGTGACACTGCCTCTGTTACACAGCTGATACTGTATGTAACTGTTGTTACAGGCCTTCTAAGTGCTACAGTAAGAAAAAAAAGATTCCTATTTGTGCAACCCTTTGACATCTCATGTCTCTTTAAAGGCTACAAAGAGAAAACCAAGCATTCAAATGTAATCTGCATACAAGGAAGATTTCTTCAACATGGAGGCTGCTCCTCAGAAAAGGAGAGCAATCCAGAAATCTAGGAACCATGAGGCAGTGGGAGAGTCATCACGTCCTTTGTTAGAAAAGGTAGATACCTTTCCTTTCCCCATAAAACATGTGGGTGAGGAATGTGTATGCATGTCTTCATTTGAAGACAGATTAAATCGTTCAATTGAGGAAGCTGAGAGTTGTCATTGTTCTGTTGCTAGTAGTAGTAGTAGCTATATGTCAAATGATATTTTATGTTCAAATAAAAAGCATTCATCATGACCTGTAGTCTATAGCTCTTTCGATGATGCTATTTCTTCATGTGAATGTCCAAACCGGAGGCAAGATAAATATTTGACTGAAGAGAAAGGAGCAACAAAAGTACATAAATTATAACTTCGTGCATATCACTCTGTAATGAGAGCTTTGTATGCATCTAGACATATAACTTGGGAGAAAGAAACCTTGGCTGCTCCTACGATTTTGAATTGTGCTGAAAAATATTGTTGTGCTTGTGGGCATTGACTACAGAGGGTGGGAGTTGAGTGTTTTTCACTAGTGTAGTTTTATGTGACCATTCATCTCCTCTTTGATGGTTCCTTTTTATCTTTATATATGTATATTTTTTTATAGCTGCCTTTTTCTAGTGGCAAGTAGTTTCCTTAGTGCGGAATTCATCTTTTTTCATTAAGCTAGCAAAATTATACTTTTAATAGTATACAGTATGAATTACAAGCAGTTCAAATTGTTATCTGCTTCCATGGGAAACAGATCAGCAGTGAATTCAAAATATATCAGATCTGGTTGTACACCATCAATCAAATCACTTGTATCAATATGGGCGTCAATATCATATAGGTAGCTACAACCTTCATTGTCATACCTGAATAGTAGTAATTTAGAACAAACAAGAAAAACAGTGGCAGTAAGCAATAGGTGCATTCAGTTAGAGAACCATTTATGATGAAGAAATAGGAAAACAGAATTTAATACAAGATAAAAATTTACCTTTCTCCTCTTTTATTTGTTTCTTGATCATTTAAGACCTCTCCAAGGTATTCACAAATGAATGTCCCACGTGAAATTGCTTGTGCGGCTCTAACTACCCAACCCTAAAATCAAACAGAAAGACAGACCAAAACATTGAAACAGAATTGGGGTCTTGTTGCACCTTGGTTTATTGATAATTTTGAAACCAAGCTTTTGCTTTTTGAAAAAATGCATCTGACATTAACAAGTGAAGTTATTTACATTATAGACCATGATTACATTTCAATAATGCTCCTAATGCACTACCAATACTAGAACTTCAATAAAAGCAAAATAACACCTTATGATTTTTTTTATATACTTAAATTCGGACTTGCACTCCCTTCTGCAGCACCTGGTTTGGGCATTCTTTATTAAAGCTGCACATAGAGTTGCATTCATATACCAAGAACCCTTCCTGGAGAAAAATAGACATTAAATTTAGAAAAGATAGGCTAACCAATAGAACTACGATGCTAAACCTTAGCAGTGAAGTCATTACATTACTGAAGTTCACTACACATTGACAAGAACTAAAACACAGTGAGAAACAAGAAATTTCTGTGGCTTTTTCATGTTTCGGGAACTTTGATGTCAATTCCCAGTACAACACAATTGAAGGACAACTACAGTGGCCAAATTATGGTAAAAAATGACAACAGTATGCACAATTATTTTCATATCATCAGAGAGGCCCTCAAATAACCCATAAATTTGTATGCAAGAGGAACAGTACAGGACAACTCATAATGAAGTTTGTAACTTTGTTGTTAAGAACGCCCATGGATAGATAAACATACATTTTATCATAAAATAATATTAGATTGACAACATTTTCACTTTACAAATTTGTTCTGTAAACATAGCCTCATGGGGAGAATCCGTAGAAAGAGGAGCTGTTGATGGAGAAGTAGGAGTGATAAGTTGGAGGGGAAGGGTAGGTATAAACTGAAGTTGAGAATTGATTTCAGAAATTTATGGGAATGCTGATGGATTAAGGGTAGTGGATGTTGATTCTAATGATTCTAAATATGCCAAAGACAGTGGAGGGCACTTCAGGTAAGCATACCCCACAGGATGCTTACCTTATATGTGTGTGCATTTGAACTTTGAACTTTGAAACAATTTTCTTTTATATTATACTAAAAACATAAAGATCCAAAAATAAAAGGGAACCTCAACCTTGTCATGAGGCCAAATTATGCCCTAGGAGATATATTCTTCACATCATTAAGCAACCAAAAATTGCTTAGCTCTAATTTCAGAAAATACCTTGTCAAAATCTAAGTTTTATAAGCTATCAATAGTACCAAGCAATGTATCAAAAACTTACTTATAATGAATCATCCAAAGTGAATACAATACTAAGGAGTGTATATAATGCCAAAGGCTTACAAATGGCTCAAAACTAAATATTTGCAATCATTAAGCAATGATCTGTGACAAATAGGAAGGCCATGTTGGCTCCCATTTTGAGTGTATATTTTGTGTAAACTTGTAAAATCCACCATCATTTCACCATTAAATTCACCAATCCTTGAGATTCAGCAAAATTAGAATTCTTTAGAAATAAATGACGTCGAATGTAGTGACTAAACCTATAGATAGTCCAAGCCTTCCCAAACAGGACACAACTGCCCCTGAAATTCTTAATCTAACCTAACTCCAAAAAGATACTTATATAATATTGGCAGAATCTTCATCACAAATACCCCTTTATGCCCACATTCCTCATCAAATGGGAGGTAGATTCATGAACGAAATGTTTGTCCTAAAACTAAGGATTTTCAAAAAATAATAATAAACAACGAAACAAGATTTTAAGAAGTCGCGCTTAATCCAAAATATCGTTAATCCAACCACTAACAACACTGAGAAAATCTACACACACACAAATTGACTTGCAGCTACAAATGCATAAAATAAAGACTAAAATACCAGTTGCTTAGCAATAGCCTGAACTTGTGCTTCAGGAAGGCATTTGTCATCTTCAAGAATCTCAAATAGTTCACCCTATCATCAAAATCATTTATAAGTCTATGATCTATATTAAATGCTTTGGGAGCAGAATTTTAATGCTGATATACTTCAAACTGGAAAGATAAAAGAGTACGCGCATGCTATAATACAATCATAAATACCTGCGCAAATTTTGTCACAACACAAAACTCCGGTGGACTTTCAAATGCATCTAGCATCTCTATGATATTCTCATGCTTCAGCTGTCGCAATATCTGACAAAATTGTAAACATGAATCATTTCATGCACAATCCAAGTAATATAATCGTCGCATAAAAATGGTTTTCCACCAAATGAGGTTTTCAAACCAAATTTGTGTAATATATACAAAGATATTTCCCTGTAGATAGTAATTCAATAACTAGTCAATGCATAGATTCATCAAGTTTGCTTCATAAGGGAAAAAGTCATATTCTAGCTATTTCATCTTCCTCGTTAGACTGCTGAAGGCAGGTGGTATTAACTACAAAATGAAACAACCAGTTAGCTACTCACATTCATTGTACTACTCTTACCACAACACATTCTTCAAATATACATATATGCATATATTTATATCTATATGAATGATTTGGTAATGTAATAGAAAAAGCTGACAACATGAATTTACATCTATACAAAATAAAATCAATAATCGAGATGACAAATAAAAATGTTCTTGTTTCCCCTGCCTTGAAACAAGCTGCTAAAAAACATGAATGTTTTTATTTAAAATCATAAATACATAGTCTCAATTATAATCCATAAAATCTCAGCTACAGTCAATAATAATATGGAATCTCTGGAAATGTGGGTCTGTTACACACCCTTGGAATGTTACAACACAAAATAAAGTAATAAAAAAATTAGACACAACAAGCTTCTGTTATGAAATAAGATTATTGCATATGTAATGCATTTAGTACAGTTGAAAAGATAGTTACTGGCACATATTGCAAGACCTAAGTTACCTGGCATGTTCTTACCCCGCCGATGGCCGAACCTAATATGAATGTTTAATTGAGTACTAATATCTTGCCTGTAAACAATGCTTCCTGAAGGGCCTCTTCGAAGAGTCACTACTTGCAATTTGTATTTTATTATCATTACCATTTCAATTCCAGAGAGTTTGCAGTAGCTCAAAACAACTAATATATGGCAACACAATTTTAATATATACTAGAAGCAAAACCTCATCTCCAAGTTCTGCAATACTCTCGATCATCTCCAATGGTGATCCAGGTCCAACAAGTGAAGAAAATTTCTTTTCGTTTGTGGAAAATATGTTCCCAGCAGAACCCAGTGCCCTGTAAGATGAAAATCCATATTACTAAATTACAGCATTGCTAAGATAATTTAACTCAGTCAAGTTAATATTTCTAGTGATTCAATTTGCAGAGAGGCTGACTGCAGCCTCCTCTTCCTATAAAATTCCTTGCAAGAATAAGGATGTTGAATAACTGAATTGAGTTCACAAGGTTAACAAACATTTCAAGGGAAATTTCCCATTCTAAACAGAAGCGCAGAAATGAAAAACTCCAGGAGGAAATCTAGAAATGCAACCTGTTGAAAAACCAGAAGTAGCAGATTGCAACTCCTGATATGTAAAATTCCTGTAGGTTTTAATTTGACAAAGGCACTCTAATCTCCTTGCCAAACAATATAAAACAACCACATGAAATCAATATACAACAACCTTACAACAACCTTAGCTAATGGTTCTCTTGTCTTTGACTCTTCACTCCATGGTTCCTCTGAGGAGTGTAGCTTTATAGATTGTTATTGCTTTTAATTATGCCCAGCACATGGCTCTCCTTTATGTGATTTTTTGAACTCTTCTATTGATCCATCCTCAAATTCTTCATCTAATGTGTCTGTAGTTGCTGGACAGCAGCATATAGAGCACCTGCTGGTAGGTTATAAGGGCGGACTTTGGGTTAGTTTTAGACACCAAAAGGGTGCACTTCATGGATAGCCTTATCCTTTTTCTAAGTGAAATGGATGAAGCAGAAAATGAATATCAAATCAGAGGTGTTCGTGGTAAATAAATCATGCATGACTGGTGAAGGAGATAAGACACATTTATCCACGTAGATTGTTTCATAAGTTGCCTTGTTATCCCTACCTGGACTCTGTTTTGTGGGAAAAAAATTCAACACTGGAAGATACCCGAAAGAACCCTAGATCTGTTGTAATATACTCTAGATCTAAAATTCATTGAAAATCTTTGTAGATCTATGAAATATTTGTTGTAAATTCTATAGATGTTTTTAGATCTTAAACAAAATGAGTTTTCAATTTTGGATTTAAAAGGGCTCTTCAATGTAAAATTTCCCAGATAACCATATAAATTTGGAGTTTTCTTTGAGCCATACAAGTGCGCATATAGTTTCTTTCAACCATTATGGATCTAGTTTTGAATCTTTGTTCTTTGCTGGTAGTGATCGAGCCATTTAATCGACTAGTTGTTGATTCTATTTTAAAATTGCCCAAATCTTTGTAGATATGGCAATTCTCGAGTTATAAAATTGCAATTTTTTTGGATCTTCATCTGTAATACGAATTATAAAGTTGTAGATTTTTTTGGATCTGCATCTATAGTACATTTCACAGTGTGAAACAGTTGATCTATCCCATCTTCAATTGGATGAACTCATATCAATGTGTTTCTTATTTTACTCACTACCTCAGCCTCAAATTTCTTGATACTCCAAACTTGTGCACTTGCATGAGTTTGTCAAACTAAAATCCATAGCTTAAACTTCATGAAACTAGTGGAGTCAAATTCATGCAAGCGCAAACACATCTTACACATCCTCTTTGAAACTCATCCGAAAGAACACTGGAAAACATCTAGAGAGAACCCTATAGCCTAAACAATCCAATGGAATTGACCAAAAAAAACCCAAATAGGGTCAACCCTACTATAGGAGGAAGGGCCTACAGTAAGAACTTACCATTTTGCAAGAGCTGAGGGCGAATTCTATTCTGCAAGAGTTGAGGGCGAATGCTGAGGGCAAATGTTATTCTGCAAGAGCCGAAGGTGAATGCTGAGGGTGAATGTTGTTCTGCAAGAGCTGAGGGCGAATGCGCATGTAGTTTTTAATAAAATCATTTTTATGTCCTCACCTGCTGCTTGGTGACAGTAGATGAATGGACAGTCCCTAGTAGTTGTAGAGAGAATCTAACCCGACTTAAGAGCTCCCTCATCATATCATGGGTACCATGAGCTCCATTTACGAATTTCTTTGCCCAATGTTTATAGGAAGAAGAAATTGAGGTTACAGTCAAGACGTGATTAGTTCTTTCAAGTTGTTTATAAGGCACACATCCATGATGCTACCAAGTTGTCCATTACCTCGACTGTTTATTACACAAACCATACCCTTTTCTATGGTAACTCTGTTTCCACCGAGCAGGGACAATCATCAGGTACGTTGCAAAACACAACCCATGTCATTGAAGATATCCTTCCGACTCCTCCAGTCCTAGACAATGAAGTGACCTTGTGTTTGATTTCTACCTCAGACCTGTGCTTATTTCACCCCTTAGCTTAGCGAGACCAAGACCTTAGCTTTCGATGTTGATTCCTCTACTTGTTTTCATAGCAAGCAGTTTCATTCCTCAGTTACATTTGATTTTTTCATTTCAAATGAGCGCGCATTTCAAATGATCGCACATTTGATTTTTACATTTGATTTTTGCAAGCCGTCGCAATAGCGAAGCTTTGGGGCATAGTGTCACAATTACGATGTTTGGAGGAATCCATCAAAATACCGACACTATGCCCCAAAGCATCGCTATTGCGACGACTTCCTCCAAACTTCACAATTGCGACACTTAGACTAAGTGTTGCAATTGCGACGTTTGGAGGAAGCCGTCGCAATAGCGATGCTTTGGGGCATAGTGTCGGTATTGCGACACTTGTCTCTAAATGTCGATATAGCGACGGTTTTGGGTGGGATTTGAAAAAGTTGAAAAAATTTAGGGAAATTTCCGACATTTGGTCAAAAGTGTCAGAATTTCTGCCAAATGTACTAGTGTTTTTAGGATATTCTTCCAAGAGTAAGGGTTACAAGTGCTACAACAAAAGACTTCACAAAATTGTGGAAAGAATTGATGTAATATTTGATGAAGATCTACCAAACAGAACAAGAAGCACAAGATGCAGTAACCCTCCAGATGATCATGAAGATGAGAACCAAGATAATGATGAACTGAGAAAAACAACAGAAGATATTGAATTAAACTCAAAAGGTCCCTCAAGACACACTCAAAAGAACCATCCAGAAGATCAAATCATTGGGGACAAGAGTGTGGGAGTCTAGACAAGAAGACAACTTGCTGAATAGATAGAAGAAGCATACCTAGCCATGCTATCTCAAATAGAGCCTAAGAAGTTCGAAGAAGCCAGCAAAGACAAAAACAGGGTAAATGCTATGAATGAAGAACTAGACCAAATTGAGAAGAACAATACTTGGGAATTAATTCCAAGACCCACTGGGAAAAATGTCATTGGCACAAAATGTATATTCAAGAATAAGATGAATGAACAAGGGCAGGTAATCAGAAATAAAGCCAAAATTGTATGCAAGGGATATTCACAAATTTAAGGTCTTGATTATGATGAAACCTTTGCCCCTGTAGCCAGAATGGAAGCAATCAGAATGTTTTTGGCCTTTAGATGCTATCATGATTTCAAGGTATATCAAATGGATGTGAAGTCTGGCTTCCTGAATGGAGATCTAGAGGAAGAAGTCTACATGGAACAACCTAAAGGATTCTTATTAACAGATAAACATGAATATGTGTGCAGATTAAATAAAGCCTTATATGGTCTGAAACAAGCTCCTTGTGCATGGTATTCAAGGTTGGACAAATACTTACAAAAACAAGGATTCAAGAAAGGAGGAGTAGACAAAAATTTGTACATAAAGGCTAATGAAAATGAACTCTTAATTGTAGTAGTGTATGTAGATGACATCATGTTTGGAAGCAACAAAGATGAGTTAGCAAAAGGATTTGCTGAAGAAATGAAATCAGAGTTTGAGATGTCAATGATTGGAGAGCTCACCTTCTATTTAGGAATTCAAATTCAACAAAAGAACACAAGAATATTCATTTCGCAAGAAAAATACTTAAGAGAAATGTTGAAAAGGTTTCAAATGGAAGACTACAAACCTGTGTCAACTCCCATGATCACTGGATGCAAACTATGTGCTAATGATGGATCAAATGAAGTAGATCAAAAACTTTACAAATCCATGATAGGAAGTCTACTTTACCTAACTGCTTCTTGACCAGACATTATGTTGGTAGTAGGACTTGTGGCAAGATATCAAGCAACACAAAAACAAAATCATTTACTTGCAATCAAGAGAATATTTAGATATCTACAAGGTACTTCACATTATGGCCTATGGTATCCAAAAGGAAAAAGCTTCACATTGACAACATACATAGATGCAGATTGGGCCAGCTGTGTGGATGATAGGAAAAGCACAAGTGGAGGTGCATTTTATTTGGGAAAAATTCTGGTGGCATGGCTAAGCAAGAAGCAAATTTCTATCTCTCTATATACAGCAGAAGTAGAATACATAGCAGCAGCAGCATGTTGCACAGAAGTAATGTGGATGAAACAAACCCTCCAAGACATGAAGGTAAGCATTGATGAACCTATTTCTATCAAATGTGACAATACAAGTGCAATAAGTATATCAAAAAAATCCTGTACTTCATTCAAAAACAAAGCACATCCCAATAAAGTACCACTTCCTCAGAGAACAAGTAGCACAGAAATTAGTGAAGTTGGAATATGTACCAACTAAGGAACAAACAACAGACATATTCACAAAAACTCTTGCTAAAGAACCATTCGAATATCTAAGAGACAAACTAGGGGTAGTGTCTGCAGATGTTACTCTCTAACATGATCAGAAATCAGAAATTAAAAAAAAGGGGCTGCATACAAGAAACAGGATCAGTGCATAAGACAAGAGATAGTCAATATCAGATAAGAAAGCATCATTACAGGGGGAGAGCAATCAATAAATTGTCACAAAAGAGCTAGAGAAATGGAGTAGTGCATGGAACAGGTCCTCAAGATCAGAGTATTATGAAAATATAGAAACCACACTGGGAAAAGTGCAACCCCTTTCCATTGATGTCAAAGGGGGAGGAAAATCAAGCGAAAGAAGGGTCTTCTGTAAAGCAAGCAGAGGAAGAAAGACAAGATACTTCTCAGAATGAAAGGGGGAGGAAGTCCTGAAGGAAGTATGGGAGTATTGGTGGTTGTGTTGCCATCAATGCCAAATGGGGAGACTGTTGGAAATATTGTCATTGATGGCAAAGGAGCACAAAGGAGCAGCACCAATACAAGGGAGCAGATCAGATTCAGATGGAATTGTTGCAGAGATGTCACACAGGGTTTAATTTATCAATGGGTTGCGGCTGCCCATTTGGGGTTTTTACTGTAATGGAAAAAGATGGATAAGAACCACAGAAATTGAATATAGAGGTTAAACCATAGAAGAATTGATTGTGAGGATTTTGGCCTCTGTTTTAATAAATTGCATAATTTTGTTTATCTGTATATACTTGGAAAATTTCCCGAAGGGTTCACCTCTTCGAATCCATTTGATTATACATTCTGTGTAGAATATTGAGTATATTTACTTCTGTGTAAAGATTTAGAGGAATTTAGAGAATTCTGGTTCGTTTTCTTGAGATCGGGCAGTGTTAATTTATTTATGGTTATTGAGTTACGCAACAGAAAGGAGGGTTTTATCCCTTTGAAAAATCATTGATTTATGGTTTTCTGTGTAGCATCGAGAGTTATTAACCTCTGTAATAAGGGTTTGGAAGAAAATTATAACTCTGGTTCTTTGGTTGAGAGCGCAGTGATAATCAGTCTTCGTTTATTGAGTTATGCAATGAAAAGGAGGTTTTCATGAGAAATTGAAGTTAAACGAAGAAATGGTGAAAATCCGTGTTTGAATGCAATTTAAAACAAAGTTTGAAGGACAAGCAGTTTTAGAAAAACCATACACTGTTATCGCGCCGCTTTTGGCATATGAGCGGTTTTATTCATTTCGAACATGATCAAGTCATATTGCGACATGTCACTGTGAAATACCACCAATTTCACATTTCTTTTGGGTAATAAAGTTCTAGGGTCGATTGAACGTGATTTCCATCCAATTAGATCTGTGGAAGATCTGACGGAGTTCGTGTTAAAAGCTGCGTGGGAGTTAAAACAAGGTATGGACTCGACATTGTATGCAATGAAGTTTTATTAAGGGTTTGAATTCTGGAATTATTTCTGAAGGTCTAAAGATTCCGAAGGTTTAATTATATTTCAATGGAGTTTTATTAAAATGGTTGAAGTTCGAAAATACACTGCCGAGGGGATTTTAACCTTTGTTTAAAAGTAAATTAAACATTTCCGAAGGTTCTGATATTCATTCCAAAAGAGTTTAAAACATTGGGTTAAAGTGAGTTATATTGTTCCAAAGGTTAGAAAGGGGATTTTGCTTCCGAATATTATAAAAGTGGATTATAATGTTTTGAAAGGGAAAAGGAACTTTTAGCTTCCATGGTGCATTTTTATTAAATAAATCAATCAGATCATAAATCAGAAGCAAGTGTGATGAATGCGATGCGATGTGATCACATATCGCAATCGGGGCAGGAGAAAAATCGCACACACAAACACAGTGGTCACAGAAAATGCGAAGTGCGATATGATGACGTGGCAAGTGATGTGGCAAGTGACATGTTAGTTGACGTGGACCTAACCCCACAAATCTAAAATAAATCAAGTTGATGTGGCAGTGACATGGCGATGACATGGCAAGGTGACGTGGCACGATGACATGGAGATGACGTGGACCTGGCCAACATATCACAAATCGCAAGATCTAAGGGGTGAAGATCGTAAGAGAAAAGTTGCGATGCGATGCGATCGCATATCGCAATCGGCGATGCTCATATGATAAGAATTTGTAAGTCGTAGAATTGGCGATGTGATGCAATGTGGCGAGGTGACGCGATGCAAGCGATGGATGCGATGTGATGCGATCGCACATCGCAATCGGAGCAGGAGAGATATCGCACAACCTAGAAGTTATAGAAGTTGCGATGCGAAGTAGCGATAAATTCAAGTGGGACCCATCTCATATTGCATATCGGGAGATCAGATGGATGAAGGCACATGGATAACTGGAATCGCCGAAATGCGATAAAGAGAGCGGATGCGATGAAGACCAAAGTTGAAACCTAAATCATTTCAAGTCTGGAAGTATGTGGATTTCCTTTGTTAAATCATTTTGGAGAGAAAAGGAGGATTATAACATAAAACAAAAACAAAAGTATGAACACGGGCAGAAAGGCTCGGGTAAGGACCTGACACAAAGAAAAAGGCAGAACTGGATGTTTAGAAGAGCCGTGAAGATTGAACGCTATGGGCACAAGAAAAAAAGGCACGGTCAAGCAAAAGGAGATATGATGACACTGTTAGAAATGCAATGGAATGGGTCAAGTCAGAAAAAATGAGCAGTTATGCAGCAGAGCTAGACTATAACAGCAGAAACTGAAAAATACAGTGACAACAGTAGAAAAGACAAATGTATGGCGAACCAAGAGCTGAAAGGGCCGAGTGAAATGTATTATTGTATCTGTAAATGTAAATGATTTAATTATTTTTATTTTATGTGATGCAAAGGAAAGTATTCGTAGGCAAGGTGAAACTCCACTGTAATACATTCCATTAATTATTCTGAAAGTGCTATACAAGAAAATGAGAAGGGGGAAGGCAAAGAGTCATACCTGTTCATTTCAAATTCCCTGTGGAATGCAAAAAGTTATGAGGTGATCCCTATAAATAATGTTACCAACATATGCATACAGAAGTGGAGAGAATGAATAAATGAGTGAGATAGTGTAAGAATAAGAAGGATCAGAGAGAGTTGTGAATATCCAGAGATGATATAAAGAAAATTTGAAGGCTGGAAGGACAATAGTAAAGAAGGAGAAAAACATAGCTGATATCCAGGTAAATCAGCATATGATTTCATTGTACAGTGAGGGAGTTGGTGCTTCCATGTCAATTTGTAGCTTGATAGATGTCCAGTTGTAGTTGGCTGAGGTAGGAGCCTCCTGTAGGTCGTAGCCTGCAGAAAATAGATGGGAGTTGGAGCTTCCTTGCAAGTTGTAGCTTGTAGAATTGAGGTAGTAGCCTCCTGTATGTTGGAGCCTACAGAAAATCAGTGGTGAGAGGGAGTTGGAGCTTGCCTTTGCATCACAACAATAATAAGATGTGGTTTTATCCCTTATGGGTTTCCACTTATATCTTTTATCTATGTGCATGATGATTATGTGTTGAAATTCTGTATTTAATCTGCTTAATACCTGCTTCTCACTTATTAAGATTGGTGTTCCATTGTATATTAAGCTGATCACGAAATGAAGATGTAAATAAGTATAAAAGAAATTTTTACAAGACCATGACTGCATTAAACTGATTCACCCCCCCTCTCAGTTTAACCAAAGGTTCAACATAGGAGAGGGGAGAGGATCCAACTCTCCAGAGCTTGCGCAGGGGCCAAGAGTACCAGCATGCTCATCTAGAGATATTGTCCTGGTCCTCGAAAAATAAAGAGCGAGAAGGTAGACATTTCTTCCATTGAAATGCTTCCCCTACGCACGATTATACATTGCATTACGAGAGTGGTAGGAGCCTAGGCATTGAATGAGGCAACAAAATCTCAGTTCCGATATGCAGTGGATTGCTTGTCCCCGACGATGTTCAACTGGTGTGTGAGGGGTTATTGGCTAACATGAAGAGCCAGCTAACCAAGTTTAAGACAGGGCGACTGAAACAGTTCGGGTACGGGTCGATTCTGGTGAGCTTCTTTCTAGAGATAGTACCCATGTAATTCCAATGCCAGTGGCTAGAGAGCCATGATCCAACCCTGATGGATCCAAGGATGATGAGATGGTGCGATATTATGCCCCGACAAGGTGGGGACCAACAGATGCATTTCCCAACAGCCTTTTTCAATTGGCTGCAACATCAAATTATTGTAGTTGAGAACTACGCATATGCCGACATCAACTTCAAAGGAGATCCGGATCTTCCGATTCCACCAGGCACATAGTAGGCCAATGCAGGTAAAAATTGATTTTTTTTTAACATTTTTACTTTTTGAATGTTTTTTTTTATGTATTCTGAAATGTAAACTTATGATATGTTTACAGATATGGGTCCTCAGAGACCTCCTGGCATGTGACCGATTGTGCGGAGGGTAGCCCACCTAGCAGAGGATTCCCTTGATGAGGAGGGAGCAGATACACTAGCTGAGCTAGAGCGGAACCTGGTTGGACTTATGAGAGGCATTCCAGAGTCTGCTTCATTCGATGGGATTCCTCTACGCCTTCAAAGACATACAGTTTGAGTTCTGAGCAAACTGTGTCGATTACTCTGGTGAGTGATGGTGAGCCCTGCTATTACACCAAGAGTGCTGCAACTCCCAGGGGCTTCCCTACTTTACTTTATCAACCCAGGGTTCGTAAAAACTTGGAGGTGACAGTGCTATATATACAACAGATGCATTCTTCTCATGTCATCCTCTTCTGCTTTACGAAGGGGTGATATCTCTTAAATTGATCAGTGTTGGATCAAGGACCTAAGTGATAGCTCAAATTTCAAAGCGTTCGAAAGTGTGTCAAACCTAAGCGACCAAATAGATCTCGTAAACTTGATTCCGACGCCGTGAACGGTTCGAAAAACCGACACAGTATGAAGAAGTTATCGTGATTTGAAAAGTCCAGTAAACTGCAATTTTTGGCTTTTGGCCAAGTTTTCCTGGGTTTTAAATATATATATATATATATATTCTAGGGAATATTCCTAGAAAATTCCTCATAATATTACCCGAAATATTCCTTCTGGGCCAACTGGATGTCGACAAGTGTCAGCATGTTATTTACAGTTGGATTGTACGTGGTTTTGATAAGACAATTAGAGGTCACCATGTGGCAGGCTCGGAGGCCACCACGTGGCCCAAGAATGGTTATGCAAAATTGTGTGGAGCGGCTGGGGTTCGACTGTGGAACCTCCCCGCTTGCACGCGCATGTCTTAACCATCTATGTTGTCGGTTGATTCTTAACCATATGGTGGATGACTTATATTTAAGGTTTAATAATTATGTGTTTGGGGGCCTAGAGGGGCCAACCCCAAGGGCCAGCCCCTCCCCATATGGCCATCATGCCATTAACCACGGGCTAAACCCCAACTGCCTAGCGCAACCTCTGTCGTTTTGAAGCTAGTCACATTGTGACATATCCATGCGGTTAAGGTTTTGTTTAAACAGTTAATCTAACTGTAACCTTCGTCGACTTCAAATTTCACATGGCATAGTCTATACCATGGATTTATCTGATGGTTGCACTGACCGTGATTTCAAACCGAAGTTCAACAAACAGAACCCACAGTTTATTCGTGGTTCCAGCCGAATGTTGCAGTTTGTTAACCGCGGGGTTGGGGCATGTGCCCAATACTAACCACCACATTTAATTTTGTGGTTATGGACTGGCGGTATAATTTTCCAGCGCTCCATTATTGGCGGAAAATCCAATTTTATTTGGATTAAGTGCAATTTCTCCACATTTGGTGGAGCTTTTTAGGGGTCACTGGACAAATTTGGTTCAGGCTTTATCTTGAGCTAGATTCGTCCATTCTGAGAGTGTGAATAGTCAATTTCAACTTTCTTGGGAACTCCAGACTCATTAGTGAGGATTTCAGAGCCATCAGAGGAATTTTGAGTAGGTTTTTGCTTCAGAGAAGTTCTAGGGACCACTAGGGCCACCAAGGGCCAACAATAAAAAGAGGCTTAGCCAGTGCAGTTAGAGCCTTTCTCAGGGATCCAATAGTCAATTTTGGATGTTTCAGACATTATGTAACTAATGGTGTGATTTTCAGATCTTTTAGAGGACTTTTGAAGTCCGAGATGCTTCAGAGAAGTTCCAGGGGCCACTAGGGGCATCAGGTGCTAGCAGGAGAATGAGCCCTATCCAGAGCAGCCAGTATCCATTCTTAGCAAACAAATAGTCATTTATGACTATATTGATACTTATGAATCCATTGATGGAGTTTGAAGAAGCCTTTGAAGACTTTTTAAGGCTGAGATGTTTTAGTGAAGTTTTCAGTGACCCTAGAGCCACGGGGTGCCACGAGATGTTGGAGGCGAAACTAGAGCAGCCGAAGTCCAATTTCAACAAACCAATAGTATATTATAACTATTTTTTACATTATAAAACCATTGAATGGATTTTTAGAATCATTTTGGGACATTGAGAGCTTAAGAAGCCACAGGGAATTTTCGGGCAGCTTAGGGCCATCAATGGATGGAGGCCTAGATTGGGGAGCCAGTGCTCATTTTAAGCAAATGATCAGTCTATTTTGGAAGTCTTATATGTGATAGATATAGTAGGTGAGGTTTTAGGGATAGAAAATAATTTCTTAAAGGGTTAGTGCCACAAAGAAGCTCAGGGAAGCTTAAGGCATCGACAACAAAAATCAAGTCTAAAGGAAGCCTAGTTCTTTCTTCAGAGTGATGACAACCATGATAGGGGTATGATGGTATTATAAACCCATTTTTTTAGTTAAGATAACCATTGGAGTTGAGTTTTTAAATTGTAAAATAAATTTTCCATACTAATCCCAAAGATCCAAGTTAGTTGACATACGCTCAAGGAGACGTAGCCCATGATATTCCTGTGAACTCCTATATTAAATTTTCTCTTATGTGTTGATGTTTATTTTCTGCATTATATGGTTGTTGCACATGTTTAATATCAAAAAATAAAATGGTCTTAAAGCACTTAAACAATTAAAAAAACATACACTTGTTTCAAGTATTCATTTCCACATATGTCAATAATAAGCTAGATCTTTATTTGTTTAACTGAGTGGGAGGTTCTTGAAAAGAATAACAAGTTATCCAACCCATTTTCAGATCAGGTTGGTATTGGAGCATGTGTTTCTTGCTTTACAGAGCACTAGGTTTCTTGTTTGACTTTAAAGGTGTTTAACAATGCAAATAATTTGACTGTTTGCAAATTGATTGTTGCTTACAAGTTTGAGTTTTCTAGAGGTGAAGGGAAAGCTACTGATAGCTAAGTCCAGAAGAGGACAATAAGGAATAAGGGTTGAAGGCATCTTGCTTAGCCAAAGGACCTCAAGGCAACCCTTGAACCACAAACCCTCTTGATGATTGTTTGATAAGAAGCTCTTGAGGTTTATTTGCAAAATGCTGCTTGAATAAGAGCTTGACTCTACAGCCATTTTGTTCAAACGCTTTGTCAATTTTTTTTGAAAGCTTTGTGAATTGTTGATTGAAATTATTTAGTTCATTTTCATGATGACAACTTCTTCAAGTTAGGTTTAAAAATCCTTTTCCTTAACAAGATTCTTCAATGAAGACATTAAGCGATACTTCTACATCTTGAAGGATATGGTGCAAATTTTGTTTGAAGATAGAAGAGAAAGCAATAGACTTAATGAGAAATTGGTTGCTATGAAGGAAGAAAAATGACTTCTCCAAATTATGCATGAGATGGAGATGCAACTCCATCAAGCCTAAGAGGCCTTAACCAAGAACATGCATGAAGCAGAGGCAATTCACTCAAATTTGTCTTAAAATTCCTCTTCAAAAAGATGTGTAGGTTCATTTGAAAAGCACACTAGAGGTACAGGGTCCAAGTTGATGTTAAAAATGGGCTATGAAGGAAAGGGTTTAAGCAAACATGCACAAGGCATGATTGATCCTATTTTGGTTGAGGAGAGACCTAAGAAGTTTGGTCTTGGTTATGTTCAATATTATGGTGAAAACTATACAACCATGAAAGCATTTGAGACAACTTCAAAGAGAACTTTTCTTCCAAGTTCTAAACCACAAACATGTCAAGTTTGTTTTCAAGTTCATTGCCATTGTTTGAAGCCTATGTTGCAGCAAGATGTGTGTATACATGCAGCTTATGGCAAGCATGAAATTTTGGACAACTATCAAGACATGAACACTAATATTAGTCTTCAAAGAAAAGTTGGAACCTCTACCAATCCATCTCCTCATGAAGGTAAAAAATATGGACATGCACAACAACATTTGATGTAGAATTCTTCCCATAGTCAAGTTGATTATGTTTATGTTAAGCATGGAAAATCTGCATGCATGAATGGAAGAAAGAGTTGTTGTTCCTATTGTGGTATCTGTAACCATGAAGTTTCAAGATGTTGGAAGAGGATGAAGGCATATAGGAAATAGTTGAAGCAAAGGCAACTTACAAAGAAGGTGCAAAAGACTTGCACACATTGCCAGAGAAAGGGACATGTTGTTGCCCAATGTTGGAAATTTCATCCAACTAATCATCCCAAGCAAATGAGGCAAGAGGATAAAGAGACTGGAAAAAGTGGAACCAAAGATTCCATCATTCATGTGAGAGCAAATGTTTCACATGAAGAATATTTTTAGCAGCAACAATCACCATGGAAGTGGCTTGGTAAGAACTGGTTTGACTTCTTAACCCAGTAAGACATACATTCATTTGATATGGATTTATGCAAGAATGCAACAGAATAAAAATATAACCATAAATACAAATATGCAGCGGAAATAACACTTCATTTCATTAATATCAAAGAACTGAAATTTGCTTACAGACAGAATGGAAATAAACTAGCTAGGGTGCTAGTAGCTTATCTCTGAGAAGAGATGTGGTGGATACATGGCTCTGTACTGAGTTACAATTAGGCTAGAGGGCCTATTTATTATTTAGAAACAATAGAAAACCCTAAACATCCAAAACCCTAACCCTAGGAGATGAAGCGCCAAAACTATGGGCCCCGTTTGGGTAAATTGGTGTTTCAACTTCCCGGGGACGTAACTTTGGCATACGATCTCCGTTTGACGCAAACCATAACTCGTTAGAAATATCTATCAGAGGAATTAAAATTTTGAGTGAGAAACATGGGTCCATGGACCCATCCTGGTTTTCCCAATAAACGTTGTTTAGGGCCTCAAAATGGCTCCGGAAGTTCAGGACCCTAAAAACTACTAAAAATAGTAAGTTGTGCTGAAACTGAAAAATTGAAAGAGACAATGGTGGGGCCCCAAGTGGAATAGGCACGTGGCCACCAATATCCACCTGGATAATTCCTCCCCCCTTAGGAAGCAATGGTCCCCATTGCGTTGAGTTCCTCCATGAGATGAGGAAACTTCTGCAGAACATGGTCCCTGGTGAACCACTTGCCTTGGTGCAGGAGTTGGCCAGCTTTGACAACCCGATACAGTTCGATCTTCTGTTGGCGAGTGTTCTTGATTTGCATGTCCATGATACAATCTGTGGTGGCCTGTTCCATGCAGTTTGGGTTTAACTCTTTTGGTGTGAGTTCTTCTGCAATGTCAGAGGTGTCCAGTAGAGCTGGGAAGTGGGGATGAAGGCAGTCTACATTGAATATAGGGTGCAGACCAAGGAATGGTGGAATAATGAGCTCAAATAAATTGTTCCCTACAGCCTTGGTGATGGTCTATGACCCATATCGGAGCAGGAAAAGCTTGCGGTGGGGTCCAGTGAGGCGCTTCTTCTGCAAATGTAGCCACACCTTGTCACCCACCTAGAAGTTGTGTGGCACCCGATTTTGGTCATGTCGTTGCTTGTGCTTAGAATTTGCTCTGTCAAATATGTCATGAACTTGTTGGTGGATGTGCTAAATGTGCTCAATGAAGTTCTTTTCTTTTTCATCTTTAGACAGGACATGAGCCGAATCGGCCCGAGTAGCCGCAAATGGCATGGCTACGTTAATGGGACATAGCGGTTGGAATCCCAAGCCCACCTGAAAGGGGTTGTGGCCGGTTGAGCTGTGGAGAGCCTGGTTATAACTGTGTTGTACATAGGGGAGGCTCTCATTCCATGTGAATGGATGATTTGAATTGTACATGTGCAGAATGTGTACAATCATCCTGTTGACGACCTCTATCTGACCATCAGTTTGGGGATGGAAAGCCGTGGACTTAGTGAGCTTGGTGTCCAACATTGACCAGAGGATGGAACAAAATGTGCCGAGGAACCTGTTGTCATGATCTGATATGATAGACTGTGGGATCCAAAAGTACACCCACACTCGTTCAAAGAGGATTTTAGCAGTGGCTTTTGTTGTGATATTATTCTTGCAGGCCACCATAATGGCCATCTTCGAGAATCTGTCGACGACCACAAAAACACAGTCATTTCCATGCTTAGTAGAAGGAAGGCCCAACATGTAATCCATGGAGATGGATTCCCAAAGTCGAATAGGGGTAGGTAGCGAAGTATAGAGGCCTTGATTCTTGATGGTCGATTTGGCAATGGCACAAGTAGTGCAGGATCTAATGTACTTCCCGACATCGTGTCGAAGGTTCGGCCAATATAAATACTTCTGCAGTACTGCCACTATTTTCTCCACCCCAAAATGCCCAGCGAATCGACTATAGTGCGCTTCCCATATCATCTTGGCACACTCGCTTGAAGGAACACAAAGGTGTCCCAGGTGACATAACAGTGCATCTTGGAGGTGAAAAGTTGGAACTTGCATACCCCCGAAGAGTTCCTTGTATGTGTGGCTGAATTCTGGATCACTCTTGTAGAGAAGTGGCCAATCGGAAGTCTCGTGCCCACAAGAGTTGAGAATGGTGGTTATGGCCACGATCAGTGGTCGGTTGAGGTAGTCTGCAACATTATTGGTTCTACCCTTCTTGTACTTGATGTTCAAATGAAATTGTTGCAGATATGTGGACTATTAGCCACCAATAAAATTTGTCATATCAAATGGTGGCTAAAATTTTTTTGGAGCCTTCAAGGAACAAGTTTTATTGCAAAAAATGTTATCTCTTGAAGACTCATAAAGACATCTTGCCATTTGTATAAATCTTCACTGCTGTTTCCTTTTTCCCAACTCAGAAATTCTGTTGATTTCAAGAAAAAATACTGCTGCAAACACCATTTTTCCCCTCCTTCCACTTCAAAACTAACCTCCATTTTTACCCCTTTTCATTCCCACAAAATTCCTCTATTTTTCATTTTTTCCCATTTCCCCTTTATGAAATCCCCTTTACAGAGTTTAAAACTCCTTTTTAAAACTCTGTCGAAACCCCCAAATCCATTAAAAACTTGAAAATTTTTCATTAAAAACACCTTTTTTTCATTACAGACTTAAGCCCCCTTGGGCTAAGTCCTAACCACTTCCCCATTATATGCCCTGGTGCTAAAACCAGGCGCCAAGCCATTTAAGCGCTTATCGCGTCGCAAAAATCCGAGCGCACAAGTCTTTTGGTTAAGTTGAAAGTTCCGATGCGATTAGCCCTTTATTACATAACTCCTGATCCTATAGCTGCTTCATATAACATTTTGGCCTGCAATCGGGCGCTAAAACATTATATATTTCCATTCCCGATTGCCTTTTTCCTTTGTAAATTCAAAAAACCCATTGTTTCCTAACTTTGGTCTAAACACGCCAAAACCATGTTTTTTTAATGTAAAAACGGGTAGATTGAAAGACCCACACCAAAAGTTCCGATGCGATTGGCCCTTATTCATAAAGCCCTGGGCCTTCGCATTCCATATAATCAAAGGCCCCGCAGACGGGCGCCTATTCACTTCTTATATATATCCCGCCCCCAAAGCCAAAACTTTGTTTTATATTAATTTTTGGGTTTTTTCCTATGTTTCAAAAGGTTTCCGCTGGTTCACTTTTAAAAGCAATCTCCGCCGTTGATCTTGAGCCGATCAAATAGCCTGCGCATGATTGCATCGCATGTTCTATCGGACTCACTTTTGTGTCCCCTCCGATTGGCCATTTCCCAATCTATCTCAGACCGTTGATCTCCTCCCCACCTTCCCAGATCCAACGACCCACATTTTCTCTGATTACTAGCCTTCCTCCACCTTCAAAATCCTTCGATTCAATCCCCATTGTTGATCTGATCCTCAGAACAACGGCCAGTGCTCAATCACTCCGTCACACTCCAAGTTCTTTGCCCCGCCGATCGCCGATCTCCGATTGCATCTGGGCCATCCACGTGTCCAGATCACATTTTCTGGACTTTGGTTTAAATTCATGCGCCCTGCATTCTAATTTTTTTCGACTAATCTCGGCCGTTGATCTTTGCAGATCAACGACCCTCATCAGCCCTTCCTCCTCCATTGTATTATTTCATCCAACCCCCAGATTTAATCTCTGCCATTCAAATCTCAGATTCGATGACCCAGATTGAAACCACCCATCTTCCTACCGCCTGCGCATCTTTCCAAATTCGCACTCGTTCTCCACCGTCAGATCTGAGCTTCCAGATTTGACGGCCCACATTCCAAGTCGCATAACTTTCAGCGTGAAGTTTATTTTCCCAAAGGGCACACGAAATGGGCGGTTTTCTGGTGCCACGTGTCGGGCGGGGACGCATATCGCGTTCCAAAAGGCAAAACTTCCTACCCGCCTTTTCTCCACGTGAAAACAGTGGTTTTCATCCCTGAAACTGCTTTCCCTCTTTCCATTTGAGTTTTGTCACGCGCCTCCTCAGCCGTTGATCTTGTAGGGCCAATCTCATCCGACGGCTCATATTCATCCCAAACCCCCAACTCTATTTTTTACCATATTTTCCTCCGAACAAAGGTTTTTAACCTTATCCCTCATATTTTCGCCATTTTTCTATAAAGTGACTCCTTCACTTTATTTCCTCCCGATTAATCTTGATCGTCGAATCTTTTCAAATCGACGGATCCAACTTAAAAGCTCCCTCTGCTCTCCTTTCAAACTCCTCTAACAGATCTACACCGTTGGATGTTGCCATCCAACGACCACGCTCCTTCCTCATAACCTCTGAAGCAGTTTACCCCATAACGCAGGATTTCATAATATTTGTGTATTTTGCAGGTTTCGAAGAATTTTCCCATTATAATGAAGGGAAATAAAAGTTGAGGGTGACGATCCTCTAAAATTTCATTCATAAAAGGAAGACCATTCCACAGGGTTCGGATCCACGTTTCATGGATGCTACATGGGCATTGATGCCATATGAGCCCTGTGTAGAACCTGCACATCAACAAGACATAGTGAATTAAATCAAAACGAAAGAGTATCAGTGTCGACGACTTAAACACAACAGAAACATAAGATTGAAGACAGATTGGGGATTACGTCTAAGATTAATTATCAAAGGCCTAATCATCCAAATTAAAACATAATTAAAGAAAATCAAAATATTTTCATATAGAAGGGCCTCCACCGCCACAACAGAGGCCAATTGATTCCTCTCAGCTACCACAAAGCCACCTGTTGCCTCAAAGAATTCAAACAGAGGTCGAAGTTATTGATCAGAATCAGATATTTGCCTCAATGCAGCCAAAGAATTAATTCTGCCAAAGGAATTTAATGTAAAATATCAGCAGAGTTAATATATCCTGAAACAAAGCCTCAAAGTCAACAAAAAGCTCCCACCGAGCTTAATCTTAAATGTAAAAAAATTAAATACAGAGGAAACATATGTGAAATTCTCCATCAAGCCCCTCAAAGGCCGAGAAGCTATTAAGTCTATATTAATTAACTGGGGAGATCTTTTGTCAAATCCCACCTCCTCATTCCTTCTATAAATACTTCTGTAGAAGATGAGAAAATGTTGGTTGCAGAACTTTGAAATATACTTGAGCTCTAAACTTCTGATTGTAAATAGTGTTCATTGGCTCTTGAAGCTCTACTTGTGATAGAATAGTTAGGCTGAGAAGTGAAGATGATTGCTAACCTAAAACACTGGACTTAAAGCTGTAACTGGTTTGAAGCATCAATACAAGCTAATTTATGGGATCCTGGTCTATGTTGACGGTGATGTTATTTCTTATTGTAAATTGTTATTTTATTTCTATTTCCAATTTTTTCATCTTCTCTTATAAAGAACAGCAAGCATAGAGTTAGGATTTACTGTATATCAGTACCCTTCTCTGACTGATAATATTTATCTAAATGTTTTCTTTCAAATTGTGTTATTTAGGAATGATTTAATTCAGTTAGAGAAGTTAGGAATGTTGGCATTCCCTCGTCCTACTGTCTTAGCTAATTGTTATTATTGAAAGTTATTTTTAGTTTATGTTAAGTAGAGATGAACGAAGGAAGATATGGTGAGCCTTGGTCCTAGTTTTATCCCCAAAGACTATCTGAAATTTTCCCTAAGAGTGTGTTGAAAGCTGGCTAGTTTCGAAGTACTTACCAGATCTTAGACCATTCTTCGTTATCATTTGTGTTTCCCCTGTGTTTAAATGTTTTTCTGTTGAAAGTGTATCAAAGGTTGGCTAGTTTCGAAGTACTTACCAGATCCTTGATTTCTTTTATGTTTTTCTTAAGTGTTTGTCAAAGGCTGGCTAGTTTCAAAGTACTTACCAGATCCTGGGCTGCTCTTTGTTCTTCATTTGTTTAATTCCCCTTCTTGTTGTATCATTTCATTCCATAAATCAACTTTAAAGAGATCCTTATACATAGATGACTTTCCCCATAGACCACTCTTGAACCTGATTGTTTCAATTAAACCCTATTATGACTCCATAGCCCAATGGACTAAAACCTGCATTTATCCATCTTTTTTGCCAAAGATTGTTCTATTTGCTTGCAACTTCTCACCTTTGAAACTCTTTCCAGTTAGAACTTTCCACTTAAATAAAAATCATGCTCATCCATCCAAAACAAAAAAAAACCCTCGGCGTTCATACCTAGCCTAATATCAATACCAAAAACCTCAAAGACAAATCCATCTTTGCACTTATTGAAGAGATCCCTCTCCGGATTCAGGAGGGTTAGATCCTAGAATCCAAAAGTGGTTGAAACAATGTTCTCCCTGCTGTCGAACTTTTCCAATCTTGTTGATTACAGGGAGCTAACATGGACTGATGTGGCTGATGTGCCCCCAAAGTATGGAATGCTATTATCAAGATCTTGGGGGGCTAAGTTACAAGGAACTATGCAGATGGACATGACCTATGCAACCATCCCTTTTTTCAACCAAACCAGAAGACTTTACAGGGAATACCATATGCAATACACAGTTACAAGCCAAGATAGACCACAAAATTCTCCTCTATACTCTGTAAATAAAGGCCTTGATTCTTTTATCCTGTTTAACGATGAAGCTTTCACTGAACAGGTGACTTTAACAAAATTAATGGCTGATAGAGAGGAGGAGGTAAACACAACGGAAGTGTCAAAACAGTTTGCTGGACCTTTCAACCACAACAAAATAAACACAAGTCTTGAGCTTCAAGTCATGAGTCCTTTGCTTTTAAACCTTGAAAGTCAAGAAAGCAACCCTCAACACAGCGAGAAACCTGAGGAGTTGAAACGAATTCAATTAAGTGTTGATATTCCACAAAAATCAGACATCACATTAGTTGAAGAGGACAGTACCCAAACAGATGAACCCGAATCTAGACCTCTGTGGAGTATGAACTTCGATGGGTCATGCACTAGAACTAATGCTGGTGTAGGTGTCTGGATATGCAATGCTGAGAACAATCACATAGAAAGAATTTCCTGTAGATTAAACTTCCAGTGTTCGAATAACATAGCGGAATATGAGTCCCTACTTTTAGGCTTGCGTTTGTTGAAAAAGTTAGGAGCCAAGAGAATTAAAGCGTATGGGGATTCTGAGTTAATCATTAGGCAAGTTAATGGGGAATACAACGCAAATCACCCAAGACTTAGGGCCTATCGAAACGATGTCATGGATCTCTTAAAAACTTTTGAGGAGTACCAGATAATTTTTGTCCCAAGAAAAAGAAATATCACGGCCCACAACTTAGCCTTTGTAGCTAGAACATGCTTAACGCCACATGACACCAAAGACTGCACAAGTCAGATAAAATTCAGACCAGCCATTCCTGATAACGAAAAATATTAGCAAGTGTTCTACGGAGACAAACAAAAAAAAGACTTCATGCAATTCAGAAATGAATTCGAACTACACAATTCGGATTCAGATTATGAAACAGATTGCAATAGTGAAGAAAATTTTCTTGGTGAAGAAGAACCATCTGCTGAGCTTGCTGATATCAATCTGCTGTCTAGAAAAATTGAAAACAAAACAAAGGTGATTGCAGAGTTAGAAATAGAGGAGTTAGAAACTTTGCAGTCTAATGATCAGAGTTTGCCTATGGGTTTGGCCCCTTTAGAAGAGTTGTTCGATTTTAATGATGTGGCCAACAAGCCAAAACTAGAGCCTGTAGAGACTGAAGTGGAAGAGTGCAATATAGGCAGTGAACTTAAACCAATGATGATTAAACTGTCTAAGACTTTACCATCTCACATTAAACTCAAATACATAGAGTTGTTTAAAGAATTTTCTGATGTTTTTGCATGGAGTTACGAAGATCTTAAATCATATGACACTGAAATAATACAACAAAAAATCACTCTCAAAGAAAGCCGAAAACCATTCAAACAGAAGCTGCGCAGAATAAACCCTGTTCAGCTGCCTTTGGTTGAGAAGGAAATCAAGAAAATGTATGAAGCTGGTATTATTGTCCCTATTTGATATTCTGAATGGGTGTCTAATCTAGTGTCTATTAGGAAGAAAAATGGAGAGATCAGGCTTTGTATAGAATTTAGAGACTCAAACAAAGCTTCATTGAAATAAAACTACCCTTTACCTAAGATGGATCATATTTTACAGAGGGTGGTAGGGTCTAGAAGAATTTCTTTTCTTGATGGCTACTCGGGGTATAATCAGATCTTAGTTCACCCTGATGATCAAATAAAGATAGCTTTCACTACACCATGGGGCACTTTCATGTATGTGAAAATTCCCTTTGGTATAATGAATGTTGGTGCAACATTTCAGCGAGCGATGGACATAGCATTCTACGAAGAGCTGGGCTACTTCATCATTATATACCTTGATGATGTTACTGTTTTTTCAAAGACAGATGAAGAGCACTTAGCACATTTAAGAACAGTCTTCGAGAAATGCAGAAAGTTTTGGATATCTTTGAACCCTTAGAAAACACTTTTCGGTCTCCAAGAAGGTAAACTTCTTGGGCACATTATTTCAGTAGAGGGTTTTAAGATAGATCCAAAGAGGATTGAGGCCATATTGCAAATCTCTCATCCTCGAAATATCAAGGAGTTGCAATCTTTCATTGGAAAGATTAACTTCTTGAGAAGTTTCATCCCTAACTTGGCTGAGCTCCTTATAAATATTACAAACATGCTGAAGAAGGAGCAAGGGGTAAAATGGACCTTGGAAGCAAAGAAGTCCTTTGAACTGGTGAAACAGGCCTTAAATAAAACACCGGTTCTAATAAGTCCTGATTTTTCAAAAGATTTTTATATTTTTTCATTTGCATCAGAACATACAATAGTTGTTGTCTGTTTACAGAAAAATCCACAAGGACAAGAGCAGCCTATTGCATTCTTTAGCAAGGCATTAAGGGATTCCCCTTTGAAGTATAACATTATGGAAAAGTAAGCTTTTTCTTTGGTTAAAGCTTTAAAAGACTTCAGAGTATACATCTTACACTCGCACATCATTGCCTTTGTCCAAAATTTAATTGTGAAAGACATTCTAACACAGGACCCAGATGGTAAGAGAGGTAAGTGGATTGTTGTTATCCTTGAATATGATTTAGAAATAAAACCCACTAAACTCATCAAAGGCCAAGGTCTAGCTAGGTTGATGGTTGAATCCAATTTTGAAGTTCTTGATATTAATATGATTAATGCTTTAGATGATCAAGAGGAAATCTCAACTCCCATTGTTGAAGATCATTTTATGAATTCCTCTTGGTATGCTGATATTCTTTATGTTTTGCTTAATTTGAATACACCTCCTGGTTTTACAAAAACAAAGGCAAGGTTTTTGAAATTGAAAGTTGTAAACTATTGCATTATAGATAGATGTCTTTATTGGAAAAATGCAAGTGGTATATTGCTTAAATGTTTTCCTGAGTATGATGCAGAGAAGGTTAAGAACGAGTTCCATGAAGGGGAGTGTGGAGGCCATTTATACTGGAAAACAACAACCAACAAAATCTTGAGGGATGGTTACTATTGGCCTACTCTTTTCCTTGATGTACACAAAATGATAATTGCCTGTCATAAATGTCAACTTTTTGAAGGCAAAAGAAAGCTACTACCCCTACCTCTGCATCCAATCACTGTTGAAGCCCCTTTCCAACAGTGGGGACTTGACTTCATAGGTGAAATCCATCCATCATCTTCAGCTCAGCATAGATGGATTCTCACTGCCACAGACTACTTCATTAAATGGATAGAGGCCATCCCCTATAGGCAAGCCAATGATTCTATTATCATAAAATTCATGGAGAATAATATTCTCTCTATATTTGGCTGCCCTACCAATATCATCATTGATAATGCAGCAGCATTTGGATCAAAGAAGATGGTTGAGTTCTGTCACAAGTATCAGATAACATTGGGGCATTCCATGGCCTATTACCCTCAAGGTAATGGACTTGCAGAATCCTCAAACAAGAGTTTAGTGAACATAATCAAGAAGTTGTTGGAGGACAACAAAAAGTCTTGGCACACAAAGCTTGTGCATGCACTTTGGGCTGACAAACTGACTTTGAAGAAATCTATTGGCATGTCACCCTACCAGCTTGTGTATGGCACTGATGCAATCTTTCCTACCAGCCTTGGTGTGCCAGTTATGAATTTGATTCAAGAGGTTCATTCTGAAGATAATGACATGATCAGAAGGATAAATCAAACTATTCACCTTTAGCAAACCAGAGAGGAGGTTTATAACAAAGCATTGCAAAAGCAGGACAGCATCAAAAATCTTTTTGACAAAAGAACAAAGGCTAGCAATTTCAATGTTGGGGACAAATTTTTAAAGTGGGACTCAAGGAGAGAAAACAAGGGAAAGCATGGAAAATTTGACAACCTGTGTCTTGGCCCTTATCTTATTCATTCAGCTGCTGGTAATAATGCATTTTCCTTACAAGAGTTGAATGGAACAGAATTGTTTGGGGGTCCTGTCAATGGCAGGATGCTCAAAAATTACCTCTCTTGATCCATGTCATGTTCTGAAAAGCCTTTTTTATCTTTTTTCTCAGTATAAATATTTCATCCACCATTGCATTCAAAGTTATAAAAATCAAAATACAAAAACAGTGAAAGGAAGAAAAGAGGGCAGATTGTAAAAACAATAAAGGTACAACCCCATACCAACAAAAAGAGAAACAAATATGAAAGTGTGCAAGCTTAAATGCCACTCCTAAAAAACACACTTCTAGTTAGTCATACAACCTAATCTTGACTAATTAGTTTTAAATTTACTGCTGATAAGATAGTGAATTCGATTTTCCAAACTGTTTAATCTTGGCTTATCAGTAGGTAGATTAGACTAGAAATTAAAGGTTCAAACATGCTCAAAATCTGAACCTATGTTTCCAAAACATGAATGACTCAAATCTGTTTAATTTTCTGAGTCAAAACAGAGGAATAACTGGTTCTAATCAGTTCAAAATCTAGACCAGTTGATAAAATAAAAACAGCTCAAAAAAGAGGCAAAAACAGAGCTGTAAAAAGATGAAGGAAGTGCTTTGAACTTTCAGATCTTAAGCCTTCCATTTTGTTTTAATTTTCTGCAAAATGATATCTATGTGTAGCTTGTTTTTATGCCATAGACCAGCTACAAGTTAGACTGTTCAATCTTGACTTGTATGCTTTTTAATTTTTGTTGTAGAATTTAGAGAATAAAAATCTGTTAGACTGTTTAATCCTAACAGATTTGTAGATTAGGTAGAGAGGCATATGCACTCAACTGTTTAATCTGAGTCCATGGAGAAATAAGGAGTAGAAATATATTAGTTTTATGCTTTCAAAAGAATAAAATGTTGTGAAAAGAGTTTGGAAATCCAAGTGCACTTTGAAGAAGAAAAAATGTTAGGTCAGTAGGATTGGGTAGGTAGAAAGCTTGTTGATGAAATATCCATTGTTTTTATGACTACTAATCTGTTTTGAGAGAAAAGAAGAACATCCAAGTAAAGGAAGGCAACCCAATGGATAAGGCACTGATCAGCCTCCCAGAGAATGCAAGTCTGAAGTTCTTGATGCCTTCAAGAAGGCACCATCCCCAAGTGGAGCCACTGTTAGCCACCAATAAAATTTTTCATATCAAATGGTGGCTAAAACATTTTTGGAGCCTTCAAGGAACAATTTTTATTGCAAAAAATGTTATCTCTTGAAGACTCATGAAGACATCTTTCCATTTGTCTAAATCTTCACTGTTGTTTCCTTTTTCCCAACTCAAAAATTCTGCTGATTTCAAGAAAAAATACTACTGCAAACACCATTTCCCCCCTCCTTCCACTTCAATACTAACCTCCATCTTTACCCCTTTTCATTCCCACAAAATTCCTCTATTTTTCATTTTTTCCCATTTCCCCTTCATGAAATCCCCTTTACAGAGTTTAAAACTCCTTTTTTTAACTCCGTCGAAACCCCCAAATCCATTGAAAACTTGAAAAAATTTCATTAAAAACACCTTTTTTGCATTACAGACTTAACCCCCTTGGGCTAAGTCCTAACCACTTCCCCATTATATGCCCTGGTGCTAGAACTAGACGCCAAGCCATTTAAGCACTTATCGCATCACAAAAATCCGAGTGCACAAGTCTTTTGGTTAAGTTGAAAGTTCTGATGTGATTAGCCCTTTATTACATAACTCCCGATCCTATAGACGCTTCATATAACCTTTTGGCCTGCAATCAGGTGCTAAAACATTATATATTTCCATTCCCGATTGCCTTTTTCCTTTGTAAATTCAAAAAACCCACTGTTTCCTAACTTTGGTCTAAACGCGCTGAAACCATGTTTTTTAATGTAAAAATGGGTAGATTGAAAGACCCACACCAAAAGTTATGATGTGATTGGCCCTTTTTCATAAAGTCCCGGGCCTTCACATTCCATATAATCAAAGGCCCCGTAGACAGGCGCTTATTCACTTCTTATATTTATCCCACCCCCAAAGCCAAAACTTTGTTTTGTATTAATTTTTGGGTTTTTTCATATTTTTCAAAGGGTTTCCGCCGGTTCGCTTTTAAAAGAAATCTTCTCCGTTGATCTTGAGCCGATCAAACGGCATGCACATGATTGCATCGCATGTTCTATCGGGCTCACTTTTGTGTCGCCTACGATTGGCCATTTCCCGATCTATCTTGGACTGTTGATCTCCTCCCCACCTTCCCAGATCCAACGACCCACATTTGCTTCGATTACTAGCCTTCCTCCGCCTTCAAAATCCTCCAATTCACTCCCCACCATTGATCTGATCCTTAGATCAACGGCCAGCACTCAATCGCTCTGTTGCACTCCAAGTTCTTTGCCCCACCGATCGCCGATCTTCGATTGCATCTGGGCCGTCCACGTGTCTAGATCGCATTTTCACGACTTTGGTTCAAATTCATGCACCCTACGTTCTAATGTTTTTCGACTAATCCCGGCCGTTGATCTCTGCAAATCAACGACCCTCATCAGCCCTTCCTCTACCATTGTATTATTTCATCCAACTCCCAGATTTAATCTCCACCATTCAAATCTCAGATCCGACGGCCTAGATTGAAACCACCCATCTTCTTATCGCCTGCGCATCTTTCCAAATTCGCGCTCATTCTCCACCATCAGATCCGAGGTTCCAAATCTGATGGCCCACATTCCAAGTCGCGTAACTTTCAGCGCGAAGTTTATTTTCCCAAAGGGCACGCGAAATGGGCAGTTTTATGGTGCCACGTGTCGGGCGGGGACGCATATCGCGTTCCAAAAGGAAAAACTACCTACCCGCCTTTTCTCCACGTGAAAACAATGGTTTTCATCCCGGAAACCGCTTTCCCTCTTTCCATTTGAGTTTTTTTGCACACCTCCTCAGCCATTGATCTTGTAGGGCCGATCTCATCCGACGGCTCGTATTCATCCCAAATGCCCAACTCTATTTTTTACCATATTTTCCTCCGAACAAAGTTTTTTAACCTTATCCCTCATATTTTCACCATTTTTCTATAAAGTCACTCCTTCTCTTTATTTCCTCCTGATTAATCCTGACCGTCGAATCTCTGCAGATCGACGGATCCAACTTAAAAGCTCCCTCTACTCTCCTTTCAACCTCCTCTAACAGATCTACACTGTTGGATGTTGCCATCCAACAGCCAAGCTCCTTCCTCATAACCTATGAAGTAGTTTACCCCATAACGTAGGGTTTCATAATATTTGTGTATTTTGCAGGTTTCGAAGGATTTTCCCATTATAATAAAGGGAAATGAAAGCTAAGGGTGACAATCCTCTAAAATTTCATTCATAAAAGGAAGATCATTCCACAGGGTTCGGATCCACGTTTCATCGATGCTACATGGGCATTGATGCCATATGAGCCCTGTGTAGAACCTGCACATCAACAAGACATAGTGAATTACATCAAAACGAAAGAGTATCAGTGTCGACGACTTAAACATAGCAGAAATAGAGGATTGAAGACAGATTGGGGATTACGGCTAAGATTCATTATCAAAGGCCTAATCATCCAAATTAAAACATAATTAAAGAAAATCAAAAGATCTTCAGACAGAAGGGCCTCCACTGCCACAACAGAGGCCAATTGATTCCTCTCAGCTACCACAAAGCCACCTGTTGCCTAAAAGCATTAAAAAAAAGGCCGAAATTATTGATCAGAATCAGATATTTGCCTCAACGCAGCCAAAGAATTAATTCTGCCAAAGGAATTTAATGTAAAATATCAGCAGAGTTAATATATCCTAAAACAGAGCCTTAAATTCAATAAAAAACTCCCACCGAGCTTAATCTTAAATGTAAAACAATTAAATATAGAGGACACACATGTAAAATTCTCCATCAAGCCCCTCAAAGGCCGAGAAGCTATTAAGTCTGTATTAATTAACTGGGGATATCTTTTGTCAGATCCCACCTCCTCATTCCTTCTATAAATACTTTTGTAGAAGACGAGAAAATGTTGGTTGAAGAACTTTGAAATATACTTGAGCTCTAAACTTCTGATTGTAAATAGTGTTTACTGGCTCTTGAAGCTCTTCTTGTGATAGAATAGTTAGGCTGAGAAGTGAAGATGATTGCTAACCTGAAACACTGGACTTAAAGCTCTAACTGGTTTGAAGCATCAATACAAGCTGATTTATGGGATCCTGGTCTATGTCGACGGTGATGTTATTTCTTATTGTAAATTGTTATTTTATTTCTGTTTCCACTTTGTTCATCTTCTCTTATAAAGAACAACAAGCATAGAGTTAGGATTTATTGTATATCAGTACCCTTCTCTGACTGATAAGCTTTATCTAAATGTTTTCTTCCGAATTGTGTTATTTAGGAATGATTTAATTCAGTTAGAGCAATTAGGAATGTTGGCATTCCCTCATCCTACTGTTTTAGCTAATTGTTATTCTTGAAAGTTATTTTCAGTTTATGTTAAGTAGAGATGAACTAAGGAAGATATGGTGAGCCCTGGTCCTATTTTTATCCCCAAAGACTATCTGAAAGTTTCCCTAAGAATGTGTTGAAAGCTGGCTAGTTTCGAAGTACTTACCAGATCTTAGACCATTCTTCGTTATCATTTGTGTTTCCCCTGTGTTTAAATCTTTTTCTATTGAAAGTGTATCAAACGCTGGCTAGTTTCGAAGTACTTACCAGATCCTGGATTGCTTTTATGTTTTTCTTAAGGGTTTGTCAAAGGCTGGCTAGTTTCAAAGTAATTACCAGATCCTGGGCTGCTCTTTGTTCTTCATTTGTTTAATTCCCCTTCTTGTTGTATCATTTCATTCCATAAATCAACTTTAAATAGATCCTTAGACATAGATGACTTGCCCCATAGACCACTCTTGAACCTGATTGTTTCAATTAAACCCTATTATGACTCCATAGCCCAATGGACTCATTAGGGGAATTTTGAGGTCTAAAATGGGCCTCCTAAGGAAATTATAAAATAATAGTGGAAAAAATCAAATAAGATTTGATGACATCATCAAATTTTAGAGGAAAAAATGAAAAAACTACTTTTTCAACTCATATTTTCAACTTATCTCCCAAAGTTTTTACTCAAATTTCGAGCGGGAGTACTCGTTGGATGCAGAATTTAATTCCTCATCCAAGGAGTACCCATGTTGCATACTTTCGATGGGTCCTACTACACGAAAAATGAGAAATACATAAAAAAACGTGATTACAATCACGTTTTTTATGTATTTCTCATTTTTCGTGTAGTAGAGTTCATCGAAATTATGCAACATGGGTACTCCTTGGATGAAGAATTAAATTTTGCATCCAACGAGTACTCCCACTCAAAATTTGAGTAAAAATTTTGGGAGATAAGTTGAAAATACGAGTTGAAAAAGTAGTTTTATTATTTTATTATTTTTAAATATTTTTACCCTTTTATTTAAAAAATGGTAAATCATCCCCCATGGTTGACATCATCATCTTGAATCCTATTGGTTGTTATAAAGTTTATTTTTGCTGTACATTTTTCTTAGGAGGCCCATTTTAGACCTCAAAATTCCCCTAATGAAAACCTGCATTTATCCATCTTTTTGGCCAAAGCTTGTTCTATTTGCTTGCAACTTCTCACCTTTGAAACTCTTTCCAGTTAGAACTTTCCACTCAAATAAAAATCATGCTCAACCATCCAAAACAAAGAAAAACCCTCGGCCTTCATACCTAGCCTAATATCAATACCCAAAACCTCAAAGACAAATCCATCTTTGCACTTATTGGAGAGATCCCTCTCCGGATTCAGGAGGGCTAGATCCTAGAGTCCCAAAGTGGTTGAAACGGTGTTATCCCTGCTGTCGGACTTTGCTAACCTTGCTGATTACAGGGAGCTAACATGGACCACTTCTGATGGTGATCGTTCTGCAACTTCCCTTGTGTCTATATGAACTGCAGGGGTCGGTGGTCTGTGTGGATGATTGTCTCCTTCCTCAAAATGTAATGCTTCCATTATCGACAAGGCTGCATAATGGAATACATTTCTTTGTCGTAAGTGGGATACTTGTGAATTGTGTTAGACAATGTCTCACTGTGATATGCCACTGGATGTCCCTGTTGAGTAAGAACTTCCCCAATAGCATAGTTAGAGGCATCTATCTCGATCTCAAATTGTTGTTGCAAGTTTGGTAATGTGAAAACTAGGGAAGAACAGAGGCGATGTTTCAATTCTACGAACTCCTTTTGTTGAGATTCTGACCAAAAGAATTTTTCTTTCACTCCTCCCTTGGTGACTTGACTCAAGGGCCAAGTGATATGAGAAAATCTGAACACGAACCTGCGGTAGAAATTAGCAAGACCTAGAAAGTTGCGAAGCTCTATTAGAGTGGTTGGGGTTGGCCAATCCCGAATGACTTGGATCTTGGATGGATCCACATGCACCCCCCTTTCAACAATAATGTATCCCATATATTGAACTTGGGTCATGCCAAAAGTGCACTTCTCCAAATTGGCACACAACTTTTGTTGCCGTAGTGTTTGGAGGACTTCTCGGATGTGGTGGAGGTGCTCTTCCCAATTCTGGCTGAAGACCAGAATATCATCCAAGTACACCACTACAAATGAGTTGGTGAATGGACACAAGATGTTAGCCATCAACCTCATGAAGGTTGCGGGAGCATTCGTCAACCCGGAAAGCATGACAAGCCATTTGAAAAGGCCCTCCTTGGCTTTGAAGGCAGTATTCCACACATCCGAGGGTTCGACTGGTACCTGGTGATACCCAGACTTCAAGTCAATCTTGCTGAAATATTTGGCCCCTTTGAGTTGGTCCAAAAGGTCATCAATCCGTGGGATTTGGTATCTATTTCGGACAGTGATCTTGTTCAATGATCAATAGTCAATACAGAGTCTCCAAGTCCCATCCTTCTTCTGTACCAACACGATCAGGCTCCCACAGGGCGATTAACTTGGCCGGATGTGACCTTTCTACAGCAGCTCCTAAATCTGTCTCTTGATTTCGTAATTCTCCAGAACAGAGCGCCTATATATTGATCCATTAGGTAGCGACGCGCCTAGGGTTAGGTCAATGGGATGCTTGGCCTAACAGTACAGAGGCACCCCTGTGTGTGAGGTGAAGATGTCCCCATACTCCTCCACAACCTTGTCCACTTGTTGTTGTCGTGCAGAGGAGCCATGTCTGCAGGTCATGGCCACAATCTTCTTCTTGCCCTGGGGGCGGATCATCAGGAAAACAAATTTCCTGGTTTGGGAAATGAGCTTACTGCATTATTTTCCAGTAACCAAAGAGATAGTGGGAGGTGGTGCTACCTCTAGTATCCTGTACAACTTATTTCCAAAAGTAACAATAACAACACGAGGCCGGGACTCATACACAACATGTCACTTCCACAAGTATGGTTGTCCTAATAATACATCAGAAAAATCAATAGGAGCAATGTTACACAATACCTCATCCGTGAAGGGCTTGATGCTATAGGGAAGGGGGCACTACTAGCTGATGCGGAGATCCCGTCCTTGGTGAAGCCACCCGATGGTGTATGGTTGTGGGTGGGATGTGGTCGGAAAGCCCAACCACTTTATGACATCTACTAAAATGAGGTTCTTTTGGCTCCCATTGTCGACAATGAACTGTAGTGGGGAACCCTTTACCCACATCTAGGAGTGGAAGAGACGCTCTGCCTCCTCTGGATCTTATGGTTCCTCCTTTTGGATCTTCGCAGTGGCAACAGTGGCGTTGGGCTTCGCATCAATGATATTCTTCCATTTTTCATTCCCCTTGTCAGGTTCTGATTCAGAGTCAAAGCATGCATATGATTCAGAAGCCCTCATCTCGGCCACCAGTGACTGCTTGGCCTGACACTCACTTGTGTTGTGAGCAGAGCTCTTATGGAACTCACACCACTTTCCCATGTCCTTCTTTAGCTTCGCGGTGTTGTTCTTTGCTTGTGGCTTTGGTAGGTTGTCTTGGGCCGCCATGCCTTGGCTTTGTCCTTTGTTCTAAAGTTTGGGGGCACCTTTCCCTTGCTTTTGATTCGTAGATCCAAAGTCTTGCTTCTTCTGTTTTAATTTCTGCTCAATCCTGGCAGCATACCGGTATGCCGTACCAAGCGAGGATATGTCGAGGAACTCCATTTCCTCTTGAATGTATCTGTGCAGACAACTGCGATACTTTAGCACCAAATTTTTCGCTCAATATTTGATACCCAACTTTGTGTGCAGGATATGGAATAGATTCGTCAGCTCATGCACATCTTGATCCCTTTATTGCCGCAGCGTGGTCCATTGTATGTACTTGTCCTCATAGCTCCCCATAGGATATTATTATTCCTTGATGGCATCTTAGAAATAATTCCAAGTGGGTACGACTAAGAACAAAGAGGGTTTTGTCTCGTCCTTTTTCTCACAGTAGGTTTCCCACCAGTCCTTGACATGGGGGGTAGCTTTGAGGAGTGCAAAAATAATCTTCTCTTGGTCGGAAAAGTCATGAACCGAGAAATATCCTTCTAATAGATTCAACCATCTATCTATGAAATCTACATCTATTTGACCCTCAAATATGGGAATGCCAAAGTTTACTTGTACCTTAAAGGGAGTCGTGCCTCCAGTCTGGCTGCTGGATGCAGATGCACCGCTAGCGGGCAGTCATTGAAGGAATTGGGCAAAGTTCTCCATCATCGCATTCCTTTGTTTTTCGATGGCCTCCTCGAGCAATATTTTGATAGGATCTCCTGCTCCCTCATCTTTCTTTTCGTCCCCCATGGGCGTCCGTCGGGGTTCGCGAGGCCAATCTTGCAAAGGTTCCACCAGATCGAGCCCTAACTCCTTATAACTCGACCTCGTTGGGGACATGCAAAGAAGGATCGAGAAAAAGCAGACCGCTCTGATACCACTGATCCGGATTTATGCAGGAACGTAACAAAATAGAAATATAACCATAAATACAAAGATGCAATGGAAATAACACTTCATTTCATTAATATCAAAGAACTGAAATTTGCTTACAGACAGAATGGAAATAAACTAGCTAGGGTGCTGGTATCTTATCTCTGAGAAGAGATGTGGAGGATACAGGCCTCTGAACTAAGTTACAATGAGGCTCGAGGGCCTATTTATTATTTAGAAAAAATAGAAAACCCTAAACATCCAAAACCTTAACCCTAGGAGATGAAGCACCAAAACTATGGGCCCCGTTTGGGTAAATTGGTGTTTCAACTTCCCGGGGACATAACTTTGGCATACGGTCTTCATTTTATGCAAACCATACCTCGTTAGAAAGATCTATCCCAGGACTACACATTTTGAGTGAGCAACATGGGTCCCATGTTGCTCCCGGTCTTCCCAAAAAAACGTCGTTTAGGGCCTCAAAATGGCTCTAGAAGTTCAGGACCCGAAAAACTACTAAAAATAGTAAGTTATGCTGAAACTGAAAAACTGAAAGAGACAATGGTGGGGCCCCAAGTGGAATAGGTGGGTGGCCACCAATATCCACCTGGATTATCATTTGTACATATGCAAATTTTAGTTATGTATGCATTTATGTTGTAATCTCACGTTTGTTTGAGCCACCTTGGGTCGATGATCAAGGACATGATGTTTAGCTACCTTCTATCAATTTCTCGCCAGAAATTTCTGAGTGATTTCAAGGAAGACAATTCTTGACAGGAGGACAAGAGCATTCAAGAAGGGAAGTGTTGATTACCTTCGAATTGGGGTTCAAAGGCACTAAGCCATGCAAGGCAAGTGTATGGAGGCTGAAAAGTGACGGTGTTGTACTCTCATCTACTGAAAAGATCAAGTAATCAATCTTTTGGGGTCCAAAATATTCCCAATGGGGAGGTGTGATCAGATTTGGATCAAGGACCTAAGTGATAGCTCAAATTTCAAAGTGTTCTAAAGTGTGTCGAACCTGAGCGACCAGATAGATCTCGTCTTCCTGATTTCGGCACCATGAATGGTTCGAAAAACTGACATCATATGAAGAAGTTATCACGATTTGAAAAGTCCAGTAAACTATAATTTTTGGCCTTTGACCAAGTTTGACTGGGTTTTGAATATTAATATATATATATATATATTCTAGGGAATATTCCCCAGAATATTCCTTCTGGGCCAACTGGATGTCAACAAGTGTCAGCATGTTATTTGTAGTTGGATTGTACATGGTTTTGATGAGCCAATTAGAGGCCACCACATGGCCCAGGAATGGTTATGCAAAATTTTGTGGAGCAACTGGGGTTCGACCGCGGAACCTCCCCGCCTGCACGCGCACGTCTTAACCATCTATGTTGTTAGTTGATTCTTAACCATATGGTGGACGATTTATATTTAAGGTTTTACAATTATGCATTTGTGGGTCGAGAGGGGCCAGCCCCTAGTGCCAACCCCTCCCCATATGGCCGTCACGCCATTAACCATGGGCTAAACCCCAAACGGCTAGTGCAACCTCTGTCGTTTTGAAGCTATTCACATTGTGACACATTCGTCCAGTTAAGGTTTTGTCTGATGGTTACTATAATCGTAACCCCCACCGAATTACATGTTCACATGGCATAGTCTATGCCATGGATTTCTCCGATGGTTGCACTAACCATGATTTCAAACCGGACTTCAACAAACAGAACCCACAGTTTATCCATGGTTCCCACCGAATGTTGTGGTTTGTTAACTGCGGGGTTGGGGCATGTACCCAACACTAACCATCACATTTAATTTTGTGGTTAGGGACTAGTGGTATAGTTGGCTAGCACACCATTATTAGCAAAAAATCCAATTTTAGTTGGATTAAGTGCAGTTTCTCCACATTTGGTGGAGCTTTTTAGGGGTCACTGTACAAATTTGGTTTAGGCTCTATCTTGAGCTAGCTTAGTCCATTCTGAGAGTCTGAATAGTCAATTTCAACTTTATTGGACACTCCAGACTCATTGGTGAGGGTTGCAGAGCCATTAGAGGAATTTTGAGCATTTTTTTGTTTCAGAGAAGTTCTATGGGCCAATAGGGCCACTAGTGGTGAGCAACAGAAACACGCTTAGCCAGTGCAATTAGAGGTCTTTCTTAGTAAACCAATAGTAAAATTTGGATGTTTTAGAAATTATGTAACTAATGGTGTGGTTTTCAGAGCTTGTAGAGGACTTTTGAAGGCCAAATGCTTCAGAGAAGCTCCAGGGGCCACTAGGGCCATTAGGTGCTAGCAGGAGAATGAGGCATATCCAGAGCAGCCAATATCCCTTATCAGCAAACCAATAGCCATTTTTTACTGTATTGATACTTCTGAATCCATTGATGGAGTTTTCATAATTTTTTGAAGATTTTTTAAGGCTGATATGCTTCAGAGAAGTTTTCAATGACCTTAGAGCCAGCGGGTGCCACTGGGTGTTGGAGGTGAAACCGGAGCAACCAGAGGAAAATTTAAGAAAAAAATAGTCTATTATGACTATTTTTGACATTTTTTATCCATTGAAGGGATTTGTAGAGTCATTTGGAGACTTCTAGAGCTAGAGAATCCATAGGGAAGTTTTGGGCAGCCTAGGGCCATCAGTGGATGGAGGCCTAAATTGGGGAGCCAGTGCTCATTTTGAGAAAATGATCAGTCTATTTTGGAAGCATGATATGTGATGGAGACATTAGGTGAGGTTTTAGGGACATAAAATCGTTTCTGAAAGGGTTAGTGCCACAAAGAAGCTCAGGGAAGCTTAAGGCACCAACAGCAGAAGTTAAGTCTAAAGGAAGCCTAGTTATTTCTTCAGAGTGATGACAACCATGACAGAGGTATGATGGTATTCTAAACCCATTGGTTCAGTTCAGATAACCATTGGAGTTGAGTTTTTAATTTGTAAAATAAATTTTCCATACTAAACCCAATGAGCCAAGTCAGTTAACATAGGCTCAAGGAGATGTAGCCCATGATATTCGAGTGAACTCCTATATTAAATTTGTTGTTATGTTTTGATGCTTATTTTATAAATTATATGGTTTTTGCACATGTTTAATATCAACAACAAAAAAACCATCTTAAAGCACCTAAACAGTTAAAAAAACATACACCTGTTTCAAGTATTCATTTCCGCACAAGTCAAGAATAAGCTAGATCTTTATTTGTTTAACTGAGCGGGAGGTTCTTGAAAAGAATAACAAGTTATCCAACCCATTTTATGATCATAAACTATGATAAGAACTGGAAAGTAAATTTCTGGAAGGAATTGACAAGAATGATACTAACTTAAATTGCAGAAAGGAAGTGACAGAAAGGAAACTAATTTAATCTGCACTAAGTTGCACCTAGAAAGGAAATGATTGAAAAGAAAATAAACTAAGTTTCACCTAGCTAGGCCAATCGGCTAAACACACCCTACTTATCCTCTGATCTATTTACCATGCTATCATGCTTCTAACCATGCAAATATTCATGATAAACTAAACTTGAAAAAAGTGTGGCTTGCAGTTTGGAGGAAAACTGGCTAAAGGTGCTAATGGAGGGCTCACCACATGAAATAAGGCTTAGAGGTGGAAAGAGGGGGTTTAAAACTTATTAAAACTTTATTATATCACAAAAATTATTTGGAGCGGAATGATTTGAAAAGTGTGATGGCAGAGTTGCGATGGAGGGCTCGTAGTACGTTATGCGATATGGGATATCGCAATATCACGCGGTTGGAGTAGTGGTGGAAGTGTTGTTTGGGAAAGAGCTGTGATATGCGATGAGTCGGATGACATGGCGGTGGGACTGGTGGTGGAGCGCAATACCAATATCGAAATCAGCATACAGGAGTAGTAAGTGTTAACAAGGAGCAGATGGAGAGTGAAAAATGTGATTTGCAAAAAGGCCAAAGGTTGCGATCTGCGATATGTGATATCGCGATGTCACAATATCGCGCGGTTGGAGGAGTGGCAGAGGTGTTGTTCAGGAATGAGCTGCAATATGAGATGAGTTGAATGACGTGGTAGTGGGACTAGTGGTAGAGCGTTATACCAATATCGCAATCGGAAGACAAGAGCGGTAAGTGTTAACAAGGAATGGATGGAGAGTGTGAAATGCGATTTGAGAAAAGGCGAGAGGGAGATGCGGTAAGTTAAAATGTAAGGAAAAGGATCGGGTTTTCCAATTTTTTTGAATAATTTTATTAACAAGCGGCAAAGGTAATGCACAAAGGAAATATCACAATCGATACTTGGAATGGGAGAGCATAAACAAAGACCTTGGAGGATTTTTGATTTGTGATGGAGTGAAGTACGGTAGCGGGAAGTTCGAGGAGAAAGGGCGGAGGTCGAATTCCAATGGTTTTCAAGCATTTTGTGTTAAAAAGGGTAAGGAAACTGTGACTAATAAAATTAAAGGAATAAGGCGGGCTGAATGGTTTAAGTGTTTTTATGAATAAAAAGGTGGGTGTGGTAGTGAGAATAAGTGGGAAAAAGCAGAAATGGAGGGCGTAACAGCAGTGTGCAGATTGTGAAGACAGAGATGGAGAATGAAGCAGGGAGGCACCACAGAGCTGCTATGGGGTTTTAACAATAATTCCTGCAATCAACTTTCTAACTTATATGCAAATAAATAGACAAATACGTAAAAATACAGTGCAACGGAAGACTGAAAAATGGTAATGCAACACTACTTTTAATCTCAGAAGCAGTGAACAAAAATCAGTTTTTGGGTTTGTGGGAAGGTTCACTCTCCTTGAGCTCTATTGATAGAGATGAGAAGGGGGTCTTGATCCACAATGTTTTTTGGTTTTTCTCCTCTATTATATTACTCACAAGAAAATGAAACCTACGGCAGCACATTGAAAGAAAAACTAAACAGAAACTTGAAACATAAACGAAATTATCAGAAGCAGAACTAATGAAATGACAGAAAGTAGAGAACAAATACAACAGAGAGGCTGAGCACATGGATTGGGCCCTAGCTCACAATCCTAGCTCTCTAAAAATTAAATCAATAAAATGAAATAAGTCTTCTCATTTCATGAAAGAATAGCCTCCTACATTTCTGAAAGTTTGATCACTGAGTAAAATAATAAAAATCTCAATAGCTTGCAACAAAGTTCCGACCCTTCATAGCTCTATATTTTCTCTATTTATTCTATAGGGTAGCTACCAACATCCCCCGAGAAAATAGTGATTGAGTCCACTTGAATCCAAGTAAACAAAGATTGAGTGCACTCCTTTTTGAGTTTCTTGGCTGCCTATGGAATTAGAATTGCTGGAGAGAATCTTTGGGGATCCTTTGGCTGCCTTTGGAATTCGAATTGCTGGAGAGAATGTTTGGGATCCTTTGGCTACCTTTGAGAGTTAAGGAGGGTGGAAAATCCTCCTATAATTTCTCCTTGTTGTCTCCTTCAAGTCTTTATGATAAAATACTTATAAAAATGCTAATAATTCATGATTTTCTACACAACCTCATTTTAGGCACTCAGAGTATGTTAGCCTTAATCACCACCTATACTAGCATCATAAAACCAAATAATAATAAAAATGCAAGAAAAATAGATCTAAGAAGTCAAAAATGTGACCATTAACCCCTCAAAATATTTCTAATGATGGAGCTCATCATCACCCCATACTGAATGGTTGCTCATCCTCTGAGCAGCTAATCCTCCTCCTGCATTTCCTTCAAGGTTTTAACAACCCCCTTGATTTCTCGAGGAAGAAGTGTGGGAGTTTCCCCAAGGGGGTAAAAACCATTATTATTTTATGCATTTTCCCATTCTCTATCTTGTGCATCTGTGTCCTTTTCATCATTCAGCCCTAGCAGCAAAGGTTGGTTGAGCTTTAGTCCCAACCATTGGATGTTGTATAATGGTGCCCTTTCCAATGCACCGCTCAGTATTTTTGGAGTATGGTACTCCTTGTTCTTGAGGCTGTGCAAGAGGTTGTTCCATCTCCTTTGGCTAGCCATAATGCACTCATCTTCTATCTGCCTACAAACATCATCAAAGTGGCCTATTACCAATGTTTAAGTCTAAAGGTAGCTTTCAACTAGTGCAGGGTCCCTTTCAATCTCTCGACGGTTAAGGATGGCTCCTCTTGGGCTGAACAATTATGGTCTGCTATATAAGGGTTCTCTATTTCTTCTTCCCATGACCCTCCATATCTCTTTTTCTCTAGTGTCCTCATTCGTCATCCAAGATTCTAGAGCCATTAGCTGCATATCCCCCATTGTGGAATTAGGGTCCCAAGTATCCATATTTGTCAGCATAAGGTTATGCTCATAAAACTCTGCCATTTTTTCCTGATCAACCATATTATCTTGCTTGTAGAAATCCATGAATTTCCTACAATCTTGGAAAGGTAGTGATCCATGGGAGGCTAGATTTTGATTTTAAATAGGAGTCATTTCTCCTTGAGGTACACAACATATGAGTCAAAAGGGAATTTGTGTTGAAGGGATTCTATTCATAAGTCTTCCATGGTGGCTACTTGCTGCCCTTTTTGCTACAATTTATCCTTCAGTGCTACATTCTCTGCATGTGCCTTCTACAGCTGCTCCTTCATAACTGTTTCTTCAATTCTTTCCTCCTCCCTTGGTGATTCTTCAATGATAAACGAGCTCGTGGGAGGAGTTTCTAGCTCTCTCTGTCTTATCCTCTATTTCTTGTCAGCTCTGAAACATATAGAGGTCTACCTTTTTCTCTTTGTGCTCAGAGGAGTTAAGGTGGCACCTACCTCTTTGTCTTGAGGGGATGTGGTGCTGTGTTGTGATTATGCTTCTTGCTCACTTTCTGCTACCTCTATGACTTCTATTTCCATCTCTTCCATTTTTCCTTGGCCCTTTGTCTCTTCCTCTTCTTTTGGTTCTTCTTGTTCCTCTTCTGGTTCTTCTTTTTCTTCTGGTTCTTCTTCCTTTTTTGGTTCTTCTTCTTCTTCTGGTTCCTCTTCTTCTTCTCTAAGGCTAGAAGTGGAATTCTTCCTTGTTTGGGTCGGTTGCTATAAAAGCTTCCCTGCTCATATTTACAAAAGAGGACCAGGCCATGGGTAGGGTGATGTTGTTATGTTGTTGTTGTTAGATGTTGTCCCAAAATACGCAGCTAGAGCTCACTATTTCTATGCTGCTTGCTTCCATCGGTCTTTCTCCCTTTAAAAATTTCCAATTTACTGGTTTGGATGAGACGGTCCCTCTTTATTATTAGACTGCGCAGCTAATTATTATTTTTTTAAGTGCTTATGTAACACGACTTAGCTCCAATTTATGTTGTAGACAGTTGGAACATCTTCTTGTTAACTGGCTGATACTGCATTTCTCCTCCTCTCATCCTCCTCCACTCCAACTGATTTAATTTTTTTGTTGGCCTAGGTGGCGTGTACTTCTAGTTTTTTCAGTCTACTTCACAGTGGTGGCTAAGTTAACTGGCCACCTTTTTGCATCTTAAACTCGTAGTCTGCAAATTTAATTATTTCCGGCCATTATGAATGCATAGAGAGGGGTGAGGGGCTATACCTGAGCTTACCAGTTGCTGTCAAGGTGTTTGCAGGAGCTGGAATTTGGAGACAAGCCTCTTATATGCTCCATTCTTCCCTATTTTCATGTTTTTAGAGTGAGCAACTTGCTGAATGAGAAACTCTCTAAGTGAGTTGCTAATCTTTCTTGTTGTTTCTTCCCATCATATATGCTGCATGGGGGTGCTTCAGATACCATGGGTGGCACTATTGTGTCTGATTTATCAGCTCCTCTCTCTTTTTTTTCTTGTTGTTCATGAACAATTTTTTGCGTTGTAGGAATTCCCTCATTCTTGTAGCAGTCTTTGTTTTTCTTTCCTTGCTACATTATGCTTAGGAATGGAGGAATGTGGTGTATGGAGGTGATGGAGGAAGTTATGAAAATGAATGGAGTGAATGATGGGATGGATGGTAAAATAGAATAAGAGAAAAGAATATTAATGCTTCCCTGTGTTTCTAGAAACCATTAATAACCTGCAAAATAGAAAACACAGAAAACACAGAGATGCAGATGTATTTTTTGTTTTTTTGTTTTTTGTTTTTTTTTGAAAGAAAGTGGGCTTCCTCCATGGAGGTTTTCAACCCACAAACTTGCCTTGGGTGCCTCATAGAGGTTTTCACCCATGGATCTTTATTCTCTCTCTTCTTCTTTTTTGAGAGAGAAAGTGAGCTACCTCCATCAAGGTTTTCAACCCACAAGCTTGACTTGGGTGCCTCAGAGAGGTTTTCAACCATGTATCTTTTTTTTTTTTTTTTCAGGAGGTGTGGGAAACTATAGATTTTCCCATCACATACACCTCTCTACTTATTAAATTTATGAACTCTGCCCTTGACAAAGGCTTCTTGTAAATTTTAAGTCAGTGACCATTGAAAAGCAAGGGGATTCCTTCCTCATATGTGGTTTTGATTTGAGCTGCATCATTATCAAAAAAAAATTCCACTGTGTAAGGTCCCAACCATCTTGTCATAAAATTGCCTTTGGAATATTTAAACCTTTAATCATACAACAACGCCCAATCTCATTCTTGGAAGGTCTTTTCTTTGATGTTCTTGTCATTCCAGACCTTTGTTTGCAACTGAACTACCTCTGTGTGAAGAAGTGCTTGCATTATGAACTCATCTAATCCATTTATTTGCAACAACCTCTCTTTTTGGGCATTTGATAGTTCTAGATTTAATTTAGCTGCCATTATTAAAGTATTGAATTCAAACTCAACTAAAGTAGAGCCTTCTTACCATAGACTAGTGCATAAGGAGTGAATCCTATTGTTGCCTTTTAAGTAGTTTTGTAGGCCCAAGTAGCTTCTACCAATCTATCTGCCCAATATTTTTTTTTGTTTCTCACAACCTTGGTGAGGATGCTCTCTAAAGCTCTGTTATTTACTTCTACTTGGCCAATCGCCCGAGGGTGATAGGCAGTAGAAGTTATATGCTTAATCTTGTGCTTCCTCAAAATATTCTCAATGAGGTGAGAGGTGAACTGTGCTCCCTGATCAGTGACTATTTCTCTGGGGTACCCAAACTTGTAAAACACATTCTCCCTCATAAATTATGCTACTTTCTCCTCGGTTGCTACCTTCACTGCTTTTTTTTCAGTGCAGTTTTTCAGGTAATCAGTGTAGACTATGATATACTTATTTTGTCCATATCGTGGATCGATAGGTCCAACAAAGTCCATGCCCAACTTGTTAAATGACTCAAGAGCCACCTGAGGGTGCAAAGGAGTCTCATCCCTTTGCGTGGGTTTCCCCATCCTTTGGCACTGGTCACACCTGCTGGTGTCTCTTCTGGAATCTTGGTTAAGGGTAGGTCACAGTATCATGCCTGCAAAACTTTGTAAGCAGTTCTCTTTGAAGCTAAGTGGCCTCCACATGGGTTGTCATGACATGCAAAGAGGATATCAAAAACTTCTTCCTCCCTCACACATCTCCTTAGGATTTGATCAGGGCCTAGCTTGAAAATGTTTCCCCCAATCCATGTGAAAGGGGTGCTTTTTCTGATGATTTTTCTCCTCTCCCTAAATGAAAAATTAGGAGGGAGTCTCCTAGCAACCAAGTAGTTGGCTATATCAGAAAACCATGGTGAGAGTGTTGATATAGCAAAGAGATGATCATCTAGAAGCTATTCATCCACCATTCCTTCTTCACCTGCAAGGGGAGCTAACTTGGACAAAAAATCTGCAACAACATTCTCCTTTCTAGGTTTATCAACAATAGTCAAATCGAATTTCTGCAAAAGTAACAACCATCTAATTATCCTATAATTAACATCCGGTTTGTTCATTAAATACTTGATGGTTGCATGGTTAGTGTGAACAAAGGTCTAATATCCAGTTACATAATGCCTGAATTTGTTCAAAGCATGGACAATGGCTAACATATCCTTCTCAGTAACAATATAATTCAGCTCAGCCTTGGACAAGTTCTTGCTGATGAAATAAATGGCATAAGAGATTTTGTCCTCTAATTGTCCTAATGTTCCCCCTACAACATTTTCGGATGCATCAGTGTGGATGTGGAAAGGTAGAGTCCAATTTGGACCTCGGAGGATGGGGGCAGTAGTCAAGTTTTCCTTAATGAGCTTGAAAGCCTCTTGACAAGGACCGAACCAAATAAACTTAGAATCTTTGGCCAATAACCCAATTAATGGTGAAGCCATATTGCTAAAATATTTGATGAACCTTCTATAGTAACTAGCTAAGCCTAAGAAACTCCTGATATCTTTCTTATTTTGAGGAGTAGGTACCCTTTTGATGATAGTGATTTTGTTCGGGTCTACTTGTATTCCTTCTTGGGATATGGAGTTTCCTAATACAACCCCTGCTTTCTTGAGGAATTCACACTTTTCTGGGTTCAAGGAGAGATGCATATCAATGTGCCTTCTTAGTAATTTACCCAAATTGGAGAGAGCTTCCTGGAAGTCATCCTCATATGGTGTGAAATCATCCATGTACATTTCGACAGAGTCATAGACTAACTCAGAAAATATTCTCAGGATAGTTCTTTGGAAGGTAGTTGGGGCATTGCACAACCCAAAAGGTAGGACTCTATAAGTGAAGGTACCCCAAGGGCAGGTTAAAGTAGTATTATCCTGGTCTTCAGGGTTGATTTGAATTTGATTGTACCCATTGAACCCATCTAAGAAGGAAAAAAACTTCCTCCCCACAAGGCCATCTAGGACTTGGTCTATAAATGAAAAAGGGAAATGGTATTTCTTGGTGGCTTTGTTAAGTTCTCGAAAATAAACACAGATTTTCCACTTCCCATTCTTGCTTGGGACTAGGACAAGAGGAGATACCCACTCATTTTCGGATATAGGATATATGAACCCTGCATCCAATAGTTTCTGTAGCTCTTCTTTCACTATGTCCTTCAGAGTCGGGTTCATCCTTATTTGGGGTTATCTCATAGGCTTTCTTCCTTCTTTGATGTAAATATGATGTTTTCACACTGAAGGATGCACCACTTTCATGTCCTTGTAATCCCAATAAAACACATCTAGACTCAGAGGTTGACTCAACTGAGTGCACTTCCATCCAAGGTTGGCTTTCACACTCTTTGACTAAGGTTTTGAGAGGAATGTTAGTGGAGGACTAGTTTTGAATGGCATGGTCGATGACTTCATCTTCATCAAGCTGCCCCCCTCTAAGAATAACATCTATGGTACACATAGGGGCAGTGTTATATAACTCATCTTCTTCATCCTCGAACCATATAGGGAGATCACGATCAATGGAAGGTTGGGCTGGAGGATATAACACTAGCTATTTAGACAAAGTCCCATTTTTGATAATCATGTTTCTGGCCTGAAAACTAATATAAGCATCTGCAGTGGCTAACCAAGGTCTCCCTAAGATGAGAGGATAACCATTAAACTTTGTTTTTGGTTGGAGGACTAGGAAATCTGTAAGATACTCCCAAGAGTCAATGGTAACCATAACATCCTCAACAATTTCTTCTGGAGTTACTGTGGATCGATCTGTAAGTTGCAGAACTGTTGTGGTTTTCCTTAAAGTCCCTTGGAGATTGAGTTTCAACATAGTTTCCTTGGTCATGACATTGATGGCAACCCCTAGATCAATCAGAGTGTTGGGGACTATGACACCATCTATATGCACATCAACAACTGGACTACTAGGGTCCAAGTACTTTGGAAATATCACCCTCCACAACATTAGGTCAGGCAGTTGTCCTACCACATTGATGGTAGGGGTATCTCTCTTCCTTCTCCTAGGTTTCTTGAAGCAATTTTCTTTGATGAGCCTATTATAGATAGGGACATCATTAATGGCCTAGAGAAGTAGTATCTTTACACACAAATTTTCCAATTCTCATAGGAGTTCAGTCTCCTCTAGGGTGTGCTGACTAGGGTGGATCAAGCACTCAGGAAAAGGAGGTTGATCGATCTGAGTGTTACCTTCTTCCTTTTCCACCTCGACCTCTACAGGGGGAGATGGAGGATGGTTGTTTAGGAGTACTCTTCCTAACCTAATATTAACCTACTGTATGTCCACAACATTAGCTGGATAGGATGTTTCTCCACTGGGAGCCTGTTGTTCCTGTCTATTGTTTGGGTTCGGATTGGGTTGTGAGGGTATTAGAGGTAGCCTAGGTGGAGCATCATGAGTAAGTTGAGGTTGAGGTTCGGGTGGAGGAATTAGAGCAGGTGGTCGATTTTATTGAGGCCTCCATTGTTGGGATGGATTGTTCCACTGAGGTTGTTGTGGAACATACTGCTGGAATGGTGGGTTTACTGGCTGAGGATGATATGAAGGGTTGTAAGTCCAAGTAGGAGGTGTAGACTAGGATGGGGGAGTGGGGGTGTACCACGGTTGCATGGGTGCACTCTGATTGTTGTGATAATAAGACTAAGGTGCACTTGGCATACCTTGTTGATATGGCCTAGGGCCTTGAGGCCTTCTCTTGTTGATGAAACAGAGTTGCTCTGGAATTGCTTCCCCACATTGATATATAGCATTAAGTCCATGTAAGGAGGGAAAATTTTCTGTGGCATGATTCTCTTCACAGACTAAGCAGACCTCTATGTGTTATAGCATCATTTTTCACCCTCATGTGAATAATGATTGTCTCTTTGTCCTTAGGCACCCTTTCCCCGCAGACTTGAACAACTTCATAAAAAACAGTGTCTAAAATCCCATACGCGATTATACCTGGACTTTTCCATGTATATACGCGAGCCCATTCATACTTTTCCGCGTATGCAATTTAAATCATTAAAAATATATATATAATTCCTTATTTTTGAGGCAGGGTGATGGTTATTCCCGTAATTCAACCACCCCAGCCTGTGGCCCAACTGTTTCCAACTACTGAAACTACTTTGAGGGAGTATAAAAGCCCCTCATGTGTATGGCCCAAGGGAGAGAGAAAATTATAGATATTATACTCTGTTGGAGCCCTATTTCAAGTCTGATATTCCCGTGCCTCCTGCACTTTCCAGGTATATTTAGGAAACACTCGTTTCCTTGAGATGATCATCATCCTATATGACATCTTGTGTGCACACATCTTGGAAGAATCCTAGTGAGGTGAGGGCTGGACGGATCCAGAGGACGGTTTGCTCGAAGGCTGTGGAAGGATTTAGGTGATCTCTCCACTTTCTATTATTGTACATGCCATTTATAATAAGAAGAACCATCTTGTTCCCCAAATTCACATGTTTATATCTCTTTATATATGTGTAAATATCATTACTTGAACATTCAATATTGTTTATATGATATTATACATGAGTTACACTGACATCTAGGAACAATATATGCTATACAACTAGTGTTTTGTGTTCATTCTTTCTTGATTTCCAGGTTACGAAGCACAAGGAGTTGCTGGGGGTTTGCACCCCGCGGAATCTACATAAAACGTAGGAATTTCGGGTAAGTTCCGCAACTTGTTATATCTAGTTTTCAGCATAAAAAGATAGGTTAAGTGAGTCCTTCTTGAATTGTATGCCCTCAATTTGTGAAGGTTGCCGACCCAAAAACCTTTAGGGAGTTATTTCCCAAAACAAAAATGGTGACTCCACTGGGGATCACATTCTTGTGATTTCCCTTTTGGGTTTTTTCATCTGTCTTGAAGGTTCCCAACAGTTTCAATCACTTTTTCCAGTTCAGTAAATCTTTTTCTAGTCAGACTAAAGACCTGGTCTCTTGATCAGGCTTAATCTTATTTATTTTTCCTTATTTACTTTTCCATATGCACTTATTCTTTTGCACAGTCACGTATACATGATGTTTTTTGTAAAGGAACCCGCGTATATGAAAGTTTCCTTTACCACAGCCACGTACGCACGCTTGTTGCAAAGCTGCTAAAGCACGTATACCTGAGTGAAATTTGAAATTTTTGGTTTTAAACTTTTTTGGTCTTGTCTGCCTGTGGTGACTTGTTCCTGTGGTATCTTTGAAGTCTCTGGACTGTGTCTAAGGTGGTTTCATACTTGTTTCTCTCTTAATTGTTTGAATATCGACTCATTTGGTGAAATATTTGTTTGTTGTGCTTGCAATTCTGGCCTGAGCACCAAGATATTTTTCTGAATATTCTTGGTTGTTCTGAGTATTCAGGATAGAGAGATTTTGCTCATTTGATTTTTCCTAACTTTATGAGTTGCTTTGCACTTTTATTTTTGCTTGTTTTTGTGTTTGGTTTTCTTGATTTCATTGACTAGGTCTTGTTGAAATTTTCGAAGAGTCTCTTTTTTATTCTTTGGAGTCTGAGTTTGCCGCAAGTTTATGCTATTGTGCTGAGTTGATTTGTTGGGTTTCTTGTCTTCCTCTTGCTCACACAAGTCCTGCTACGAGAGTAGCGTAGTTATCTTAGGGCATTTTTTTGAAGTTTTGCTTGAAATTCAAAGTTTTCTTGACTTAGTAACTGGATAGTTTCTTGGTCTCTTTGAAGTCTCTTTTCTTCATAAAACTCAAAATCCAAAAAACAATTTTTTGTTTCCCATTGCTTTTGTTTTATTTAATGGTTTATTTTCATCTTTTGAAGCTGTGTTGAAGTCTTTATTCATCGGTTCTTGACTTGATTAGGAAGGGAGTCTTCTTTTTATTTTGTTCTATTATGTCAAGTATGTTTTTGGCATATTTATACATTGAGTTTCTAATTTGAAACTAGTTTTAATTTACTGCCAAAAAGTGATTGAACCTTGGTATCATTAGAGATTTCTCTTTGCTTTATTAGATCTAGCATCTTAGGATTTGCATGCCATTAGTAATTTGCATTAGGTGCACATAAGCATTTTTGGTCTTTTTCGCAACTTTTTGAGGTGTGTAAAGTCTGGTTATCTGAAAAGAAAAGTAAAAAAAAAAATAGTCTCGTAGAACCTCTGTAGAAATCACTCTTCATCAAAAGGAAATCAGTGCATTTGCATATAGTTTGGTTTTCATTGGTTTCTTTTTGCGTCATACAAAAATCATCGGTTTCATTTCCATATGCCCTTGACATAAAATAACAGCCAATTAAAATAAGCGATATAATTTAAAAACAACTAGAAATTTTTGTATTAAGTGTCATACATCAACTAGCTAGATTGTAGGGCCTTGGATTAGGTGAGTGGAGAGTTAACTTTCCAAGGCCGCTCAAATTTTGAAACATAGAAGTTTATTAATGAGCGAAATCCAACACAGTTAGGTGGACCGAGAAAGCTCTCCTTTAGAGAGTCAAGCATGAGGGAAAGTGCAGGCAGAGAAGAGAGATACCCCCTCTCTAATTTGCTGAATCTTGACCTAAGACTGTTCCACCCAGCTGCTGATACGGATTGGTGTCCTTAGTTTCCCATCCTAGGTATCACACAGGTGACTGCGGGGGGGAATACCCGTGGTACCTGAGGCAAACGTTGTATCACTTCCAGTAGTGCTTTTGGAGGGTGCCCTTGCGAAGCTCGGGTACTTGCATCGGCAAAGGCTGTTGTTAGGAGGTCAACGTAACTATTTCTGTTACCTTCGCTAGTAGGCCTGGGTCATAATTACCCCAGACTACTTTCGGGAGGTCCTATTTTTCACTTTCTTGTATTTTGGTGTCCGGCCCTAATCACCCGGAGCGGAAATACCTGAAATCTGCTTGCTTGGTTGTATCTTAGGGAATTTTTAGTGAGTGCTCTTTGCTCCTAGCTTGCTTAGCTTTATACTTTTTTGAGTCTAATAAATCTTTTAAAGTGGCTGACCGATCGCTTTGTTGATCGAGACGACTTCGTGGGTTGTCTCTCACAAGTGTCGGGCCTTCTTCAAGAAGGCGTAGGAGTAATTTAGAAGGTGATTATCACCCGGTGTTATCAGACACAACGGAGATAGATCCTCCGTTAGGGCTTGAAGTTTCTGTAGCTGGTTCTGGTGTCGGTGTCAGTACTGAGAGGAGTACTCCACTCACCTCGAGATTTTTATTTCGAGAGGAAGAAGTAGAAGTAGAGGAAGTACCTCAACCTCCTGAATCTCTTCCACCTATTTCTCCTAGTCTCCGTTTATCATTGAGTACATCGGACCTGAGTCTGAGAGACTCGAGAGTCCTTATCCATCACATTCTTACCTTTCGATGGCCACGACTGGGAACACAACTTCGGCTGTGAGTGCTGCAAGTATTCAGACTCCTTCTAAAGTTGAAGGAGGAAGCACTATTGCTATATCTTCGATTGCTTCTAGTACTGTTGTGTTTGGCTCTGGTTACACCCAAGCATAGGCTTCTCAATCTGGTCCCTTTTGTTTCAGAATGTCCGTTAGTGGGATTCCTCCGTTTTCCTTTTCTACTGTTGCAGCAGCATCTGCACCCATCTCCTCTATGGCTAGTGGATCATCTTCTTTTCAACGGTTCCCCTTTGGAAGCAGGCATATTCCTAATTTGAATCATTCCTTAGGGTATTTTCCTTTTACTTCCCAGACTCAGAGTTCTAATCCATGGTTTGGAGGTCAAAGTTCTACTACCTTTACCGGTTGGAACCCTATCTTTACAGCAGTAGGGGCAGGGAATTAGTTTCTCGCTGGTCACCAAGGGAATGTTCCTTTCTCTTCATCAAGTGCTTATCAAACTTTTTCTCCTTTTTCAAATGCTTGGAACCCCTATCAGGGGGTTTCTTCTTCATTCACTGCTTCAGTGGGGGGAACTGGTCCGGTTTATAGTAACTCTATGCTGGGAGGGGGTCCTTTTCTGAATGCTGGGTTACAAGGACTTTCCTATGGTCCAATATTTTCTACGAACTCTTTTTTGCAACTTAGTGCCTCATCAAATCAAGGGTATTATTTTCAGAATGTGGCAAATCCATCCTATCAGGGGTGGAATTCCCAGGCTCCTCCTCGTTTACCATTTCTGGAAATGTTAAAATTTCCAGATTTGTCAAAATTGACCAATGATCCAATCCGATATAGTTCGGGGTGGACCCCGGTCCCCACCAAACTACCTTCAGACATTCCAAAGTTTGAAGGAAAGAATGGAGAGGATCTGGCAGATCACATCACCACTTTCCATCTATGGTGTTCATCAAACTCCCTGATCTATGATTCGATTAGGTTGAGGTTATTTTAGTGCACCTTGAATAGAAATGCATCTAACTGGTATATTGAGTTAACTGGGGGCAGTTTTTCCACTTTTGGAGATCTGGCTACTATGTTTTTAAATCATTTTCAGTTGCCTATTCGTTATGATGCCAAGACTGAACTCTTGGCTAATTTTAAGAAGGATAAGGCAACCCACATTTCTGATCATATTTAGGAATGGCGGAGAAGGAAGAGGCTCATTAAAGCCTACATTCCAAACGAATTCCTTCTGGAATGGTTTTTTAAATCCTTGCAGCCAGATATTTCAAAGGACATATCCCTGTCAGGGGTATTTTCCAAGGAATAGGATATTTTTAGGGCCCGGCAATTAGAAATGATTTATTCTCAGTCTGGATTCCTCAATAAAAAATTTCCTGATGCTCCTCACTCCAAATTAGACTTGTCCAAAGCTAAACCTGGTCCTCATGGTGATGGAATTATTGGGTCGATCGATAGCGGTGCAGCTAACCTGCTTAGCCAATTGCAGCAGTTGTCCATACAATCTGCTTCTTCAGATCAAGTTGTACCTTCAGTGTCAACCTCTCCCAAGATTTGTCAATAAATATCGTCCAGACTTCGAATTCCAAAGGAAATCAACAATACGAAGGGAAGAAGAAAGGACGAAATAATAATAAGAAGAAGGGCAAAGATGGGAAGGGCAATGCAAATAAATCCAATGAGCATGTTGGTGAGGGACAAAAGGATAAAAAGAAAGTGAAGTTTCCATGCAAGTTATGTAATGGAGATCATCTTACTCACCTTTTCCCTAAAATTCAGGATGCATAGCGCTTGTTAGCTCAACGGGGATCTTCAAGTTCCCAGACTGTGTTAACAAACCCCTTTCCCCAAGGGCAACAGTTAGTTGTTGGCAAAAATCAAAATACTAGGACTTCCTTTAGAGGCACCCAGGAAGAGGAAACTCCATCAAACATATATATTATGAGTGCTCACGCAGATATCGCCATGAGATATCATGATTATGGCATAGCTGAGTCTTCGAAGGCAAAGGGTGCTCCTGATAGTGCTGAAACGCTTCACATTACGAGGCCCACTGTTGAGCCCATACCTCGGATGCCAAAATCATCTACAAAGCATACGACGATTAATCCAAATGCCAAGGCTGCCCAGAACTAATTTTTTGTAGAATATCTGGCGCAGATTCCTTGTGCTATGTCTACTCTCGAGGTGCTCCAGTCTTTTCCAGCTCAGCAAAGTGCTCTTCTCACTACTATTGGGGCTGTTGATCCGAAAAACTCTCTTATGATTACATTTGATATGTCTAATTTTAAAAAAAGACTCCCACATAATATGGCTTTCCATGTTAGATCGTTGTTTTGAAAGTTCACTATATTTCGAACGGTCGTTGATGAGGGTGCTTCCACATGTGTGATATCTCTCGCATGCTGGAAGGGAATCAAACCTCCCACAACTGTTCCATCAGCCACTCTTCTGACTGCATTTGATGGTCATTCTCACAGGCTGCATGGTATTTTCCCGGCTTTTCCCATCTGTGTTGGGGGCAAAAATGTAACTATAGAGGTTGACATAGTTGATGCAAGCTTGGACTACAACCTTCTGTTGGGGCGAAACTAGATTTATGAGATGGATGCTATTGCATCCTCCTTATTTCGTATTATTTGTTTCCGTCATGAAGGGAGGATTGTCATAGTTGACCAACTGGATTGTTCTCCTGTAGACCCGGATGCATCTACTAACTCAACTATCCCTTTGGTGGATAATGTCAAATTGCCTATTAAGAATCTCGGGGTTGGAATGCATTCTTCTCTGATGGGTACTTTTGATATTCCACATCCTTCCATTCATATAAATGCAATTTCATCCTCTAGGTCTCCTATTCGACGAGATTTCTTCCAAAATCATTATTTTTTGTACCCTTGGACCTTACCTTCCCCTACTTCCACATTAGCGGAAGGTCAAGTGGGTGGAATGGCCTTTCTGATGTCTGTAGCTGAGACTGCTTATAGATCTATTGTTGACTCTGCAGAATCCATTCTAGTTTCTCTTTCACCAAAGGAATTGGATGGCTATGTGGACCCGGCTTGGACACTTAGTTCTTCTTCTGCCCAGGATTGCCTAGATACCACTCTTCCATCTGAAGAGGCTATCCTGGAAGCTATGACTGGTATAGATATACCGTGGGATGATTTTCATCATCGATATTACTTTCTACCAGACTTGAGCGAAGTTGAGTCAAGTTTTCCAAGTCCTCAGTCTTCTGGCCCTGTTCACCCAATCCTGAACCCTTTAGCACCAGCACAGGTATTTGTTGAAGGGAACATGGATGTGATTTCTCCGACTATCCCGGTGAACATCTCCAAGAATCCCAACGTTATTGAGAATGTTTTCATCGGAGCTGAATGTTCCCCTGAAGAGATTCAAATTTACACCGATCTCTTTAAATAGTTTAGGGATGTGTTCGCTTGGTCTTATGAGGAAATTCCTGGTATAGATCCATCTATTGTCCAGCATGAGATCAAGATCTACGAAAATGCTAAGCCTGCGAGGCAAAAGCTTCGTCCAGTCAACCCCTATGAAGGCTGCAACTATCTAAGCTGAGGTAGAGAATTTGCTCAAGGCAGGATTCATTTTCCCTATTTCTTTGACAGAATGGGTTTCAAATCCAGTTCTGGTGGATAAGAAACAAGGGACAATTCACGTTTTCATTGATTTCAGAGACCTTAATAAAGCATGCCCGAAAGATAATTACCCCACACCATTTATAGATCATATTATTAATGAGTGTGTCGGTAATGAGATTTTCTCCTTCATGGACGATTTTTCTAGATATAATCAAATTACTATCCATCCTGAAGATCAACATAAGACTGCCTTTATTTGTCCCTGGGGTACCTTTGCTTACAAGAAAATGTCGTTCGACCTTAAAAATGCTGGAGCCACTTTTCAGCGGGCCATGTCATATGCCTTCCACGACATCAAACATATTATTGAGGTGTACTTGGATGATTTAGCTGCTCGTTCTCGAAAGAGAATTGATCATCCTTCTCACCTCCGTAAAGTATTTAAAAGATGTCATTTTTACAAAATCATGTTGAATCCGAACAAGTGTGTTTTCGTAGTCACATCCTGTCGGTTGTTGGGATTTATTGTGTCTACGGAAGGGATTCGGGTAGATCCCTTCAAGGTTGAGGAAATAATTTTTTTGCCTCCCCCGTTGTCTATTCGTCAACTTCAAAGTCTACAAGGAAAAGCTAGTTTTCTATGGAGATTTATCGTAAATTATGCCGAAATTACAAGAGGATTCATGAGATTATTAAAGAAGGGAGTCCCATTTTTGTGGGATGACTTTGCTCAATGCTCATTTGATGATTTGAAAAAAGCATTAACCTCTGCTCCTATACTGAGTCCTTCTAATTATAGCAGGGATTTCCTCTTTGTATCTAGCAGCAGCAGAATCTACTATCAGTATGGTTCTCGTTCAGGATGATGATGCTCTTGTAGAGCATGTTATATACTACCTTAGTTGAGGCTTTGTAGGAGCTGAACTCTGGTATTCTCCAATATAAAATATTGCTTTAGCAGTTGTCCATGCTTTACAATGGCTTAGACATTATGTTCTCCTTCGAAAAACTTATGTTTTGGCAGCAGAAAATCCATTTCAATTTGTTCTCAGCAGGCAAGTGATTGGGGGCAAACACAATCGATGGATTGTGATTTTGCAGGAATTTGATCTTGAGTTTATGTCTGCCAAGTCCAAGAAATCATTAGTTTTCGCAGAATTAATTTCTAAATTTCCCTGTGGAGAAGAGATAGTTTATGATGAATCCTTTCTGGATAGCATATTTTTCTCATCTCTTCACAGGATCCTTGGTATGGGGATCTCATTGTATATCTTCAGACTGCGAAGTTTCCTTCAACTTTTTCGAAAGATGAGCGCCGTAAGTTGCGTCACCTGGCTAAAAATTACTTGATCATTGGTGATACTTTATACCATCGAGGGGTCGATTCGATCCTAAGACAATGATTAAATCTTGAAGAAGCTGAGGTTGTGTTGAACGATTGCCACAATGGAGCCTGTGGTGGTCATTTATCTGGGCTTACTACAGCCCAAAAAATCCTGCATGCTGGATACTTTTGGCCTTAAATTTTAAAATATTGTATAGAGTCGGTCAAACGGTGTCATCCATGTCAAGTTTATACTCAAAAGATGCGCACTCATCCAGCTCCGCTCTTCCCAATTGTCACTGTCGGTCCTTTTACAAAGTGGGGTATTGATTATACTACTTGTAACCCGCCCTCGACTAAAGGTCACAAGTACATTATTGTAGCAGTAGACTACTTCACGAAGTGGGTCGAGGCTATGCCTACTTTTGGGAATGACAGTGAGACAATAGCTCTTTTTCTCTTCAATCAAGTTATTGCTCGTTTTGGTATTCCTAAAGAGATTGTCACTGATCAGGGCAGTCATTTTTAGAACAGCATGATGGATGAGTTGGCTCTAAAATTAGGTTTCCGGTAAGAGCATTCATCTCCTTATTATCCTCAGGCCAATGGGCAAGTGGAAGCCGTGAAAAAATCCTTGAAGACCATTCTTCAACGGACAATTGATAAAGCTAGATCTAACTGGCATATCATGTTGTATCCTGCACTTTGGTCATACCAGATGTCAGTAAAAACTGCAACTGGTTTTACTCCGTTTCAACTAACTTACGAGGTGGAATAAATATTTCCCATCTAGTGTGAGATTCCTTCTCTTAAGTTAGCTATAGAACTTCTTCCTGACACTTCTAGTCTTGAAGAACGCATCCTTCATCTGGAACATCTTCATGAGCAGCGTCGAGATGCTGCCACGATGAACGAAGCACATAAGAAACGGGTACAAGTTTAGTACGATAAACTGGTCAAACCTAGGGTTTTCTCTTAAGGTGACCTTGTTCTGGTTTATGCCCAGGAAAAGGATGCCTTGGGGGTAGGTAAATTAAAGTCTATGTGGTATGGCCCCTTTATCGTTAAAAAGGTCCTTAAAAAAGGAGCTTATACCTTGGTTGATTTTGAGGGAAATGAGTTGGCGGAGCCCATAAATGGGCTCTATCTGAAAAGGTATTATGCCTAGGCCTCAGCCTAGCATCTTTCTTTTTGTATATATTTTTGTTCTTGTTTTTATACATGTCCGAGTTTTCGGTCTATGAGGTGATGGTGATGTTTTTTTATCTGCTTTGAGAGGTTGTGTTGGATATCATGACTCATTATGGTTTCGCCAATGGTGCTAGTAGACATACCCGGAACTTAGCTTCCACGGCTTGGGTACTTTATTATCCATCTGGTCAGCTGTTAGTTTCAAGAGGGATCTACATTGGTCCTGCTTCCAATAAAGTAGCAGAATACACTGCAGTCATTTATCTACTCTCGGAAGTAATATCTTCGGGTGTTGATTCGTTGGTAGTCTTCTTGGACTCCTAGCTAGTGGTGTCACAGTTGAACAATATATATCGTGTCCGGAATCCTTTCTTGTTTCGATTGTTTTTGAGGGTACATTTATTACAAAGATCATTTCAATTTATCACATTTATTCATATTCCTCGAGCTAACAATCAAATGGCAGATTCATTAGCTAATGAAGCAATTCACTGGCATATTAATCATTCAATACTTTAATCAAATCATCAAAATCATCATACATTTTCACACATTTGTTTCATCACATCATAAACTGCTGTATATATGTATATATCATCAGAATGTATAAAAAAATATACAAAAATTTGGACCCATATGTCCTACAAAATTTGGGCTTATGCCCGATCATGTCCAGTATCAAAAATATAATACAGTCATCCGATAAAATCTATGGTCCTTGCCCAACGTTCGTGTTCCTATAGAACACGATCGCAGTAGCCACACGGCGGAATAACCACACCCAGTATTGCGGTACCTTGACTACCTGTCTCTGGATAGCCTCTGGTAGGTCTTCTACTGCAGACATAGGCACTTGGCAAGTTAAACTCTCCAAGTTTCTCTGAACTTCATGTAGGTTCCTACCAGGGTCTTCAGCATCCACTTCGCCTCTGCGACGTTTGTGCCTTGGGTATCCTTCAGGACGAACTGGTCCCATATCTGTATCATGGTCACCATATAATTTTGTAAGTCATTTGGAATCCAATCAAAAACATGTTCGTTTTTCATTTTTCACATATATTGAAAAAAAAAAAATCAATCAAATATTGCAGTCTTACCAATAACACCCCATGCTGCGCTGGGTGGAAGGACTAGGTGTGGATCATCGCAAAAATCCATCCCAGCATAGGGATAGTCATCCACTTCAATAATCTGTTCTTCCCACCATTGGAAGAACTCGTCATCCCATGTGGTTCGAGGAACTTCACTTCCCCCTAGTCTCTTCATCAGATCAGCCCACCAGTCTATTCTCTGATCTCTAGGGCTGCTGATGGATGAGATCACTTTGGGTCGAAGCCCTAGAATCTTCTCAAAGAACAATGTCATCAAAATGGTTCCATACCCGAAATTATTTGTTTTAGCTTTCCAGATGGAGGAAAATTGTTTTTTCATGTTTGTCAATAGAGCTGTACACCAATCAAAGAGGTGAACTAAGCATTCCACAACTATACTCATCTGTGTTCTCGACGCCTGGTGCAAGGAAGCAGATCCTACCACCCTCCCAATGGTGAAAAAAAGAATTTTCATATGCAGCTCTGAAAAATCTTTGATTTCTATTTGAGTCCCTAATTTTTAAGATCCCTCTACACTATAGATGTGGACATAATCATCTAATGTAAGCCCTCCCAAAGGCTTGCCATGCAAATCTACCGGATCTCCTCTTTGGGAGAGTCCAGTAATAAAGTAAATGTTTTCCACCTCTATGTGTATGGGTATTTGGTCAATCATGAAGCAATCTTCCTCCGGTTCCCAATGATTCACCGAAATTTCAAGTAACCGGACATTACTTTTCATATTTGGCATTTTGAAGAATTTGAGTAATCCACAGTTTCGGAGGATATTGAGCGAATTTTGATCCCCTATGACTTCTTGGTCAATGGAACTGTGCTCACGTTCTCTCCAAGAAATATTCATCCTGCAAAAAATCATTTAATTTCTCATTAGGTTCATTTTTTACAAACATGGTCTGTGCATATGCGACTTCCCTTGTGGACAGTCGCGTATCATACGCGGGTTCGTCCACATGAACCCGCGTATGAGCAGAATGCTAAATCAAAACAAAACTTTTTTATGGTGAAAAATAAAAAATTTTAACCTATTAATGGATGAAATTAATAACAATGATGAATTTAAGGCTTGCCTAACTAATCCGATGAAGTTTGATGGCTGATTGCTCCTGATTTGATGAAAGAGGTTTTTTCTCCAGAGCTCTTTTCTCCAATTCAGCAAAGTAACAATGAACCAAATATGAGGTAAAATGTGTATTTATGCCCAGAAATTGATTTTTTGTTGAAAACTTTCATTATGCTTATTTTTCACATCTGTATTAAGCTGCATAACCCTATTGCTTGTAAGTGTTGGGATAGGTATATTTTCAGGTACATTTTGTTGACTTTGAGATTTTTTCCCGTCTTTGAATCCATTACCGCTGACCTATCATAGCAAGTATATAATCTTAACTGGCATATAGGTTAGGGAATCCACTTTCCGTTGCATTCTGCATTCTAGCCTCCATTCTGATCACTTGCCATAGGGTCGATCCCATCATGTCATGAGTACTTAACCCATTTCACTCACCGATTATTTAATCATGACTTGGTGGTAGAGCCTTCCTTTCCATGGGCTTCCTAGTTAGTTCCTCGCTAGCACTTGTCGCCCATGCTACACTTTATGTAGGCTCGGGAGTCCTCTTTAGTCTTGCCATGACTTATATGTTGAAGCTTCATTCTTCTTCTTCTTCATTATCATTTTTCTGGCTATTACCCTAGAGGCTCCCTGGTGTTGTTGAGTTGCATCACTGCATTGCATATTGACTACTTGTTTATCTTATCCTTTAGCCAGGTTCATTTGGACTCGATGTTTAAGCCATCTTTTGACCTTGAATTTTTGTACAAAGTTAGCCATTACAAAGCACTTAGCTATCGCGACTTGACACCCTTGTTACCCATGGATGGAATACTCCTTTGAGTATCGCTTACCGATTTCTGCCACCTTGCATTGAGCATAGGATTGTTCCTATCCCAGGAAATAGTGCATATGTTTCTTGATACTCGTTCTATCCATTGTACCATAGCATTCTTTTATTATTTTTTAGGCTTACTATATGAAAAAGACAAAAAAATAAAATATGTTAAAAAGAGCGGGAACAGGATGTTACTTCATATTTTGATGGCAGTTACAGTGTCAGTTTTTCGCCCTTGAACAAAGCACATAAAACTGTGTCTTTTCCTCATTTGGGATGGTTTTAGTTTTGGCCTAGGCGATGCCATAACCTTGTTTCATGAGTCAGTTCTCCCCCGATTGGTTATCTCTTCCAATCATATGGAGAGTTTGTTTTTGCCTCCTGCATAAAAGACTTATACAATGTCATTATTTGCTGCCATGGTCATCATGAGTTGTGCTTTTGTTCAAGAGAAGTTAAACCGTGACGTACCATTCGGAGGTGTCTCTTATCGACTACGACATCTTGCTCTGAGAGTAAACCTAGAGCCACACCCTGGCCCTATTTACATCATTGATAGGTGACCTTGTGCTCAACATTTGATCATCATTATGGGTCTTTGACTGAGTGGTTTTCCTTGTGTTCGATGTCAGCATACATTATCACACATGGGATTCGTGCAGTACCTTGATTTCCATTTGACCCTATCGGTGGATATCTCACCTCTTTGTCAGCTTTCATTATTGGTTGGTTAAGAGGGTTTCTTCCATGCGCTAGCTTCATCTTGTGCATGTCGGAAACATACTTCGGGTTGGTTCCTTCACTCTACTTCATCTGATTCCTTCTGAATCTTGGCCTGCAAGTTACACTCGTGCTGGATTGATGTGGGATGCCTCAATGCCTTCCTTCTAGTAGATCTTTTCCCATCGACTCCGACTCATTGCTCTAGGAATAAGGTCTAGAGTATTTTTGTCAGTACCTTAGGGTTGCAGTCATTAGTGGTAGACTGTTCGCTATCGACAGTGAGGATTCATTATTGCCTCCTAATTGATATGTTATTACAAGTGTTAAACTTCAACTCATTCATTCACACTTGTTAGATTGTACTGGGGCACCTTGACACACATTATCATTATCGGTGGGTTGTCTTGCGTTTGTTAACGTTTTACATTATTGACCGGTAATCAAACGATTTCTCACATGGTCGACTTCAGCTCATTTATTTCCATTGTGTAGAATTGTGCCATAGTGATCGGTGAAGAGCTCGGGTTTGCATCAGCATGCTTTGGTTCACTTTTGACAGTTCATTCAGTTTCTGCTAGTGATGCCATCCACCCTTATATGTTGTAGTTTCAGTACAGTAGCATCCTATATGTTGGCTCCCGAGTTGCGTGATTGTACCATGTATTCCACCTCTTATGATTTGGTGCTTGGAGATTCAGTTACTTGTGCGATCAGATATCTATTACAACATCATTGATCAGTATTCTATATGTGATACTTGGACTTGATTTTTCACTTGTACTTCCGGGCAGTGATTAGATGATTCACTATGTACTTTCTAGTTCAGATATACTTGTATACATTTTGGATCTATAGACATGCTTTTCTTTCACTGAGCATGGGTATGCCCGCCTTAGGCAAGAGTTGAATCTATGACTTCTTTCAATGGATTTTTTGCAGGCTGAAATCTGGTGAAGTCCTCTCTTGTCTTCGTGAGGTTTTTTCTATGCACATAATATATTTCGGCCATCATGTACCCCTTCTGACCTCATATATTAGGGAGCATTTGTTATAGCATCATTTTTCACCCTCATGTGAATAATTATTGTCTCTTGGCCTTGGGCACCCTTTCCCCCCAGACTTGAACAACTTCATAAAAAACAGTGTCTAAAATCCCATACGCGGGACATACCTAGACATTTCCTCATATACACGAGTCCTGCTCTCATACACTCTTCATGTATGCCATTTAAATCATTAAAAAATATATAAAATTCCTTATTTTTGAGGCAGGCTGATGGTTATTCCCGTAATTCAACCACCCCAACCCATGGCCCAACTGTTTCCAACTGCTGAAACTACTTTAAGGGAGTATAAAAGCCCCTCATGTGTATGGCCTAAGGGATAGAGAAAATTACAGATATTATACTCTGTTGGAGCCCTATTTCAAGTTTGATATTCCCGTGCCTCCTACACTTCCCAGGTATATTCAAGAAACCCCTGTTTCCTTGAGATGATCATCATCCTATATGACATCTTGTGTGCACACATCTTGGAAGAATCCTAGCGAGGTGAGGGCTGGACGGATCCAGAGGACAGTTTGCTCGAAGGTCGTGGAAGGATTCAGGTGATCTCTCCACTTTTCTATTATTGTACATGCCATTTATAATAAGAAGAACCATCTTGTTCCCAAAATTCACGTCTTTATATCTCTTTATATATGTGTAAAGATCATTAAATAAGAATTCAGTGTTGTTTATATGATATTATACATGAGTTACACTGACATCTAGGAACAATATATGTTGTACAACTAGTGTTTCGTGTTCGTTCTTTCTTGATTTCCAGGTTACAAAGCACGAGGAGTTGCTGGGGGTTTGCACCCCGCGGGATCTACATCAAACTTAGGACTTTTGGGTAAGTTATGCAACTTCTTATATCTAGTTTTCAGCATAAAAAGATAGGTTAAGTGAGTCCTTCTTGAATGGTATGCCCCCGATCTGTGAAGGTTTCCGACCCAAAAACCTTGAGGAGATATTTCGAAACAACTAACATGGAATTTAGGCTCAAAATCTGAGGCTGCATCCTCTGAACTAGACATTTTTTGTTGAAAATGCATGGATGCAAGCTTGTGCATGCAGTTGGAGGCTTCTAAATACATGGAGGGCTTGTTGTGGGAGTGGTTGGCCACCCAGGTCAAAGAAAAGGGTGTTCATCTCAGGTTTTAGCCACTTGGAGTGGTCAATCAGCCTCTAAGTGACCTGTAGCCCCTCGATAATGTTATGAGTTTTCAGTTTGTATTTTGAAGTCGGCCCTGCTTCCTTAATGGGATATAGGAGGTCAGGTCATGTCATAGTAGCTCTTCCTCTCATGTTTACCCTGGCAGGCCAGTGAAACTAGCTAATATGGGAGGGGTGGTTACAACCTCCTTGGTATATATGGAATCTAAGGGGTCACAATATAATCAGAGCCTACATAACAATAATAATGTAAGGACACAAAAATAACAACATTGGGCTTCTATGGGGCACAATAATAACAAAATGGAGGCTACATGGGCACAATAATAACAATAAGGGGGCTACACTAACAATAACAATAAGGAGGCTACACTAGTATTATAGAGACCTAACATACCACGCTCTTTCAAAAAAATTGTTGTCCTCACACTTGAGTAGTTATGGATACTTCTATATAAATTTCTCATCCACCCATATGGAATATTCAGTGGGTGAGTTCTTCCACTTAATGAGAAAGTCATAAATTGAATGATTTTGTAGTTGTCGAGTTCTTGTTTTCATGACTGCTTCAGGATCCTATTCGATTTTTCCTTCTTTGTCAAGTTTTGGAATTATTGTTCGAATTGGGAGCTTGTCACTGATAACCTTATTTAAACATGAAACATGGAAAACTAGGTGTACTCTAGAAGATGAAAGTAGCTCCAATTTGTATGCCATAGTACCAATCTTTTGCAACACCTTCTAAGGACCATAGTAATTGGGTGATAATTTATTATCCTTATTAGCTTGCTTGAGGGACATTTTCTTGTATGTTTGTAGCCGTAAAAATACCCAGTCGCCTACATCAAAAAAAATTTCACTACGATTTTGATTTGCCTGTTGTTTCATTCGATTATGCGCTAGAGTGAGGTTATCCTTTAAGAGTTGGAGAACTCTTTTTTGATGCTCAATGTGATCTTCCATTTCTTGAACCTTAGAATATACTCTTGAATATGATGTGATGGATGGTGGATGATATCCATAAAGTTCCATAAGTGGGTTCATTTTTGTTGCAGTATAGAATGAAGTGTTATACCACCATTCAGCCATAGTAAACCACTTGACCCATTGTGTTTTTTTATCAAATGCAAAGCAACGAAGATATCCTTCCAAAAATTTGTTAAGTATCTTAGTTTTCCTATCAGATTGAGGATGGTAAGATGGGTTATGAGCTAATTGAGTACCAAGTCAAGAAAATAATTCCCTCCAAAAATTTCCAATGAAAATGGAATCTCTATCAGCTACAATAATTTTTGGGCTTCCAAGTAGCTTTTGAATTGTTTCCATAGATGTAGTGAAATTGTATTATTGGATTTAAAAGGATGAGATAATGTATAAAAGTGTACATAATTGATAATTCTATCAACTACCACCATGATGAAATTTTTTCCTTCAAACTTGGGTAAACCTATGATAAAATTCATTGATAACTCCTCCCAACGTTGAATTGGAATGACTAAAGGTTGTAACAGACCCTGGGTCTTAATTGTATAAACTTTATTTTGTTTTCAAACCAAACATTTTTCCACAAACTTCTGAATATCATATTTAAGGTCATCCCAAAAAAATCCTTCTTGACCCTGTGGTAAGCTTTTAAAAATCCTTAGTTTCCTCCTAAGGGGGATGTGTACAATTCAAAAGAATCTTTTGTTTGAGTTGGGAATTCTTACATAGATATAAGCGATCTTTGTACCATAATGAATCATTTTTCCATATAAATGTGTCATATGTATTGGGATCTTGGTACAACTTTTGAATGAGTGTCCACACCTCTTAGTAATTCTTCCATTCATCCCTTGCTTTAGTTATCTAATCAAGTTGGATAAGAGAAATGGCACAGAGCAATGTTTCCACATCCTCATCCTTTCTTGAGATTGCATTTGCAACAACATTTTTCTTCCCTTTTTTATATGATTTCAAAGACAAAAAACCCAATATTTAAGACTATCATGATATGTTTTTTCCTTAAAGTCTCTTCCCATTAGGTAAGGTCACCATTGCTTTAGTGCATGTAGTATTGTCGACATTTCCTTCTCATAAATAGGTTTATGTAAATACTTTCCCTTGATTGGATGACTTTCAAAAGCAATGGGTCTTCCTTCTTGGATTAAGACGACCACATTTCCATTTCCTGAGGCATCACATTCCACAATAAAGGTTTTTGTGAAGTCTAGTGTAGCTAAGGTTGGTGTTTGGCACATTGCCTCTTTAAGATGTTCAAAGGCCTTAGTTTCTTTTGGAGTCCAAAGAAATTCATCTTTATTCAGTAATATTTTTATAGGCACTGTTATTCTCCCATAATTCTTAACAAACTTGTGATAGCACCCTGTCAACCCGAGATATCCTGGAATATGCTTTAGGTTTGTGGGGATTTTTCATTCCTTAATGGATTTGATTTTTTTAGGGTCTACCATAACACCCTCATGAGATAAAATATGACCCAAATATTCCGCCTCCTATACTCCAAAGGAACATTTGGAGGTTTTTACATATAATTGTTTCTCCTCCAATAATTTGATCACCCTATCAACATGTTGAACATGATCCTTCCAAGACTTTATCTATATTAGTATATCATCAAAAAATACTAACACAAATTTTCTAGGGGTGGGTTTGAAAATGGAAATCATAAAACCTTGAAATGTGGAAGGTGCATTAGTAAGGCCAAAAGGCATGACCAAAAATTCATAATGACTTTCATGAGTTCTGAATGTTCTTTTTGGAATCTCTTCAATCTTCATTCTAATTTGATGATATCCTAAACAAAGATCCAACTTGGTAAAGTAAATTTCTCCATGCAATTCATCTAACAATTCATAAATGACAAGAATTGGAAATTTATCTTTAATAGTGAGCTTGTTGAGCTACCTATAATTCGGACATGTATGCCATGATACATCCTCCCTGTGCACTAATACTACTGGAGCAGAGAAATAACTTTGGCTAGGTTGAATTATATCAGCCTCTAGCATTTCTGCAAACATACGTTCAATTGCACTCTTTTGGGCATAGGGATATCTATAAGGAATGATGCTTGGAGGAAAACTTCCTGGAATAAAGTGAATATCATGATCATAATCTCGAATAGGTGGGAGGCCTTTGTCTCACTTACCTTGGAATGATTGTCTAAGAAATTTTGCAGATCTGGAGAAATGGATGATTTCAATGTTTGAACCTCTAGTGAGCATAATTGTGCAATTACACCCCATTATTATTTCTTCAAAATATTTTTCATGCCATTATAGTTGATTATCTTCATCGGTTTCCATGAAATAACCCTTACTTCAATTTACTTTCCTTCCCCGAAAATTTTCAAGAAAGTTCTTGAAAATTAAAAGCTATCATCCCCAAAGATTGTAACCATCAGACTCTTAGTACAACATTAGCACAACCCATTGGAATGGAAAGCATTGTACTATTCAATAAATTTTAACCCATGTTTAGCTTTATATTATCACACTTTCCGAAGAAATTTATATTTTCTCCATTTGCAACCATCACTTGACTCTCTGGTATTGGATATAGAAAAAAATTCAATTCCTTGTTTATCTTACAATGAATAAAATTATGGGTACTACCCAAATCAATCATCAATATCACCTTTTTCTTCTTGATATATCTTTCTATCTTGAGACTTTGAGTAGTAATTCTCGCCAATTCATTACAAGATATGGTCAGATTCATTTCTTCTTTTTCCAAGGTTAGTTCTTGGTGCATGTCATATTCTTTTGATGTTTCTTGTTCCTTTTCTTCCTCCTATTCACAAGATATGTAAAATAATTTATTCTCGGCACACTTATGACCTTTAGTGTATTTTCTATCACAATTTTAGAAAATCCATTTTGCTTTTTGTTCCTCCATATTTTGTGGTTTCAACCTTGTAGGTTGTGGGAGGCTAGGAGAAACAACACTTCCATCTTAATAATTGTGAGTGGTATACTTACTTGTTGCGATAATTTTTCTTTCAACTTTTCTTGCCACCATGAATTTCGTCTCCAATGAATTAGGTTCCCAAAGGTGAACCTCGTGTTGGATGTTATCTTTTAAATTCCCTATCAAGACCTCAATCCTATGCTCCTTTGGAATATCAGTTACCCTTATATTCAATTGTTGGAAGTCCTCAATGTACTCTACCATTAAACCCTTTTGTTTGATATTTATCAATTGGCTAAAGAAGGTGTTTCTCTTTATATCCTCATAATTTGTTATAATTTCCTTTGTAAAAATTGACCAAGTGACAAGTGGTTTACGAGAAAAAAGTCATTGATACCATATAAACTGATTGGGTTCTAAATATAAAGATGAAATGCGTACCTTTTGTGAGTGTTTCACATTATGTAGATCAAAAATTTTCTCCATTTGTATTATCCACAATACCGGATCCATGCCATCAAACTTCCTCATATTGATCTTTAGAATGTGGTTGGACTTTAACCCAAAGTTAGAGTCTCTAAAATAATGATTAAAATTCCTTTTTCTTTCATCATGAGTTTCACAAAATACTTTGTCGCCATTAGGAAGCATTTCTTGTAACAACTTTGTCAAACCCTCCTTCAAACCTTCCATGTATGCTTTTAAACCATTAATGTCACCTTTTTTTATGCTTTTAAACCATCCATGTCACATTTTATTTCTCCTTTTAAACCATCCATGTCCCCTTTTAGCTCATTTTTGTTTTCTCTTTGTGAGAGCGAAATTTGTTGCACTTGGTCTCGTATTTTTGATATATCATGTTGCAATTATTCCTCTTCATGTGTCATAGTAGAGCTTTATGAGGGCTTAATGGGTGTAGAATTATTTTTTTTATGAGGTATTTTAGAACCAAATACTGATATCTATGCTTAAATATGACTTTGGAATCACTTCAAACTTATTTTTCAAACAAAAGTTATGCAAATTTTTTTTTAAATCACACATTTTTTCTTGCTTTCACGAGCTTGACCTTGAGACAGTTGTATCTCTATAATTTCCACTCTCCAAGGTCTGAAATTTCATCCTATGGTATCCCTCTAAGTATTCTTTCCAACGCCAAAATTCAGACCATGATTGGATTCCTCAAGATAAATTCATGCCCAATAACCCACGATGGCCTGGTTATGGATTGGTTCAATAGAGTGAGCTTTTACAAATTTCCAGATGTCATTGTTTCAACACTCGGCCCTGAAAATGATACACGAAAAACTACATTTCGTTCACTTTTATTTTATTTTTACAAAATTAAAATATGATGTTTGTAGATTAATTTATGATGATTTTCCCTACGTCGCTTGTTTGAGACTGAATTCCGGAGCATGCAAAAACCCTAACTTCTTTGGACCAAGATCTGAATTTTTTACAAAAAGTTCACAAAGATTTCGGCTTCACGTGATAGAAATTTAAGCTTCTAAAGCCTTGTAGAAAAAAAAAGTTATAGTGAAAATTACAAGATGACCTATTTGAAGCAGGGAAACCCTAAAATCCAAACATCTGATACCAAATGTTATGAAACCAGATCAAAAAATAGAAGAAAAGACAGATCAAGAACTCCAAAATTAGCCTCTTCAAGGGGGAAACCTCCTTTACATCACATAAATGAACAATTCTTGGATGATACAAATTACAAGACCTCTTTGGTATATATAGGAGTCTAAGGGGTCACAATATAATCAGAGCCTACATAAAAATAATAATTCAAGGGCACAACAATAATAATAGTGGGATTCTATCAGGCATAATAATAATGATATGGGGGATATATGGGCAGAACAATAACAATAACGAAGCTACACTAACAATAACAATTAGGAGGATACCCTAGTATTATAGGGACCTAACAACCTATCTATGTGGGATGAGGCATCTAAAGGATAGATATGTGGTAGATTGGTTAACTACTGTGTGGAAAAAACATGGCAGAGATTCGAGGGTTGACTTGGCACTTGGATCATTGGTTAGTTTGACTTGGATTTCTCTTGTTGACAAAGAATCTATAAGGAAAGGATTAATGGGTCTCCCCTTGTGGTTTTTTCATTGATGTCTAGCCTAATTTCTAGTGTCTCTTGTCCCTTGTGCACTATGATATCTACTTTTTTTTATGTCTTTGATTGTATAATTTCTTGATGACACAACTTAATGAAGTAAATGATATAAGGAAACATATATATTAGACACAATTAATTATCATGATTATAAATTCAATATTTCAATTGAATTTCGATATGCCATCAGAGCTAGCAATTAAAGAGAAACATCTCAAGGAGTCTACAAACCTATGTGACAAGTTCTCAAGGAGAAGCTAGAGTGAGAAAGGGAAATTTGGATTTGTCCCTTTTTGTGGTATAGAATGAGCTCATGGAAGACTAGTTAAGTCATCAAGTAGCTTAGTTTTGTAGTGTATCTTCTGTGGTTGGAAATCCAAGCGAGGGAGCCTAAAAGGCCACGTATTAGCTTGTTATGTGAAAAAAATTATAGGTATGAAATTATGTAGTTTCAAGGTGTAGGACCAAGGCACAAGAAGAGTTTTTTTTAGGCCATGAACATTATAATAATTGTGGACTAGCAAGATGAGATTTCTTCTATGGACAAAAAATGTAGGAGGGTTTCTAGGACCAAGGAAAGAGTGTTTCTATAGACCAATATCACACCAAATTTACCCATGGTATGAGAATCAAAGCGTAAGTTTGACTTCCTCACATCCAAATTATTCTATGACAAGCCTGAATTTTCCTGTGGAAAAAAATATTTGAGCCATGTTCTTGTTGCAAACAATGAAATACTTCATCATCTCTATGGCATAGACAGTAAACAAATCCAAGCTACATTATCTGAGTTTATGGTGACAATCTGAAGTATGAGAAAAAGGTATGATTTTTACATGTGATAGGATAAGATTTTATGGTTTATCACTATGGATAAGAACCTTGTGTTATATATGATATATTTCATTGTGATGGAAATTTGAAGTATCTAAGTTTTCCATCTCTGTGGTGTGGAATAATGACTAATGGAACTAGAGTAGAAATCAAATATTTGTGACTAATCTAAAATATGAGTATGATTTGTGTATCAAGGCTGAGACATGACTCATATTTATGACATAATCTGAATATGAAGCTACTCCATTTTCTTAGGCATAGATCAAAGTATGTAGCATATAAGTCTCATTTATGATATTCATCTGAATTTTTCTTAGGGATGTATTTTCACCCTAATATCTTTGTGGAATGATCAATATTGTATTTACAAATTATTTTAGGTGAAATTCTTGGTAATTTGAAGCTCTAAAACTATTGAATGTCATGAATTATGAGAATAAAATTTTGTGGAACTATGCAAGTTAAGGAATTTTGATGTACCTCCGTGAAACAAATACTTTGATCCAAGTTATAAGGTATCCAAATTATCTAAGTATGACCTCAATACCAAACTCTCTTTGGTGAAGGTTACCATGACATTGTTTTAAGGACGAAGTATATGTATATTACAAAGATCAAACCTGATGTAAACAAATTTAATAAATTCTTGGTTGGTTTGAATTGAGAGCTAATTTACATTACAACATGAAGTGTGGCATACATGCAGTATTTTTTTTTGAAACTCGACTGTGACATGGTTCATAATAATGTATTCTTTGATAAGAGAACTAACATTGAAATATGAACAGTTCTCAAGTTCCTCTTCAAAGTTCAAATATCAAATTCATAATGTTACAAGCTAGGATATTAGACTAAAAGATGTTGAGTTACCAAGAGGATCTGAACTTATAAAATATCAATACCATATGTACTTGGTTTGGGAGTCTAGGGTTTACAAAAACCATAGCAAGTTGAGAAGAAGTTGAAGGGAAGAACCTTATCAAACTATACTCAGTGTGTTGGTCTATAACCCTAACAAGGGTTTGAATAAGAAATGTCAAGGGTTTATACCCTAGGAATCACTGATTCTACTAAGAGAATAAGAAACCCTATCCAATGCATGATGATGTGGTGGAAATTTTCTTACAATTTTGATGCTAGATGAAGTTGATAAAGTTACAAATATATGCAAGAAGTCCAATTTCAAGAGGGATATGACTTTTCTAGAGA